>JBBGZY010001009.1:137500-1337500 GCA_037952925.1 Lithobates clamitans
CCTCCCCTCCACCTTCCCAAAAAAAGGGCCAAGAAGGGGATGGTCACACAGGACGCGTCCCTGCGCCTCATGCAACAGGCCACCCGTTTTTTAACAAGCCCCCCCGAAGCGGAAGAAGCCTATGGCTGCTACTTAGCCAGCAGGCTTCTTCAGATGGATTGGGAGCAGCGCCTCATTTGTGAGCGCCTATTTGGGGAAACAATCCATAAGGGGCTGCAGGGCACGCTAACCAAAAACACCCAACTACATGAGGCAGCCCCCCCCCCTCCTCCTCCTCCTCCTCCTCCTCCTCCTCCTCCTGCCACAACTGAAACACCAGAGCCACAGCCTCAAAAGAAGGCTACAGGGAAGGCTACAGGGAAGGCTGCAGGGAAGGCTGCAGGGCAGCGTGGAGGAAAGGCTGCAGGGAAGAGAAGAAAGTGATGACCTGGGTTCAGTCTGGTCTGACAGAAGACGCAGGCTGTTGTAGTACCACAGTCTGGGGACATCTAGATCATCTGCTGGTGCTGTTGATCTCTGGGATTCTTGGACCAGATTGTGCTCCCTCTTATATGGACTCCTCAAGATCCCAATTTTCTTGTACACCGACTTTTTCCAGCGTTGACTTCCTCTTTATTTTATTTTGACCATGAATAAATGGATCTTTTTTGAGTTTAGCAAAAGACTTTTATGTGTTTTCTTTTAAATCATTGATTTTACACACAATGTTAAATTAACAAGGGACAACAATCTCATTGAGTTTTAAAAAAACACACCAAAAATACATTACTAATGTTAAGAATGTTCAAGTGGTAAGTCTTGAAAAAAAAATATATACATAAACAAAAACGGTGCTTTGGGTTAACTTTATCTAAAAATTAAAAAATAATCACTAGAAAAAAAATAAAAAAGAATAATGGGTTCTTTGTGGTAACTTTACAAACCTAAAAAAAAAAAAAAAAAAAAGGGAAAAAGTATTATTAGTATGGAAACATTGTTTATAAAAAGCATACTATATCATTCATGAGATCAAAGAGAAAAAGAATTCAGAAATCAGTTTGGGAGAACTCTGATTATGAACAGCAAAACACCTTCGTTCTTTAGAGCATTCGTAAAGAAGAAATAAAATGCGCTGCATTCAACGATCACAGATTTTGCAGCGTGATGAATGTGCTACCTACAATACGAACACTAGTTTTACTAGACCGAGTGCTTCCGTTTAGTTTTTGCTTATGAGCATGCGTCGTTTTTTTGTCCGTAGGACTAGCATACAGACGAGCGGACTTCGGGGTCCGTCGTAGTTACGACGTAAAGATTTGAAGCATGTTTCAAATCTAAAGTACGTCGGATTTGAGGCTAAAAAAGTACGTTGAAAGTCCGAAGCAGCCCACACACGATCGGATTACCAGCCAGCTTTAGTCCGTCAGCGTCCGTTGGACTTTTGTAGACGAAAAGTCCGACCGTGTGTACGCGGCATTACTTAAAGTGGGTATATTAAGGTCCTCTAGGAAGGATTTTATGTTCGATTCTTCTATAGTATCGTTTTTCTGGTAGAGTTTAGAGTAAAAGGACTGAAAGGCTTGTAGGGTTTTTTGGGGATTAAGTGTTGTGGAGCCATCTTGCAGTCTGATTTTAGGAAGTATAGAGGCACTATATTTGGGGGATAGCTTTTTCGCTAGTAACGTACTCATCTTGTCTCTCTGAAAGTAGAATTTTGCACTATTCCAGTTTAGAGATCTCTCGGCCTTAACTGTGTGAGCTAAGTTTAGAGCTAGTCTGGCTGTGTCTATCTGGTCTATTTGGACTTTAGAAGGGTCCTTTTTGTGTTGTTTGCATAATGCCGAGAAGTCCCTCTCAAGTTTCTCAATCTCCGCTATTTTTTCCTTCTTTCGTTGAGAAGACAGTAGAATGAGCTTTACCCGGATGGTAGCTTTATGAGCTGCCCAAAGAGTCTCTGCCGAGATTCCCTCCACATCATTCCGCAAAAAATAATCTTTCAGCTCCCTCTCAATCTCTGTCACCAAAATAGGGTCATTAAGTAGACTTTCATTAAGTCTCCAGTGAGGAGTAGGAGGTCTGTGGAATCTGTCTTTTAATGAGATAACCACCAATGAATGGTCTGATAGGGCTGTTTCCTTGATATAGGCCTTGAGCACACATGGAATATGGATCGATGAAATGAGGATGTGATCAATCCTGGAATAGGTTCTATGTGGGTTTGAGTTGTGGGTAAAATCCCTTTTCGTAGGGTTAAGTTCTCTCCAGATGTAAGCTAGGCCTTGTTGATAAATAAGTTTTGCTATCTTGGAACTCGATTTCGTGGGGTGAACGGTTTGTGCGGCGAGAGGTTTAGATTTATCCAGGCCTTGATCAAAAGCGATATTAGAGTCACCTCCGTATATTACTGTTCCTTCCAAAAGAGGGCTCAGGGTTTGAAACATTGCTTGAAAAAATTTTGTCTGGCCCTTGGTGGAAGAGTAATATGATATGAATGAGAACAAACACTCATCTATCATGCCCTTGACTAAAATAAATCTACCCTCTAAGTCCCTGTGCACTAGTAGGGACTTAAATTTACAGGTTTTCGCCAGGGGCGTAACTAGAAATAGCAGGGCCCCATAGCAAAATGTTGTATGGGGCACCCCTGCAAACAGCCCCCCCACAGCTGCCCTAGTGTCAATGCAGCGTGACCTGTGCCCCATACAGCGTGACATGTGCCCCATACAGCATGACCTGTGCCCAATACAGCATGACCTGTGCCCAATACAGCGTGACCTGTGCCCCATACAGCATGACCTGTGCCCAATACAGTGTGACCTGTGCCCCATACAGCGTGACCTGTGCCCCATACAGCGTGACCTGTGCCCAATACAGCGTGACCTGTGCCCAATACAGCATGACCTGTGCCCCATACAGCGTGACCTGTGCCCCATACAGCATGACCTGTGCCCAATACAGCCTGGTCTGCCTGTGCCTCATACAGCCCCACCTATGCAGAGGAAGAGGCAAGCCATCCGGATCAGGAGAGAGCGGGATTGCCCGCTGTAATAGCTTTCATTTAAATTTCCTGTCTTCCCGCATTGGATCAGCGATCAGCGTTCTGTCTATCAAAGGCACCCGGCCAAAAGGTGGAGCTATGTGACGTGAGCCCCGGGAACACTGGAAGTTCTAATGAAAGCTCTTACATCGGGCAATTCAGCTCTCTGCTGATACGGACAGCTCGCCTCTTCCTTTCCTCTCTCTTCCCCTGGCTGGGAGACTGTGCCGGTGGTGCTCTTATCTTCACTGGCCCCACTTGGCTGGGGGGCCCCATAGCGCCCGCATGGGTCACTATGGTGGTAGTTACGCCCCTGGTTTTTGCGAATAGTATTGCTACACCTTTGGTTTTATCCTCTGCGTTAGCTAGGAAGAATAGGGGGTAGTGAGCATGTAGAAATGATGGATTATATCTCGTGGGGAAATGGGTTTCTTGAAGCATAACTTCTGTCATTTTTTGAGCTTGATAGGACTGAAATATTTTTCGTCTTTTAATAGCTGAATTAAGACCTTGGGCGTTATGTGATACTAACTTAATGTATGATGGGGGCACGTTGTTACTTGACATGGAGGCGGGAGAGAGGAAGCATATTAAGATCGATATTTCTTACCTCCTCTGGGATAATGTGGGGTGTTGTTTCTTGAGGTATGGAGCCGAACCTGGAACCTGGAGGAGAGGAGCGGAGCAGCATCATCTGAGGACTGGCACAAAAAGAGACAAGGTTAGAGAAAAAGAAAAGAAGAAAAGAAAAGAAAATAGGAGGAGAGAGCGAGAGATATAGTGCAAAGCGGCCCAAAAAGGGCCTGCAGCAATGGAAGGGCAAAAGGTGCCTCCCAATGCCGTCCAACCATAAACCATAGTAGCCCTCGAAAGGGTCTAACTGTCCATCTCCCGAAAATGGGGTATCCATTATCGAGGGATGGTGGAGGTGCATGACCTTATGAGAAAACCCAAATAAGAACTATAACTTTTTTTTTTTAACAAGAAAAGAACTATAATTTTATACAACGAATGAAACATAGCCAGCCGGCTGATATAGTGTAACGAGTATCTTAATAAGCCAGGGAGGGGTATGGGGGAAAGGTAGAGGTGGGGAATAGTGGGGGGGGGGGAGGGGACTGGGGGAAGAGAAGGAGGAATGAGGGGGGTGGGGGGGAATTGCCTGTAGGGATGCAGCCAATGCTACTAAGGGATAAGTTGTCCAAGTCCTGGGTTGCTAGGGGTATGAGTTGGCAGTCCACTGGTATGCCCTCACTAAGTCCCATTAGAGTCTTCACAGTATCCTTCACAGGGAGCTTTCTTGTTCATCTGTATATCTTCAAATCCAGGAGCTGGTGCTAAGTAAATCAAAGAGGGAGGGTAGTCAAAAGGCTAGACCTCTAGGGCATGTTGTAGTGTCGAGAAAGAGGGGGTAGATCAGTCCTCAAAAAGCTAGGGAAGGGCTCATGAAAGTCCGTCCAGCATGGACAGAGCCCGAGAAGTGAGCTGAAATGCGTGTTATGAGAGGCTAACCCATCTCTTATAAGGGTGGAGCCCATCAGGCCTGAGGTCTCAGGATCGGTAGGTGGACTGGAAACCGTGGCTTAGTCATACAAACCATGGGGGTGATTCAGGGGTGGCCCCCTAATCAGAGAGGAGAGTTTTTAGGGAGAATAGCTCCCTTAACCTGTCCCTGAGTAGTTCGATGTATGATGTTGAGTTACTTCCGGAATCAGGTGGGCAGAGGTTCCCTCAAGCATCTGCTTTTGTTTGTTTTCAATAAGGGGGAAACTGGGCTGGTAGGAGTAGGTCTCTTGAAGGATCCCATTTGTACATTTGACGTGTCCATTTCTGATTCCTGAGATATGAGCTTCAAGGAGATGAGGACCCATTCTCCTTCCTGTAGATTGGTGAAGGAGTGGGTTTTACCTTTGTAGGTGAATGTTAAAGCAAAGGGGAATGCCCACCAGTATCTGATTTCCTTCTGCGCCAGGATCACTAAAAGTGGTTTGAGGGCTCTGCGCTTTTGTATCGTCATTGGAGAAATGTCCGCAAATATTTGAACATCGTGTCCTTGGAAGGAGATGTGTGGTTGCTGTCGAGAAAGTTTCATAATGTCCTCCTTTACTCCATAGTAGTGCGGTTTTACTACCACATCCCTGGGGGACCCATCCTTCCTGGGGGGTCCCAGTGATCTGTGGGCTCTGTCTAGCTCTAGCTTGTGTGGAGAAATAGCAGGTATGAGAGTTTTGATCAGATCTTGGACCGCTGAGGGGACATTTGTGCAAGATTCTGGAATGCCTCTGACCCTGAAGTTCTCCCTTCTTGATCGGTTTTCCAGGTTATCAATCCTATTTAAGGCCACATCCAACTGCTCTTGTATGACCTGAATATGATCTGTGTTTTGATTGGCCCTTGATACTGTAAAATCGAGTTTCTGTTCAATTGCTTCTTTTCTGGTGCCCAGATTCTGAAAATCAGAGCGAATGTCATTTGTAATTTTGTGGGCCGTATGAGCTAATACCCGCTCCAAAAGCTCTGATAGTTTTATGAAGAGATCACCAGCATTCTGGGGCATGTCAGAGTCTGGGCCGCCTACAGCATTGCTAGTGTGCTGGCAGTTAGAGGTACCCCCCATAGGAGTTAGTATAAAGGTGGCCAGGGAGTGATCTTCCAGGGGGTCTGTGCCATTAATTTAGGGGGATGCGTTGAGGGGGGCTGTGGAGCTCGCTGGAGGTGAGATGGCTAGTGTAGCAGGGGTGATCACTTGCCTGATCTTTGTCATTCCCCCTGAGGCTGTGTCTCGTGCCTGAGGCGCGGCCGCCATCTGGGTTTCGGCCTCCACTCCTGCGGCGGTGAAATGGGGTCCCAGATCCCTTTTAGCTGTTCCACCTGGCATAGGGGGGATGCTGCGGTGTTCCCCGATCGGATCCCGCTGTGTGCAGGCCGGTGGCTGGCTCCGAATCAGCGTTAGGGTGGCTGGCTGGCTGGGGTAGTGAGGAGCTCCCGACTTACGCGGCCATCTTGGAGTCCTTCGCGCATGCCTTGGAGTGTTAATTTTTTTTTCAAGGCTGTTTTTGTCTTTTTTTTGGGTTTGTATCTTTTTCAAGGCTGTGTTTTTATTGTTTTTTTTGTGTTTTACTCCACACTATTTTTGTATGTGTTTTGTGTGTCAAGTTACCACAACACCATTATTATCTTGTATTGTTTAATCTCAAGGAGATTGTTTGGTGTTGGTGTCCCTTGTTAATTTCAGATTGTAGTTTTGAAATGTACCTGCCTCCTCACAAACAAACTGTCCTTTTTCAAGGAAAACACACTTAGGCAAGTATAATTGAAACAAAAATTCCTTCATTAAGGGCTCAGAACCAAACAAAGAGGGAAGCAACGCTGGATAAGCATTATAAATTGGCGAAGCCTCTGACCCCCAGGGCAGACATCAATTCTTTTCCAGCTAAATTGGTGGCCTGAGGAGTCCATATGTAAGGGAGTGCAGTCTGGTCCTGAAGTCCCAGAGATCCGGAAAGCAGCAGATGACATGTATGTTCCCAGGCTGTAGTACTACAAGAGGCTGCATATTTTGCCAGAGCAGACTGAACCCAGGTCATCACTCTCTGGTCTTCCTTCCATGCTTACTTCCCGGCTGTGGCTCTGGTGTTGGAGATGTGGCAGGAGGAGGAGTAGGACCTGGAGGAGGAGGAGGAGTAGGACCTGGAGGAGGAGGAGGAGGAGGAGGAGGAGTAGTGTAGTGGATGTGATTATGAGTGCCATGATGAAATGCCTATTTCTAATATAATCGCATAGATATAAGTGCTTATCTCATATAACCAGCTATTAGCCTTAACCATGCTCAATTAGATGTCTGCCAGCTTCCCCCTTTTTGTGGAACAGAATTGCAAGAGTTAAAAGCAAGTTAAAAGAAGATTGGGCCTGTTTTCAAGAACTGGAAACAAGGCACCCTATTTAGCTATGATAGTCTGCTATTCCCTTATATAGATATAACCCAGCTAAAAGCTTATACTTTGTCACAATAATGAATATGTATATCTTGTGGTCTGCATACGCTTGTCTTATTTGATATTTAATTTGATAACAAAATATCCGGCTCACGGTATATTAGCCGGGGTCCAGGAAGTAATAAAAGCAGAAGTACCAATTTACTGAACGTTGTATGTGTCAGTGATTTGTGTCGAGTGTGCACACTTTTTCTTTGAAGGTTAATTTGGCCAGGGGGATAGAAACAAAAGTACCAAATGATTCTGGTTCGGTCCAAAACAGTAGGACCTGGAGGAGGAGGAGGAGGACCATGGGTGAGGTCACAAATGTGGGTAGCACATGTTATTTGGCCCCTCAACCCCTTATTGAGAGTTTCCAAAATTAGGAACTCACATAGGAGTAGTTGGCCCTCCTCCATCTGCATAATTTTGCAGGCAGTTATGCCAGCAAAGTCCTCCTCCACAGTGTGGGGGGTTCTCAGGTCCTCTGTAGCCTTCCAAAAGAGGCCTATGGCAGCCTCCTCCAGGTTACTCCTCTTCCTGGCACTTTGTCTTTGCAGGTGTAGGGGAGGGACCTGGGTATCAGGCAGCCTGCTTGGCCCGGGCACCTCCTGGCTGAGACTTCCCTGTGTATGAAAAAGGGACATGGTTTTAGTTTTTGCTTCATCAATCACAATCAGAAATTAGTACTCCAAACTAACATCTTGTTAACATCATTGATTGGACAACCAGAAATATTTAGAGGAATGCTATACCTGGCTCAATCTGGGCTCCTCCACATGTTGCTGCCTGGAAGGCCCAGGTTGGGGTGTTAGAAGCCTCAGCTGGGGGGGAAGGAAGCGTGGAAGGAAGAGTGGAGAGTGCTGGCCTGGGTTCAGTCTGGCCTGCCAGAAAATGTAGCCTGTCATTGTACCAGAGCCTGGGGACATAAATGTCATCTGCTGCTCCTGATCTCTGGGAATCCTGGACCTTCTTGTGCTCCCTTAGATAAGTGCTCCTCAGGCCACCAATTAGGATCTTCAAATAGGTCATGTCTGCCGCGGGGATCACCGTCTTCACAAATTCCAACAAATTATCCAGCGCTGCCTTCCTCTTTGTTTGGTTCTTATATTCAGGGTGATTTATCTGCCACAGACAAGGCAGCTCCCTGAACATATCAATGAAGATTGGCATAAAGTCCTTATCTTTCAAGATATCCATTATTACTGCAAGACACAACACAAGACAAACCCTAATGTCAGCCTAAAGTCTTCTAAACTTGTGCAAATACAGGCCTCAATCTAGAAGCAGTATAGGCCCTATGTTAAATCTTATCTTCGCTATCACGATCGGCGCCTCTGTTACTCCTTCCTCCGCTCACAGATCGTACGTACTACGCACGCGCGTTAGGCTTTATAGACACTGTGCATGCGTGAAACTCCGCCCGCCCCTGACGTTCTTTCTAGTCTATTCCCCGCCCCTTCTTGTTCGGCGCAGTGGGGAAGAGCACATGGCGGAGTAAGAGCAGGTGTCTGATAATTACACCAACGAGGAGGAGGAGGAAAGCCCAGAGGCAGAAACGTCCCAATCCAGAAGGAGACGATTTATGTCCTTTGGGGAGATGTTGGAGACATAATGAAGAGGGCCGACTGTGACAGGAAGTATGGACCTTACCCCAACCCCAATGTCCGAAAGGCCAAGATCATGGCGAAAGTGGTCAAAAGTCTGCACCAGAATTTCGGGGTACGTCGATCGAAAGATCAGCTCAGGAAGCGGTGGTCGGACCTGAAATTAAGAGAGCACGAGCAGTACAGAAAGATCCGGAGAGTGCTGCAAAAAAGTAAGTAGTTGTACTGTGTTCATATTCTTTTTACGTTTATTATGTTCGTGCTGCTCCATGTGCTTTTCTTAACTGTTGTCCAGTTTAAAATGGCAACTTTCATGTTCATGGGCACATTATTCGTTCGTATCAAACATTGTTCGTTCGGCCTAGAAAACACCATGGTTTTGGCCATATGCATTTGGCCACATTTTTTAGGGCCTACTTGTCTGAAACTAATTTGGTTGTGTAGATGTGTTTGTAACTAGAATGAAATGCAAACTAGATTCTGTGTAAGGAGAGGACACTCAGCAGCAGTTTTCACATCTGGACGCTGGAGCACTAGTGTGGGACACAAGAACACCCTTTTTATTAGGGGGTCCCACACAGGTGCTCCAGTGTATACTATAGGGGTGTCTCCATCCGTGAAGCTTGTACAAGACAGGTAAAGTATTCAAGCTTGACAAAGGACAAGAAAAATGCTACATCTTGGAACTCTGGCCACACAAAAATTGTACCCCATTTACAAACAATGTTTCATATTTATAGTTCTGCCATCAAATATCTGTGTGCTAAGTATACCTTTTTTATTACATAGGGGAGAAAAGACTCGGAGGACACCCCTCATCCGAGGAGACCAGAGACCCCCCACCTCTGGAAGAAGGGGAAATCCACCTCAGACAAACAGAGCAGGAGGAGGAAGACGTGGTGGAAATTGGTACCACAACACGTGAGTGTCTGCGACCACAGGCTCAGGTAAGAGATGGATTCCGACATATTTATAATACATGTTTTTTTTGGTTTCTATCTTTTTAGGTGATCGTGATGTTGTGGATCCAGATCCTTTAACCTCGGAAAGTGCACAGATCCTGATTGGGGAGATCATGGGGTGTAATAGGGACTTGGAAAACATCAAGAAAAACATCAATGATGTTCTTCAAAAAAATAAGAACATCATTGATGTTTTGGGAAGAGTTTAACCACTTCAGCCCCGGAAGGATTTACCCCCTTCCTGACCAGAGCACTTTTGAGTATTTTGCAGCTCTCATTTGTTTTTGAAAATGAAGAAAGACAAGAAAATTTATTTATTTTTTTATTTTTTCAATTTTCAAAACTTTGTGACAAAAAGTGAGGTCTGCAAAATACTCACTATACCTCTCAGCAAATAGCTTGGGGTGTCTACTTTCCAAAATAGGGTCATTTGGAGGGGGGTTTGTGCCACCTGGGTATTCCATGGCCTCCGAAACTGTGATAGGCAGTAAAGAGTGAAATCAAAAATTTACGCCCTTAGAAAGCCTGAAGGCAATGCTTGGTTTGCGGGGTCTAGGCTCCCAAAAAGTCTCACACATGTGGTATCCCCATACTCAGGAGAAGCAACAGAATGTATTTTGGGGTGTAATTTCACATATTCCCATGGCATGTTTGAGCAATATATTACTTTGTGAAAAAAAAAAAATTTTCTTTTTCCCGCAACTTGTGTCACAATATAAAATATTCCATGGACTCGACATGCCTCTCAGCAAATAGCCTGGGGTGTCTACTTTCCAAAATGGGGTCATTTGGGGGGGGGGTTTGAACTGTCCTGGCATTTTATGCACAACATTTAGAAGCTTATGTCACACACCACCCACTCTTCTAACCCCTTGAAGACAAAGCCCTTTCTGATACTTTTTGTTTACATGAAAATTTTTATTTTTTTTTGCAAGAAAATTATTTTGAACCCCCAAACATTATATATTTTTTTTAAAGCAAATGCCCTACAGATTAAAATGGTGGGTGTTTCATTTTTTTTTCACACAGTATTTGCGCAGCGATTTTTCAAACGCATTTTTTGGGGAAAAAACAAATGCGTTTGAAATTTGAATGCACTAAAACACACTATATTGCCCAAATGTTTGATGATATAAAAAAGATGATCTTAGGCCGGGTACATGGATACCAAACATGACATGCTTTAAAAATGCGCACAAACGTGCAGTGGCAACAAAATAAATACATATTTTAAAGCCTTTACAGGTTACCACTTTATATTTACAGAGGAGGTCTACTGCTAAAATTACTACCCTCGATCTGACCTTCGCGGTGATACCTCACATGCATGGTGCAATTGCTGTTTACATTTGACGCCAGACCGACGCTTGCGTTTGCCTTAGCGCGAGAGCAGGGGGGGACAGGGGTGCTTTTTTTTTTTCCTTTATTATTTTTTTGCTTTTTTATCTTATTTTTAAACTGTTCCTTTCATTTTTTTTAATCATTTTTATTGTTATCTCAGGGAATGTAAATATCCCCTATGATAGCAATAGGTAGTGACAGGTACTCTTTTTTGAAAAAATTGGGGTCTATTAGACCCTAGATCTCTCCTCTGCCCTCAAAGCATCTGACCACACCAAGATCGGTGTGATAAAATGCTCGTAGCTTCCAGTTTCTTAGGCCATAGAGATGTTTGGAGCCACTCTGGTCTCTGATGCATTCTCAGGTTCCCTGTTGAGACAGGAGAGCCAGAGAAAAACACGGAAGATGGTGGGGGGGGGGCATTCCCTCCCACTGCTTGTAAAAGCAGTCTAGAGGCTAATTAGTCACTAGGGTTGATTTTACATGAAAGCCGACCGCTGGCTGAAAAGAATGATACCAAGATGATACCTAAACCTGCAGGCATCATTCTGGTATAACCACTCAAAGTCGTGAATTGGGCACCTGAAGACAAAAAAATGGTTATCAATAAAACACAGTAAACGGTAAAGTATAAAAAATTGCATACCTGAAAAGCAAACATGATAAAACAGAATAACAATAAAACATTGCAGAATAGAATACAGTAAAAGAGAGCAGAACAATAGAGAGAGAATAGAGAGAGAGAGAACAATGAAACGACAACTATTTTTTTTAATTTTATATATTTTTTTGTGTTTTGTTTTTTTTTTACACTTTTTTTTGTAACTGTAACTTTTATAACTGTAACCGGTTCCAGGTTCGGGTCTCTCAAAATGCGATGGCATCTTGGGAGACCCTGTGAAAGTGCGTCTAGTCTGTGCAATGCTGTACCCTATGCTAATACTCAACTATTGTATGATAGCGTTCAAAACATTCACCAATGCAAAGACCAGGATTATCAGGACAGGAGGGATAATAATAGCGGGTGTCATGCCTATATCCGCGCTTGCTGCAGACACGACATCATTTTTGGGGGTGTTCATTGGGTAGGGGTACTCGGGAGGACATAAAAATGCCTCTCATGCAACCGACTGCATTTGGTTGGATATGTGAATGGGGGAAGTATGGGTGCTGCAGAAGTGGTGGGTTCCCAATTAGGATTGGCGAATGCAGCAGGAAGGGCACTATGGGCACGACGGGCCTGTTTGTCTTCTTCTTGGTGGCAGTGGGACACTACTTGTGCTTGCCACCTCACCAGCTTGAACTGCACTTATGGGACTCGCCACGTCACCAAGTGTTACTGCAGTGCTGGTTTGACTACGACTGGGGTGTACTAGGCCACTGGTGCTTGCCACTTCACCAAAACGCTACCAAAAAAAACCTGTTAGTGATCGCAGGGATCAGGCCTGACTCTGCGAATGCTGCAGTTATGCGTTTAGTGTTTTGTAAGTGACAGTGATCGATCGATACTGCACTTGGTTGGGCTGGGCCGGGCGGAGGGGCAAAACGCAGGTGCTAGCAGGTATCTGGGCTGATCCCGCTAACACTGCGTTTTTGGGAACCGTAAACTGCTGGGGACGTTAGTATAGATCTGATCGGATCAGATATTGATCCGTTCAGATACTATACCACTAAGGGAGGTGTACGGTGCGTGCGTGGGTGTTAGCGCTACTGGCGCTAACCTGACGCTGCTTGGGGCTGGTGCTTGCTAGTTCACCAAAACGCTACCAAAAAAACTGTTGGCGATCGCAAGGATCAGGCCTGACTCTGCGAACGCTGCAGTTATGCGTTTAGTGTTTTGTAAGTGACAGTGATCGATCGATACTCCACTTGGGTGGGCTGGGCCGGGCGGAGGGGCAAAACGCAGGTGCTAGCAGGTATCTGGGCTGATCCCACTAACACTGCATTTTTGGGAACCCTAAAATGCTGGGGACGCTAGTATAGATCTGATCGGATCAGATATTGATCCGTTCAGATACTATACCACTAAGGGAGGTGTACGGTGCGTGCGTGGGTGTTAGCGCTACTGGCGCTAACCTGACGCTGCCTGGGGCTGGTGCTTGCCAGTTCACCAAAATGCTACCAAAATAACTGTTAGCGATCGCAGGGATCAGGCCTGACTCTGCGAACGCTGCAGTTATGTGTTTAGTGTTTTGTAAGTGACAGTGATCGATCGATACTGCACTTGGGTGGGCTGGGCTGGGCCGGGCTGAGAGGCAAAACGCAGGTGCTAACAGGTTTCTGGACTGATCCGCTAACACTGCGTTTTTGGGAACCCTAAACTGCTGGGGACGCTAGAATAGATCTGATCGAATCAGATATTGATCCGTTCAGATACTATACTGCTAAGGGAGACGTATGCTGTGTGCGTGGGTGTTAGCGGTACTGGCGCTAATCTGATGCTGCCTGGGGCGATGCATATCACCGCCGGGCTATCAGGGGGCTAAACCTTTATTAGGCAATAAACGGCGGGTGCCCTGACACTATAAAAAATAAATGAACTAACCAGCGTCACCCGTAACAGTTATACGGTGATCAGTGTTGAAAGGGTTAACTAGGGGGCAATCAAGGGGTTAAAACATTTATTAGATAGTATATGGGGGTCCCTGTCGCTATAAAACGCTGACGGCGAACCTAAATATTTACCTCCCTAACTAGCATCACCAGTGACACTAATACAGCGATCAGAAAAATGATCGCTTAGCGACACCGGTGATGGGGGGTGATTAAGGGGTTAAAACTTTATTAGGGAGGGTTAGGGGGGTATCCTAGACCTAAAGGGGGCTAACACTAACTGCCCTACCACACTAACTGTCACAAACTGACACCAATGCAGTAATCAGAAAAAAAAACTGCTTGGTGTCAGGGTGTCAGTGTGACAGGGGGGGAGGGGTGATTGGGGGGTGATCGGGGGGGGATCGGGGGTGTAAAGTGTGCCTGGCATGTTCTACTGAGTGTGTAGTGTTGTGCACTCACAGTGAAGTCTTCTCTCCTCAGCGCCGGAACGGAAAATACAGAGCCGAGGACAGATGACATCATTTCCTTTGCTGCTGTTTATCATACAGCAGCAGAGGAAGAACCTGATTGGCTGGGAGTGATTGCGAGGGGGGCCATGAATGGATGGTCTCCCCCTCACCTCTCATCGTTCCCAGTCACAACCCGACCGCCTCGGGCACCTGGGGGGGTCCGATCGGATCCCCCGCCCGCGGGAGGCAGATCACGTACAGGTACGTGATTCTGCCTGCCCGTGCCATTCTGCCGCAGTACATCTGCATGAGGCAGTCAGCAAGTGGTTAAAACCCCTCCAAATCCCTTTTTTTTTGTTGTGCTACAATTTTTTAACATTTTTTGTCAAATTGTAGAAAAGCCAAATTTTGAAGAGGCACACAGTGTGTCAACATGTGCTATCTGCTATCACGGGAGATCAATGGACGCGTTTTGGGGGTGCACCCCTTCCTCAATAATAAAGTAGCTGTGAGGAAGGGGTTGCACCCCCAAAACACGTCCCTTGATCCCCCGTGATGGCAGGTAGCACATGTTGAAAAAAAGAAGGAGAAAACTGCTGCGCTAACTCAATGATGTCAAGCCGCCAACACTGACAATTAGACAAATTGTGTATGGAAATAAGAAATAAAATGTGCAGCGCTGTTTGAGTGAAAAACACATACATATATGAAAATGACTAAAAAGTGAGTTTCAGTGTAAATCACCCATATGTAAACTCTGTTTTTAACCAACACTCTGAATCAACAAAAAAACAAAAAAAAAGGAAATAAGTAAATGCAAAGGGTCTTATGACAGCACCTGTAAATAATATTATAATAAAAAAAGAGTGTTATCTCTCTCAAAAATGTGTGACTGTGTCAAAGCAGTCCCATAGAAACATAAACGTAAATGTTGCTCAAAAGAACAAGAAACATCATCGTGAGAAAGTGACCAATATGAATAGGTAGGATTCAAACAAGTCTCTGGGATTTAAGCAGTTCATCCAAGTGTAAGGGTGATCACAGGGCGTATATACAGATCTCACACCGCTGTATGTATATTCACATCAAGGGTAATTCTTCTTACATTCAACAAGAGGGGAAGTAAGTAAAATGCCCTTACCAGAAGCGGTGGACTTACTGGCCATTGGCGGTGAGTCATGTAAGCTTTTACCGTTTGCACGGTAGAGTTAAAGATGTCTCCGATCCTGGGGTGGGAGCTGAGGAGGGCCTCATGACTTTAAGTCCTCCACGATGGGACCAGGTCCACTCGGATGAGGGAGCGTGTTCAGTTGTCAACTGGAGTCCTCCTCCGGAAATCACTCTCTTGGCTTTCGCTCTCCTAGACAGAAGTTGTCTGAGGTTCCCAGGCCAAGAGCCAGGATCGGAGAAATCTTTAACTCTACCGTGCAAACGGTAAAAGCTTATATGACTCACTGCCAACGGCCAGTGAGTCCACCGCTTCTGGTAAGGGCATTTTACTTACTTCCCCTCTTGTTGAATGTAAGAAGAATTACCCTTGATGTGAATATACATACAGCGGTGTGAGATCTGTATATACGCCCTGTGATCACCCTTACACTTGGATGAACTGTTTAAATCCCAGAGACTTGTTTGAATCCTACCCATTCATATTGGTCACTTTCTCACAATGATGTTTCTTGTTCTTTTGAGCAACATTTACGTTTATGTTTCTATGGGACTGCTTTGACACAGTCACACATTTTTGAGAGAGATAACACTCTTTGATTGATTTTTTTATTATAATATTGTTCACAGGTGCTGTCATAAGACCCTTTGCATTTACTTATTTCCTTTTTTTTGTTTTTTTGTTGATTCAGAGTGTTGGTTAAAACCAGAGATAGCACATGTTGACATTCGGAAATTTGTGTGCATCTTCAAAAGTTGGCTTTTCCGGGGGTGACTTCACCCCATCTGAATGCAATATCAAACACAGTTTCTAAATACTCATGTCTGATATTGCCTTCAAGTTCTACCAAATGTGAACTTTGTAAGTTCAAGATTTGTGTCTTTCTTGTTGGTTTTAAACATGCCTGTTTTATCTTAAATGGACATTTCTACTTTTTCTAATGTGACCCCAAAAATTGTTATACATCAAACATGTTGGTTTGTTTTAAAAGCCTTTTCGAAATGCACATGTGATTGTGCAGGTATTAAAAAGATTGTTAATCAAGAATGTGTGGATTATTGTCTCAACGCTACAACACTTTTGTGGTGCTCTAATTGGTGTTTTCTGTGACAATGGGTGTTATTTCCTAAGGGCAAATCCACTTTGCACTACAAGTGCATTTTCAAGTGCACTTGTAGTGCAGTGTCTTTGCCTTTAGTAAATAACACCCAACAATGCTTTGTAAGGTTACACAATCACGCCATTTTCAGGACTCACCACATTTCTGTCAGGGTCAGCTAAAACAAACACAAGCAGTAAATGTCACCAAAGATTTGCTTATTTTTTTTTATTTTTTATTTGAAAAAGGTTTTACACATTGTCTGGCATATTGATAGCCCCCCTACCCGCAAAGAATTCAAGGTATCTTAGCCAGACATCACGGGCACTAAGGGGGGGCAAGCCAGGACGGCCACTTTCAAGCGCCGTCAGGGTTGGTTCATTTTGAATTCCGGCCTCAGGCCCAACTGAGCCAGCATAGTTGGCAGAATGTTGCCGTAAAAAGTTGTGTAGAACACAGCACGCCAGGATAATGTGATTCAGTTTGTACTCCGCCATATGTATGGGTGTAAGAAATAGGCGGAACCGGCTGGCCATGATTCCAAACGTGTTCTCCACCACTCTTCTGGCTCTGGCCAGCCGGTAATTAAAAACCCTCTGGTCCGGGGTGAGGGTCCTCATTGGGAATGGCCGCATAAGACGAATGGGAGTCCTTCCACATTGTCTTCTGGAGGTGGCAAGTCCAAGCTGCCATTCTGGAGACGCCTGTAGAACTCCGTCTGGGCGATGACTCCACCATCGGACATCCGGCCATTCTTCCCCACGTCCACATACAGAAAATTCATAAGTAGCCGACACCACCGCCAACATCACAATACTATTGAACCCCTTATAATTATAATAGTACGACCCCAAGTTGGTAGTGGGATGATGTGGACGTGTTTCCGATCAATTGCCCCTCCGCAGTTAGGAAAGTCCCACCGCTGGGCAAAGTGGGAGGCCACAGTCTGCCATTCCTGTGGCGTGGAAGGAAACTGTGGAGTAAAAAAAAAAAAAATTAGTATTTTTGCACATAAACATGGAAAGCAGATTAGACACAAACATTCTTGGCCAACATCAAGTTACCATTTATTTATGGGAATTTTTAAAGACCAAAGTATAAGGTACACCTATCAGATTTCCCCTCCCCCTCCTCTCATGGGCCATTTCTAACATTATAGGGGGGGAACTCTTGGACAGGTAATCCTCTCCACTTCATTGAGAGATGAATGCCTATATAATGTGTATTACTTTGAACAGACCCTCCTTAGTTACACTATTGGCAGCCCACTGGACAGGTAAGAATTGTCATAATACAAAGATATAAATACACACTGTACACATTTGAGCACATTTGGACATTCTGCTATTACCTATCAAGATAATAATAGGATACCAAAACCTGAAACAGTACCATTTGAAAGTATACAGGCAGGCCCTTGCACTACATGCTTTGGGGAATTCATCCATAAATCTGAGCACAGAAGAGATGGGTATAGTGTGTATGGGTTTGGCAAAGTCAACAGATAGATGATTGAGGATAGATAGAGAATTGGTATCAGCTGACTTAGCAGTT
The DNA here is from genome assembly GCA_037952925.1 of Lithobates clamitans. Classification (NCBI taxonomy): domain Eukaryota; kingdom Metazoa; phylum Chordata; class Amphibia; order Anura; family Ranidae; genus Lithobates; species Lithobates clamitans. The sequence goes on from JBBGZY010001009.1 coordinate 155,227, forward strand.
GGGTGGAGGAAGGGTTCAAAATGATTTGGGGACACCCAAAAAAAGCCTCTGGCACTCTGCCTTAATTTGAAGCACCAATCACATTTCAAAACATTTTAGGGGTGTTTGGGGTAAAGCACTACTATGGAGCTGATAAAATAGATTGTTAAGTGACTACATGAGGTGAATATAGGGCAGGAGACCATGCTGGGGAGGTAAGTGAAGGCAAATGTATGAAGGCCAAAAAAATAATTACATAAAAATCCAGCATGAATGAGGACAAAGGGGACATTCACAGCATATTCCAATCTTGGTAATTAGGGAATGAGGAAAGAAATACAAAATATTAGCAAAAATTATATACAATAAAATGTGATATTAAAGGATAAAAATCTTACCTTCACATACTCCTTCTGCAGGACCTGGATGATGGCAGAACAGGTCTCTGGGATAATGATCCCCAGAGCCTGGGGGGAGATGCCTGTTGAGAACTTCAAGTTCTGCAGGCTTCTCCCCGTTGCCAAGTACCGCAGGGTGGCGACGAGCCTCTGCTCTGGAGTGATGGCTTGCCTCATGCAGGTATCCTGCCTGCTGATATAGGGGGTCAGCAAAGCCAACAAACGGTGAAATACGGGGTCCGTCATCCGGAGAAAGTTCCTGAAATCATCAGGATTATTCTCACGGATCTCTCGGAGCAAAGGCATATGACAGAACTGGTCATGCTGAAGCAACCAATTCTTGGTCCATGAACTCCTCCCCACCCTGTTCATGGACTGGACTTGTGTCAAGGTCAGGACCCCAACACCAAGCCCCCACACAGCAGGAACTCTACGAGGAGTACGTATACGCAACATGGCTAGAAAACGGTCGGCTGCTCAGAACAAAGTAACAGAACGCACTGAAGAACAGCAAGGCCTGTGAAGAGCGACCTGAAAAACAGTAACGAACGAACAAGAACAGAATGACAAGAGTCACGCGTCACTTGCTGCACGCACTGAAGAGCAGATACAAACCCACAAGCACAAACTGAACAGCAAAAAACGATCTGAAAACCACAAGTCTGAAAAAGCATGAATCGTCTCTCACCAAACTTTTACTAACACGAGATTAGCAAAAGGAGCCCAGAGGGTGCCGTGCATGGTTTTGACCTGGCCTTTTCTAGTCTCATCGTACGTGGTGTACGTCACCGCGTTCTTGGCGTTCAGAAATTCCGACAACTTTGTGCGACCGTGTGTACGCAAAACAAGTTTGAGCCAACATCCGTCGGAAAAAATCCTAGGATTTTGTTGTGGGAATGTCCGATCAATGTCTGACCGTGTGTACGGGGCATTAAAGTGAAACAATAAAAGTGTAATATTCCTTTAAATTTCATACCTGGGGGGTGTTTATAGTATGCCTGTAAAGTGGCGCATGTTTCCAGTGTTTAGAACAGTCTGACAGTCTGACGCTATGGGGGAAGCCATAGTGATGTCCCTGTGCACCAGAGGGGGGCGGGGTCACACGGCGACAACACCGTATGGTCCCACCCGCTTTTTTAAAAGAGCTGTCACCTGCGAGGAAGCGTCATATAGCGCGTGCCTCCCATGGAGGCAGATCTTCTTTATTTTTTTTCGGTCCATTGGCGGAGGTGAATGGACTACGTGGGGCAGTTTTATTTTTTTAATTTTCAATAAAGGACTTCTCCCACGGTGTGTGTTGGTTTTTTTTACCATTTTCACACTTTTTTTGTGAAATGGTATGGGTACAATGTACCCGTTACCATTTCAAACAGGGGGGTGGGATCTGGGGGTCCCCTTGTTAAGAACCCCGCCCGCAGACCCCCACAACCACCGGGCAAGGGTTGTGGGGATGAGGCCCTTCTCCCCAACAACATGGGGACAAGGTGCTACCCTTAAGCACCCTTCCAATGTTGAGGGCATGCAGCCTGGTATGGTTCAGGAGGGGGGGCGCTCTCTCGTCCCCCCCTCTTTTCCTGCGGCCTGCCAGGTTACATGCTCGGATAAGTGTCTGGTATGGATTTTTAGGGGGAACCCACGCCATTTTTAAAAAAAATTTTGGCGCGGGGTTCCCGTTAAAATCAGGTCTGGTATGGATTTTGAGGGGGACCCCCACGCCATTTTTAAAAAAATTCCCCCACAGATGAAAAAATTCCCCCTGTGGGGGAATCCCATGCCGTTTTTACCAATGAACTTTTATGTGTATTTTCCTTTAGAAATATCATTTTGCTGTCAGACTGTTCTAAACAAGGGAAACATGCGCCACTTTACAGGCATACAATAGACACTCCCCAGGTATGAAATTTAAAGGAATATTACACTTTTATTGTTTCACTTTAAGCATTATTAAAATCACTGCTCCCGAAAAAACATCCGTTTTTAAAACTTTTTTTTGCATTGATACATGTCCCCTGGGGCAGGACCCAGGTTCCCAAACACTTTTTAAGACAATACCATGCATATAAGCCTTTAAAATTAGCACTTGGTGCGAACCGAAAGGGGGGATGTTCAGCCCATCCCTATTCAGGACCTATCGGCACCAGTTCAAACGCCCCAGGTGGACAGGTTCAGACGTTCCATTCAGACACTAGGAGGAGCAGCCATCTACAATAATTTTAATTACAGCTCATGTAATTTTAGTCAATACCGCTTGCTCCATGTCTGTGTCATATGCCACAGGGCACATCCTAAAAATCTATGCCAGGTCAAGCAGCAGAAAAAGTCCTTACTAGGCCGAGTAAATGTCCTGTGGCTGGGGCTCTACCTCACCTCACACCCCACGCCCTCTCTGGCCATCTTTCTTATCCAAGGGTTCACAGCTGGATTTCATACCGGCCTTATCTCATTACACCACACAACTCATGAACTGACGAACAGGTCATAGATCAAATGTTTATACAAAAGTAATCCTGCGCTGCTCATAAATAAATAAAGAAAAAAAGCAGCTAACACAACCGTCAAAGTTAATGTACAGAAAACAGAAAAAAGTGTAGCGCTAGGACCTAATCTACCATGGGTGAGTAGGTACACAATAAAGGGGATCACCAATGAGGAGACCCGTTCAGGGCTGAAAAAACACGTAATGCACTGTTGGGGATCCAACAGTAAACAACAAAGCTTCAGTCATATGGATAAACACTGTAATGATCCAGTATCCCAAAACTGCAGACAAGCTGGCTACCACCGAAAAAGATGAAGGCTTACCAGATGCGATGGACCAAGTAGGGCATACGCCCAACTGGGTCGGATAAGGTTAGGGTGGTAGAAAGCTGTAGATGTCTGTGATATCGCAGGCTGCCTGGTTCCTCCTCCTGGTGTTCAAGTTCTGGGTGATGTATGAGGTTCAAAAGTTGTGGATAGTTCTGTGAGTCCCAGGAGGGAGGGGGTGAGGTATTCCGTGTATGGTTCCCTCACAGCGGTCATTCATTGAGTATAGTGGATAGGAAAAGAAAAAAGGGGCCACATAGTGTAAATCCGCATAAAAGGTTTATTAAAAAATATATATATAGGAAATACACTCACGTATAAGTCCACAAGAAAATGCAGCGCTGAGAAAAAGTGGCGACAATGGGGTCCTGCCCGACGCGTTTCGTCCTAAAAAGGCGTCATCTGGGGGGGTTTAGGACGAAACGCGTCGGGCAGGACCCCATTGTCGCCACTTTTTTCTTTTTTTTTTTGCAACACTTTTTTCTGTTTTACATAGATCAAATGTTACAGGCCGAACTGGAATGAGGCTTCATCATAGGCCCCTTCACTCAACCCCCTTTCAACACCTGGAGTGTTAGCCCTATTGGGCTTGTCAAGGGCAAGTTCTCTAATAAAGTTTGCTTAGTGTACGACCTCTCTGCGCCTCGTTCTTCCCACATTCCGAGCCTGAACTCTCTAATTCTCTTGGAGGAATTCTCCTTGAAGTATGCTTCAGTAGACATGGCAATTCAGGCCATTATCAAAATAGGCACAGGCGCCTGGCTCTCTAAGGCTGAGATTTCGGACGCTGTTAAGCTTCTGCCCATCCACCCATCCCTCTGGTGCTGGCACGGCATTAAATGGAAGGAGTCATACTACTTCGCTACCAAACTGACCTTTGGCTCTAAGAGTAGCCCCTGGCTCTTTGACACTTTCGCACAGTCCCTCATCTGAAAACTGTCACACCAAGCTCAGTGTCAAAAGGTCATCCATTACTTGGACGACTTCTTGTTAATCGAACAGCCCGGTGTGCTCCCAGGAGACCTCGATAAATTAGGAGTTATCTTTGGGAATCTCAATGTACCCATTGTGGAATACAAGGTAGAAGGCCCAGCACACTCCATCACCTTCCTCGGAGTCAACCTAGACACTCGCTCCATGTAGGCCAGTCTCCCCCTCCACAAACTGACCCGCATCAGGTCAGTTCTTCAGGACTTCACCCTTACACGGGGGTGTACCAAGAAGCTTCAATCCCTCTTGGGAATGCTCAATTTTGCAATGAGGATCATTCCCCAAGGTCGATCTTTTGTTTTACGCCTCCTGGTCTTCCTTTCCAAGACACAGGACCCCGATCAGACCCTTAACTTAGACCCCGCAGCAGTAGCGCATCTGTCAATGTGGGAGGAGTTCCTTACCACATGGAATGGAATATCCATGTTTATATCGTCAATGTCGCCCCTATCACCGCAGGTAGTGACAGATGCAGCAGCCTCCACAGGCTTCGCTGCAATTTTTGCCCACCATTGTTTCGCAGAACCATGGCCTCCAGAGATACTCTTAATCCCCGGGTTTACCCGGACTTCCTCCCTCTTTGAACTATACCTGATTGTGGCAGCTGCTCACTTCTGACATCATATCTGGACATTTCCTTTTTTCAGCAGAAACCCAGAACCGACCCAATGTCAGCCCTTATCCCAGCTTGGTCTCAGCTGACTCTGGACTAGAACAGCATCTTCAAAGCGTGACCCAGCTCATCAACCAGTCTTTATCCCACAACACGCTCAAAGCCTACCACACAGCTTGGAACCAGCAAATTCCTAGCATCCTGCTCCGCGGTAACGTCAATAGACACCAAGCACATACTGCCTTTTATCTCATATTGCCATAAACAATTGACCCTGTCTCATAACACTATCCGACTATACTTAGCCGGCATCCAACACTTTCTGGCCTTACGAGATCCCGCAAAACCATCCTTATTCGCATCCCAAGTGATTCGAGCCATCCTAAGTGGCATTTAGAAACAACAACCCATAACCAATGCCAAACGTCTGCCTATAGTGCAATCTTCAGGGATACAGTATGTCTACTATCCTTGCTAGTTCTCCATTTGGCCTTCTTCCCAGCCTAGTCATACAAGCAGCCATCTACCTGGCCTACTACGGGTTTTTGCAGCCTAGAGAGTTTACCTGCAGCAACCCCGCTGGCCAAGTTCTGCATACACATCATCTGGCTCGCTACCAGGACCATTTCATCCTCCACCTTGCAGTGTCCAAAACCCTGCAATCAGGCTCCAGGGTAGACATCCACCTCTTCAAAACAAACAATGCCTGGTGTCCAGTAACCATACTCGACCACCTACTATCACTCCTACCAGAGCAATCAGACTCTAGTCTGCTACTACCTTTTTTTTTTGGTATACCGACCATCAGACCAGGGCACACTTCAGGTCCATTTCATATTGTAAGTTTCATGGCAAGTCTATGTTGTTCACATCTATATCGGCCATAAGGCTTCGACCATAAGTAAGAAGGCCAGTATGGTGTCCTGAATTTATGGGAGGAGCCCAGTGGGTATTCAAGTAGCCTGGTCTTTGTCAGTTTCCTGTGCATGATACCCACCCTCCCATCCCCTTTTTAGGGCATTTCTCAAATTAATTTCTCTCCACAAATATATCTATTACCAATCTTGGGTATGCCCCCTTATTTGGTATACCGACCATCAGACCAGGGCACACTTCAGGTCCATTTTATATTGTAAGTCTTATAGCAAGTCTATGTTGTTCACATCCATATCGGCCATAGGGCTTCGACCATAAATATATATATATATACTCTGCATCCAGTGTAGCCTAAATCTACAGTGCATTCCGTGGTGTATTATTTCTAATATACTTCAGGCGGTGTATTAATATATATATACAGTATATATATATATATATATATATATATATATATATATATATATATATATATATTATAATAGTGAGAGTCCCTGTCACTGGACACAGAGTTTGCATGTCAGGTGACTCCCTTTCAAAGCTACAGAGCATAGCTTTGAAAGGGAGAAAACTGTGTTTGCAGCTTTCTCCAGGTTTTGCTATGTTCCAATGGGGCTCTGTAGTTTGAAGATCCTGCAGAGACTTGGGTGGGATGGGATCTCTAACCCTGTGTCCATGTCTTATGGAGAGCCAGCAGGTTGTGTGCCCAGGTGCACACAGCCCATATAACGAGGGGCTAGTGAGAGCAGAGAGTGGAGGAAGGTGGAGTGTGTGCAGCTTGCTGCTGCATCAAGGCAGACCTGTGTCTGAAAAGCTGTCTGCCCTGTGTGTGACTACATCCCTGGTAAGAGGGGACTTGGTGTCTGAAGGACTGGGAAGGTTGGGACAGCTAGAAGGGCCTGTGAGACCAGAGAAGGGTCTGGGAGGCTGGGGAGCCGAGGAGACTAGCAAGTCCAAGGGGGCTGAAGGATGTCCTGAAGTCTGGGGGACAGTAAGCAAACCCAGGGATCTGGAGAGTTCTGTTGAGGCCAGGAGTAGGTTGGTTCAGCGGGGAACTGCAAGGCAAAGTAAGCCTAGGAGCCAGGAGGCTTGGCATTTTTGGTTGTATGAATTTACTGAAGAAGAACCCCTGTGTGGGAAATCCTGTATATAAACTTTTATTTTGTTCCTGTGAATAAAAATGGGCTGCCATGCCCTCAAACCTGATAACTGACTGCTGTGGACTCACTACGTGAAGATGCATCTACCACTGAGCTAAATACCCCAATATCACAAGTGGTGGAGAATGCGGGCAACAGGCGGTTAAATCCGGGTCTCTGCGCCAGTAGTGAGTCATTTCAGAAATTGCTGCTAGCTGTGTGTGGCAGCCAGGCAAACTGCATTGCGCAGGAGTTAAATTGACGGACTGTGTTGCATAAAGGTGGTGCACCTGTGGAAGTGAGCTCAGCGTGGCCTGAGAAGATTTCTCCACCTAGGAGGGCCAGTCCAGAAGGCCAAGTGATGTGCGATACAGTGAATGAATGGTTCAAGTGGAATCGCAAAGAGTGGGCCGCAGCGCAAGGGGCTGAGATTGAGGCCTCTGACTATGTGCAACCCATGCTACCTACAGAGGAGGTTGGGGACTTCCTGAAAAAAATTGAAAAAGTTGCTGTAAGGAGAAAATGGCCTAGGGATCGGTGGCCAAAATTGTTGCAACCCTTGTTACGGATAGAGTTCCGGTCGGTTTACCATTTGATGGATTGGGACCAGGATGACTACTGCAAGTTTAAGGAGGAAATTCCTCTTAGAGGAGTGTTCCAGCTTATCATGGGCCACCAGCAATGCTCCAGGATGGGAAAGGTGTCACCGGAAGACCAAGATTTTGGAAATACAGAGAAACGCAAAGTTTCGTGTCATGGCCGCTTAGGGAAAGTGGTCAGCTCAGAAAGGAGGGTGCAACAGTCTACATCCTCTATGAGGTATAGCCAACCGGTTTTGGAGTGCAAGTCTGCTGTTACCCCTAGCAACAGGAATCTTGTGTTGCCTACAGGGGGCATCAGTGGGTCTAGAAAGGCTGCAGTGTTGCTCCGTGACCACATGGGGGCGTCAGCCTGTGGAGACACCACAGATGAAAGACATCGCACTCAAGTGAAAGCTATGACACCAGCTGCAGGAACTGGTAAGACTGTTTCAGTTTATGATGCTGAACCCGGTGAAGTGGGAGTATGCCCATTGGGGAGATCCGCAGTACAAATGGACATAGACTTGCTGCAGTGTGCTACCCAGAGCAGTGGGGAGGCACAGCGTAAAGCCCAACTAGCTGCAGGGCTAAAGACTGGAAAGGACATGGGGACTCTGCAAGTGCCTGCTATAATCCAGCAGATGGCTGGGAAAATTGAGCTAGGGGTGACCAAAACAGTGCTGGTGCCATGTTCCCTAGTTACAGGTGCTGCAGGGTTGCCCAGGGAAACTTCCAAGGAGCTCGCAGTGACGGAGCAGAGAGTTTCCCAGGTCAGCTGTGGAACTGCCCAAATAGGTAAGAGTGCCCCTTTACAGATAGCAGGCGCTGTGAAGAGTCACTCAGAGGTTATGGTGGCTCATAGACAACCCATAAAAACGGCAGTTGTGTCTACATGCAATGAGAATGCTAATAATCGTGCTGACAAAAGTGTTACTATTGGCAAAGGTGATGTGGATTGTAATGGCATTAAAACATGTATTTCTTGTAATGTCATATCTGAAAGTGAGGTTGGTAATGTGTTCACTACCAATGATGAGAGTAGATCTCACGTGATAGGCAGAGGCACAGGATTGTCCATGGAGGTCTCAGGGGGTCTCCATGTGATGGAGCCAGAGTCTGTCCAGGATGGCTCTGGTCCTACTCTGGTGGAACAAGGTTGGACTGAGTCTCACAGTGAGTGTGTGTGGGCACAGCCCCACAACCCTAAGTGTAGCCCAGTTGGCAAGGGGTTAATTCAGCCTGTAAAAGCTGAGAGTTCAAAGCTAGATGTGTTTGTAGTGCCACCAGAGCAAGGTGGTCAAAATAAGGTATTGCACATTGCCTTGGTTGAGGATGCAATCTCTCACGTTGATGTGAGTAAAAAAATATTGTCACAATGTGAGGTAGATAGAAGTGACAAGTGTGCTGTTTTGGCTAGTGAATCCCAGGTTCCTGTGGGGCCTTCTAGAGCAGCTGATGCAGCGCTGTGGAGCACTGGTGAGAACCACAAGGGACTGGGATGATTGGTGCAAGGAAACACTTGCGGCGCTAGACCAAGTGACAAAGACTTACGACACAATGATGTGTAACAAAGGTGTGGACAGAACACCTGCTATGCCCAATGGAGGGATCACAGAATGGCTGGTGCTCAAGAGTACGCTAGCCCCTGTAAAGACTGATGCCCTCCAGTCTGAAGGAACGGTTCTGGGCTCAGGCATGGCAGATGGATTGTCCACAGCCCAGCAACTAAGTAATAGCAAGTGTCAAGGTGACAATGTGACTATTGTTGACCTGCAGGGGCTCATTGTTGAGTTGGAGGGGAAGAGGAGATATGTGGCTGACAGTGCTCCAGGGGAGCAACAGGCAGTGATGGTGGGTACCTCCAAAGAGGTGGAGGTCTCTTCCAAGGTCTCAACCTCTCATACTACAGTGGATGAGCCCCTCCATGTCTCGGAGGAGGGAAAGGTCCCTAAAGAGGTCACAAATTTAGACTTGGAATGTATTGAAATGACATAAACTTTACTTGAAATGCTGGAGTTGGCAAAAACACACTCACTGTACACTTGGGTGTCTCCATCGTGGTCGGACCAGGTGGTGCTGCGTAGTACCAATGGGTGGAGCCAGGTGATACAGGCGGTGCTGGAAAACCTTGCCCAAGAGTGGAATTGGTGGAACCAATGTTTATTAACCATTTGGCACAGGATCTCTCGATTCCCGGTGAGGGTACTTCCAGTTGTTGATTGGTATTGAGGTCGCTCAGGGGAACTGTTGGAGATATCAGAGGTCTCTGCGCCTGGTGCAGTGACTGAGAACATCTTTGCTGGTGCGGTCCGAGGTGCGGCTTAGCAGTGGTCAGTAGAGGGCGCAGATACTGTCTCACCTGCTAGACCTCATGACAAGGAAGGGCCCAGAATGGACGAGGCAGTAGTGGAAATGCTTTCTGTCACTGGCTAAGAGGTACAGGTTAAGGTACCCAGAGACACTGTGGGAGAAAGTGCTGAAGGTATTGGTTGCTGTAGCCATGTAATGTGTACACCAGTTGGCATTATTGCAGTAAGAAATTATTTGTGCTTGGGTCAGTGTTATTTGTTAGGACAGCCGCCCATGGAGCGTTGGACAGGAGGTGAGGTGGAGCTTGGTGATAGTTCCGTGGAGCATAGTCACTCACCTGTGTGTGGTCCCACCTCAGGACAGATCCTAACAAACTCTGAAAAAAGCACTGATGGTATCGGAAGTTGGGATCTCAAAATTGGTGATCTGATTGGTGCTCTTAATAATGATATGGTTGCCGTGGATAACCAGAGAGAGGTATTAGGACCTATAGTGAAGGTTAAAGCTGAGGTCAGTGAGTTGAAGGGAAGAATCGGGGAAAGCAGAGTTTCCCAAAGAAAAATGAATAAGCCCAGGGACCCAAAAAGAAGAGGGAGAAGGCTGAGGATGGGAAAATATAGGACCCTGTTAAGATCCAGGGTGGAACGTACCTGGAAGCGCACCCAAAAAAAAGGTTGGGCCTACGTGGCTGACAGCCAGCACAGAGGTGTCTCAACCATGACGGGTGCTGGTGTTCCTCCCTCCGGATCGAAACAAAGGGGGGGGGGGATATGTAATAGTGAGAGTCCCTGTCACTGTGAAAAGGGATGGAAAATGGACACAGAGTTTGCATGTCAGGTGACTGCAGTGCTACAGAGCATAGCTTTGAAAGGGAGAAAACTGTGTTGGCAGCTTTCTCCAGGTTTTGCTATGTTCCAATGGGGCTCTGTAGTTTGGAGATCCCGCAGGGACTTGGGTGGGATCTCTAACCCTGTGTCCATGTCTTATGGAGAGCCAGCAGGTTGTGTGCCCAGGTGCACACAGCCCATATAACGAGGGGCTAGTGAGAGCAGAGAGTGGAGGAAGGTGGAGTGTGTGCAGCTTGCTGCTGCATCAAGACTGACCTGTGTCTGAAAAGCTGTCTGTCCTGTGTGTGACTACATCCCTGGTAAGAGGGGACTTGGTGTCTGAAGGACTGGGAAGGTTGGGATGGCTAGAAGGGCCTGTGAGACCGAGAAGGGAGGCTGGGAGAGCCGAGGTGACTAGCAAGTCCAAGGGGGCTGAAGGAAGTCCTGAAGTCTGGGGGACAGTAAGCAAACCCAGGGGTCTGGAGAGTTCTGTTGAGGCCAGGAGTAGGCTGGTTCAGCGGGGAACTGCAACGCAAAGTAAGCCTAGGAGCCAGGAGGCTTGGCATTTTCGGTTGTATGAATTTACTGAAGAAGAACCCCTGTGTGGGAAATCCTGTGTATTAACTTTTATTTTGTTCCTGTGAATAAAAATGGGCTGCCATGCCCTCAAACCTGATAACTGACTGCTGTGGACTCACTACGTGAAAATGCATCTATCACTGAGCTAAATACCCCAATATCACTATATATATATATATATATATATATATATATATATTTTCTGCATCCAGTGTAGCCTAAATCGACAGTGCATTCCGTGGTGTACTATTTCTAATATACTTCAGACGGTGTATTAAAAAAAAAAAAAATATATATATATATATATATATATATATATATATATATATATATATATATATATATATATATATATATATATATATATAATCTATCGTATTTATCGGCGTATAACACGCACTTTTTTCCCCTTTAAAATCAGAGGAAAATCGCAGGTGCGTGTTATACGCCGATCCCCTGCGATCCCGAGCTGTCACATCTTCAAAATCGCCGACCGCGATTTGAAAATGGCGCCGCCGGCGCCGAAATACACAGAGCCGGTCCTCGGCTCTTCTCGGCGGCTCTCGTTCACTTTCGGCTCCACTCGTAGTCCCGAGCGGAGCTATCCGAACCTACTCGGCTAGGTTTGGATAGCTCCGCTCGGGACTACGAGTGGAGCCGAAAGTGAACGAGAGCCGCCGGGAGGAGCCGAGGACCGGCCCTGTGTATTTCGGCGCCGGCGATTGTGAAGCCCAGGATGGCGAGGATAGAGGATCGAAGGCTGCACTGGGGCAAGGCTTCACTGGGGCAAGGCTGCACTGGGGAAGGCTGCACTGACAAGGCTGCAATGATGGGCATTTAAATGTAAGTTTTTTCCCTTCAACTTCCCTCCTAAAAGTTTTTTTTCCCTTAAAATTCCCTCCTAAATTGGGGTGCGTGTTATACGCCGATAAATACGGTGTATATATATATATATATATATATATATATATATATATATATATATATATATATATATATATATATATATATATATATATATATATATATGTATGTGTGACGGTATGCGAGGTGAGATAACGATAATAGGTACATTTTACCTCGCATTCATTCCATTGTAAGTGACTGAACCGGAATCCGGCCCGGTTTTTCCATTCTCTGTGGCAGGCTGGGTTCCGGTCCGGATGTTTGGGTCCATTGGAGTCCACAGTCAGCTGGAGTTTAAATATCCAGGAAGAGAGCACAGCAGGTCGCTCTGGTTTTGAGACTCAGGAAGGAACCTGAGTGAGAGGAGCTCTGGATGTTGGACTATAAGGTTTGCTTTTCCGCATTTTTTTGTGGGTGACCAGCCCCGCACTGTATATACAGGAGACTATTTGTTTAGTTAGCGCCCGACCGAAAGGATTTAATTTACTGTTTGTTTTCTTTTTTTTTTGCAAACCTCCTGCTAATAAACCTGGCATCCGCCAGATTTTGAAGAAAGTGCCCATTTGCGGACTGTCATTCAGAAAGGTGATCCCCACGAGCTAATTTCCCCACTATATATATATATATATATATATATATATAATATATTATAATAGTGTTATAGTGTAGCCTATATCTACAGTGCATTCCGTGGTGTACTGTTTCTACTACTTTTCTGGTGGTGTACACAATACAGTGCAGCCGTAGTGCAGTTGCTACTACTTTTTCTGATACAGTACACTTTTCTGATGCAGTACATATCCGTAGTGCAGTTTCTACTACTTTTCTGGAGGGTTTGTAATGGATCAGAGAGATAGAGTGTGCCTGTCCACAGACTCCGTTGGTAGGCTCACATTCATAAAAAGTGTCTTGGATCAGCAGTAGGGATGAGCTTTGGGGTGTTCGCGGCAAATTCGAATGCCGCGGAACACCCTTTAAAAGTCTATGGGAGATATCAAAAGTGCTAATTTTAAAGGCTTATATGCAAGTTATTGTAATAAAAAGTGTTTGGGGACCTGGGTCCTGCCCCAGGGGACATGGATCAATGCAAAAAAAAGTTTTAAAAATGGCCATTTTTCAGGAGCAGTGATTTTAATAATGCTTAAAGTCAAACAATAAAAGTGTAATATCCCTTTAAATTTTGTAGCTGGAGGTTGTCTATAGTATGCCTGTAAAGGGGCACATGTTTCCCGTGTTTAGAACAGTCTGACAGCAAAAGGATATTTCTCGCGGCTATTGCATTGCCGGTCCGACAATACACATAGAAGTTCATTTATAAAAACGGCATGGGAATTTCCCACAGGGGAACCCCGAACCAAAATTAGAAAAAAAAAATGACGTGGGGGTCCCCCTAAATTCCATACCAGACCCTTCAGGTCTGGTATGGATATTGAGGGGAACCCCGGCCAAAATTTAAAAAAAAATGATGTGGGAGTCCCCCTAAATTCCATACCAGACCCTTCAGGTCTGGTATGGATTTTAAGGGGAACCCCGCGCCAAAATTAAAAAAAATATTTTGGCGCAGGGTTCCCCCCTCCTGAACCGTACCAGGCCACATGCCCTCAACATTGGGAGGGTGCTTTGGGGTAGCCCCCAAAACACCTTGTCCCTATGTTGATGAGGACAAGGGCCTCATCCCCACAACCCTGGCTGGTTGTTGAGGAGGTCTGCAGGCAGGGGCTTATCAGAATCTGGAAGCCCCCTTTAACAAGGGGACCCCCAGATCCCGGCCCCCCCATGTGAAATGGTAAGGGGGTACTTACCCCTACCATTTCACTAAAAAACTGTCAAAAATGTTAAAAAAGACAAGAGACAGTTTTTGACAATTCCTTTATTTAAATGCTTCTTCTTTCTTCTACCTTCTTTCATCTTCTTCTGGTTCTTCTGATCCTTCCTCCGGTGTTCTCGTCCAGCATCTCCTCCGCGGCATTTTCTATCTTCTTCTCCTCGGCCGCTCCGCACCCATGGCATGGTGGGAGGCTCCCGCTCTTCTCTTCATCTTCTTCTCTTCTTCATTTTCTTCATCTTCTTCTCTTCTTCTCTTCTTCATCTTCTTCTCCGGGCCGCTCCGCACCCATGCTGGCATGGTGGGAGGCTCCCGCTATGTGACGCGTCTCCTTTTCTGACGGTTCTTAAATAACGGGGGGCGGGGCCACCCGGTGACCCACGGGACATGACGGGACTTCCCTGTGGCATTCCCCATGACGTCACAGGGAAGTCCCGTCAAGTCACCATGCATCAGAGGGGGCGGGGTCACAGGTGGCCCCGTCCCCATTATTTAAGAACCGTCAGAAGAGGAGACGCGTCACACAGCGGGATCCTCCCTCCATGCCAGCATGGGTGCGGAGCGGCCCGGAGAAGAAGATGAAGAGAAGAAGATGAAGAAGATGAAGAAGATGAAGAAGATGAAGAAGATGAAGAGAAGAGTGGAAGCCTCCCCCCATGCCATGGGTGCGGAGCGACCCGAGGAGAAGGAGATAGAAGACGCCGCGGAGGAGATGCTGGAGGAGAACACCGGAGGAAGAACCAGAAGAGCCAGAAGAAGAAGATGAAGGAAGATAGAAGAAAGAAGAAAGAAGAAGCATTTAAATAAAGGAATTGTCAAAAATTGTCTGTTGTAATTTTTAACATTTTTGACAGTTTTTTTTAGTGAAATGATAGGGGTACAAATACCCCCTTACCATTTCACACAGGGGGGGCCGGGATCTGGGGGTCCCCTTGTTAAAGGGGGCTTCCAGATTCCGATAAGCCCCCCCGCCCGCAGACCCCCACAACCACCGGCCAGGGTTGTGAGGATGAGGCCCTTGTCCTCATCAACATGGGAACAAGGTGTTTTGGGGGGCTACCACAAAGCACCCTCCCAATGTTGAGGGCATGTGGCCTGGTACGGTTCAGGAGGAGGGAGCGCTCTCTCGTCCCCCCTCTTTTCCTGCGGCCTGCCAGGTTGCGTGCTCGGGTAAGGGTCTGGTATGGATTTTTGGGGGACCCCCACGTCATTTTTTAAAAAAAAATTTGGCCGGGGTTCCCCTTAAAATCCATACCAGACCTGAAGGGCCTGGTATGGAATTTAGGGGGACCCCCACGTCATTTTTTTTTTAAATTTTGGTTCGGGGTTCCCCTGTGGGGAATTCCCATGCTGTTTTTATCAATGAAGTTTTATGTGTATTGTTGGACTGGCAATGCAATAGCCGCGAGTAGTTTTAAATGACTATTTTTCTTTGAAATGTCATTTTGCTGTCAGACTGTTCTAAACATGGGAAACATTCGCCCCTTTACAGGCATACTATAGACACCCCCAGCTACGAAATTTAAATGGATATTACACTTTTATTGTTTGACTTTAAGCATTATTAAAATCACTGCTCCTGAAAAAACAGCCATTTTTAAAACTTTTTTTTCATTGATCCATTTTCCCCTGGGGTAGGACCCAGGTCCCCAAACACTTTTTATGACAATAACTTGCATATAAGCTTTTAAAATTAGCACTTTTGATTATTCATGTTCTCGTCCCATAGACTTTAACGGTGTTCGCGTGTTCGAACAAACTTTTTTCCTGTTTGCATGTTCTGGTGCGAACCGAACAGGGGGGTGTTTGGCTCATCCCTAATCAGCAGCTATCAAGCACCTGATGCTGATGTAACTGATTGATTTTTCTATGGATGTGGGATCCATTGACTATCCTATTTCTCCTCAATCTTGATGATGCTAGCTTCCAACAATATTTTTGGTTTAGGGCACCAACACCGCTGCCTAAGGCCCAACTTTTCTGCCCATGTTTAACAGGGGCATTTGATTAAAATTTTTGATATGCTATTTCACAGCAGGGCCCGTTCCTGCACCCACCAAGAGTATCTGTGAGGGGTTACAGTGTTGTGGCACCACCACCAAAGGCCCAATTTTTCTGCCCCTGTTTAACAGGGGCAAGTAATTACAATTCTTGATCTAATATTTTACAGCAGGCCTTGTTCTTGCACCCACCAAGAGTAACTGTGAGGGCTTACAGTGTTCTGGTATCACCAACAACTAAGGCCTAATTTTCAGCAGAGTATATAGGGCAGGCCGTATAGCATATATACTTCTGTTCAGAGTATTTAGTGCCTGGGGGCCCCCACGCCATTTTATTTTTAAATTTGGGTGCAAGGTTCCCCTTAATATCTATACCAGACCCAAAGAGCCTGGTAATGGGCTGGGGGGAAGCCATTCCCTTTTTTCTCAATGATTTTCATCTATATTGCCGGGAACCGACAATATATTACAGCCGCAAGTAGTTTTGAATGACTTTTTTTCCTTTTAGAAATGTCATTTTGCTGTGGTATTGTTCTAAACACAGGAAAACTGCGCCACTTTACAGGTATACTATAGACATCCCCCAGGCATGATATTTAAAGGAATGTTTCATTTTTATTGTTTCACTTTAAGCATTATTAAAATCACTGCTCCCTAAAAAGCGGCCGTTTTTAAAGCTTTTTTTGCATTGATACATGTCCCGGGGCAGGACCCGGGTCCCCAAACACTTTTTATGGCAATAACCTGCATATAAGCCTTTAACCACTTGCCTACTGGGCACTTAAACCCCCCTCCTGCCCAGACCAATTTTCAGCTTTCAGTGCTCTCACACTTTGAAAGACAATTACTCAGTCATGTAATACTGTACCCAAATGAATTTTTAGTGCTTTTTTTCATACAAATAGAGCTTTCTTTTGGTGGTATTTGATCACCTCTGGGGTTTTTTTTCTGCGCTATATATGAAAAAAGATCGAAAATTTTGAAAAAAAACACATTTTTCTTTGTTTCTGTGATAAAATTTTGCAAATTATTAATTTTTCTTTATAAATATTGGCCACAATTTATACTGCTACATATCTTTGGTAAAAATAACCCAAATTAGTGGATATTATCAGTGGATATTACTTGGTCTGTGTGAAAGTTAGAAAGTCTACAAGCTGTGGTGCAAATCATAAAAAAATCACAAAAAATCACAAAAAAATTATCACACCTGATGTACTGACGGCCTCTCATTTCTTGCGACCCCAACAAGCCAGGAAAGTACAAATACCCCCCAAATGACCCCTTTTTTGAAAGTAGACATTCCAAGGTATTTAGAAAGATGCATGGTGAGGTTTTTGATGTTGTAATTTTTTCCCACAATTCTTTGCAATATTAGGATTTTTTTTTCCACACAATTGTCATCGTAATAGGTTATTTCTCTCACATGGCATTTGTATACCACAAATGAAACCCCAAAATACATTCTGCTACTCCTCCTGAGTATGGCAATACTACATGTGTGGGACTTTTTCACAGTCTAGCCACATAGAGAGGCCCAACATGCAGGGAGCACCATCAGGTGTTCTAGGAGCATAAATTACACATCTAACTTGTTGACTACCTATTACACTTTTGAAGGCCCTGGAGCACCAAGACAATGGAAACGCCCACAAAATAACCCCATTTTGGAAAGCTAACGCCCCAGCATATAATCTATGGGGCATAATGAGTCTTTTTAACAGTTCATTTTTTTCCAGAAGTTTTTGGAAAATGTGGGGAAAAAAATTAAAATTTTTTTTACACAAAGTTGTCCATTTATAAGATATTTCCCACGCATAGCATGTACATAGCAAAAAATGACACCCCAAAATACATTCTGCTACTCCTCCTGAGTATTGCAATACCACATGTGTGAGACTTTTACACAGCCTGGCCACATACAGAGGCCCAATATGCAAGGAACACCGTCAGGCATTCTAGGAGCATAAATTACACATCTCATTTCTCAACCACCTATTACAATTTTGAAGGCCCTAGAGCACCAGGACAATGGCCACATACAGAGGCCCAACATGTAAGGTGTTCTAGGGACACATAGCATGCACATACCAAGAATTACAACCCAAAATACATTCTGCTGAGTAAAGGGTAAACAAAAGATTTCCTGTGGTTTTAGTAGTGCAGTTGTCCACAGGAGGATAACACTGGTCCAGGCAGCAGGCAGGGACTTGGTCAGCAAAAGTGAACGCAATTGTCCAGGAAACAGGCAGGAATACTGTCCATAGCCAGTAAAGGGCATCAGGCAGGGATACCGTCCATATACAGTCCAGGGTCAGTGCAGGTAGAGATTGTCAGCAGTGCAAAAATATTGGTCCTGGTAGTAGGCAGGAACATGGTCCATGTGGTGTGGTCAGTTCATGCGACAGGCAGAGGCATGATGGCAGAAGTCCTACAGGCAGCAGGCAGAAGTAGGGCCTCATTCAGGACAGAATGGGGACAGGGGTAGAGGCTTCTCCCACCCAAATCTCTTTGAAGCCTCTGAGTCTCCAAACCCTAATCTTGGAATGAGAAAACAAAAAAAATTGTTTTCTTCATCTAGAAAAACATTTCTGGAGCCCCTCACATATGTGAGACCCCTGTGTTATGAATCCCACTAGTCCAGTAGCAGGGTACAAGATCAGTCCAAGAGGCAGGCAAGAGGCATGGTCAAACAGTCCAGGGTCAGTTCCAGATCAGGCAGAGGTATGTACAGAATCGGTAGGCAGAAGCGTGGTCGAATAACAAGCCAGGGTCAGTTCCAGATCAGGCAGAGGTATGTACAGAATCGGTAGGCAGAAGTGTGGTCAAATAACAAGCCAGGGTCAGTTAAAGAGCAAGCAGAGGCATAAGGAGTGTGAAGGTAAATGGCAGGAAGTGAGGGTTATGGTTATCATACTTCACTAATAATTTACTGAAGTATGATAACGGCGGAACGAGTCACCTATGCAGAGGCCTGGTTCTGAAGGACATTGGGGACAATAATAAATGGTGTGTCTTCTCACTCCTCCTTTGGTGCATACCCGGCATTCTTTATGACATTTTTGGCCTGTTGGTCTTGGAGGGATTTTATCGGGAAAGTGGCATTCGGAGAGTCGGCTAATCAGATCGGATCGAATGTTTTCTGGTGGGCCGTTCGGGAATATAAGGGCGGTGGTGATTTTCTCCTGGTAGCCAAGGAAGGGTTTGAGGCTGTCAGTGGAGTTGCAATAGATTATATAAGTGTTGTATATGGCCAAATTAAACAAATAAATTGATACTTTTTTATACCACTGGTATGTTCGTCTTGTGGCTAGGTAGGGTTCGAGCATTTGGTCGTTGAAGTTGACACCCCCCATGAACATATTGTATTCGTGTATACTTGTTGGCTTTTGGATTTGGCCATTCCTCCTAGTGATCTCCACGAAGGTATTATTGTGGATCGAAGACAACATGTAGACATCCCTTCTGTCCCTCCACTTCACAGCCAGAATTTCCTCATTCCGTAAACTCGCCGTCTCCCCTCTTCTTAACTTCTGGTTGACGAGCCTTTGAGGAAAGCTCTTCCAGTTTGCCCTTACGGTGCCACGTGCTGGAGTGTTCTTTCTGCAAAGGTTGTGGAACAGGGGCAAACTAGTATAAAAGTTGTCCACATACAAATGGTAGTCTTTCTCCAGGAGTGGGTTTATGAGTTCCCAAACGACTTTCCCTCTGGTTCCTATGTAGTCTGGGCAATTAGGGGGATGCAGCTGGGTGTCCTTCCCTTCGTATACCATGAAGGCATATGTATACCCTGTTGCTCGGTCACACAATTTATACAGCTTCACCCCATAGCGGGCCCTTTTGGTGGGAATAAATTGTTTTATGCCCAGCCTGCCAGTAAATTTAACAAGGGACTCATCCACGCATAAATGTTGGTCTGGGGTAAACAACTGGGGGAACATTTCAGAAAAATAATTTAGTAGTGGCCTGAATTTTATAGAGCTTGTCAAAATTGCGGTCATTTCGGGGAGGGCACTGGGTATTATCATTATAGTGTATGAATCTCATAATCATGAGATATCTTGTTCTGGGCATTACTGAGGAAAAGATGGGCATGTGGTGGATGGTGAGGGTTGACCAATATGAACGTAATTCATTTTTTTTGGTTAGTCCCATACAGAATGTAAGGCCCAAAAAAATCTTAAAATCCTCCACTGCTAGAGCTCTCCACTCATAGGGATGGGCATAATAGGACGTTGGGTTACTTGTTATGAATTGTTGGGCATACAGGTTGCACTGAGCCACAATTGATGCAAGCATGTCCTCAGTAAAAAATAAGGTGGACAAAATTTGTCGGTGAAAAATTTTTTGTGTCCACCTGGACTCCTGGCTGGGCAGTGAAAGGGGGAATGTTAGCTTCTCCTGAATTAGGAGGAAGCCACAAGGGGTTCTGAAGGGAATAGGGAAGGCTGGCATGATACCTAAGCCTTTGGGACTGAGGTAACACCCCACTTGTACTTTGCCTTTCTTGCCGAGGTACTGCGGTGCTGGTGGATGGCACTGCAGTGCTGGTGGATGGCACTGCGGTGCTGGTGGATGGCACTGCCTCCTCACCAGAATGCCTTCATCTAATGAGCGGGCTCTCATCCTCCTCTGAGGCTGTCAGTGTTCCACTGCTCAGGACAGGCTCATAGTCCACGTCAGACTCAGAATCTGAATTTGAGCAACTTTAAGCAGAGAGCTCCCCGTTGCTCTCGTCGGCCGCAAGAATATGCTACACCTCCTCAGCTGTAAATGATTTTCTAGCCATTGTTGGGGGGGCACTGGTGACACTGATGACAGAAGGCACTGATGACACGTGACACTGATGACAAATGGCACTGATTACATGTGACACTGATGACAAATGGCACTGACACTGATTAAAGATGACACATGACACTGATGTGGCACTGGTGGTACTGATGTGGCACTGGTGGTACTGATTTTGCACTGATGACACGTGGCACTGATGTGGCACTGATGAAATGTGGCACTGATGAAACGTGGCACTGATGAAACGTGACACTGACACTGATGAAAGATGACACGTGACACTGATGTGGCACTGGTGACACATGGCACTGATGTGGCACTGATGAAACGTGGCACTGATGTGGCAGGTGACACTGACAGGTGGCACTGATGAAAGATGACACGTGACACTGATGTGGCACTGGTGACATGTGGCACTGATGAAACGTGGCACTAATGAAACGTGGCACTGATGAAACATGGCACTGATGTGGCAGGTGAGACTGACAGGTGGCACTGATGAAAGATGGCACTGACAGATGGCACGGATGATGGATGGCACTGACAGATGGCACTGATGACAGATGGCACTGTGACACTAACAGTGATGAGCACTGTGACAACCAATGGCACTGATGTGTCACTGTATGGGCACTGTTTGAGCTCTGATTTACTGTGTTTTTACTATACTGTACTATGAAAATGGTTGGCACTCACAGATCTGCAGCTCCGAAGCTCTCCCTCCTCACGCGCGGTCTCTGTGTGAGGAGGGAGAGCCGGCACTGAGAGATGATCTCCTATGTTTACATTTGAGATCATCCCTCATTGGACATTCCGATCGAGTGGTAAATGGCCGCTGTGAATTGCCATTTACCACAATCTGTAATTGGCTGTGTCCAAGGGATACGGCCAACACAGATTTTCCCCGATGCACGCCCTCGGCGGCGTGCGGGGAACAGGGAAACAGAAGGACGTCCATGGACTTCCTCCCAGCAATTAAGCCCTGCGCTGTAGCCGTCTTTCGGCTATAGCACGGGCGGGGAGTGGTTAAAATTAGCACTTTTGATTTTTCACGTTCATAGACTTTAACGGTGTTCGCATGTTCGAACAAACATTTTGCATGTTCGCATGTTCTGCTGTGAACCGAACCGGGGGGTGTTCGGCTCATCCCTAATGTTAAATAGGGGGTACCTGGTCTAGCTGACTGTAGTGACGCACGTGTTTCTTTGGTATAAGAGACCCACCCAGACCAGGTGTATAGAGTGTCAGTACCTGGATCCTGGCCCTGCTGTGTGACTCCACTCAGCAGGACCCAGGTACTCCAACTGCCACTCAATACGTCTGGGCTGGGCCTAGGCCTCTCTTACCAAATAAACACGTGCGCCACTCCACTCAGTAGGGCCAGGACCCAGGTAGTCGCTCTATACATTTGGGCTAGCTGGGGGAGGGGGGGCTCTCTTACCAAAGAAACACATGTGCGTGTGCCACTCCAAACACAACTTCCTTCTCAAAATCACTTTGCATCCAGCTCAGGCCATTTAGCAACTAGCTGCTTAATCCAAAGGGAAACTTCTGGTTTAAATGCCTGTATAATAGTCTGTGTGTATATCATGCCTATATCACCTTCAGTGGTTATTCCTACTTATTCCTTCCACACCTTTTTAAACCTTTTATTAAAGTCGGTTACTAAATCTTCAGGACCTTACTTACAGGCTATGGCTGTGAAAATGGATTTATTATCCTTCCACAATATTTTCAACTTGCTTCAACATTTCTTCCACATCAGTATCCTAACAAAGATAATCCACTGCTCTACCCCCTGGTGCTGTTATATCTAATTTATCCACATTACCCCAACTCCATCCTGATTCCATATCATATCCCAATGTAGCACCCTCTACCTTGGGTAGGTAGGTGTTAGTGTAGGTTTTTGTGTAAGCTGCAAGTGCAAGTAAATTTAAGCAGGCCTATGCTGTGAGCTAGGCCTGTTTGTTTTGATCTGGGGGCAGGGGAGTGGTTTAGTTTATCAGTGGATCACCAGCCAGAAGCGGAGAGGTGTTGCAGCCTGATAAATCCTCCTCGAAGGTCCTGGACATACGTGAGGAAGAGGATGCTGCCACGACCCGTGGCCTGGCGACTGCAGGTGCCAGTATGCAGAAACCAGATGACATCCCTGAAGAGCCGGCCTCCTCTAAGTCCCTTGCTATACCATACTTGCCAACAGTCCCGATTTTCCCGGGACATTCACGATTTTTAGCCCTTTGCCCTGGGTTTAGGCCATCTTAGCAAGTTTCCCGAAAAATACGTTTTGTCCCGGGCAGGGTCTGACCAGGCTGGAGTGTCTGTTCCCCCTTAAAAAAAAATTCACTATTCCATTGTCACCCGGCGCCGCCCAGTGGCGTTGCTATAGGGGGCAATTGCCGCAACTAAATTATGCCTTGCCCACCCGTGTGCTCCACCGCTAAATTAGCATAGTTGCCATAGCTAATCCCTGTGCTGCTGGGTGGGTTTACAATCACAAGTCCCTAGATGAGCAGCGTAGCAAGCAATAGAATTGCTCATCTAGGTGGGAGGGCAGAGCTAGTCATGAGTTACTCCACCTCCCGCTGGCTGCCTCTTTAGCCAATCAGTACACCTCTGTAAATCTATCCCTTCCACAGCTCGCCACATTTGACAGAAGAGAAGATGCCGGTGGCTGGAGCCGAGCGGGCAGGGGGAGGAAGAGACACTTGGACCTGCTTCTAGTAGAAGGTATGGCACCATTCTCGTCATGGAGTGCACACAGGACTCTGGCACAAAGCTCTGTAGAAACAGCTGAAGATGATCGCTAACACTGTCTGTGTCACACACACAGTCAAAGCAGCAGCATCTCACCCGTCCTGTATGCAGATCAGCCAATGGTCACACTGGTTAGGAAATGATTCCCCTCACTCTTCTTTTTATTTACACTGCACACAGGACGGGTGAGCACACAGATAATGATTAGACTTCTGGAAAATGCTGCAATCCGAATTACATGTGAGTGTGAAAGTGTTCCTGATGATTCGCAGCTGTTTCTAAAGAGCTCTGTGTGCTGCAAAATTTGTTTTTATATTGCCTTTCAGGATTTAGCTTGGTCAGGCTTGGATCTTCACAGATTATTAACTATTTATTGTCTTACTAACTGTGCTTGGCGAATGGGCTGTTAGTAAGACAGAAACTGCAGTCTCTGACCCTCTCTTGTACCATGTCCACAGTCTCTGACCCTCACTTGTACCATGTCTGCAGTCTCTGACCCTCTCTTGTACCATGTCCGCAGTCTCTGACCCTCTCTTGTATCATGTCCACAGTCTCTGACCCTCTCTTGTATCATGTCCGCAGTCTCTGACCCTCTCTTGTATCATGTCCGCAGTCTATGGCCTTCTCTTGTATCATGTCTGCAGTCTCTGACCCTTTCTTGTACCATGTCTGCAGTCTCTGACCCTTTCTTGTACCATATCTGCAGTCTCTGACCCTCTCTTGTACCATGTCTGCAGTCTCTGACCCTCTCTTGTACCATGTCTGCAATCTCTGACCCTCTCTTCTACCATGTCTGCAGTCTCTGACCCTCTTTTGTGCCATGTCCGCAGTGTCTGACCCTCTCTTGTATCATGTCCGCAGTCTCTC
This sequence comes from Lithobates clamitans, assembly GCA_037952925.1. NCBI lineage: Eukaryota > Metazoa > Chordata > Amphibia > Anura > Ranidae > Lithobates > Lithobates clamitans. Next base: position 179,473 of record JBBGZY010001009.1, read on the forward strand.
ACCCTCTCTTGTATCATGTCCGCAGTCTCTGACCCTCTCGTGTATCTGTTTGATGAGATCTGCCTGGGGGGTGGTATTTGAAGTATATTTATCTGCTGATTTGTTAAACTCTGGAATACACATTTCTATTGTGGTGTAGGATCTGGGCCTGCTGTCCCTCCATCTCTCTTTCCTCTTTTTTTTACAATGTTGGTAACTATGCTATACCCATCCGGAAGGAGCCCATGCTAGAGGGAGGAGTGCCTCCAGGTGAGCTAAATGATGTAAGCAGGGGCCGGGTCCTTGATTGGGGTTCCCCCAGAATACTGGAAAAATATGGTCCTTGGAAAACTTGTTTGCCTGGTCGTCCCCTGAGGAGAGCTCCAGTGAGGACTGAGAGACAGGAGACTCCCATTCTACAGAAACCCATTCAGAGGCAAGAGAAGAACCTTGGACCCCCGTTCCTTGCAGTAGACCCTTCATAAGCAGACCATCCACTACCCAGACCAGAGTGCCCACCTACAGCAAGTGGGTGTTAAAGGCCCAGGATGCTTGTGTCTTGCCCGGGAAAGGGAAGCCCAAGGAATTGCCAAGATTCTCTCAGTTCCAGAGGGAAATACAGAGAAGGGTTGCTCTGGAGTGGGGTCTAGACTTTCCGTATGTCCCCTCTCAGATTATGGACATCGTGGAGAACTCCCAGGGAGAGTGGGAGGATGACCCAGTCTTGGAGTTCATGCACGTCCCAAAGCCTTTAAGGGTGCCAGAGAGTGATGCTTTGGCCCGGTTCAAGGACATTCGGGAGGAATGGAAGCTGGGACGTGCCATTTACAGAGACCAGGTCCTGGTTTTAAAGGTGGGTCGGCCTACCAGGAGCCATTCAGTCTCCGTCAGAGGAGAAGTGGATAGAAGGAGGACTGCTGTGCTGTGCAATCACCATAGGATAGCCACAAGGCCTGCAAGAACAGGGCAGGGTCTGTGTGGTTTTCTTTTCTGACATTTCATTTACAGGGACAGATCTCGCCTGCCACCCAGGGTGCCTGATGGAAGGACTGTTGGTCATGGACACTAGGGTGTACTGTCCCTGCCCACCTTTTTGCTACCTGCTGTCTGAGAAGGGGTCCCTTCTATTAGGAGCAAAAGGACTGTTACAGGTTTCACGTATATGTTCAGTTGTTGTTCTGTTTGGAGTTAAATAGTTCCCTACTGACAGAATAATGACAAACGGGTAAATATGTGGTAATGTGAATCAGATTTTTCTCTGCTGGAAGGATCATAACCCCCTTCCAATAGTGAGGTAATGTGTACAGATAGTGTGTAAGAATAGGCTGTTGCACATTTTTGTCTTCTTTTAGGAACTCCTGAGATGGGACGGCTGTCCATCTCCACCGCTCCGGAGGACAAGAAATGTGGTGAGTCAGAGTATTCCTCCTGTGGGAGCAATGCTCAGGCTCCAAAGTGTATGTGTCTAGCTGCAGGGACCTGTAGTTAGGGTTGTATGTTGAAGTGTACAGTGTATATACAAGACAAAAATGTAAATATTTATTTTTGTACGTAATTTATTTGTACTATAGCCCTGTCCAAGTTATTTCTTTTCCCCCATCCAACTTGTAACATGGGATGTCCTTGCCCCTGGGCCCAGGAGCCATTTTTCAATTTATTTTTCACAGCTGAGGACCAGCTGTATTCTGGTGGGGGGTTGAGTGTAGCACCCTCTACCTTAGGTAGGTAGGTGCTAGTGTTAGGGTTTCCAACTCATCCCTTTAAAACTGAACACATATGAATTACTCACAGGTTCTGTGGCTGATTAATTCATATGTGTTCGAGTTTTAAGGGATGAGGTGGTAACCCTAGGCTCAGTTCACACTGGTGCGATGCGGGAACCAGCGTGATTCCTGTGCGGGTCTCACTGCTCTCTGTGAACCACTGCAAGTGTCAATAGAAAGTTATTGACACCCCTAAATCGGTTCGCATAACGCAGTGCGAACTGTATAATCGGATATTTTTGGTCTGAACACCCATGCGATCCAATTCCAGTGCGGACTAAAAAAAGGGTCCTGCACCATTTTGGTGTGAATGCAATGCGATTTCAGCCATTCAAACTGTATGGCTAAATTTGCATGCACAGACATTGCATGTGTTGTGCACAGCAATACGGTGTGAATCACATGCAATTAGGGTTGCCACCTCATCCCTTTAAACCCAAACACATATGAATTACACAAGTTCTCTGGCTTATTTAATGCAGATTTGGCACCAAGTGAGTTTAATTACACCTTAATCAGCCACAGAACCCGTGTAATTCATATGTGTTCAGTTTTAAAGGGATGAGGTGGCAACCCTAGTTAGTGTAGGTTTTTGTGTGAGCTGCCAGCGCAGGTAAATTTAGGCAGGCCTATGCTGTGAGCTAGGCCTGTTTGTTTTGATCTGGGGGCATGGGAATGTAGGCTGTACAAAATAAAAACTATTAAATTAAATTATATAAAGAAATAATCTAAAGACACACACAATTATTTATATAATTATTATTTTTATATATATATATATATATTTTTTTTTTTTTTTTTTTGCTAATACAAATGGCCGCGGCACTTTTATTGGTATATATAAATAACATTTAATTAATCTTTCTTTATTAAATTCATCATAAATCGAAAATTCAAAACTTTAATATATCAATCAATATCTCGCTCAGTCATAGAACTCGAGAGAGTACCATAGATAAAAATATTCAGCAAATGTCCCCCCTTGATCCAAGGTGACAAACTGAATAAAAGTGCTGCGACAGGGTGGGAGGGAAGGGGAGCTCGCCAAATCACTCCAGGTCACACTGTGACAGGAGCCTAACTGTGGGGGTCCTATATAGCCCTCACTCACGTGTAATTCTTTCAGAAACACATGTTTTTCCTGCCCAAAGTCACGTTGCGCCCGCCTGAAAACCTCATGACCTGTCAGGTCCACATTTAAAGAGACAGTAACAAAAAATTGTTTATTTTTTTTTTTGACCGCCACAATCCCATGCTGTGGGCATTTAATAGAATGCCCACTTTTGTCATGGGAATGTAAGCTGTACAAAATAGAAACTATTAAATTAAATTATATAAAGAAATAATCCAAAGACACACACAATTATTTATTTATATATATATATATATATATATATATATATATATATATATATATATATATATATATAATTTGGTAATACAAATGGCCACAGCACCTTTATTGGTATATATAAATAAAATTTAATTAATCTTTCTTTATTAAATTCATCAATAAATCGAAAATTCAAAACTTTAAAATATCAAATAATATCTCGCTCAGTCATAGAACTCGAGCGAGTACCATAAATAAAAACATTCAGCAAAAGTCCCCACCAGCCATTTTTTGTTAATAAAACAAAAAACGGCCTACCCCATAACGGCCATTTTTATCATATTTTGCAGATCCAGATTAAAAATATCTAAGCCCACATCAGACAAGTGAACTCCACCTTGTCTATAAAGGCCAGAAAAAACACCTTCTAAATCTACATGTCGAAACAAAAAGCCATTCAAAAGGGGCATGAATTTCTCAATGGAATGGTTCACACGTCTCCTAATCTTTTCCAAAGGTTTTTTCTCTGAAGATGATAACCAAACAAGCCGCGGAACCATTTCTGAAAAAATTACACGAGTACCTGAAAAAGAAAGTTGTATGCGATGTAAATCATTTTTGATCATGAAAATTAAATCCAACATTTTAAGTTTTCCTACATCATTACCACCTAAATGAATGATTAATACTGCGGGAGTAGGCCATAGCTGAGCCAAATTGGAAAGGTGAAGATTAAGATTCGTCCATTGGAGCCCACAAATGCCTTTCCAAAGAACTTGAAAAGATTCAGGAGATAAAGATAAGTTGGAAGTATAACAGCGTCGGCATGCTCTTTTGTGGGCCCAATGAACAAACGAGTGTCCAATTATCCAAACGTAAAACTTGGAACCTAAAGGATCAGAGAGATAAATTAGGATGAACATAAATATTAAATCATTTGGATTCCCACCTCCCCAACCGCATAATAACTGCATCATTGAGGCCCAATCTAGCTGCTTCTGTGGCGGCTCCAATACGGAATGAATGGGTCGAAAATCTTAGGTGAGAAAGGCCTAAATGAGACAAACATTGTTTAAATATAGCTGAAAATTGAAATTTAGTGAGGGGAGAATAGTCAAAATGAACCAAAAAATTACATGAAGGCCTAGAAGAAAGATATTTTGGAGGCACCCCATGAGGGCAGATAATGGAGTCACCACAGGCATGTAATGTCAGCCAATGCCCTTTACCAATAATGTCCGTCTTAGATCTGCTGATAAAAACCTTTACATCACCTGATGAAAATGAAACATCCTCAAATTTTAAACCTGAATTACCTCTTTTATTATTTGGAACTAGTTTGGAAATACCAAGCGCCGCAAAGAAGATTAGAACGAAAGCTGAATGAAATAACAACGCTTCATATTCTGAACTGCACACAAAAGGAGTTGTTAAACAAAGTCTTTTTAGAGATCCAAAGAAACTGGCATACGATCAGGTGTAAAAGTTTTTTTTCTATATCCTTTTAGCGCTTGACGAACTGAGAAAAAACTATTTCAAAATAGTAACAAAATTTTGGTTCCGATTAGTGGTCAAACACCCAAATAGATAGGCACCACATCCCTGAGAGTAAGTATAAATAGCAAAGAAAGGGAGGGAAGGGATTTTAACGGTGCAAGGAGAATAAACAGAGGAAAGTTATAAAAAACAAATTTTTAATTAAACATTCAAGGTTAAAATCAAATAGATTATACATAGTTCACAAATATTGCAAATGTCTATACAGTTACAGTGGTCAGACAGAAATCGAGTGTATTTCGTTTTGAAAGATGATATGGTTGCATACTAGCCCGACATGTTTCGCTGTGTCGCTTTTTCAAGGGATATGCAAGCCGAGAAGTGATATCATCCAACACTCTTATAATTCTAAAATTAGAGAACAACATATAAACAGCATACGTCATAAATCATGAAAATGAAAAAATAAACAAAAAAGTTTTCAACAAAAACAAGCGCAGTGTCCACTTTGAAATAGCACGGAAAGAGTTCTTACCCCTGTGTAACCCCAGCCTCGGTCAGTCCCCGCACAAACATCCACTAACACTGTAAATCTGACTTGGCCATATGGTGCAATCACAGGGGACAGAAAGGTAAAACTGTGGATAGGGCAAAATGCAATATATGAAACAGGCTGTTGGATTATATAAGGTAAATATATCTGGCTTTGTTTAAAAACGTAAAATATTTAACTATTAAGGCAAGTAAAGAGCAGACAATCGCCCCAGAGAATTATCAAGTACTTACTTTAAACCATTTAACAAAGACTGTAGGTGGGTGGCGGTCTTCAAAAAAAAGTCAGTGCTATTTCAAAGTGGACACTGCGCTTGTTTTTGTTGAAAACTTTTTTGTTTATTTTTTCATTTTCGTGATTTATGACGCGTGTTGTTTATATGTTGTTCTCTAATTTTAGAATTATAAGAGTGTTGGATGATATCACTTCTCGGCTTGCATATCTCTTGTTGCCTTATGAGGAGTGTATGAGTAATCTCCATTAGCAACTGAGAATATTTGTATATAGATGTGTATATATATTTTTGGATAAGAAATAATAGTCGTGTGTATGTGACAGGGTTTCAGTAAAGGGTTAATTTAGCTAGATGTAAATATGCGACAGGATTTGTCTGAAAAGAGCTAATGCATTTAACAGCTACTTGTAGTATGCGAGAAGGATGTGCTGTGGAGACAATCAACTGATTACCTATATTTGATGTTAAAAGGGCCAAGGACAGATACCATCAGAAGTGTATTTGTTACAGGGCCAAATTCATTAGCTCAATAAAGGCCTTTGTATTCCTCCATGCTAATCAGCCATTTGTCCATTGCAAAGGGGTGTTTGAGAGGATGAGAATATTTATTTAATCTGTTCAGGAAAGGAGGTTTTGCCCTGGCTAATGCCATGCATAAGTTAAGTACCCCTTTCAAGAGAAGGTGATGACCTTCACCTTAATTCCTCTTCAAACAACTTATCACTAGCTTGTTACCACAACAGGAGGAAGTTGCCCAAATTAGGAGATATGCCTGGTGGGAGTAGAGGGCTAACAGAATACCCCAATCATATTGGCCCTATTCAATTCAATGAGAGATGGGCCTATAAGAAGGAATCCCAAAAGAGAGTGGTAGAGAGATGAAAACTGACCTGGGCCCAGGAACATTAATATAGGTAATTATCAGAGCATCTCCCAGCACTTAAAGGTATACCTGCTTGTCATGTTTGTTTGTTTACCATTTGTATTGTGATGATTATACTTTGTCTTCTTGTACTATAACTTAATATTTTCTCCCTTAAGACTATAGATATTGTCTGTGTATTAGGTTGACTTTTAACGCTACTTTAATAAATGTTATTATATTAGAGCTTTCACTTCTAGTCATACGAACTCTTATTTAACCAACCACATATCTTATGGTTAATAATTCATAAATATACTTTTAGAACGTTAAGACCCTTGAAAAAGTGACACAATGAAACATGTCGGGCTAGTATGCAATCATATCATCTTTCAAAACGAAATACACTCGATTTCTGTCTGACCACTGTAACTGTATAGACATTTGCAATATTTGTGAACTATGTATAATCTATTTGATTTTAACCTTGAATGTTTAATTAAAAATTAGTTTTTTATAACTTTCCTCTGTTTATTCTCCTTGCACCGTTAAAATCCCTTCCCTCCCTTTCTTTGCTATTACAAACTAGTACTTTATAAAATTTTAAGAAAAAAGAAATTCCTGCCAAACTCTTATTGATATGGTGAAAAGATAGCTTTTTTTGCATGAGTGAACAAAGAAAAGCCAAAACCATTTGTTCTGCAGGATCATAACCACAGAAACCCAGTACTTCATTAAATAAGAGTCACCTTTTCCATGCAACCGTATACTCGGTCCATGTTCTAGTAGCAATAGAATATTTAATAGCTGAAAAAACCGGGGCTAGATCAAATCCCACAGATGACTCAGGCAAGAATAACCGACTAGATCTGCTTCTGTAAAAAGCTGCCTGAAACGAGCTATCTGGAAACGAGATAATGCATCAGCTACTACATTATGTTTACCAGGAACATATTTTGCTTTAACCCAAATATTGAATTATAAGCATAATAAGACAAAATAGTGCAGAAGCTTTATTACACATAGAGATTTAGAAGAAAGACAATTTGATGCAAAAAGCACTCCTTTGTTGTCTGAATGGACTAAAATCCTTTTGTTAGCAAAAAATTCACCCCACAGCTCAAAGGCTACTACGATGGGGAACAATTCCAACAAAACAATATTTTTTGTCGCTTTGCTGGAAACCCAAAAAGGAGGCCAAGAGCCACAGCACCAGTGAGTACGCCAAATAGCTGCAAAACCACGCGATCCTGCAGCATCTGTGTACAATTCCATATCTGCAGAAAAAACAAATTCTTCCTGAAAAAAGGTTCGACTGTTATAATCTGTGACCAGACCAAAAGATCATCTTTGAGATCTGAAGTAAGGCGAATATGCGAAAAAGGGGATTTGAAACCGGACATGGACAATGACAGTCTCCTAGAAAAGAGGCATAATGCGAGATGCAAAAGCTAATAATCCCAAAAAATACTGAAGTTCTTTCAATAAAACTTTTTTCCGATGCAGAAAACGGCAAATTAAATCCTGAAGCCGAGAAATTTTTAATAAAGGAAGTTGATACTGGAACAAATTCATATCAATGTTGATCCCTAAAAATTCAATAACCGGAGCAGGAAGAAAAGTTTTTTCAAATGCGATAGGAATGCCAAAAAATTTTGCAATAGCTAAAAATAATTGTAACAATAAAGCACAAATCAGAGAATCAGGAGGACCTATAAAAAGGAAATCATCCAAATAGTGGATTATGCCTTCACATCCAGATTCATGCATAACTACCCACTGCAGAAAGGTAGCAAAAGTCTCAAAATATCTGCAGGATAATAGGCAACCCATAGGTAAACACATGTCATAGAAAAAAGCACCTTCAAACCAAAAACCCAGGGAATTAAAAGATTCTGGTGCAATAGGCAATAACCTGAATGAAGATTGACTGTCACATTGTGCTAATAAAGCTCCTTTTCCAAACTGTCTTATAATTGTAATGTCATCATCAAATGTAGCATATGTCACAGATGATAATGCATTATCAATTTCATCATTCAGGGAATTGCCTTTTGGAAAAGAAAGATGGTGTATTAATGGATAAGAATTAGGTTCTTTCTTTGGAACCAATCCTAAAGGCGATATACGAAAATGTTTGAAAGGAGGAGATAAGAAAGGACCCGCCACTCGACCAGCTGATATCTCTTTAATCAACTTTTTTCTTACCAACCGAATATCGATCTAAACTGATTTAAGATTATGTACTATATTGCAACCAGAACCAGAAAAAACTGGAAGCTTAAAACCTATAGAAAAACCTTCAATTAAAATTTCTGCTTTCACCCTGTATGAATATAGAAGTAGCCAAGGGTACATTTTTTCCAACTTCACTGGCGTAAACGCTTTTGGAATTGTCCCTGCTTTGGGTATGAGAATAGGTCCTTTTAAAACATTTAGATAAGGGATGAGTCCCAAAACAAAAAGAACACTCATGTTTATAACGACACGATGTGGACCATTGCACTGGGACTCATTAAAGGCGTAAGACATACTCTTCTCATAAACCAAAGAAACATTTTGATTAACAGTCGGTTGTTTAGTAAAAACTTTGGAGGAAGGATAAGGTTCAACCATAACCCAACATCCTTCATTCCCCACTTGAGAGTAGGATAAATAGCCATTTTTTGACGGAATGACTCATCGTAACTATACCAGCCAAAACCGCCAAAATTCCTATAAGCCTCAAGAATATGTTCAAGATGTTGTAATAACCCGCTGCATTTTTCAGGGAATTTTTCACCCATTATAGCCGAAAAAATACAAAAGGCTGGTAACTGATTGTAAAAAGATTTTGGTGCTGTACGACGCCTGTCTTCAACATCTTCAGATCTTTTATCATTTTTAAGTGGAAAATCCTTTGTGTTAGGAAGCAATGTTAACAATTCAACAAACTCACCTTTCCAAATTTTATCTTTTACATTGGATGCTAAATGAAAACCCAAAGGTGAAATATCACATGGTAGAACTTCCTTATAACATATTTCAGGAACATGCAATAAAATAGGCGATACACCAATATGTTCTTGAATATTACTAACATTAGCAGTATTAACAGAAGCAATTGGATTGAAAGGCATCATATGGTTAGCAGCTGTAGACCAAACATTAGCAAGAGAAGAATTAGGTACTGAGAACTGAGGGTTATTTAAAGAATCAGTAAATCTAGAAAAAGAATTAAGAAACCGTGTAAACAAATGCTGTTGTGTTGACTCACCAATCTGAACGATTCCACTAGGTGACTGATCATTGAGTGGAATACTGCTCTGTGTTTGTGCACCCGAAGCAGCTGCAGGAGATTCCGTCATCTGAGGGGCCATCACAGTGTCCAGCTGTGATAGCCTAGACACTTGCGACGCCGTTGGCATGGAAACCGATGACACTTGCCCCTGATTAACCTGCAAAGAAAGAGGAACACTGCTAGCTGTAGGCGGAGATTGCCACAATCATTCCCGCCCATCTCTGACGCGGATTGGAGAAGGAGAGAATGCCTTCCTCTTCTTCCGAATGCGCTGCCCACTGCGCAGCTGTGCCGTGACGACATCAGCCTCTTCTTCACATGGGCGGAACTCTTCTCCTTCACGCGAGGCTATAGAGGACCTAAGACGCTCTGGAGGTAAGCTGGGCTGTAGCTTTCTGGGTTGAGAGCGCTGGCTGGAAGCAGGTAAATTAGGCAGTGGAGAGACCGGCTCACTATCCCTCCCGATAGCAGAAGGATGAGCCGACAGATCTTCTGTGCCGGCATCCGGCGCCGTCTCTCCTTCAAGCTCGGACAGACATCTCTTCAGCCTCTCCTCCCCTCCTTCTGACGCTGCCTCCTCCAGGACCCTTCTTAAGAGAGTCTTCATGACCTCACGTGATAGGCGAGCTCCTGTATTATAGCTCTTGTATTATAGCCTGTGGAGCTCGCCAAATCACTTCAGGTCACACTGTGACAGGAGCCTAACTGCGGGGGTCTTATATAGCCCTCACTCACGTAATTCTTTCAAAAACACATGTTTTTCCCGCCCGAAGTCACGTTGCTCCCGCCTGAAAACCTCATGACCTGTCAGGTCCACATTTAAGGAGACAAGTAATGTCATATATACTGTTTTAAACCTTTCTTGTTTTCTGGACGTTAGTTTCCAAGCGCCCTATTTTTAATATATGTACTGATAAATATTTGATATTTTTATAAAAATTGCTCTTGGTCTTGTGTGGGTGCCAGTAAAGTCCATCAGCTGCAGGACAAGCTCTTGCATTTGTTTTTCTAGATTTCTATTTTGGGATGTGGCACAGATAGAAGTCCCTTATTTCTTTCTTATCTACCAAAGGATTAACATCATAATAATCCCACAGGGACGTCCATGCAACATACTCTTTATGTAAAATTTTCCGGATTTGGTTTTGGAGCCGATTCTGGCATCTTACCAAGTTTAGCAACAATTTTCTTTCTCTAAGAACCTTTCTAGGAGGCGTAGGTGGGTCTGGGATCTTCCCCTTACCTTGGTAATTTCCCATCCTATGGTTGCAAAAGAGTGGTTATGCAAGCAGTTCCTAGTATTGTGATAATTACTCACTATTCTCTGTGTTGGAGTGGCTGTACAACACTCACATAGAGGCTCTGACAAAATTCTTCTCAACAACACAGGAGCGCTATAGCTTAAAATGAGCAAAAATCTGAATACCCCTAACAGCTCCTTCTCTCTGTGACTTGCGTTCACCAACTCTGAGTCAACGGCATTAACCTCGTCAGAGGGGTGGGCCTGTTGCAAAGATCAAGAGCATGAAAATTCTGACATTTCATTCTAACAACAGCACAATAAGCAATCTAGCAATGGCACAAAAAGCAAAACATGCATATCACTCTTAACAGGTTGGAGGGATTATTCCTACCACTATTTAAATTTGCCAAGGCTAATAATCTGTCTGCGAGCTACCTCAGCTCAAGCAGACCTATTTTCTGTGCTCCCACAGCACTAGGGCTCTTTGAGATGTGCCCGCAACCAGGGTGGCCTACAGTAATTCTCACTTACCTCTGGTGGTTAGGCCACGTACCACTTCTGACACCAGTCTGATAGGTTAGTAACCCTTGGTAGGTACACTTCTGCTGGCTAGCCTCCGTTCAACCTGAAATAAGTGTACGAGCACTCGGAAATAGGACATCAGACATGTATTGTCCTTCTTTCTGTATTCAGGTCAGGACAGCTTATATAGCTTATATACAGTTAAAACGGAGTTGCACACAGAAATGAAACTTCTGCTGATCCGGTTCCTCCCCCCCTCCGATCTCACATTTGGCACCTTGCAGGGGGGAGAGGGGAGCAGATACCTGTCTAATACAGGTATTTGCCCCCACTTCCGGCGAAGGAGCGCTGTAGAATCCGTGATGAACTATGCTACGTCCGGCCCCTCTTCCGTCCCCCCGCTGTCTTCTGGGAGACACACAGGTCCCAGAAGACAGCAGGGACAGTTCAGAACGTGCAGCAGAACTCAAGTGGAACCAGGCTGTGAAGCCACGAGGCTGCACCTGGAGCCGAGGGAGGGGTCGGCTTCGGGTGAGGACATCGCGGGCACCCTGAACAAGTAAGTGTCCTTATTTTAAAAGTCAGCACCTGCAGTATTTGTTGCTGCTGACTGTAATTTTTTTTTTACGGTGGAACTTCTCTTTAAAAAAGGGGATGAGGCATTAGTCCCCTAGACCAATAGAAAATCTGCACGTGATATCATGTAATAGTAGGGAACAGACATGTAAATAACAGGAAACAGTCCTCCATGATAATGACAACAAGAAACAGATGTACTGTATATTTAACAGGAAAATTATCACAGAAAATAGTTTGTCAGAATAGCAAAGTTTTCTTCACGTAATGACAGTCCTATAGTTCAGATAACAATGGGAGGAAACTTCCTGCATTCTCAACAGCAAATATGTTTATGCAGCAAAAAGGACATTTCAGTATATAATCATTAAAGCATAACTCCTACACTGGATTTCAGCTACTAAAGAGAGCCGCACAGGGCATCGCTCTGCAATTGCTCTTCCCCGCCCCGCCAATCCCCCTGCTGTCTGGGCCCCAGGGGCGGACTGATAACTCATGGGGCCCCCGGGCAATAGGAGATTATGGGGCCCCCGGGCAATAGGAGATTATGGGGCCCCCAGGCAATCAGAGAGTATGGGGCCACACAGTATACACACACAGTATACAATCACACAGTATACACATACAGGTACACACAGTATACACAGACAGATGTAAAAAAAAACACAGATTTATACATACTGTCCCTGGTTTTACTAAGGCTGGCAACCCTGATGGGGCCCCCTAGTGGCCCAGGGCCCTCGGGCAGTGCCCTAATCGCTCAATGGTCAGTCCGCCCCTGCTGGGCCCCCCTGTGTGCCTGGGCCCCCTAAAGGAGTACCGGTGGTACCCACCTGATAGTGGCCGTGAGGGTCGATATGCCTGGAAGATACCCATTCCTCCTTAAAGGTGGAAGGACACATTAGAAGCCCAGCATGAGAACAATGGCAGCTGAAGGGGTCCATTGTGTCCCCCCAACATTAAAGTGTTACTAAACCCACAACAGTAAAATCAGTCTGTATATGCATTAAAGCATGCTAGTTATACTCACTGTTGAACCTAAGGGGTTAATCCTCTGCATTGTGTAAAAAGGTTGTTTGATTTTGTATGCACAGATCCTCCTCTTTTTCCACTGACTCCAGAACATGTCTGGATAAGACAGAGCTACTGGAGTCAGGCTGCACATGCTCAGTTTGGTGTGCATTGCTAGAGAGTTTTTTTTTTTCTTGGGAGAGTACATGTGATCAGCACAGGGCCAATCAGCACTGTCCAGACAGACTGTCAGGGGTTCTGGATTCTGATTGGACAGCTCAGTGCAGTATGAAAACTCCTCCTACAATCTTTAACCAGGAACTGATCAAAGTCACAAGACTGCTATATACTGCTGATGAGAAAAGGTATTTAACAGTTTATATTTACTAAAACGATTACATTTCCATGTTCTGTGTACTGAGGGAAACCAGATATAATGAATGCAGGGTCAAGGGTTTAGTAACAGTTTAAGGCTGCAAATATACTTTATGTGGTCGGAAGGAGGTTAATGAAAAAAAATGTAACAGTAGTACTGCTTAGACTATCTTGTGGAAATAAAAAGCAGGACAATTTTAATTTAATGGGTATGTCTACTCTAACACTAAAAGATCTACATTTACAGACATCCATGATGTAAGACTCACCTATCTAGCCTTGTAAAGAAAAAAATCGCTTTACATACCTTTTCTGAAGCCGATCCGGTCTGGTCCAACACTGAGCTGTCAGTGGTGGCTTCGCTGTGGAGGCAGCCGACAACAGAATCCCCATAGTAACTCTATGGGTGACATCACTTTCCATTCATTTCACAACTGTTTGGCTGTGTCCTCTGCAGGGCTTTCGTCACGGGAAACCAGACCGGAGCGGCTTCAGAAAAGGTATGTATTCTTTACAGAGTTAAATAGGTATGTTTTAGATCTTGGATGCCTGTAGATGTAGCGATTTTAATGTTAGGGTGGACTTCCCTTTTAACTACACATTAACAAATGATACATTATCACCACACCACTGTACATTGTGTCAGGTTTTCCTGCACTAACATGTAAACAGCCCTAGTGCTTGTCATTCCTAAAAAAAATCTGTGGGATGTGGCAGAGTGTGAATGTTTTCACTCATTGCATTCAGCGCTTTGAAAACAAGACCTTGATTTGTCCCTGACACCCAGATAACTAAACATTAAATGTGTTCTCATAGCTGTACACAGAAAGAAGAGTAGGTAGTGGTTGTAGAAAAGCATCTTTCTCACGATGCTGAATGATAATAAATAATCATGTACTTAAAAACGATGGTGGAATGTCCACACTCATACATCTGTACAGGGCCGTCTTTATTACTGATTGGACCCTGGGCAAACATTTTTCTGGGTCCCCCCCCAAGGCAATTTCCCCCCCCCATCATTACACAGGACTCCCTCCCCCCATACTACCCCCATACTACCCAAATCACTACATAGGACCCCCAATCCCCATACTACCCCCATAATTACTGGACCCCCCTCCCACATCATTACACAGGACCCCCTCTCCCATACTATGCCCCTCACTACACAGGCCTCCTCCCCCATACTACCCCTCCATTATTACACAGGTTCCGTCCCCCATAATACCCCCATCATTACACAGCCCCCCTCCTGCTGAGGGTGAAAAAGCAGGGTGGGGGGTTATTGGGGATGGAGAGGCAGGGATTGCAGTTATTGTTTAGGGTGAAGAAGCGGGGACGGATTTATTATTGAGGGTGGAGAAGTGGAGAGGGGGTTATTATTGAGGGTGGAGACACCGGGAGTGGGGTTATTATTGAGGGTGAAGAAGTAGGAAGGGGGTTATTATGGAGGGTGGGGAAGCAGGGAGGGGGGTTATTGGGAGAGGAGAGGCAGGGATTGGGGTTATTGTTGGGGGTGGAGAGGCAAGGAGAGGGCTTATTGTTTAGGGTGGAGAAGCGGGGAGGAGGGTTATTATTGAGGGTGGAGAAGTGGAGAGGGGGTTAATTATTGAGGGTGGAGAAGCGGGGGGGTTATTGCTGAGGGTGGAGAAGTGGAGAGGGGGGTTAATATTGAGGGTGGAGAAGCAGGGAGGGGGTTATTGTTGAGGGTGGAGAAGCAGGGAGGGGGTTATTGTTGAGGGTGGAGAGGCAGGGAGGGGGGTTATTGTTGAGGGTAGAGAACCAGGGAGGGGCGTTATTGTTGAGGGTGGAGAGGTGGGGATGGGGGTTATTGTTGAGCCCACAGATGTCAATCACTGCCCTGCACTATAACACCCAGCAGCCCTGCCCTCCACCTCCAAGAAGTTCTGTAGCAGCAGCCATTCTCTGCCTTGCACTACAACACCCAGCAGCCCTGCGCTACCTCCCTCCAAGAAGTTCTGCAGCAGCAGCCAATCACTGCCCTGCACTACAACACACAGCAGCTCTGTACTCCCCCAAGAAGTTCTGCAGCAGCTGAGACTCCCTGAGAAGTTATCAGAAGTGGTGGGAGGGGGAGTCCGGCTCAGGACAGCACACAGTGTCTCCAAGGGAGACAATCTACTCACTGTGCAGAGTGATGTAATCTGGCAACCCGCAGTGGAGGGATCGAAGGGAAGGAATGCAGCATGTTCCTGGGGAAGAGACTCAGTCCACTCAGACTGAGATAAGGGGAAGGGGCGGACCAGTAGAAGAGACACTGCAGGGACGTGACTTCACTTAACCCGTGCTAAGCTGGATAAAAAGGAAGAGATAACAAATGCACTTGACTTATCAGCGTTTGGGGCCCTCCAACGATGAATGGGTCCTGGGCAGATGCCCCATTTGCCCTGTGTTAAAGATGGCCCTGCATCTGTATGTGACAAGTATCTAGAGCAGAAAACAAGTACAATTAATTAGTATGTCTAAATTCAACAAGTTGTCAAGCAACAAAAGAAGCAATCATTTAAAAAAAAAAAAACTCATGGCGTGTGGCTGCACTGACTTTAATGTGTGATTCCTTTTTTTTTACTATGGTGGTAAAAGCATCCACACTATGTTTTTATCTGCCTGTAAACAGTTTTATGTTCAGAATTACTGGTACGGTATCATTACCGTAATTGTACTAGTTTTAAGGAAAAGCTTTCTAGTCCATCAATAGAGTTGCTGCATTAGTTATATTTAGTCTAAGAACATTTTTGGCTAGTTAGAAAATACCTGTTGATCTTGCCAGAAATTCATTATCCTGGTCAATTCCTGTAAGCTGAAAAGAAAGAAGAAGAAAAAAAACAAACAAACAAATTTTGTTCTGTAAACTAATTATCCAATCAGCCCACATGTAATGAGGGACCAAATGAGCCACCACAGATCACCAAAGCACAGTCCTGTCATCAAAAAACAAACCATAAAAGGTACAATGGCAAATTACCAAATGATGAGTCCCAAGACAAACATTTCAAATGGAAGCAAACCTTTAAAGTCTTATACCAATAGAAGCAGTGCCAATAAGTACATTAAAGGGTACGACATCCCAATCATATGCAGCAAAAATACGTTTAAAAATGAGGAAGTGGACTTTCTCGGTACCCCCAAATACTTCACAACACATCAAAATTGATAATATTTAAAAAAATGTTTTATTAAAAATACATCATTAAAAACAAATAACCTGCAAGACTGATACAAGCTCCCACCCTTGGACCCTGTTCCCAAATAAAGATTAAATTGGTATAGTGTCAACTGGTGTACAAAGTACACATCTGACAGTTTGATGCTATTTTCATGTTTTGTGCACCAGTTGATACTATACATATTGAGTCCAAGAGTCCAAAGGTGGGAGCTTGTATCAGGCTCACAGGCTATTTGTTTTTAATGATGCATTAGTAATAAAACATTTTTTTGAGCAGGCGCATGCGCGGTAGCTTCCAAGATGGCCGCTAGCCTCTGAAGCTCCGCTCCACCCCGGCCCCTTTCATTCCTCCAGCGCTGACAGAGCGACAAACGCAGCTAGATAACGGCACCCCCGGGTGCGCGACACCCCCAGGAACCGGCCGATGCTAGCGGGGACGGCCAGAAGAAGCCTATCAAGCCAGATGACGGCCACGCCTGGACCAATCAGCTATGCCAAGATGGCCACCACTCCTCCGAGACACAGCGTGGCTGCAGTAGCGGAGGAGTCCATAGCTGACCAGGATTGTGCCCCACAGCAATCGCCAGGTATAGGGGGCTCCCCACTACCGCAGGCCCATTCACCTGCATCCACTGAATCCCTCCTATTCAGCCTGCAAGCAGGCCTTCCATCCACTCCCATGATGGATCCACATACAGGCCTTTTTCTGTCTGTCAGTGAAGCCCAGGAAGCCTCACCCATCCCCACTGACTTTCCCTCCATGATGGAGGCCTTTGCTCAGCTGCTTTCCAAAAGCCTGGCACAAAATGCAGCTCATATTACATCCTCCATACATGCTCACATGCAGCAGTTTGGGCTCAGACTAGACATTATGGAGAAAAAAGCAGATCAAGCTGGGGCTAGGATCAATCAGAATACTGCAAGACTGCAAGACATGCAGGATCAACTTGAGACAGCTTTTGCAAAGATCGATGATCTGGAGAACAGATCAAGACGATATAACTTCAGAGTAAGGGGGGTCCCGGAAGTGGAAAAAGAGGTTCATTCTGTCATCAAAGTCCTCATTAAAGATCTTGTTCCTGAGATCCCGGAGCACCGTTTAGAGCTTGATAGGGCCCACAGAGCTCTGCAACCTCCCCGTAAAGATGGACTCCCAAGGGGACATAATAGTTAAGCCCCACTACTACTCTGTGAAGGAGGAAGTCATGCGGAAAGCCAGAAATCTGAATAACTTATCTGTTCTTGGCCACAAAATTCAGATCTTTGCAGGTCTGTCCCCCTACACGGTACAGAAGAGGAGGGCTCTGAAACCTCTACTGCAGCTCCTGCAAGAGAAAGAGATTCCCTACAGGTGGTCGTTCCCGTTGAGGCTAAACTTCTCGTATAAGAGCAGAAATTGCAGCTTCTCCACCTTCGCGGAAGGCGAGCCGCTTTTTCTCCAGCTGGGCCTCATCCCGCAAGATCCTTCAGCTACATGACTAAGCAGGGGTAACTCATCCTCCTCCAAAAGACCCCCTCCAGCAAGCCCTCTTCAACCATCCTGGCTCAAACAAAGCACCAAGAGGTCGAAAGAAAATTTCCCCACGTGACTCTTTATCCTTTTTACTTGGCTCAAAGATTCACCAAGGGTGACTGGCACCTGAATTTGGACCCTTTGAAGAACGTTTTTGCTCTTTTTTGTTCCACTGGTCCCAGGACTTCTTATTATTGGTTTTTGGCCCCCCTTTTTAGGGCCCTTTTTATTTTCCTTTTGCTCCCCAAGAAGATGTATTGACCGTCATTCACGCAGGGAATGGTTTTGGTTAATAAGTTTCTTTTTCAATGGGTCCGGGGGGTGGGGGGTTTTGGGTTTTCCACAGAGGTCTCCTGAGGGGGTTGTAGTGCCCCCGGGTTTCCCCGGGGGGGATGGCCCTGTTCCGGGGACTCCCATCCTCTCCCGGGCAACGACAGGCTCAGCCTTCTGTTTTATTTAGAGGGGGGCATGTTTATACTCTTAAAGGAAGGTTTTCTCTGTAATACAAGTTATTAACGGTTAGTTTACATAGAGTCCTTATTCTTACTATACGCTCTGTCATTTGTTTTTAATAGACCCGACTGTGGTCTTCGGTTAGTTTTTTGCGAGGAACTGGGGCTGAGGAGGTCCCAGTGCGCTGTTACTAGACCCCAGGAGGGCCTTTGGTTCCCCTGGGATCTACACTGACCTCCCTCTAAGGGAGGTTCAGGCCTCAGTGGCCGCAAGGGTAGGAACGACAGTCCTTCCTACTCTTTGGGCTGGGTGGGGTTGGTGTTCCCAACTTCCTCAGTACATTTATCAGATATGTTGAACATTTGATTGTTATTCTTTTCACACTGCACATTTTTAATCGCACTTATCTTTTTTCCTCTCTTTGCTCTCCCCCCCCTCCCTTTCTTTCCCTATGTTCCCCAGTATGGGTTCTTCCGGATTCAAGGAACTTCTCTGGCTCCTCATCCCAGGCTCCAGTGGACATCAGGCTTCTCAAGCGAGGGATCAAAACTATTTCCGCTCATCAGGAGTAGGTAAGCCGCGGTATGGGATAATAGCTTTCTCCCCTCTGGACTATGGCTAGCTTTAAAGATCTTCCTCTTAGAATTATTTCACACAACACCCAAGGCTTAAATTCCCCAGTTAAACGTAGAAAGATCTTTAAGTCCTACCACTCTATGCACACTGACGTCCTGCTCCTACAAGAGACGCATTTCCCAACGAGTTACAAGCCGTCTTTTCCTCCCCAGCAATATCCCCAATTCTTCCTGGCCTCAGCAGAAAACAAAACCAAGGGGGTGGCCATTTGCTTCGCCAAGCATCTGAATGTTTCTCAACCAGAGAAGATAGTTGATCCCCAGGGGCGCTTCCTATTCGTTTCGGGCCACATTGATGGCGAACTATATACGTTTGTGTCGTATTACGCGCCAAACAGAGGATAAAGAAAGTTTTTTGACTTGTTGCTTAGAAAACTACAAGCTCACCTCAAAGGCACTGTATATATAGGAGGGGACTCGAACACCGCTTTCGACTCCGCACTTGATAGACTTGCCAACAGGAAATCTGAATCTAAACGCCCGTCCAAACAGAGCACCAGAATAGCAGCTCTCCTGTTTGATGAAGGTCTGGTCGATATCTGGAGAGAAGCAAATCCACATAAAAAAGATTACACTCACTTTTCGGCTCCCCACAACTCATTCGCCAGGATAGACCACATCTTTACCCGTGCGCGCACCATCCCACTTGTTCTTAGCTCTCGGATTGTTGATTCCCCGCTGTCAGACCATGCCATGGTCTTGGAAGTAGGCCCCTCTAAGGGCCCGCCTTGCTGGAGATTACAGGAGTCCCTCCTCAGTGATCCTGTAAATTGTCTGGATATAGCTACAGCCATAAAAGACTACTTTCAAACTAACCAGATGGCAGAAGTTTCCCCCTCCACCGTATGGGCAGCCCACAAATCGGTTATTAGGGGACACATTATTAGCTTATCATCGCATCTCAGAGCGGCTCACAAAGCTGACATTCTCAAACTCACATCAGATTACAGGGCCACAGCCAAAGTGCACAAGAGACTACCCACCTCTGACTCCTTAGAGACCCTTGACAAATCTAGGACCACTCTTAATCTAGCTCTGACCTCAGCTGAAAAACACTTAAGATGGATGGGGGCAAAAGTTTATTATCAAACGGACCGGATGGATGACTAGCAGCCAAACTCAACCCCAAACAACGCTCTTTAGCGTTCCTCAAAATGAAGACACCAACTGGAGACTTGACACAAAACCCCACAAAAATTATGGAAGCTTTCGCACAATTTTATGCTAACCTGTATAAACCCTCTGAGTCCCCTTCACAACCTCAACGAGACCATTTCCTCAAAGATTTGCCTCTTCAATCTTTATCTAAAAAACATAGGGAAATACTAGATGACACGATTTCAGTAGAGGAAGTGTTGGATACGATCAGTTCTCTCAGAACTGGTTCAGCCCCGGGTTCGGATGGCTTCTCCACCGGATATTATAAAAAATTTGCCCCTAATCTGGCACCACACCTAACTAGATTTTTCAACTCCCTCAGGGATGGAGCCCTCCTGGGACCTGATCTTAATTATGCTTTTATCTCGGTTATCCCAAAGCCGGGGAAGGATTCAAGTGAGCTTGGTAACTACAGGCCTATTTCACTTAATAACAATGATATCAAAATTCTGAATAAGATTCTAGCGAATAGGCTGGATAGATTCATATCTAAATATATTTATAACGATCAGGTTGGCTTCATCCCTGGCAGACAGGGACCAGATCAAATACGCAGAACCATAGATGTCATCTCCCTGCTCAGGTCTGGCTGGGATGGGGGCCCCAAACAGAGGGGCTTTCTCCTCTCCATAGACTTACACAAGGCTTTTTAATCTGTCGTTTGGGAATATTTGTCTGATATATTACAAAGGTGGGGATTTGGCCCCTTCTTCCTGAACTACATTAAGTCCCTTTACTCGACTCCATCTGCCCAGGTTCGTCTTATGGGGAGGTACTCAGAACAGTTCCCTATTGGCAGGGGGACCAGACAGGGCTGCCCACTCTCCCCTCTCCTTTTCGCGATAGCAATTGAGTCACTGGCTGTGGCAATCAGATCAAACCCAGATGTCAAGGGGGTACAATGCGGCGACAAAGAACATAAATGTGCGCTCTATGCAGATGATCTTCTCCTCTATATCACTTCCCCTCTCACCTCCACCCCTTTGATCTATAAGATTCTCAAAGACTTTAGCACAATTTCGGGCCTAAGGGTCAACATGTCAGTCCCACAGAATCTACTCACTCAGCTCTCCACTAATTTTTCTTTCCCCTGGGCGCCTACGGAAATTCCCTATTTAGGCATCAAAATAACTTCAGACATTCAAGGGCTGTTCAGTGCAAATTACCCCCCTATGTTTCGTAAATGTAGAGAAGACTTGGATAAGTGGGCGGGATGTGGTCTAACTTGGTTGGGCAGAATTCATGCCGTCAAAATGACTCTTCTCCCTTGCCTGTTATATCTCTTTCACTCCCTCCCTATCCCGATTAAGAAAAAGACCCTTCTCAAATTCCAATCTGAGATTGTCCGCTTTATCTGGGGCCGAAGGGGGTACAGATGCCCTTCCAGTATACTTTACTGCTTAAAAAGTCAGGGTAGTCTTGGTCTTCCGGACTTATGGCATTATTATCAGGCGGCCCAACTTTCCCAAATATCGATGGCCCTCGTGAGAGGCCCTAAGCCAAGTTGGCTTTCAATTGAAAGATGGGCCACCCCACCGAACACTGTAGACTGCCTTCTCTGGTGTGATCCTAAGGCTAGGCCAGCAATTTTGTCCCCCTCCCTCTCCCATTCTATAGCCTTGTGTATGAATCTCTTCTCACATCGTAACCTAATTTCACCTATCAGACCGCTAGCTCACTTATTTTATAACCCAGAGTTCCAGCCGGGAATAGTAATTAAGGCCTTTAAATGGTGGATGGATAAAGGCTTATATAGGATTGCCAGAACGAATTAGACACGGCAGAATCTGAGATCTTCAGATTCTCCCAAATCAGCCATTACCTACACTCAATTTGGAATCACAACCAAGATAATCCCGCTCTGACTCCCTTTGAAAATTGGTGCTCCAACACTGAAGTCCAGAGGGGAGGAATATCCTTAATTTACACCGCTTTCAAATCCTCATGAGATAAGCCTGGTTATGATCGGGCCTGGGAGGAGGACTTAGACAACTCCTGGACATCGCAGGACTGGTTTTGCAGGTTTGAAAGATCCTTCAAAGGTATACAAAACATCTCCTTAATAGGAGCCAGTGCTAAAGTAATAACACGGTGGTATTATGTACCTGCTCGCATCTCGGTCATTTTTCCTGGGTCATCCCCCCTATGTTTCAGGGGATGTGAGTTGGAAGGAACCATGATACATATATGGTGGTCCTGTCCTCGAATCAGATCATTTTGGGGAAAAGTTTTTCGCACAATCAGTACTGTTTTGCAGCAAACAATTACTCCTGACCCCTCCATTGCTTTGCTTATGGGTAGGGTCAGGACTGTTCCTAAATCTTCACAGAAGTTAGTGTTCTTTATCCTCTTAGGAGCTAAAGTCTCTCTAGCAAAGTCCTGGAAGAAACCTAGCGTCTCGTTTAAGGGTTTTAAGAGGAAGGTGTTGTGAATTATGGCACAAGAACAAATCGTAGCAAAAATAAATGACAAAAATGATATGTTCTTTGCTACTTGGGAGCCATGGGCCAATTTCTGTAATGTTCCCTTGTTTCCGGTCACACCACAAGCTCCTTAGATAGTTGGAGCCTCCTACAAAGTTCCCCCCCCCTTTTATCCACTCTACCCTTTTCACTCCTTTTCCTCCTCTTTCACATGAGACTCTCTTGTCTCCACTATAGGATGACTTAGGACAAGTATGATAGAATTTTGATCGTTAGTGGGCAGTCCTCCTTCTTCCTTTTTTTTTTTTTTACTGAATTATTTTTTTTCCTTTTTTCCTTTTTATTGAAGCAGACTTTCTGGTATGCACTATGATGTTAGGCATGACAGCAGCCAGGCTGCTTGTGCGCAAGCACCATGGTCGGGTTACAGAATGAAGGGGGCTAGAGACACAGTTAGAGAATGGTTATAGGGATGAGGCAGGGAGGCGGGAGCCTCTGTTACGGGACTACCAGGCAAATCCACAGTGTGATCCCTTTGGGGTGGTTTGCCGGTAAGCCCTAGGTATATGGTTAGATCAGTGTTTCTCAACTCCAGTCCTCAAGGCGCACCAACAGGTCATGTTTTCAGGATTTCCCTCAGATGAAAAGGCTGTGGTAATTACTAAGGCAGTGAAACTGATCAAATCACCTGTGCAAAATAGTGGAAATCCTGAAAACATGACCTGTTGGTGCGCCTTGAGGACTGGAGTTGAGAAACACTGGGTTAGATCCACATCTCTTTGGCTTGTCTCACGAAATCTGCCATCTACCTAGACTCTTTTAAGCCCTATCATTCTTCTACATAGTATATAGACACACGCTTCATGTATTGCTTTCTTGTATCTGTCCCCGTTTGGGAAAGATAGATGTATTCATCTAATTTTATAAGTCTGTATTTGATTAATAAGTATACAGCATATATGTTATTTTTGCTTTTGATCTGTATGACGTTTTTTATTTATAAAATAAAAATTATTTGAGAAAAAAAAAATTATTTTGAAATATTGTCAATTTTGTTGTGTTGTGAAGTCTTTGGGTGTACCGAGAAAGTCCACTTCCTCATTTTTTAAACATATTTTTGGTGCTCATTGTTACATAGTTAGTCAGGTTGAAAAAAGTCCATCTAGTTCAGTCACTAGATTAGTTTTAAAAGGGCAAGTTTTATTCTCAGGTCTGCTCATATATTGCTAATATTTGCATCTCCAGACTGGAAACTCAATAGTTTCACCTCATCTTGCTGGAAGTATAGTATTTGTGTTGCTGTGAACAATCAAATGGCCTAACAAAGCAATGCAGGAGTTTAGACAACTGCCAAATATGGAGACATCTACTGCCTACATAATGAGAAATCTAAGACACACAAAATGAAAATTTCAGAACAAAGGAGATTATTAAACTTTCCATGTAAGCAGCAAAAATACCTTTTAGTCCTCATGCACATGGACGTTTTTACAGCCGCGTTTTTGAGTGTTTTTTACAGCTTAAAAACGCTTGTCTATGTTAGTCTATGGATTCATGCCCACCTCGACGTTTTTGAGCTGCAAATAGCCTAGGCGTTTTTAAGCTGTAAAAAAAAAAACAGGACCAGTGCGTTCCGAGGCGCGGCGTTAGAGCTATAAAAACGTGAAATGCGGAAAAACGTGCAAAAACGCGCAAAACAGCGACAGCAGCGTTTTTCCGCGTTTTTTAGTTCCGGCGTTTTTTTGCTCAAAAAAGATGATTGGACACTGTAATCTCTGTAAAAACAGGAAATTCCTGTCTGGACATTAGATTACCCAAGAGTCCTTTGCACAGCCGTGTGACTGTGGTTAGTGAGTTGAAGATGGCAAGTGCTGTTTCGCAAGTGGAGCTCATTAGTGCTGTATAGGCCCATCCTGAACTGTGGGATGTGGCACATCCACTTCATGGAGACCACATACGCAAAGTCAAAGCCTGGGAGGACATCAGTGCTGCCATTACCCCTGGCTGGGAACAATTGCGAAATGCTGAAAGAAAGGAAATTTTCCTTGAATGCATGATCTGTTTGTGTGTAATGTAAATGAAGATTGCATATTTAACCCTTTGTTTTCCATGTTATTTTAGGCAAAATTATACAGCGCCGCTGGAAGTCCCTACATGACCGTGTCAGGAGGGACCTCATGCAGGAGGACAAGGCGGCACGTAGTGGAGCACCAGCGCCAACTAAGAGACCACGCGTCTACCACACCAATCTGCTCTTCTTACGGCAAAATATGCTGAGCCATACCAGACCGTAAGTTTTTTTTTTTCATATATTTGCCTATGTACATTGCTTTTCAGGCAGTATGTTCCATGGCTATTGTAACCACTTTCCGAACGCCACATGTACATATACGTCGGCAGAATAGCACGGCTGCACAAATGGGCGTACCTGTACGTCCCTTTTAAGTTGCGCGCTTTCCCATTGCGAGGTCCATGAGTCCGACCGCGGGTCCTGCAGACTCAATGTCCGCGGGCACACCGGCGATCGTCTCAGGGAGAGGAAGAGGTCAATGCCAGTGTAATTTTTACAGTAATCATTGCAATTTTAATCGCACTGATCGCTGTAAAAATGACAATTTTCCCAAAAATGTGTCCAAATTGTCCAATGTGTCTGCTGTATTGTCGCAGTCAGGCTAAAAATCGCTGATCTCCCCCATTACTAATAAAATAAAAATTTGTAAGAAAAATGCCATAAAACTCTCCCCTATTTCATAGACGCTATAACTTTTGCCAAAAAAAACTTTATTAACTGAAATCTGTATATACATATTGGCCTAAACCAAAAAAAAAATTTAGATTTATTTATTTTTGTGGGATATTTATTACTTAAAAAAATTTAAATTCAAAATTTAAAACAGAAATTTACACTCTTTTTATAGCTCCGAAAAAAAAACAAAAAACCCAGAGGTAATCAAATACCACCTAAAAAAAGGTCTGTTTGAGTGGAAAAAAAGGACTTAAATTTTTTGGGGAGCCACGTTGCACGACCACCATTGTTAAAGCGACGCTGTGACAAATCGCAAAAAGTGCTCGGGTCTTTGGCCAGCTAAATGGTCCGGGCTGAAGTATTTACGTTTATACATTTTGTATTGTCTGCAGGACAACTTCTAACATTAAATAAAAAGAAAGTAAACCGCGCTAATATGAGTCCAATTAACATTTAGTGAAAAATTCAAATAGGTCCAAATGGTGTAATAAATCCTTCTAAGTGATGACAAAGGACAACTGTGTGATGATCTGCTTACCAGAACACAAGCGAAGTCAAACAGGTGGCTTTAAACCCAGCCTGGGCCTTTCGAAGTACTCCAAGAGGGGTAGAATCCGACAGGCTCATGCAACAGACCGGATCCACATAGGTGTAATAAAAAATATACAAAAAAACCATAGCGTGATACTGACAAAAATTGTTATACTAAAGAGAGTGCTCACATAAAGTCTTTATAAAGATCATAAAGAGTACCAAATCCAGGGGGGTGAAACCAAAAGGAAAAAGTGACATGCAGCATGCAAAAGGTGATGTCCTTGAATAAGGGACTCCAATTATATCTGGTTACCAGAAAAGAACTTAAACAGGCGAACACAGATCCAAATGGGGGGAACACCCGGTGCACAGACAAAAGGTCCCCAAGGTCAATTTGGGAGTTCCTTTTATTACCACATATTCACTTCAGCACAAAGAAATCAAGCAATTAGTTTCCAAGCATTGGCACATAGTTACTAATGACCGAGTTTTAAAAGAAGTCCTGCCATCTAGGCCTAAAATCGTCTTTAGGGGGCCCCCTCATTTAAAAACAAGATAGCCCCAGGGATATTAGATCCTCCTTCTAACAGAGCCACCTTTTTTGACCAACTAACTGGTTTCTACAAATGTAATAAGTGTCGGGTCTGTTCCTATAACTCATGTGTGACTAGGAGGACCCAAACTTTCGTTTCGACACAAACTGGTCGAACTCATCACATCACCTCATTTATCACCTGTTCCACTATTGGAGTAGTTTACCTGTTGCAATGCCCGTGTGGCTTACAATATGTTGGGCAGACAAAACGCCCCCTCCAGGTGAGGCTCAACGAACATATTACCAATATTCTTACAGGTTTCAAAAACCATTCGGTCTCAAAGCATTATAGGTTGGCTCATGATAGAGACCCCTCTAATACTTTATTTTTGGGGATTGACCGCTATAAACCTCATTGGCGGGGTAGCTCCCTGGTAAGAGAGATCTCCAAATCCGAAATGACCTGGATCCACAGGGTTAAAAGCTATACGCCTTACGGCCTTAATATAGATGTGGATGTCAATTCATTTATTGACAATTCCTAATTCTGGATTTTTTGCTGTGAGTGTAGTGTTTTTCTCTGGGCCGGTGTTTCTCAGTTTTTTGGATATATCCAACCTCTGATAAGGCTCCGACCATATTCTATTCATTACATCTTTTACCTTCCTTGTGTCAAGAACCCTGAATAAGTTTTAGTTTTTAATTTAAATTTAATTTAATTTAATTCAATTCAATTTTATTTAAATTTTATTTATTTTATTTACTAGCAACCTTTTTTTGCCATCTTTTGGATGGCGGTTTTTGGTTACTCTGGCTGGGGCCCCTAATAGGGTCCCGTCTAGATTTTCATGTCTCCTGCATATAGACGCACCATGTAGAGGTGGCCTAATACCATTGGCCTAGACTTCGGTCTTTCCTCTCTAATGTTTTGACTATCAGCTATACATTTCTTTTTGAAGATATAGTAACCTTGTCCCCCTTTTCTCTATATGTGTAACTTTATTCAATTTAGAATAGTAATACCCCCTACACATATTAGGATAATTGCACTATCAATATGAGGCTGGAAATACAATTTGCGATTTAGGGGGCGCATTATGCAATGTCTTGTTTTTGTTTTATTTTATTTTTATTTTTATTTTTATCGTGTTTTGTATGAGGTATAGGCCTATCCCTTTAAAAGGATATGGGGTACATTTTAATTTAATAATTCTGTCATATTTTTATTGTTTGATATTTATATGTTATCAATATGTATGACCAAAGAAGGCTATACGCCTCCAATTAGCTAATTTTAAGGTCTCTCTCTTGTATGATAGAATGTCCAGAGTTATAATTTGGCTGGTGTCCCCTATTGGAGACATTTCTGTGTACTGTATATATCTGGTCACTCAGATTGTTCCTCTTCACTAAATAATTGAGGCCCGCCCTCTGCAAACAAAGGGCGTTAATTTTAATTTTAATTTCATTATCCTTTATTTAATTAATTTTGTTATTCAATTCTTGTATTAAGTGCCTCATTTCTATGTGCTCCAATCACCTAGAAGTGACGAGATTTGGCTTACCTTTACTCCCTGCCATTTTTCGTGGCTTTCCAATACTTTTGCCCACACCTAAGATGGCGCTCTGTGTTTCTCCTATTTGGTCCCAGAGCGAGGCTTGGTGTTTGTTTATAATGTGGTGGCTCAGCGCGCTGCCCGTTCCCCATTGAGAAGGTCAACCTGTGACGAAACGCGTCTGGGAGGGACGTGCTGACGTCACCACGTTTGCCCTGTTGTGGACGGGAGCTGTCTGAGTGCCGGCCGGCATCGCTGTTTTTCGTTTTTCAAGTGTAAGTGTTTTTATCTTTTAATAAATTGGAGCCGTTACCTTATTACACTATTGGCTGCTTTCTTTTTGAATACCCATGATTGGAGTTTGTGAAGAGTCTGCTGGGACGGGATCGCGGTGATTCCGCCACATTTTCGATTCTGGCCTCTTCCAATTGACCTTCTGGTGAGCAGGAACCCCTATAGTTTTTGATCAGGATCACATTCTGGGCTGTATAGAGGCTATAAGCCTACCGCTGATTATACCTTCACTTGTTTACCATCTGGTAAGCGGCCTCTTTTGTCTGTGCACCGGGTGTTCCCCCCATTTGGATCTGTGTTCGCCTGTTTAAGTTCTTTTCTGGTAACCAGATATAATTGGAGTCCCTTATTCAAGGACATCACCTTTTGCATGCTGCATGTCACTTTTTCCTTTTGGTTTCACCCCCCTGGATTTGCTATACATTCAGGGTGCTCTTTATGATCTTTATAAAGACTTTATGTGAGCACTCTCTTTAGTATAACAATTTTTGTCAGTATCACGCTATGGTTTTTTGTATATTTTCTATTACACCTATGTGGATCCGGTCTGTTGCATGAGCCTGTCGGATTCTACCCCTCTTGGAGTACTTTGAAAGGCCCAGGCTGGGTTTAAAGCCACCTGTTTGACTTCGCTTGCGTTCTGGTAAGCAGATCATCACACAGTTGTCCTTTGTCATCACTTAGAAGGATTTATTACACCATTTGGACCTATTTGAATTTTTCACTAAATGTTAATTGGACTCATATTAGCGCGGTTTACTTTCTTTTTATTTTCTGTTGGTGGGCCCCACTTCTAACCGCAGCTTATTAGACTTTTATTTTAAATTCATATTTTATTTAGGTGTCATTTTATTTCTATTCACAAGTTTATTTCTTCACTGTCATTTTTAATTTTTTCCAAGCACAATTTTTTTGTTTTTTAACTTCTAACATTAGACTGAGAGAGGTGGATGCAGAAGAGGCTGAGGTTCAGAGACCAAGCAGTCCCATGACCAGCACTGGATCTCCACGTCCAATCAGCGAGGGAGGTGTTGAGTGCACAGATGAGGTAACTGCTTTGGTCTGCCTGTCTATCTCATTGTCTGTCTGTCCATGTACATGTCAATGTAAACATTTTTGTTCTTTTGCAGGAATCGAGGGCTGTGGAATCAGCGTCTCCTGCCAGTCAGCAAGGTGGAGAGCAGCGCGGTCGTGGCGGTGTTCGTGGCCGTGGGCGTGGACGTCAGACGAGGGGCGGCTTCAATCCGGAGGCTGATGACAGAGTGCTAGCACTGCTGAAGGAAGTGTGGCAGGAGAGGCGCAGCATGGATGCCTTTTTAGACACCAACAACCCACGCACCTGCTTATGCCGCAGCCTTTACCACATCCTGGAGGACATTGGGGGAGACCAAGAGATGCTTTGTATGGATCGCATGTACGCTATTGCAATGCAATACCGACATGCAAAATTAAGTGGCGGGCCACCTCCATGCGATCCATATAATGTTTCTCATGATCCCCTGGGACCTCAGCAGTGCTAGCACCCCCCTCTCACTATCAGCCCCCTCCTCAAGGCCAACCACCACCTATGCCGTCCCAGACCTCATTCTATACCCCGCATTCCTATGGTGAATTTCCACCTTCCACCTCCCATTTTCAGCCCTCATACCCTGTACCCCGCTACCAGCAGGATTTTGGGAGTGATCGCCAGGCCCAACCATTACCCCATCCCCAATCCCCACATCCCCAAAGCAATCAAGCATCCACCACCACCTATCACCAGTTGTGATCCCAAAATAAATTCTTTTTTTGCTTGAAATACCAGTTGTGATCCCAATCCTTTATTAAATATGTTTTTTGATTGAAAATAAAATGTGTTCAATTTGTCTTTTATATGATGCACAACAGCACTCCTTTGCACTCTGCTTGCCCTGAAGGCAGAGTGCAAAGGACTCTATCGTACTCTGCCTTCAGACAAGCGTAAGCTAGCTCTTTTTTGGGCTTAGCCTAGGCTTACCCCGAAGGCAGAGTCAAATTGACTTGTTGAACAATCGTTGATAAATGGACATAAAAATAACAAACTTCAATTTTGAAATGCTTTATTTAAAAAAACACAAGAAAGCAAAGGTAGATGTATTGCAAATATTTTTTAGACGTAATCATTCTGCCATGATACCTCTCCATTAGGGATGAGCTTCGTGTTCGAGTCGAACCCATGTTCGACTCGAACATCGGCTGTTCGGTCGTTCGCCGAATTGCGAACGATATGGGCCGTTCGCGCCAAATTCGTGTGGCGCGTCACGGCCCATAATTCACTGCGGCATCGCAGTGCATTGCTGGCTGATGATTGGCCAAGCATGCACTATGACCCGCATGCTTGGCCAATCACAGCGCCGTCAGTAAAGAGAGCTGTAATTGGCCAAAGCCAGGGTGGCTTTGGCCAATTATGGCTCAGGGGATTTAGTACACACCCCACACTATATAAGGCCGCCTGCACGGCGGCCCTGTGTAGTGTGTGTTCCGGTGTGCTGAGAGATAGAGAGAGAGAGAGACAGTGTCATTTGATTTGAGTTAGATAGATTAGGCAGAACAGTCAGTCAGTTAGCTGCACTTACAGTGTATTGTGTATATATATGCATCCCAGGTGTTGCATATATATATATACACTGTATTCAGTTTAGCTAGATCCGTTCCTGTTATCTTCTATCTAGACTATTTACATTTAGTGCAGTGTGTCCTGCTCACAGTGTTCAGCTAGATCCGTTCCTGCTATTTACATTCAGTGCAGTGCGTCCTGCTTACAGTGTTCAGCTAGATCCGTTCCTGGTATTTACATTTAGTGCAGTGCGTCCTGCTCACAGTGTTCAGCTAGATCCGTTCCTGCTATTTACATTCAGTGCAGTGCGTCCTGCTCACAGTGTTCAGCTAGATCCGTTCCTGGTATTTACATTTAGTGCAGTGCGTCCTGCTCACAGTGTTCAGCTAGATCCGTTCCTGCTATTTACATTCAGTGCAGTGCGTCCTGCTCACAGTGTTCAGCTACATCCGTTCCTGCTATTTACATTCAGTGCAGTGCGTCCTGCTCACAGTGTTCAGCTAGATCCGTTCCTGGTATTTACATTTAGTGCAGTGCGTCCTGCTCACAGTGTTCAGCTAGATCCGTTCCTGCTATTTACATTCAGTGCAGTGCGTCCTGCTCACAGTGTTCAGCTAGATCCGTTCCTGGTATTTACATTTAGTGCAGTGCGTCCTGCTCACAGTGTTCAGCTACATCCGTTCCTGCTATTTACATTCAGTGCAGTGCGTCCTGCTCACAGTGTTCAGCTAGATCCGTTCCTGCTATTTACATTCAGTGCAGTGCGTCCTGCTCACAGTGTTCAGCTAGATCCGTTCCTGGTATTTACATTTAGTGCAGTGCGTCCTGCTCACAGTGTTCAGCTAGATCCGTTCCTGCTATTTACATTCAGTGCAGTGCGTCCTGCTCACAGTGTTCAGCTAGATCCGTTCCTGGTATTTACATTTAGTGCAGTGCGTCCTGCTCACAGTGTTCAGCTACATCCGTTCCTGCTATTTACATTCAGTGCAGTGCGTCCTGCTCACAGTGTTCAGCTAGATCCGTTCCTGCTATTTACATTCAGTGCAGTGCGTCCTGCTCACAGTGTTCAGCTAGATCCGTTCCTGCTATTTACATTCAGTGCAGTGCGTCCTGCTCACAGTGTTCAGCTAGATCCGTTCCTGGTATTTACATTTAGTGCAGTGCGTCCTGCTCACAGTGTTCAGCTAGATCCGTTCCTGCTATTTACATTCAGTGCAGTGCGTCCTGCTCACAGTGTTCAGCTAGATCCGTTCCTGCTATATACATTTAGTGCAGTACGTCCTGCTCACAGTGTTCAGCTAGATCCGTTCCTGGTATTTACATTTAGTGCAGTGCGTCCTGCTCACAGTGTTCAGCTAGATCCGTTCCTGCTATTTACATTCAGTGCAGTGCGTCCTGCTCACAGTGTTCAGCTAGATCCGTTCCTGGTATTTACATTTAGTGCAGTGCGTCCTGCTCACAGTGTTCAGCTACATCCGTTCCTGCTATTTACATTCAGTGCAGTGCGTCCTGCTCACAGTGTTCAGCTAGATCCGTTCCTGCTATTTACATTCAGTGCAGTGCGTCCTGCTCACAGTGTTCAGCTAGATCCGTTCCTGCTATTTACATTCAGTGCAGTGCGTCCTGCTCACAGTGTTCAGCTAGATCCGTTCCTGGTATTTACATTTAGTGCAGTGCGTCCTGCTCACAGTGTTCAGCTAGATCCGTTCCTGCTATTTACATTCAGTGCAGTGCGTCCTGCTCACAGTGTTCAGCTAGATCCGTTCCTGGTATTTACATTTAGTGCAGTGCGTCCTGCTCACAGTGTTCAGCTAGATCCGTTCCTGCTATTTACATTCAGTGCAGTGCGTCCTGCTCACAGTGTTCAGCTAGATCCGTTCCTGCTATATACATTTAGTGCAGTACGTCCTGCTCACAGTGTTCAGCTAGATCCGTTCCTGTTATCTTCCTACTGACAGGCAGGCTTGTCTGGTTACAGTATATAAAGCTACCTGAAGAAAATTACAGGTGTTCTTTTTGATCCTATTAGTACCACGGTCAGGCAGCTAGACTATTTACATTTAGTACAGTGTGTCCTGCTCACAGTGTTCAGCTAGATCCGTTCCTGTTATCTTCCTACTGACAGGCAGGCTTGTCTGGTTACAGTATATAAAGCTACCTTAAGAAAATTACAGGTGTTCTTTTTGATCCTATTAGTACCACGGTCAGGCAGCTAGACTATTTACATTTAGTACAGTGCGTCCTGCTCACAGTTACAATTTTTGATGCAATACTTTGCAGCAGGGCTCGTTCCTGCGTTCCAACTAGAGTGTCTGTGAGGGGTTGCAGTGTTGTGGCACCAGCACCAGTGCCTAAGGCCCAATTTTTCTGCCCCTGTCTAACAGGGGCGTGTAATTACAATTTTTGATGCAATACTTTGCAGCAGGGCTCGTTCCTGCGTTCCAACTAGAGTGTCTGTGAGGGGTTGCAGTGTTGTGGCACCAGCACCAGTGCCTAAGGCCTAATTTTTCAGCTCCTGTTCAACAGGGGCATGTAATTACAATTCTTGATCTAATATTTCACAGCAGGGCCCTGTGAGGGCTTACAGTGTTTTGGCCACAGCAACACCTAAGGCCCAAATTTCTGCTGAGTATATAGGGCAGGACCCTACTTTCAAACATCTAACTTACAAACGACTCCTACTTGCAAACGGAAGGAGACAACAGGAAGTGAGATGAAATCTACCCCTAAGGAAGGGAAATTCTCTCCTGTAAGAGTTAATATGGGAAAACAATTTCTCCTTTCCACTGATGCTTTCCAATCCTTGTTCCACAAAAAAACCCAAATTTTCAAAAAACATTTTTCATTGGGACAAAAAAGTGAGGTGAAATCTTCTGAAGAGGAGGAAAGACGCAAAACAAATGTCACAGGGGTGATAACCCTTCCCTATGTTTTCCAAAAAGCTTAGAAAAGATTTTTTGGCTGGAGCTAAACACATTAAAAATGTTCAAAATTACAAACAGATTCTACTTAACAACAAACCTACAGTCCCTGTCTTGTTTGCACCGCCTGAATACTGCT
This sequence comes from Lithobates clamitans, assembly GCA_037952925.1. Lineage (NCBI taxonomy): Eukaryota > Metazoa > Chordata > Amphibia > Anura > Ranidae > Lithobates > Lithobates clamitans. The sequence goes on from JBBGZY010001009.1 coordinate 213,371, forward strand.
GTTCAGAGTATATAGGGACCTTTCCTTATTTTAATTTGGGTGCGGGGTTCCCCTTAATATCCATACAAGACCCAAAGGGCCTGGTAATGGACTGGGGGGTACCCATGCCGTTTGTCTCACTGATTTTCATCCATATTGCCATGACCCGACATGACATTAAACCCGCAAGCAGTTTTAAATGAGATTTTTTCCTTTAAAAATGACATTTGGTGCAGGGACTGTTCTAAACATGGGAAACACGCGTCACTTTACAGGCATACTATAGACACCCCCCAGGTACGATATTTAAAGGAATATTTCACTTTTTTTTTTTTACTTTAAGCATCATTAAAATCACTGCTCCCGAAAAAACGGCCGTTTTTAAAAGTTTTTTTTGCATTGATACATGTCCCCTGGGGTAGGACCCGGGTCCCCAAACCCTTTTTAGGACAATACCATGCAAATTAGCCTTTAAAATGAGCACTTTTGATTTCGAACGTTCGAGTCCCATAGACGTCAATGGGGTTCTAACGTTCGTGCGAACTTGCGGTCCGTTCGCGGGTTCTGGTGCGAACCGAACCGGGGGGTGTTCGGCTCATCCCTACTCTCCATCAGGGGATTCAAAAAATTCTGCAAATTGGTTTCGAATGCTCATGACACGTGCAGTTGAACGCAAGTCCACAAATTGAACCCTCTGAAGTTGGTTAATGGGCTCCTATTCAACATTATTTCTGTCACTGTCCCGCAGAAAATTGTGCAGATCGCAGCATGCCAGAACGACTTTAATGGCGTTGTCAACATCCGATTGCATACTTGTCAGCAAAACTCGCCATTTGGCCGTGCACACCCCGAATGCACATTCAACAACACGGCGTGACTAATGGCAAGCTGGGTTCTTCAGTGCAGGGTAGAGGCCTGCTTTCAGGAATATTGAGTTGTCCCTCATGTAGACGACGTCCGAAGGCCGACTCGCGGAATATGCGGGCGTCACCTTGGCTTCCATATGCTCCCACATCAACAAAAAGAAATTTAAGGTGTGCATCGGACAATGCCAGGAGGACCACTGAAAAATATTTTTTATAATTAAAATATGACGATCCAGAGTGGGGAGGGTTCTTCACCCTGATGTGTTTCCTATCAAGGGCTCTTATACAATTTGGGAACTGAGTTTTTTCCCAAAAACTGTCCACAACTGATTCCCAGATGTCTTCTGTTGGCTCTGGCATTACAATGTTATGCAATTCCTCCCATATTTTCCTTTTTTCTTTCTTTTTTTTTTTTCCCACGTTTCCTTTATTATTTTTGAGACCGTTGAGAGGCCAAGGAGGAAGTAATGATGCAAGGAAGCATAACTTTGTCCCGTGGCAAGGAACCTAAGATAACATAATAAATTTAGTTATTGAAAGAGAAAAGCATAAACATAAGTCCTAACTCTACCCTTAAACATAACCCTATCTCCTAACCCTAACCCCTAACCCTAACCCTATGTCCTAACCCTAACCCTATCTCCTAACCCTAACCCTATCTCCTAACCCTAACCTCTAACCCTATCTCCTAACCCTAACCCTATCTCCTAACCCTAACCCTTAACCCTAACCCTATCTCCTAACCCTAACCCTATCTCCTAACCCTATCTCCTAACCCTAACCCTATCTCTTAACCCTAACCCTATCTCCTAACCCTAACCCCTAACCCTATCTCCTAACCCTAACCCTATCTCCTAACCCTGACCCTATTCCCATATGTGTATTCACTTACCTGAGTGTCACTAGCATCCGTTCCTCCGGTGACACAGAGCTACGCATCACAGTGTCCATCCTTGTGAGCCTTGGCCTGAGCCTCTCCAACAGGTCATCAAAGAGCGGCACTGACATCCTTGTAAAGTTAAAGAATTTTGTCGGATATGAGCGCAGTTGGGAATAATTATTGCCAAAGTACCCCTTAGAAAACCGATTGGATACCATTGGATGCACCCAAAATTGACATCTGCTGCATCTCTCCTCTTCCTGTCTCATTCTCCGCAGCCTCCGCAAAACAATCAGAAGGATTGCCTCATCGATCTTCTGGATGACAGGATCCATATTTCTCAGAAAAATACACAAAACTTAAACAGACTCTGAAACACTTTCTCCTCTCTCTCACTCCTACCAAAATGGCACCGACACATGCTCATTAACATATTTTCTTTGGTTTCTGTGTCATTGTGGGAAATTTGGGAGTGTATATAGCTGAGATATGTGTTTTTCATTAAAAACGCTACTTAGCGCTAATGCTAAAAAACGTGCAATACGCGCAAAAACGTGCAAAAACGCTAATGCAAAACGCGGTAAAAATTGCGTTTTTAACGCCGGTTTTTCCAGGCGTCGAACCTAGCTTTACAGCTCGTTTTTAAAATGTCCATGTGCATGAGGACATAAACTTAATGTTCTATAAGAGTTTTATTTTACCTTCACAACCAATGCCTTCAAATGCATTTAAATTAAAGTGGTTATATTTTCACCTTCATGTATTCTATGCATGAAGGTAAAAAAAAACCTTCTGTGTGCAGAAGCCCACAGGCCAGTGGCGGAATTATAGGGGTCGCTGAGATCGCCATGGTGACCGGGCCCCTTGCTGCAGGGGGCCCTTCATAGTAGGTGAGGTTGAAAAAAGACACAGTCCATCAAGTCCAACCTATGTGTGTGATTATGTGTCAGTATTACATTATATATCCCTGTATGTTGCGGTCATTCAGGTGATTATCTAATAGTTTCTTGAAGCTATCAATGCTCCCTGCTGAGACCACTGCCTGTGGAAGGGAATTCCACATCCTTGCTGCTCTTATGCCGCGTACACACGGTCGGACTTTTTGTCTACAAAAGTCCGACAGCCTGTCCGACAGACTTTCGAAGGACTTTTGTCGGACTTTTGGCAGACTTGCGGCAGACTTTCTTACGAACGGACTTGCCTACATACGATCACACCAAAGTCTGACGGATTTGTACGTGATGACGTACACCGGACTAAAATAAGGAAGATGATAGCCAGTAGCCAATAGCTGCCCTAACGTGGGTTTTTGTCCGTCGGACTAGCACACAGACGAGCGGATTTCTGGGTCCGGCGTAGTTACGACGAAAACATTTGAAGCATGTTTCAAATCTAAAGTCCGTCAGATTTGAGGCTGGAAAAGTCAGCTGAAAGTCCGGGGAAGCCCACACACGATCGGATTGTCAGCCAGCTTTAGTCCGTCGGCGTCCGTCTGACTTTTGTAGACGAAAAGTCCAAACGTGTGTACACGGCATTACAGTAAAGAACCCTCTACGTAGTTTAAGGTTAAACCTCTTTTCTTCTAATTATAATGAGTGGCCACGAGTCTTATTAAACTCTCTTCTGCGAAAAAGTTTTATCTCTATTGTGGGGTCGCCAGTAGGGATGAGCTTCGAGTTCGAGTCGAACTCATGTTCGACTCGAACATTGGCTGTTCGCAAGTTCGCCGAACAGCGAACAATTTGGGGTGTTCGCGGCATTTGAATTATAATATATACTCTGCATCCAGTGTAGCCTATATCTACAGTGCATTCCGTGGTGTACTGTTTCTACTACTTTTCTGGTGGTGTACACAATACAGTGCAGCCGTAGTGCAGTTGCTACTACTTTTTCTGATGCAGTACACTTTTCTGATGCAGTACACATCCGTAGTGCAGTTTCTACTACTTTTCTGGAGGGTTTGTAATGGATCAGAGAGATAGAGTGTGCCTGTCCACAGACTCCGTTGGTAGGCTCACATTCATAAAAAGTGTCTTGGATCAAGCAACAATAAAAAGCACTCCCATGAGTGTAGACCAGTAGGCTGCACACCCCATACAGTGCATGAAAAAAACCAAAGAGAACCCCCTATCGGGGCTTTAAAACAGCCAATGGAGTACAATGAATGGTTACAAAATTTGAATTTTATTGGTACAAAAAATATATAAATAACGATAAAAGGAAAAATTCATAAAGATAAATACTGACTGTTAGAGTCAGGACACGAACTGAGTATGGCATACATATACAGCAGACAGCAATTGCAGTAAAAACCAATGTATGACACAATGTATACGAGGGCAGCCTATATTTCCCCAATTATGAGCGTTTTGAATAACAATAGATGCCTCTAATGAAGACAATAGGCCATACAATGTATGTGGGACAATAATAATTATGTATAATCCTGACGCGTTTCGACCCTTCCCGGGTCTTCTTCAGAGGATGGCTGTCCGCACTAAAGGAAAGGGGGTGACATATATCACATATCAAACATAACATCCAATTTCCGCAGTGCCAAAAACCATGCAGGCATGCCCGATAATGCGACTGAATAAATTATATAGTTACCTATCACAGAGATTGTGACACTACAGTGTCATTCTTGACATTTCCAAAACGTTTAAGATGAATACACTTGTTTCTTCACTCCTCCGTCTCCCCCGTATCAGACCAGTTCCCACCGGGGACGAGTGACGGACCAGATGAGCCTTACGAGGGGTCACGCTTACCAGCCCCCCATGTGTGGGAAAAGGGAGGGAGGGGAGGGGGCAGGATGGGCAGTCCAGAACCGCACCCAGATAGGGTTCACGTTAATACTACAAATCAAAAATGGAAAATGTTGGAGGGTCAGTTGATTCATACCATATAGTTGGAAAGTTTCCCAACCGTGAAATTTAATATGCTTACTGTATTATGAGTCCATGGATCTGCAGGAGGGCATTGCTAGAAAGTGAAGGAGATGGAGGAAAAAGGGGAAGGGAAGGAGGGAAAGGAGGGGGAGGAAAAAGGGGAGGGGGGGAAGGAAAGGAGGGGGAGGGGGGGGGGAGAAAGGGGAAGGGAAGGGGGGGCATGGGGAAAAAGGGGGACGGAAAGCAGGGGAAGGGAAAGGCATGTGAGGAGAAAGGTGAGAAGAACAAAGAAGAGGGTGAATGAAAGAAGTGTAGATGAAGTGCAATAAGACTGGAAAATAGCCAATGCCCTGCTGGCAATAATTCACCATGCGACCTCACAATGTACCAAAAAGTTGATAGGGTAAAAGCACCAACAAACCATAGGGATGGGACGAGTGAGCGGGGGAAGAGAGGGACAAACCGAGACTGCGGTGTGGGGTCGGGGGAGGGGGGAGGTGGGAAAACAACAAACAGAAAAGGGGGGAGGGGAGGGGGAGGGGGGGGAGGGGGTCGGGGGGATGGGACCATATGGAGGTGCACGGCAAGGAAGTGACAAGTGACTGGAAAATGTGAAGGATGATGAGGGAAGAGGTGAAGGTATGCGTGACCCCTCGTAAGGCTCATCTGGTCCGTCACTCGTCCCCGGTGGGAACTGGTCCGATACGGGGGAGACGGAGGAGTGAAGAAACAAGTGTATTCATCTTAAACGTTTTGGAAATGTCAAGAATGACACTGTAGTGTCACAATCTCTGTGATAGGTAACTATATAATTTATTCAGTCGCATTATCGGGCATGCCTGCATGGTTTTTGGCACTGCGGAAATTGGATGTTATGTTTGATATGTGATATATGTTACCCCCTTTCCTTTAGTGCGGACAGCCATCCTCTGAAGAAGACCCGGGAAGGGTCGAAACGCGTCAGGATTATACATAATTATTATTGTCCCACATACATTGTATGGCCTATTGTCTTCATTAGAGGCATCTATTGTTATTCAAAACGCTCATAATTGGGGAAATATAGGCTGCCCTCGTATACATTGTGTCATACATTGGTTTTTACTGCAATTGCTGTCTGCTGTATATGTATGCCATACTCAGTTCGTGTCCTGACTCTAACAGTCAGTATTTATCTTTATGAATTTTTCCTTTTATCGTTATTTATATATTTTTTGTACCAATAAAATTCAAATTTTGTAACCATTCATTGTACTCCATTGGCTGTTTTAAAGCCCCGATAAGGGGTTCTCTTTGGTTTTTTTCATGCACTGTATGGGGTGTGCAGCCTACTGGTCTACACTCATGGGAGTGCTTTTTATTGTTGCTTGATCCTTTTTTTGGGTGGTTAAACACCCTCCCCCGTTTTCCTGGCACTAGAGTTTAGACACGAACTGTGAACTGTTTTCCTTGGACGTGATCTATGATCCTGGTGTATGTCTTTTTTCCTTATTCTTTATTCTTTATGCTATTTGAGTATTTGTTTTTTGATTATTAACCCTTTGCAATTGTTGATTCAAGATGAGTAAATTCATGGGGGAGGATTGGGCTAACCTAATGACTCAGTACGAAAGTTCCTTTGAACAGGGCGATCAAAAAACCCTGTCCATCACATCGTTATTCCAAAAATTAACTAAGGTGCTGGAGAGAAAATCTGCCCTCTTTTGGCATATGAAGAGTTTTAGCAGATACCTCAAGGAACAAATTAATCCCTTTGGACTACGTGTCCAAATTTTTCCAAATGTTGATCTAATAAGTGACGAATGTAAGGCCGAATGGGAGGCCAACCTCAAGTCGTGCTCCAGGGAGATAATGTTAATCTTGTCCAGGGAGTACGACAAACAAATTGCCCTCTTAGACTGCGTTATTGGTAAATTGGAACAAACATTGAGTCAATATGCCCAGCACCCCCTATTCGCTGAATCTCAAATTTGCCTGGAAGAAAATCTTTCAACTTTTAATAAAAATATTTTGCACAATAAGGAAACGCAATTTTGGAGGGACAAGCATGCCTTTCTAGAGGGGTATGCCTATAGATGGAAAAATCAAGGGGGTGCATCTAACAACCAACCACGTCGTGAATTTAAATATAAAACGAATACTCAAACTCCCAAAGCTCGGAAATCCTTGGATTCCGAACCTGAACGCAAGAATTTTTCCCAACGTAATCAAACGCGCAATAGAGCCCAGCAGAAAAGAGACCGGAGTTCTAGGAATTCCCCCGAACATGACCCAAAAAAACGGGCGATGGATACTGCTCCTGTACAAATTGATTCCCAAGGTGCCCAGCCCGATCAGACTGCAGATTGTGCTGCAGAAGCGGACAGGTCAACCTCTTTAGAATCAAACAGTAATATTCCACCCACACAGGAACCTTCAAGACTTTCCACCCCCGCCATTGGCCCAAACAAAGCAGCTTCACAAAAAACTTTAAACCCGTCTCGGGGACCTATGTCCCCACAAATCAACAAAATAGGCAAAGGTCTAGACCCCTTTGTGGTGCGAATACAACAAGCCACCTAAGTGTGGTTAATTTATCTTCCACCAACCTGTCACCCAGCGAAGTGCAACTCCTATCCCGTGGACTAACTTTTTGCCCTGAACAACAGTTTGACGTATTTGAAACAGTTACTGATTTACAACTCTTTGCACGCAGGTTATTACTTAAATACCTGCATGCGAAGAATGACTCTGAAGGTGACGCTGTGGATGGGTCCCCCCTCAGTATGAGGGAATGTAGGGCCTTACGTGATCTAACTCTCCTTTATCAGGAAAACAACACAGTGGATCTCATAGATCAAATCGACCTGGACGCCTTACTGCAGGAGGCTGACAAGTCGACCCAAAATCCCCTAACTATGTTCAAAAAGGCCTCTACTACCTTCCCCTCATCCAGCATTAACTCTAATGTAGCAATATTCTTAAGGCAAACAATTCGCGACATATGTAAAGTATCGCGAACCCAGTCCAAACCGGCCAATCTGTCTAATGAAGAAAATTTGGCCCTGCAACGCCTCACAAAAAACCCTGACATTGTGATAAAACCCTCTGATAAAGGGGGCAACGTAGTCGTCATGAATAATGACGACTACGTTTTAATGTGTCTTGACATACTAAGGAACAAAGAATGGTATAAAGTCATCTCAATTCTTAACATCAATCAATATAATATCATCTTTTACAATATGATTGACCGTGCATTCTATAGAGGAGAAATCACCAAAGACATCTATGAATATGTTAGAACGGTACATCCCAGGGTAGCTACCTTTTATAGTCTACCCAAGATACATAAAAATCCGACAAAACCCACAGGTCGCCCCATTGTCTCTGGCAATGGAGCTATCTCCGAAAATTTAAGCCGGGTCATAGATGCACACTTGCAACCTCTTGTTCTGTCCCTGCCCTCGTTCGTCAAAGACACTATACAATTTTTACAACTCATTCATGATCTTAGGATACCTAAAAATGCAATTCTGGTAACCATTGATGTTGAGGCGCTGTATAGCAGCATTCCCCACTCTAAGGGTCTGGATGCTGTACAAAGGGCCCTGCAACAGCATTCCCATTACGATCCAGCTTTGGCCAGATTTATCTTGACAGGATTACACTATATATTGCACTACAATCATTTCTGCTTTGATAACTCCCACTACCTCCAGGTGCAGGGTGTGGCTATGGGGACCTGTTGTGCCCCCTCCTACGCCAACCTGTACCTGGGGGAGTGGGAGAAGTCCCTCCTGGACGACGAGGGCCTTGTCGAGTACACCAGCCATATAATCAAATGGCTGAGGTATATCGATGATGTCTTCGTCGTCTGGGAGGGACCTGAGACCAAACTACTTGAATTTTTTCGTAAAATTAATGTAAGCGACCGCAACCTGAGGTTTACAATGACCCACAATTTCCACAGCGTCACCTTCCTCGACGTCTCCATCTCAGTCACTGGGGATGGACACCTCTCCAGCACTCTGTTTCGAAAAACGACCGCTGGGAATACGGTTCTTCACTCTGAGAGTTTTCATCCGATTCCACTGAAGAACTCGATCCCCTACGGACAGTACTTGCGCCTTCGGCGAAACTGTTCAAACGACACTTTGTTTAAAAAAGAAGCAGAGGGTCTACAAAATCGACTTCTAGCAAGAGGCTATAGTAGATCTTGCCTCAAAAAAGCCTATAACCAAGCCTTAGAATATTCGAGATCTCAGCTACTTTTTAAACCCAAACTCCCCCAAGGCTCTGAATGTAACCCTACCCGAATCATTATGCGGTATTCTCGACAACACCAGGTCATTAAAAAGATTATAGAGCGCCATTGGAACATCCTTACGGATGATCCAAAACTGCGTGGATTCGTTCATGAAAAACCATCCATAACGTACAAAAGAGCTATATCACTACGTGACAAGCTCATTCGGAGTGAATACACCAATGCCAATATGAGATCGAAACAATGTCCTGCAGTGGGTTCTTTCCCCTGCGGGCTTTGCTCATATTGTTCACTCATCAAACAGGATAAAATCTTTATGTTGCCCAATGGTGACATTTTCACACCTACACAATTTGTGAATTGCCGCACCCGCGGAATTGTTTATCTGATGGAGTGTGAATGTGGTGCGTTCTACGTGGGGAAGACCAGGCAGGAATTTGGTAAGCGCATTTCCCAACATGTTTACAGCATGGAGGTGGGGAACCCATACCTCCCAATTGGAAGGCATATAATCAGCATACATAACTACAGTGTCCCCAGAGTCACTTTTGTGGCCCTTTACAAAATACAGATTCCCAAACGAGGTGGCGACTGGAACAAGTCTCTGCTGCAGAGAGAGCAGAGATGGATATTCCAGTTGCAGGCCACCTCCCCACCAGGCCTAAACGAGTCAATCTCATATGCCCCTTTTCTGCAGGGGTTCTCATCTGGGAAGACACAATAATGTTTGGAGGATAAAATCTTTATCTCCTATTCCTATTCTACATTACCGCTTGGATCCACACATTCTATCACCCTTTTTCCCCCTTCCCCCTCCCTCTCTTCCCCCCCCCCCTTCCCCTTCCCTTCTCCCTTCATCTTTTCCTTCCTCCCTTGCCCTTTCTTCCCCTTTTTTTTTTTTTCTTCTATGTTGACCCAAGCGGACGTCCCCTACCACTATTCCACTCATTCAATGCTCCTAATCTTGCATATACTGCCTGGCTTTCCCCATGTGTAGTCACCCACGTCACCACTCTTTTCCCCATCATAAATAGATGTATGATGTGCATATGGTCGTTATAGGTCATATCATTAAAAGTCAACGGACCACACATGTTTAAACGCTCTCTCTTTTTGAAGAAAATCCAGTCCCAGAAATTCAGTTCTAAGTTCTTTACATAATAACATACAATGTTATGCAAATTTATCCATTCATTTATTTTTTCTACATGTGAGGTAAATATGTACTTGTAAGCGGACGATGCCATTTTAAATGCCTAATTTTGTTTAAACTAATGTTGATATGTAATAAACAATGTATATGCTATGGTATGGTCAGCATATAGTTAATCCGCTCTGCATGGATCATGCATGTAGTGCCCGGTGAACAAGTGATGCGGACTGTAAAAATTAATATCATTATTGCTTTTACACCAGAGATCTTTGCCGAAATTGTAGCTAACTGCATGGCATGACGTTCACTGTCATCTCCCCTTCAGTGTCTGTCCTTCCTTTCTGGGGGCGGTGTGTACCTATGTGCCTTCCTGGCAGGGTGAGAGAGGAGACGCTTGGGCCCGCGTCTCCATAATATGCCCACTAGGTGGCAGCACCATTGGTGGACATCTCTTGCCCTGCCAGCGGCGTCCCGGATTCCTTCCGGATGCCGTGCTCGCGCGCGCGCGCCACAGTGCGCGTGCGCGTGACGTAGCGGCGCTTGCGCGGTTGCGACGGAGGTTACGAGGAAGCCCGGAGGAGCAATCCTCTCCGGAATGCCGGGGGGGTCACGTGGAGCGCACAGCTGTGTTGCTCACCTCCCCCCCCCCGTTGTTGGTGAGAGGCGGGGGGCGGGCTGGGGGGTGGGCGGACACACACCAGCACCTGATGGGAGTCAGTTATTTAACACTCCTCATAAATAGAGGAAACCTTAGAGGCACTGTATTGGACTCTCTTTGATGCAGAGACGCCAGGCACGGTGCTAATCTAGTCATCTAAGTGGTAAGTGTACTTGGAATGACGGCTATGTGTTCATACAAGCTGCTCAGCAATTCGTTTTTTCTTTTCTTTTTTGAAATCATTTATGATTTTGTCATGATCTCTTATCCTTAATCCAATTCTTGTAGAATAATGAAGGCATCCACTTTGTTATTCAGTTCAGCTTGACCGGGTAATTAGCCCCACCACCACCCCTGCACTTGTCACTGGGTTGTTGTTTTTTAGTGTTTGGTCACTCTTACTTGTGTGTGTGTTTTTATCACCTGTCATCCTATTCCATCACCGCTGCACTCCTCCATCCATCCCACACACTATCACCTAGTATCCCACACTCACTTCCACGCTGTGTCTCCCATCCCCTCCTTTTCCGTCCATACCTTCACCTCTTCCCTCATCATCCTTCACATTTTCCAGTCACTTGTCACTTCCTTGCCGTGCACCTCCATATGGTCCCATCCCCCCCCCCCCTCCCCCCCCTCCCCCTCCCCTCCCCCCTTTTCTGTTTGTTGTTTTCCCACCTCCCCCCTCCCCCGACCCCACACCGCAGTCTCGGTTTGTCCCTCTCTTCCCCCGCTCACTCGTCCCATCCCTATGGTTTGTTGGTGCTTTTACCCTATCAACTTTTTGGTACATTGTGAGGTCGCATGGTGAATTATTGCCAGCAGGGCATTGGCTATTTTCCAGTCTTATTGCACTTCATCTACACTTCTTTCATTCACCCTCTTCTTTGTTCTTCTCACCTTTCTCCTCACATGCCTTTCCCTTCCCCTGCTTTCCGTCCCCCTTTTTCCCCATGCCCCCCCTTCCCTTCCCCTTTCTTTCCCCCCCCCCCCTCCTTTCCTTCCCCCCTCCCCTTTTTCCTCCCCCTCCTTTCCCTCCTTCCCTTCCCCTTTTTCCTCCATCTCCTTCACTTTCTAGCAATGCCCTCCTGCAGATCCATGGACTCATAATACAGTAAGCATATTAAATTTCACGGTTGGGAAACTTTCCAACTATATGGTATGAATCAACTGACCCTCCAACATTTTCCATTTTTGATTTGTAGTATTAACGTGAACCCTATCTGGGTGCGGTTCTGGACTGCCCATCCTGCCCCCTCCCCTCCCTCCCTTTTCCCACACATGGGGGGCTGGTAAGCGTGACCCCTCGTAAGGCTCATCTGGTCCGTCACTCGTCCCCGGTGGGAACTGGTCCGATACGGGGGAGACGGAGGAGTGAAGAAACAAGTGTATTCATCTTAAACGTTTTGGAAATGTCAAGAATGACACTGTAGTGTCACAATCTCTGTGATAGGTAACTATATAATTTATTCAGTCGCATTATCGGGCATGCCTGCATGGTTTTTGGCACTGCGGAAATTGGATGTTATGTTTGATATGTGATATATGTTACCCCCTTTCCTTTAGTGCGGACAGCCATCCTCTGAAGAAGACCCGGGAAGGGTCGAAACGCGTCAGGATTATACATAATTATTATTGTCCCACATACATTGTATGGCCTATTGTCTTCATTAGAGGCATCTATTGTTATTCAAAACGCTCATAATTGGGGAAATATGGGCTGCCCTCGTATACATTGTTTCATACATTGGTTTTTACTGCAATTGCTGTCTGCTGTATATGTATGCCATACTCAGTTCGTGTCCTGACTCTAACAGTCAGTATTTATCTTTATGAATTTTTCCTTTTATCGTTATTTATATATTTTTTGTACCAATAAAATTCAAATTTTGTAACCATTCATTGTACTCCATTGGCTGTTTTAAAGCCCCAATAGGGGGTTCTCTTTGGTTTTTTTCAGTGTCTTGGATCAGCAGTAGGGATGAGCTTTGGGGTGTTCGCGGCAAATTCGAATGCCGCGGAACACCCTTTAAAAGTCTATGGGAGAAATCAAAAGTGCTAATTTTAAAGGCTAATATGCAAGTTATTGTCATAAAAAGTGTTTGGGGACCTGGGTCCTGCCCCAGGGGACATGGATCAATGCAAAAAAAGTTTTAAAAACGGCCGTTTTTTCAGGAGCAGTGATTTTAATAATGCTTAAAGTCAAACAATAAAAGTGTAATATCCCTTTAAATTTTGTACCTGGGGGGTGTCTATAGTATCCCTGTAAAGGGGCTTATGTCTCCTGTGTTTAGAACAGTCTGACAGCAAAATGACATTTTGAAGGAAAAAACTCATTTAAAACTACCCGCGGCTATTGCATTGCCGACAATACACATAGAAGTTCATTGATAAAAACGGCATGGGAATTCCCCAAAGGGGAACCCCGAACCAAAATTAAAAAAAAAAAATGATGTGGGAGTCCCCCTAAATTCCATACCAGGCCCTTCAGGTCTGATATGGATATTAAGGGGAACCCCGGCCAAAATTTAAAAAAAAAATGACGTGGGGTTCCCCCTAAATTCCATACCAGACCCTTATCCGAGCACGCAACCTGGCAGGCCGCAGGAAAAGAGGGGGGATGAGAGTGCGGGCCCCCCCCTCCTGAACCGTACCAGGCCACATACCCTCAACATTGGGAGGGTGCTTTGGGGTAGCCCCCAAAACACCTTGTCCCCATGTTGATGAGGACAAGGGCCTCATCCCCACAACCCTGGCCGGTGGTTGTGGGGGTCTGCGGGCGGGGGGCTTATCGGAATCTGGAAGCCCCCTTTAACAAGGGGACCCCCAGATCCCGGCCCCCCCGTGTGAAATGGTAAGGGGGTACTTACTCCTACCATTTCACTAAAAAACTGTCAAAAATGTTAAAAATGACAAGAGACAGTTTTTGACAATTCCTTTATTTAAATACTTCTTCTTTCTTCTATCTTCCTTCATCTTCTGGTTCTTCTGGTTCTTCTGGCTCTTCTGGTTCTTCCTCCGGCGTTCTCGTCCAGCATCTCCTCCGCGGCGTCTTCTATCTTCTTCTCCTCGGGCCGCTCCGCACCCATGGCATGGAGGGAGGCTCCCGCTCTTCTCTTCTTCTTTTCTTCTCTTCTTCTCTTCTTCATTTTCTTCTCCGGGCCGCTCCGCACCCATGCTGGCATGGAGGGAGGCTCCCGGTGTGTGACGGGGCTCCTCGTCTGACAGTTCTTAAATAATGAGGGGCGGGGCCACCCGGTGACCCCGCCCCCCTCTGACGCACGGTGACTTGACGGGACTTCCCTGTGACGTCACGGGGAATGCCACAGGGAAGTCCCGTCATGTCCCGTGCGTCAGAGGGGAGGCGGGGTCACCGGGTGGCCCCGCCCCCCGTTATTTAAGAACTGTCAGACGAGGAGCGCCGTCACACAGCGGGAGCCTCCCTCCATGCCAGCATGGATGCGGAGCGGCCCGGAGAATAAAATGAAGAAGAGAAGAAGAGAAGAAGAGAAGAAAAGAAGAAGAGAAGAGCGGGAGCCTCCCCCCCATGCCATGGGTGCGGAGCGACCCGAGGAGAAGAAGATAGAAGACGCCGCGGAGGTGATGCTGGACGAGAACGCCGGAGGAAGAACCAGAAGAGCCAGAAGAGGATGAAGGAAGATAGAAGAAAGAAGAAGCATTTAAATAAAGGAATTGTCAAAAACTGTCTCTTGTCATTTTTAACATTTTTGACAGTTTTTTAGTGAAATGGTAGGGGTAAGTACCCCCTTACCATTTCACACAGGGGGGGGCCGGGATCTGGGGGTCCCCTTGTTAAAGGGGGATTCCACATTCCGATAAGCCCCCCGCCCGCAGACCCCCACAACCACCGGCCAGGGTTGTGGGGATGAGGCCCTTGTCCTCATCAACATGGGGACAAGGTGTTTTGGGGGGCTACCCCAAAGCACCCTCCCAATGTTGAGGGCATGTGGCCTGGTACGGTTCAGGAGGGGGGGCCGCACTCTCATCCCCCCCTCTTTTCCTGCGGCCTGCCAGGTTGCGTGCTCGGATAAGGTTCTGGTATGGATTTTTGGGGGGTCCCCACGCCGTTTTTTTTTTTTTTGGTGCGGGGTTCCCCTTAAAATCCATACCAGACCTGAAGGGTCTTGTATGGAATTTAGGGGGAACCCCACGTCATTTTTTTTTTAAATTTTGGCCGGGGTTCCCCTTAATATCCATACCAGACCTGAAGGGCCTGGTATGGAATTTAGAGGGACTCCCACGTCATTTTTTTAAAAAATTTTGGTTCGGGGTTCCCCTTTGGGGAATTCCCATGCTGTTTTTATCAATGAACTTCTATGTGTATTGTCGGCAATGCAATAGCCGCGGGTAGTTTTAAATGAGTTTTTTCCTTCAAAATGTCATTTTGCTGTCAGACTTTTCTAAACACAGGAAACATGCGCCCCTTTACAGGCATACTATAGACACCCCCCAGGTACGAAATTTAAAGGGATATTACACTTTTATTGTTTGACTTTAAGCATTATTAAAATCACTGCTCCTAAAAAAACGGCCGTTTTTAAAACTTTTTTTTGCATTGATCCATGTCCCCTGGGGCAGGACCCAGGTCCCCAAACACTTTTTATGACAATAACTTGCATATTAGCCTTTAAAATTAGCACTTTTGATTATTCATGTTTGTGTCCCATAGACTTTAACGGTGTTCGCGTGTTCGAACAAACTTTTTTCCTGTTCGCATGTTCTGGTGCGAACCGAACAGGGGGGTGTTCGGCTCATCCCTAGTCACCAGTACATTATTTGTAAATTGAAATCATATCCCCTCTCAAGCGTCTCTTCTCCAGTGCTTGCAACCTTTCCTCATAACTAAGATCCTCCAGACCCTTTATTAGCTTTGTTGCCCTTCTTTGTACTCGCTCCATTTCCAGTACATCCTTCCTGAGGACTGGTGCCCAGAACTGGACAGCATACTCCAGGTGCGGCCGGACCAGAGCCTTGTAGAGTGGGAAAGTTATCGTTTTATCTCTTGCGTTGATCCCCCTTTTAATGCATGCCAATATTCTGTTTGCTTTATTAGCAGCAGCTTGGCATTGCATGCCATTGCTGAGCCTATCATCTACTAGGACCCCCAGGTCCTTTTCCATCCTAGATTCCCCCAGAGGTTCTCCCCCCAGTGTATAGATTGCATTCATATTTTTGCCACCCAAATGCATTATTTTACATTTTTCTACATTGAACCTCATTTGCCATGTAGTCGCCCACCCCATTAATTTGTTCAGGTCTTTTTGCAAGGTTTCCACATCCTGCTGAGAAGTTATTGCCCTGCTTAGCTTAGTATCGTCTGCAAATACAGAGATTGAACTGTTTATCCCATCCTCCAAGTCGTTTATAAACAAATTAAATAGGATTGGTCCCAGCACAGAACCTTGGGAAACCCCACTACACACCCTTGACCATTCTGAGTACTCCCCATTTATCACCACTCTCTGAACTCGCCCTTGTAGCCAGTTTTCAATCCATGTATCACCCTATGGTCCTTGAGGGCCCCCTGTACTCTTTGATAGAAGGAACGGCAGGGGCGGCTGAGCCTGAGCTCCCCGATCGTCAGCCGAACTGTAATTGGCACTGACTGTGCAGGGAGCTTGTCAAAGTGAAAGCATAGCGTGCGTTTTTTGTCTCCCCCTACAGTGCAGTACCCAGCAGGAAGAGCTAAGGTAAAGAAGGTCTGCCGTTTTTTTTTATAAGACTATCTATCTACTGTATGTGTGTTTATATGTGTGCATGTATGTGTGTGTGTGTGTGTGTATGTATGTGAGTGTGCATGTATGTATGTATGTGTGTGTGCATGTATGTATGCATATGTATGTATGTGAGTGTGCATGTATGTATGTGTGTGTGTGTGTATGTATGTATGTATGTATGTATGTGAGTGTGTATGTGCATGTATTTATCAGTTGTGGTGCGTCCATAAGGGCGCACAGGCGCCGCCCCCTCTCTCCAGCCACCCCCTCCCTCTATGCATACCTCCCAACTGTCCCTGATTTCGAGGGACTGTCCCTGATTTGGAGCAATGTCCCTCTGTCCCTCATTCCTCCTCATTTGTTCCCCATTTTGGTCTGATCTATATATATATATATATATATATATATATATATATATATATATATATATATATAAAATGCACTTTTATCTATCAAAAAGTGTTATCCAGAGCTAAACCTTTCATCTGATTTCTAAATTGCTGCATTTGTAAATTCCAAAAGCCAATATAAAGGAATGGTAGTGGTAAAAAAGCACTTGTGGGTTTAACCAATCCTATTTTTTTTTAAGGGCGGTGTGGCAATTAGTGTGTCCTATGCCTGCATACTTTTGCTGATAGGTGTCCCTCATTCCCATCTCAGAAAGTTGGGAGGTATGCTCTATGACCAATGGATAGATTCATGCGTAGCATGAATCTATCCATGGCCACCACTGCCACCCCCATATTTAGGTGTCCGGCCCCTTTTTGGGCGCCGGGCACTTGAATTACAGCGGCGGGGGGTGTTTTTGAAGCACCTGATTAGAGCCATAGGCTCTAACAGGCGTCAAAAAAGGTGAACTGCGAGTACCATGCTTGGCGCTCACAGTTCACCCAGGTGTGTTAGAAAAGCGAATTAATATTCACTTTCCTAACACTGAACCGCCTTTCCGCCAATCAGGTGTGCGGGTCTGTTACCCGTCACCTGATAGGCGAGGCTATTGGACGTCTATCAGGAGGAGAGAGAGGGTCGCACAAAGTTGGCGGAATTTCCAATCGCCAAGAACGCGGTGACGTAAACCACGTACGAGACTAAAAAAGGCCAGTTCAGAACCAAGCGCAGCACCCTTTGGGCTCCTTTTGCTAATCTCGTGTTAGTAAAAGTTTGGTGAGAGACGATTCGCGCTTTTTCAGACTCGTGGTTTTCAGATCGTTTTCTGCTGTTCAGTTTGTGCTTGTGGGTTTGTATCTGCTCTTCAGTGCGTGCAAGCAAGCTCCGCGTGACTTTTATTAGTCATTGTGTTCTTGTTCGTTCGTTACTGTTTTTCAGGTCGCTCTTCACAGGCCTTGCTGTTCTTCAGTGCGTTCTGTTACTTCGTTCTGAGCAGCCAACCATTTTCTAGCCATGTTGCATATACGTACTCCTCGTAGAGTTCGTGCTGTGCGGGGGCTTGGTGTTGGGGTCCTGACCTTGACACAAGTCCAGTCCATGAACAGGGTGGGGAGGAGTTCATGGACCAAGAATTTGTTGCTTCAGCGTGACCAGTTCTGTCATATGCCTTTGCTCCGTGAGATCCGTGAGAATAATCCTGATGATTTCAGGAACTTTCTCCGGATGACGGACCCCGTATTTCACCGTTTGTTGGCTTTGCTGACCCCCTATATCAGCAGGCAGGATACCTGCATGAGGCAAGCCCTCACTCCGGAGCAGATGCTCGTCACCACCCTGCGGTACTTGGCGATGGGGAGAAGCCTGCAGGACTTGAAGTTCTCGACAGGCATCTCCCCCCAGGCTCTGGGGATCATTATCCTGGAGACCTGTTCTGCCATCATCCAGGTCCTGCAGAAGGAGTATATTAAGGTAAGATTTTTATCCTTTAACATCACATTTTATTGTATATAATGTTTGTTATATATATTGTATTTCTTTCCTCATTCCCCAATTACCATGATTGGGATATGCTGTGAATGTCCCCTTTGTTCTCATGCATGCTGGATTTTTCTGTAATTATTTTTTTTGTCCTTCATACATATTTGCCTTCACTTACCTCCCCAGCATGCTCTCCTGCCCCTATATTCACCTCATGTAGTCATTTAACAATGTATTTTATCAGCTCCATAGTAGTGCCAGAGGCTTTTTTTGGGGGGGTCCCCAAATCATTTTTAACCCTCCCTCCCTAACTGCTAAGTCAGCTGATACCAATTCTCTATCTATCCTCAATCATCTATCTGCTGACTTTGCCAAACCCATACAAACTATACCCATCTCTTTTGTGGTCAGATGTATGGATGAATTCCCCAAAGCATGTAGTGCAAGGGCCTGCCTGTATACTTTCAAACTGTAATGTTTAAAGTTTTTGTATACTATTATTATCTTGATAGGTAATAGCAGAATGTCCAAATGTGCTCAAATGTGTACAGTGTGTATTTATATCTATGTATTATGACACGTCTTACCTGTCCAGTGGGCTGCCAATAGTGTAACTAAGGAGGGGCTGTTCAAAGTAATACACAATATTTAGGCATTCATCTCTCAATGAAGTGGAGAGGGTTACCTGTTCAAGAGCCCACCCCCCCTATAATGTTAGAAATGGCCCAGTAGAGGGGGGGGAGGGGGAATATGATAGGTATACCTTATACTTTGGTGCTTAAAAATTCCCATTAATAAATGTCATCTTGATGTTGGCCAAGAATGTTTGTGTCTAATCTGCTTTCCATGTTTTAATGTGCAAAAAGACTATTTTTTTTTGTTTTCCTCAACAGTTTCCTTCCATGTCACAGGAATGGCAGACTGTGGCCTCCCACTTTGCCCAGCGGTGGGACTTTCCTAACTGCAAAGGGGCAATTGATGGGAAACACATCCACATCATCCCACCACCCAACTCGGGGTCATACTATTATAATTATAAGGGGTTCAATAATATTGTGATGTTGGCGGTGGTGTCGGCTACTTATGAGTTCCTGTATGTGGACGTGGGGAAGAATGGCCGGATGTCCGATGGTGGAGTCATCACCCAGACGGAGTTCTACAGGCATCTCCAGAATGGCAGCTTGGACTTGCCACCTCCAGAAGACATCGTGGAAGGACTCCCATTCGTCTTCGTTGCGGATGAAGCATTTGCGCTGGGGGACCATCTTATGCGGCCATTCTCGATGAGGACCCTCACCCCGGACCAGAGGGTTTTTAATTACCAGCTGGACAAAGCCAGAAGAGTGGTGGAGAACACATTTGGAATCATGGCCAGCCGGTTCTGCCTATTTCTTACACCCATACATATGGCAGAGTAGAAACTGAATCATATTATCCTGGCGTGCTGTGTTCTACACACTTTTTACGGCAACATTCTGCCAACTATGCTGGTTCAGTTGGGCCTGAAACCGGAATTCAAAATGAACCAACCCTGACGGCGCTTGAAAGTGGCCATTCTGGCTTGCCCTCCCTGAGTGCCCGTGATGTCCGGCTAAGATACCTTGAATTCTTTGTGGGTAGTAGGGCTATCAATATGCCAGACAATGTGTGAAACCTTTATCCAATAAAAAAAAATTAAGCAAATCTTTGGTGACATTTACTACTTGTGTTTGTTTTAGCTGACCCTGACAGAAATGTGGTGAGTCCTGAAAATGGCGTGATTGTGTAACCTTATACTGTTGGGTGTTATTTACTAAAGGCAAAGACACTTTGCACTACAAGTGCACTTGAAACTGCACTTGTAGTGCAAAGTGTATTTTCCCTTTTAGGAACTAACCCCCATTGTCACAGAAAGCAGCAATTAGAGCACAACATAAGTTTTGGAGAGTTGAGACAATAATCCACACAATCTTGATTAACAATCTTTTTAATACCTGCACAATCACATGTGCATTTTGACAAGGTTTTTAAAACAAACCAACATGTTTGTTGTATAACAATTTTTGGGGTGGCATTAGAAAAAGTTGAAATGTCCATTTAAGATAAAACAAGCATGTTTCAAACCAACAAGAAAGACAAAAATCTTGAACTTACAAAGTTCACATTTGGTAGAACTTGAAGGCAATATCAGACATGAGTATTTAGGAACTGTGTTTGATATTGCGTTCAGATGGGGTGAAGTCACCCCAGGAAAAGCCAAATTTTGAAGATGCACACTAATTTACGAATGTCAACATGTGCTAGCTGCCATCACGGGGGATCAAGGGATGTGTTTTGGGGGAGCAACCCCTTCCTCTCAGCTACTTTATTATTAAGGAAGGGGTTGCACCCCAAAAACACGTCCATTGATCTCCCGTGATGGCAGATTGCACATGTTGACACACTGTGTGCCTCTTCAAAATTTGGCTTTTCTACAATTTGACAAAAAATTCAAAAATTGTAGCACACCATAAAAGAAAGGGCTTTGGAGGGGTTTTAAACTCTCCCCAAAACATCAATGATGTTATTATTTTTTTGAATAACATCATTGATGTTTTTCTTGATGTTTTCCAATGCAACATTACACCCCATGATCTCCCCAATCAGGATCTGTGCACTTTCCGAGGTGAAATGCCCTGGATCCACAACATCACGATCACCTAAAAAGATAGAAACCAAAAAAAAACATGTATTATAAATATGCCGGCATCCATCTCTTACCTGAGCCTGTGGTCGCAGACACTCACCTGTTGTGGTGACAATTTCCACCACGTCTTCCTCCTCCTGCTCTGCTTGTCTTTTTGGGATTTCCCCTTCTTCCAGAGGTGGGGGGTCTCTGGTCTCCTCGGATGAGGGGTGTTCTCCACGTCTTTTCTCACCTATGTGAAAAAAAATGGTATACTTAGCACACAGATATTTGATGGCAGAACTATAAATATGAAACATTGCTTGGAAGTGGGGTGCAATTGTCTATTTTGGAAGAGTTCCAAGATGTCAAATTTTTTGGGTCCTTTGTCAAGCTTCAATACTTTACCTGTTTTGTACAAGCTTCACAGATGGAGACCCCCTATAGTATACACTGGAGCACCTGTGTGGGCCCCCTAATAAAAAGGGTGTTCTTGTGTCCCACACTAGTGCTCCAGTGTCCAGATGTGTAAACAGCTGCTGATTGTCCTCTCCTTACACAGAACCTAGTTTGCATTTCATTCTAGTAACAAACCCATCTACACAACCAAATAATTTTCATACAAGTAGGCCCTAAAAAATGTGGTCAAATGCATATGGCCAAAACAATGGTGTTTTATAGGCCGAAATAAAAATGTTTGATACGAATGAATAATTTGCCCATGAACATGAAAGTTGCCATTTTAAACTGTACAACAGTTCAGAAAAGCACATGGAGCAGCACGAACGTAATAAACACAAAAAGAATATGAACACAGCACAACTACTTACTTTTTTGCAGCACTCTCCGGATCTTTCTGTATTGCTCGTGTTCCCTTAATTTGAGGTCCGACCACCGCTTCCTGAGCTGATCTTTTGATCGTCGTACCCCGAAATTCCGGTGCAGACTCTTGACCACTTTCGCCATGATCTTGGCCTTTCTGACATTGGGGTTGGGGCAAGGTCCATACTTTCCATCATAGTCGGCCCTCTTCAAGATGTCGACCATCTCCAACATCTCCCCAAAGGACATATTTGATGCCTTAAATCTTCTCCTTCTGGATCCAGACGTTTCCGGCTCCGGGCTTTCGTCCCCCTCCTCCTCGTTGCTATAATTAGCACGCACCTGCTGTGTCTCCGCCATGTGCTCTTCCCCCACTGCGCTGAATGAAAAGGGGTGGGGAATAGACTAGAAAGAACGTCAGGGGTGGGCGAAGTTACACGCATACGCAGTGTGTATAAAGCGTAACACGCGTGTGTAGTATGTACGATCTGGGAGCGCAGACGAAGGTGTATCTGAGGCGCCGATCATGATAACGAAGGTAAGATCTAAACTTGGGCCTGTACTGCTTCTAAATTGAGGCCTATATTGTAACAAGATTAGGAGAGTTTTGCCTGACATTAGGGTTTGTCTTGTGTTGTGTCTTGCAGAGAAAATGGATGGCTTTAATGACCACAACTTCCTCCCCCTGTTCATAGACAAGTACAGGGAGCTGCCCTGTCTGTGGCAGGTGAAACATCCACATTATAATAATAAACAAAAGAGGCAGGCAGAGCTGGAGAAACTGCTGGAGTTGGTGACGCCGGTGGTCCCCACGGCAACCATCCCCTATTTAAAAACCAAAATTGGTGGCCTGAGGAGCACTTATCTTAGGGAGCGCAAGAAGGTCACAGATTCCCAGAGATCCGGAGCTGCAGCAGATGACGTTTATGTCCCCAGGCTGTGGTACTATGAGAGACTGCGATTTCTGTCAGACCACACTGAAGTCAGGGAATCCCTCTCAACCCTTTCTTCCACTCTTCCTTCCACCCCAGCTGAGGCTTCTGATGTCCAACCTGGGACTTCCAGCCAGGAAGAAGTGGAGGAGCCCAGATGGAGTCAGGTATAGCATTCTTCTACAAATTTCTTGTCAATAAATAAATGATCTTCACTAGATGTTATTATTGATCACTATTTGCTGATTTGCTAAAGTGTTTTATATATCAATAGACAGTAGTGGGCAAAAATATTTGGGGCGAGAATGAAAAATGCAGGGCTCAGAATGATCATCAGTTATATTTGTTAACATTCAATTTGCAACAGTCATAAGGTGTCAATTGTGTGTGATTGATGAATAAAAAACTCAAACTATTTCCCTTTTTCATACACAGGAAGACCTCAGCCAGGAGGAGGCTCTGGAATGTGGCAGCCAGGAGGAGGCGGGGCTAAGTTGCAGCCAGGAGGAGGCGGGGCTAAGTTGCAGCCAGGAGAAGCCTGGGACCAGTCGCAGCCTGACAGAATTGCAGGTTCCTCCCCTCCGCCTTCCATACAAAGAGCGAGGAAGGTGACTCACATGCAGGATTCTGCACTCAGGCTCATTCAGGAGGCTTCTGCGTCCCTCAGAGCCTTACCCACTCCTGAAGAGGCCTTTGTCTGCATGGCTGCCACCAAACTGAAGTGCATGCAGCAGGGTCAACGCCTCATGTGTGAGCAACTTATTTATAAAGTCCCAACTAAGGGGGTGAGTGGCGAAATCACACCCAAGACCGACGTGATTGAGTTGGACCATCCTCCTCCTCCTCCTGCTGCCACAACTACACCACCACAGCTATAGCGTAGAAGGAAGCGTGGAAGGAAGACCAGAGAGTGATGACCCTGGGTTCAGTCTGGTCTGACAAAAGATGCAGTCTCTTGTATGACCACAGCCTGGGGACATAGATGTCATCTGCTGCTTTCATGATCTCTGGGACTTCTGGACCAGACTGCACTCCCTTAGATATGGACTCCTCAGGCCACCAATTTTGCATTAAAATAATTGATGTGTGCCCTGGGGGTCAAAGGCTTCACCAATTTCTGCTGTTTCTCCAGTGTTGCCTCCCTCTTTGTTTGGTTCTGAGCCCTTAATAAAGTAATTTTTGTTTCAATTATACTTGCCTATGTGTGTTTTCCTTAAAAAAGGACAGTTTGTTTGTGAGGATTCAGGTACATTTCAAAAATACAATGTGAAATTAACAAGAGACACCAACACCAAACAACCTCCTTGAGATTCAATAATACAAGATAATAATGGTGTTGTGGTAACTTGACACACAAAACACATACAAAAATATTCTTTATTAAAAAGCATACAAAATTTTTAAACAAAAACAGCCTTGAAAAAAAATTTTGGACAATTAAAAACAAACAAAAAAAAAATTGGTCAGATGTGACAAATCAAAATATATTGAGGGAATCCCGATAAATAATAAAGAAAGAAGTTTGTGAGAAGTCTGTGTGAATATAAGCAGCAAAACTACTTCATTCTTCTCACATTATATAGAAGAAGAGAGTGCGCTGTATTAAACCATTTTTTACATTGCAGCGTGACAAAAGTGCTGTATCCATTCCGAACGCTGTTCCGTCTCGGAATTTCTTCTGAGCATGAGTGGCACTTTGTGCGTCGGAATTGGCCACACACGGTCGGAATTGACGCGATCAGATCTTGTTGTTGTGAAAATTTTATAGCCTGCTCTCAAACTTTGTGTGTCGGAAAATCCGATGGAAAATGTCCGATGGAGCCCACACCGTGTGTACGGGGAATAATAGTATTTCCCGGGTTTTCTCCATCCAGTCTTTTATTACCTGCTCCAAGACCAACGTTGTGTATCTTCTCACCTGCCCGTGCGGGCTTCAATAGGTGGGACGCACTGTGCGACCCCTACAGGTGAAACTCAATGAGCACATTGGGAACATTAGTAGGGGATTTAAAGGCCACCCGGTTTCCAAACATTACCTTGAGGTACAGAAGCAGGACCCTAGTGGAACTACTTTTGTAGGTATAGATACATTTAAATTACCCTGGAGAGGGGGACCTAAACAGCGTGCTATCTCCAAATTAGAAATGGAATGGATTTATAAAATTCGCTGCCTCAGACCTTTGGGATTAAATGTGGATATAGAGATAAACGCGTTTATAGAGAATTCCTAAGATACGATTTGTATGTATGGTTTTTCTCTTTAAACTTGTGTCTTTTTTGGACTACATACCATATGATGTACGTTTACACTATCTGGTGTCCCCCCACTCAGATGGAGGCTCTATTTTTTCATTATGATCAGCTGATCGGTAGAACAGGAAGATATGATTATATATATATATATATATATTTTCATATGTTATTTTTATTATTATCATTAATAATAATATCCATCCTCTTAATGCGAGTTAAATATTTAGAGCTATCTTAGCGGAGGAGGACTAATGTTATTAATTGTAATCGGTTATTTTAAAATTAAATTTTTTTTTAGTTTATTCAGCTAGTTATATCCGATTTGGACATATATATATTGGGCCAAATCTTAGATTTACTTATTTATATAAGTCCCTTGTTTTTTCATTTTTTTGTCGCTTTTCTTTCCTTTTTTTTTTCCTTTATAGGGAATTTTAATATGGAGCTTTCATTGCGTGGTGAACGCCAGATCGAGGTCTGGTTTCTCTTGTGTTTCCTTATTATTGTCTAGCGCTGTACAACACCTAGACGAAATCGAGGCTTGGTTTTCGTCCAGCGCTATATAGGTGATGGTTCAGTGCTTCGCGCGTGCCCCTTTGAAGACGTCATCTATGACGAAACATACGCATTGTGCGCCATCACGCCGTCCACCCCACGTTTTCACGGTAGTTCACTTTTTATGCCGGCTTTTGTATCTGTTTTCAATCATTGTATGGCGGAGTTGTTTTTTCCTGCCTGCATTCTACAATAAATTTTATATCCTACTACACCATCGGAGCCTTTTTTTGTTTTCTCTTGCTTCTTTTTACACGTACAGCCCCCCCCCGGGCTCGGCGGGTTCGGCGGGTGCCCCCCTCCAGATAGATAGATGGAAGCGTCCCCTATTTGAACGCTGTTCACATTGGCTGATCCAGACACCATTATCCAGCTGTCCCCGCATCAGGGAGGTCCACCATTCCTGGTAAGGGTCCATCTGCAGTATCCCCCGGAGTCACTGTCTGTCTGGATATCCCTTCACATCACCCTCTCTTCCTTCTTTTACACTGGTGGTTTTCAAAGAACTGTGGACATGTGATCCTTCCTAATGGGACTGATGCATCTTCATTGAATTTTCTATGAATGAACTTCACTTTTTATCTACTGTCACCACCCAGGATATTTTGATCCCTTTATATGTATTCACATGTTTTATTATTATTTGTGCACTTAATTCATTATAAATGTTTACCCATTTTTATGCTTTTTTGGATTGTGTTATGTGATTCACCAATTACGCACAGTATACATGCATTTATATATTTATGCAAAAAATATATATGAATTAAGATTACTGATCATTTGATTGCAAGCGCACTTAATTTTAATTTATTTTGTGTTTACATGTATGTATGCACATTTTAGGTATATGCTTTTAATCCTGACCCCCTATATGTGTACAATCAGAACCGATTTTTTTTTTTTTTTTTTGCTTGTTCATAGTACCAGCATTTGACAGCCGGTACAGAGGCAATATGTTGCCGACTGACCGCCTGTTTTAACCCCTTAAATGCATCATCACTATCCCGCAACTGCATGCAATGCACACAGTTGCGGAGTGGTTGCAGTTCTGCCCCATTCACCTAGGGGTATACTTCAAGGGTGCCCTGACTGAAAAAAGATTGAGAAACACCAACCTAGAGGAACCCATCTCTCCATTTTCCTCCTGCAGCCGCTGAATGCCTATGGGAGGGAGAGGAGGAGAAGCAGTGGGAAATGGAGAAATTCATTCCTTTATATGCAGCCACCCACTTGTGACCGGGCCCTGTTGTTCCACCATCGGGCTCAGAGAAAAGAGCCCTGTCCGGGGGTCAGGGGGACCCTTCATGGTTTCTTGCATTGGGGCCCTGAAGGTTCTAGTTACGCCATTGCTATAGGCCACCCTTAATACTCAATCCAGCGAAGTGCAGGAGAGCCTCGGCTCTCCAGCGACTCTCACTCCTCATTGGCTGAGGCATTGAATTTTAAAAGCAGCGGTCTTTTGTCAGATTAGCAAATGTGTGAGATCAGCAGGCTTGTCACTGCTTTTAAAATTCATCATCAAAACAGTGTCACGTAGTTCTAAATACTGTATTTCACAATATAAGCTCAGTTTAGTGGTAAAAATAAGTGTGAAATTCAAGACTTTGGTGGGTGTAAAAAGATGTCCTCTTGGCGACTTCAGACTGTAGGCTTAGTGTGGCCGAGTGTGGGGAGTATCAAGATGGCTGTGACAGAACATCAATTCCGTTATGAAATCTGGCGGGTCGCCCAATCTGACAGAACACCGGTGAGGGACCCAAGAAGAGGAGGGTTAGGGCTGCTCTGTGCACAATCAATGCACAGAGGTAAGTATGACATGTTTGTTATTTTATTGTAAAAAAGTTGAAAGCTTTAATATCACTTTAACCTCTTGCCGACCAGTCCCCGTCATTATACTGCGGCAGGTTGGCTCTCCTGCGCAAACCGCCGTAGCTGTACGTTGGTCTGTGCAGGGAGGCTAGCGGGCGCAGCGGGAGTCTCACAGACTCGATGTCCACTGGTGACCCGCGATCGCGGTGTACAGAGGCAGAACGGGGAACTGCCAATGTAAAGAAGGCAATTCCCCGTTCTGCCTAATGACATAGCCGTCTCTGTCATGTCCTAGGTAGCCCACCCCCCTACAGTTAGAATACACCCAGGAAACACGCTTAACCCCTTGATCACCCCTAGTGTTAACCCCTTCCCTGCCAGTCACATTTATACAGTAATCAGTAGCTATTTCTAGCTCTGATCACTGTATAAATGTCACTGGTCCCAAAAAAGTGTTTGCTGCCATTACGAGTAAAAAAAAAAATAATAATACCACAAATCTATTGCCTATTTTTTAGACTCTATAACTTTTGCGCAAACCAATCAATATACGCTTATTGCAATTTTTTTCTTACCAAAAATATGTAGAAGAATACATATTGGCCTAACCTGATGAAGACTTTTTTTTTATTTTGGGGATGTTTATTATAGCAAAAAGTAA
Organism: Lithobates clamitans; assembly: GCA_037952925.1. Classification (NCBI taxonomy): domain Eukaryota; kingdom Metazoa; phylum Chordata; class Amphibia; order Anura; family Ranidae; genus Lithobates; species Lithobates clamitans. The sequence continues at coordinate 241,330 of JBBGZY010001009.1, forward strand.
AAAATATTGTTTTCCAGACAGACTCCATGGCAGCAACATGTGGGTTAGCCCCGCCTCCATAACTACCTTATAGGACACCTCTCCCATAAATCTTTGCTCTGGGCTACCAGCCATGTTCTTTTTTTGTCCTCCTTTGTAGGACCAAGTCGTTGGTTCTCCTACCTGAAGATGACTCCCCTACGATCAGGATTGGCCGAGCGTCCAGGTGTCACATCCCTCCGATAGGTCTTGACTGTTAAGCAGGGTATGGAGTATATATGCAGAGTAGTGCTGAAGAGCTGGAAGCCTGGCTATCAGCAGGCTAGCGCGCATGGCCTGATTGCCTAGCTGTTAGTAGGCGGTCATTATCTGCCATAAAGTCCAGTGTCTGTATATTTTTGGCCCAGGCGATCGTAGGTGAAGTGGTAAGATTGATGTCATCATACATGGAAGCAGTGTTTGTATTTATATATTGTTTTTTGTACCTTCTGGTTCCTTTTTCCCTCTGTCTTTTTCGCCGCTGGTGTATCCAGCACCTGAGCATGGCGGCTGGTTCTTCCTGCATTCCAGCCGCTACTCTCTCTCTCTCTTCTGGGTCCCGGTGTATGCGTCTCGTACCTGGCACCGACAGTGATGTCACGTAGCGCCATTTTTAAATCCTGGGGGAAGCCTGCAGAGCCTCGGGAATGATCGTGGGCATTACGGCGACTTCCCCAGGCCTCTGGTTAACTTCCCCAGGTAAGTACTGGTTCTGTTGGGGATGGGTAGGTTCCTCCACTGCCTCCTGGTGGCCAGCCCTCTCGTAACAGGTTCTGCCTGCTGGGGGGGAGTGTAGGGCACCAGTTTATTGTCTGTTTCTTTTTTCTGCTCACAACCCTTCTAGGTTTGATCCACATCGTAGTTCCCGCAGGGGATGTGGGTCCTCAAAGTCACACCGCCGGCACTCTTCCTCCAGGTCCAGGCACCATGGATCTCCCTCTAGATCCAGACAGCATAGTTGAGATCCTCCTCATCCCCCCCTTATCTCGCCCTAGTAAGGGGACAAAGAAATCATGCTGGGGGTGCAGGGCTCTGGTCCCTGTCAGCAAATCCCTCTGTGACCGCTGTTTCTCCAAAGCAGCAGACGAGAGGGAGGGTGCAGACCAGTGCCTTGAATATTTGGTTAAGCAGGAGATTTGTGAGAGAATCTCTGCGGGAGCAGAGACCCCCCCTCCGGAGCCACTATGCTCTCCAACAGAAGAGGGGCAGGCCCACGAAACATGGGAATCTTCCCAGCCAAGCCGCCCATCCGCTCCTCCCTCAGACAGCGAGTCAGAAGTAGAGGATCCGGGAATGGGCTTTGAATACGCCTTGGTTCCCTCTTTGGTAAAAGCTGTAAGGGAAGTTCTGAATTGGAAAGATCCTGTAACTTCTCCTCCAAAGCAGAGGAAATTCTTCAAGCAGCTCAATAAGGAGCGTCAATACTTACCCTTTCTCACCAAACTGGGTGAAATCATCTCTGATGAGTGGGGCAAGATGGACAAAAAGAGTTCCATGCAGTCGAAAGTCCTGAAGCTGTATCCCTTCAAGGAGGAAGAGGTTAAACATCTCGAGTCAGCTCCTTGGTGGACACAGCACTGATGAGACTAGTTAGATATGTAACACTTCCTTTGGAAGACACCATTTCCTTTATAGATCCCTTGGAAAGATGGATCAATTGTGATCTGAAGCGGATCTATCTGACAGCAGGCATGGCCTACAAACCGGTCCCAGCCATAGCCACAGTATCTAAAGCCATGGAAACCTGGTCAGACAGCATTGACGAGACCCTCGGAGGCATCTCCAGTGAAGTGGCCAGAAGTTTGCCTATCCAGAAGATCAAGCTGGCACCTGCCTTTCTGGGGGAGGCTTCCATTGATGTCATCTGCCTGCTGGCCCGGGTTATGCTGGTGGCAGTCTCAGCACAACGTGCCTTATGGCTCAGTCTGTGGTTGGCGGATCCGGCTTCCAAGCAGGTTTTTAGCCGAATTTCCTTTGAGGGCACATCCCTTTTCGGCAACAAACTTGATGGCGCCATAACCTGGGTCACGGATGGCAAGTCAGGTTTCCTCCCTCAGGATCGGCGCTTACAGAGCCAGAGACGCACTTTTCCAAGAAGACAGAATACCGATCATGCCAGAGAGGTGCGCAGTTACAGGCCTGGCCAGGAGTTTACAAGATCCTGGAAAGCCAGGCAGTCTTCATTCAAGAAACCCGCAAAGGGCGATTCTTCCGATAACTGGGAATCCACAAAGTCTTTTTGAGATTGGGCCTGCTCATGGATGCCAGGTGTGGGCTCGTCTTCTCCGCTTTTGGTATGTCTGGGCAGCCTCAATCCAGGACTTCTGGACCGTCAAAACACTCTTCTCAGGTCACACCTGGATCTTCAGCAGCACCCCCAGATTCAGATTCATCCCTATGACTTTTCCATGTTCAGAAGAAAAAAAGAAGATCCTATTAGCCTACGTAAACGCTTTGTTGGAGCAAGGCGCAGCCATTTCTGTTCTAGATGGCGAACGAGGCAAGGGCATGTATTCTCCTCTGTTCATGGTACAGAAAAAGAACGGCGCATGGAGACCTGTCATAGATTTGACCCATCTCAACCACTTCATCAGAAAAGAAAAATTCAAGATGAAGTCTTTACATACGATCCAGCAGTCGGTCAATCCAGGAGACTGGTTGGTGTCGATCGATCTGAAAGATGCCTACTTCCACGTTCCGGTGGCAGCGGAATTCCAACAATTTATTCGCTTTGCAGTAGGCCAGCAGCACTTACAATTCTCCTGTCTCCCCTTCGGTCTAACAACATCACCTCGTGTCTTCTCTAATGTCTTGTTGGCTTTTGTGGCTTTGCTCCGAGTCAAAGGGGTTTGTCTTCATCACCACCTAGATGACCTCCTTCTCCTAGCTCAAGACAAAGGTCAACTTTTAGAACACAGGAGCCTGGTCATCTCCACCCTCAAAGAGTTCGGGTGGCTCCTGAATCTAGAGAAGAGTCACCTGGAACCCTCACAGTCCCTCGACTTTCTCGGAGCTCAGTTCAACATGGTGGAGGGCACCATCTTGCTGCCCGAGGAGAAGATTGTAGGAGTCCGAGACAGAATCCGCTCAGCCCTCACTTCATCTCATCTCTCCAGTGTTTGATGGTGACTGGCACCATGGCAGCTAAAATTCCCATGGCGAAGTGGGCACCATGGCACACACGACCCCTCCAAAAAAGGTTCCTCCAACAATGGAGGTCCGACAGCAAGAGCCAGCACATCCATCTTACTCCAGCTATGAGATTGTCCCTCCTTTGGTGGCTCCAGGGGACAAATATTCGCATTTGCCACTCGATCATTCCCATCACATGGGTCACGATAACCTCAGATGACAGCAACAGGGGCTGGGGCGCTCATTGCCTCGGAAGTACAGCACAGCACAGGGCAGATGGAACTCCCCTTCTCTTGGGATTGTGTCCAACATCCTGGAACTGCGGGCTGCTTTTCAGGCACTTCCAGCGTTCCATCAGCTAACAAAGAAATCCTCAGTGATGCTCAGGTTGGACAATACAACCGCAGTGGCCTACATAAGGAGGCAGGGTGGAACCCGCAGCTGGTCCCTGCTATGGGAGGTGGAGCCAATCATAAGCTGGGCTCAGAGGAACTTGTCCAACATTTCAGCGGTCTACATACCCGGGACACATAATGTGCAGGCGGACTTCCTTTCTCGTGTTCAGATGAACAACAATGAGTGGTCTCTTCGAAAGAGGTGTTTCAGTGGCTCTTGACCCAGGGGGTGTCACCAGAAGTCAACCTCTTTGCATCCCCATGCAACAACAAGTTGGCCAAGTACTACTCAAGGTTCTGAGACCCTCAGGCATATGGGATAGATGCCACGGACCAGTGGAGGTTCAACAAGGCTTACGCCTTTCCTCTGGTGTCTGTGATACTCCAGTTTCTCCGGAGACTCAGAACAGAAAAACTGGAAGTGATAGCAGTAATTCCTTTCTGGCCCAACAGGTCATGGTTTTCTCTCTTGGCACTTTTCAGTTATCAAGACTCAGTTCCCCTGCCACTTAGGCCGGATCTATTGTCTCAGGGCACAACCCTGCACCACTGTCCTTCCCACCTGCACCTCAGGGTTTAGTTCTTGAAAGGGGAAGGCTCGAGGCTCTAGGTTGTTCAGAAGAGGTCATTCCGACCCTCCTTAATGCCAGAAGGAGAAGCACCAACAAGGTCTATGAATGAATATGGACCAGGTTCACGGATCACATGTCTTTCAGGCCTAACCCTTGTAGCGCTCCGGCAGTCCAGGACATTCTTAGCTTCCTACAATCAGGTCTAGACCTATCCCTATCAGTGAGCTCACCTCGGGTACAGATATCGGCCATCTCGGCATTCACAGGAGTTTCATGGGCCAATCACTCCCTTGTTCGCCAGTTCTTCAAAGGTGCTACCAGGCCTAGGCCTCAGAGGAAGCCAAGGTTCCCCAAGTGGGACCTCCCTCTTGTTCTGGATTTCCTTTCTCAGCTCAGATCAGATACCGTCAAGCCACCCTCAGTGAAGGATCTTACTCTTAAGACCACCTTCCTGGTGGCTGTTACTTCAGCAAAAAGAGTGTCTGAAATTAGAAACCTGGGTTCGAAGAAGCCTTTTCTAACTTTCTTTTCAGACAGAGCAGTGTTAATTCCCATGCTGGGGTCAAATCCTAAAGTGACCACAATTTTCCACAAAAATCAATAAACTGTGCTTCCCACCTTTAGGTCATCAGAAAATCAAGACGCCCATCCCCTTGATGTGGGGCATACCCTGAAACAATATCTGGAAGTCACAGCTCCCTTTTGGCAATCAGATTTTCTTTTCATCCTTCCCCACAAGAAAAACAGAGGAATGCGGGCCTCGGTTAGATCCATTGCTTCTTGGATCGTTCAGACCATTCAATGGGCTTATAAAACGAAGGGCTTGGCTCTTCCAGAGGCAGTGACAGCACACTCAACTTGGAGTATCTCAACTTCGTGGGCAGCTTTGCGCCACGTTGCTCCCGAAGTAATCTGTAGGGCGGCTTCCTGGTCTATTATCAACAATTTTGTGTCTCACTACTGTGTTGAACCTTATCATCTGTCAATGTTGATTTGCAAGTACTGTCGGTTGACAGTGTTAAATAAATTTGTTTTTTTTGCTCAGCATTTGCCCACCTGGGTGTGTACGGCGAGTTATTTCCCACACGTTGCTACCATGGAGTCTGTCAGGAAAACTGAAAATTTCCTATCAAATACTTACCGTAATTTTCCTTTCCTGATAGACTCCATGGCAGCAGGAGTTCCCTCCCAAATGTCTGAGGTAGGCTAGTTACGGAACACGGCTGGTAGCCCAGAGCAAAGATTTATAGGAGAGGTGTCCTATAGGGTAGTTATGGAGGCGGGGCTAACCCACACGTTGCTGCCATGGAGTCTATCAGGAAAGGAAAATTATGGTAAGTATTTGATAGGAAATTTTTAACTTTTTTTTTTCAAAATTGCCGGTCTATTTTTGTTTATAGCGCAAAAAATAAAAACCACAGAGGTGATCAAATACTACCAAAAGAAAGCTCTATTTGTGGGGAAAAAAGGACACAAATTCTGTTTGGGTACAGCATTGCACGACCGCGCAATTGTCAGTTAAATCGACGCAGTGCCGTATCGCAAAAAGGGGCTGGTCATTAAGGGGCAAATCCTTTTCGGGGCTGAAGTGTTTAATGCATTAAAATACACAGGAAAGTAACAATCATTTTAATAACTGAACATAATTCACTATACCAGCCTAGTGTATCTGGCACACATACTTTAATCTTTGTTGATTTCATTTAGAGACCTTGCAAAATGTGCTGTAAGTAAAAATAATAATAATAATAATAATAATAATTCAAGCAAAACTTATCCTAAAAAGTAACAAAAAGCATTATTCCTGCAATAGAAAACTGTGAATATTTTTTTTTTCAACATGTGCACATTTGAAGCCCTTTTGTCTTCAAGTGATACAGCCTCTAGAGCAGTGGTTCTCAACTCCAGTCCTCAGGACCCACCAACAGGCCAGGTTTGCAAGATAGCTGAAATATATCACAGGTGATATCACTTGCTGCTCAGTGATTGCAGGATTCTAGTCAGCAACTCCCCAAGGTAATACTTAAAATCTGGCCTGTTGGTGGGTCCCGAGGACTGGAGTTGAGAACCACTGCTCTAGAAAATTCTTTAGCTTTGGACACATAAGGCAGTGTTAAATGCCAGTGCTCCGGCCACAAGGCTGCAAGAAATGTTACCGTCAGTGACCCACCCTGATCAAACTGGTTTTATTTTGGGAAGAGAAGCCTATGATAACACTATTAGAGCCCTTACAATATTTAATTGGCTGCATCATGGCCCTTCCTAACCCCCATCACTGATATTATCAACATATGCAGAGAAGGCATTTGACAGGGTGGACTGGCTTTTCATGGAGGAACCCCTGTTGAAACTAGGCATGGTGCAGAATATGCTATATTGGATAATAGCCCTCTATCATAATCCGGAGGTTAGAGTAAATGTGAATAGAGCCCTGTCTTATCCTCCTAAAATCTGTAATGGAACTTTTGCAAATTAATAGAACCATGGGAGGGGGGGGGGGGACTTTGAGGCACTGATAACCATCAACCAGATATATATATATATAAAATTACAAAGATTTTATTGAAACATAGTTAAAAACATCAAAACGCAATAAAACATAATGTGCAAAATAAAAAAAAAGGCAAAATATGTGTTGCTCTACATCTGCCACAAGGGCTGAAAGCCCAAACATGACCCCTACATGTTTCAACTCGTAAAAGTGTTCTTCAGGGGGTTCAAGTAGACAGAAATATTGTGAATTAAAAACTTTGAATGAGACTGAGCATCCTACAGCATCGCCGGGGGACATCCAAAAGACCATACAACAACAAATGGCGCAAGGGATAGAAGCTCAAACATAGATTAAATTGGAGCCAAAAAGGATTGAAAGACGGTCAGCAGATATTAGTGTGGTTTAGCTGCACACAGCTCAACAGAGACATTATACTTCAAAGAAAAGAAGGGTTTTTTTAAGGATCAGCTGATCCAAAACAACAGTATCAAGGGGATGGTATAGGGGAAGGCAAAAATACTTCTCATCCCCAATGCTAAACAAACAGAGGGATGTCTTGGATCATAATGCTATGGGCGACTTCTCCAAACCACCATCCCTGGCCACTAACACTGTAATGGAACTAGACAGGGTTGCCCGCTCTCCCCCCTGTTATTCACATTCATTTGGGAATTGTTCTTGAGAAAGATTAGACAAAACACAGACGTGAGAGATGTCTGGGTGGGTTCAAAAGAACATTAATTGTCGTAATGTGAAAAATGCAGCGCTAAAACAAAAAATATATATAAAACACATATATGTGAACTAGCAAAGTTCAGTGATGAAAAGGTATGATCCAGTTCATTGTGTATGTTAAAAAACATAAAAGGGTGATAGAGTCCAAACAGTGAGATGAATGACAAATCCAATAAGACTGAGGAAATCCTCCGATATGTGATTCATTTAATAATAGCTCTTGAAGTAAAGAAGGTGTAAACACTCTTACCGGAGCAGGTGGATTCGAATGCCAATGACACCGAATCAAATAGAGATCCAGATGGATAGTTCTCCCAGGTAGAGATAGGGGTCCTAGATCTCCAAAGGTGTCTCCTCTAGACTGGAACAGCTGCAATGTTGTCCGCCGGACCAAGGAAACGATACATCTGGTGGGAATGTCCAGATTTCTCATGGAGCCAAAAGGTATAGAAAAAAATATAGGATGCTCCAATGGTGCAGATCAAAAGGTACGTTTATTGGAACCAACCAATATACAGTGGTATAAAAAGTGATCACATAAAAAGTTATAAAAGCAATGTAGGGAAGGAAGGGCCTTTCCTGATGCGTTTCATCCAATTTGGACTTCTACAGGGGCATCAAATTGTTCTCCCACATTGCTAACAAATACATAACCAATCCCAGTCCGTCAATGGGACCTAAAAGTGACACAGCTTGTGATTGGACTAAGAGTGGTCAGCTGTTACTTTGTACTCCAGACCTCAATATCAATGTCCAATAGAAAGTTATAGTAACAGACCCAACCAATAACATTATTTGTCACTACACCCATGCTGGATCGCAAGCTGCTGTCATGCGGTCAGAAGCGCGCATCTCGATCACGTGCCCTCGAAGTGCAAGTCACATGGCTCGGCGGGATGACGCGGCACGTAAAACGTGCCAGGAGCCTCCTCTGCAAAGACATGTAACGACGTGTCAGATTGGGATCTGGAGGCATAAAGAGTGTGGATTCCATTATGCCTCATAGCGCAGGCACACAGGCGTCACCTATGAACAGCCAATCTCTGCAGTTATTCATGTATCAAAGGGAAAGTGAAGCGTCGTGTCAACAGTGAATAAAGCTGCAATGACACGGTGTGCTGCACGTCCTTCCTAATGGAATCACACAGAAAAATTAACAGAGAATCAAACATGGATAGCAGAGCCTGCAGCTCATTTGCATGACATCAGGAACATAATGGTATATAAATGTAAATACAGGATATACCTGTATATATAAAAATACATATAAAATTTCTAAAAATTGAAAAATTAAAAAACGAATAGAACCCCGTACATTAATAATTAAAAAGTTGAGTACAGTGATTAAGCTTGATTAATGAAAGAGTTGATGTCCCACTCGACATTCATCCCATAAGGAGAGTAGGAACGCAACTCGTGTATCCAATATGTCTCAAGTCTCGAGACCCCCGGATACGGGATTCCCCTCTTCAATTTGGGACAAACTTATCAATAATCAGGAACTGAGTACCCTTAGGGTCCCGATTATGGTGATGTAAATAATGTCGGGGACACTATGATTAGTCTTACCCAGCTTGATGTTGGTAAGGTGCTCATTAACTCAGACAGAAAAGGTCCTTTTAGTACGTCCCACGTATTGTTTTTGACAGGGACATGTCAAAAGGTATACTATATACTGAGAGGCACAGGTAGTGAAATGTTTCATAGAGTAAGTTCTATGTGTAACAGAGGATTGAAAGGTATCAGTTTTACATCTACAAAGCCCTTGTAGTGTTGGAAAAATGTCATGTTTTTAGGGGGGTCAATAAGATTAGGGGCGATCTGTCCTTGAATGGATTGAGCTCCTCTGAAAATGACCCCTGCCTTTTCTGGGATAACTGGTCCTAGAAATCTGTCGTTTCGAAGAACCCCCCCAATGTTTTTTAAAAATGTTAAGGATTAGTCTAGACTGGGTGGAATAGGTGGTGAAGAAAGACCACTTATATTTATTGTCTGTGGTAGTCCTGGGATTGGCCCCCGACAAAAACTTTCTATTAATAGATGCAATGCGTTGGATCTCTGCATCTAAATCGATAGAGGCATAGCCCTTCTCATTAAATCTTTGTCTAAGAACCTGAGACTGGGTGAAATAGTCAGCTGTTTGAGTACAATTCCGCCGCAGTCTCAAAAATCGGCTCCGCGGGACTGAACTCAACCACTGGGCGTGATGGCAACTGTCGACCGGAATGTAACCATTCCGGTCAGTGGGCTTAAAGTAGGTCTTAAGAACAAAACGCTGATCAACAACAGTAATAGCTAAGTCTAAGAAGTGTATGGAGGTATAACTAGCCTCATAGGTTAAGTGTATACCACGGTTGTTAGGAATAAGAAGAACCATAAATTCCTCCAATGATGTAAGGTCCCCTTCCCACAGGAGGAGGATGTCGTCTATGTATCAAGCCCAAAGGACCAATTCAGGTCTCCTAATTGTCAGCATATGCAGATGACATACTATTCGTTACCAATTCTAGTTTCTGAGGTACAGAGGTTTGGTCATTTGTCTAATTTGTGGGTAAATTATAGTAAATCCGAAATCTTGCTAGTTTTAATACCACAGGACCTGATGTCCCAACTGAAGGCCAACTTCTCCTTTTGGCAGACACAGATGCTCCCCTATTTAGACACTCATTATTCTCTAGACCTGCGTCTTCTTTACGACTGTAAAGCCCTGGTTCACATTGGTGCGATTTGGCAGCAATTGCCGGCAACGCCCTGATCTATGTGGCACTGCAAGTGCATTTCAAAAAGTAGTTTCTGTATTATTTTTTGCGATTTCGGGGTGTGATTTCCATTGACATCAGAAACCTGCATAGATGTCTGTGAAATCGCAGCCAAAATCAGGACTGACATGCAGGAGTGAAATTGTGTGAGTTCAACTGAACTTGGACGGCTTCATTCCCGCAGCTCAGTGTGAACCTGGGCTCACTTTGGGAATTTACTGCGGTCCATAGATGGGGATCTTAAGAAATGGAGGAACTTAGCTGGGTTGTATTAATGTACTAAAAACAAATATACTACAGAGAATACTATACCTCCTTTACATGATACCCATCTTTCTGCCACAGGTGTTTTTCTACCATTTACAGAAATTATTTACAGCATTTGTTTAGAGGGACACCCGCCCTAGATTGGCTCACTCAATCCTACATAGACACAAAGACAATGGATGCCTTTGGCTCCCTGATATTAACATATATTAAAACAACTGCCCTAGTGAGCATTTTGAAGTGGCATCATAATCCCTCAAATAAATTGTGGGTACCCTTGGAAAAGACCCTAGCAGGTCGTAACATAGCAGGGGCACCATGGATTCCATCCACGGCACCAAGCTTATCCTCTTGGACTTTCCCATTTATGCTGACCACATTAAATCTATGGGATCAGGTGACTAGAAACGGCAGTCTTGCCCCCCAACTTCTCCTATGCCACCTTTGGGTGACTTCACCTAGTTCGAACCAGGAGAGGATATCTTATTTTTTCGCACTTGGGGCACAACCGGTGACACCAGGGTTTTAAATCTAGCCCCAGAGGGGCGCCTTTTGTCTCTAGTACAGTTAAGGTTTCCCCCCGGATGCCTGGCATCATAGGCAGTTACAGGATTTTTTCCGTACATTGAACCCCAAACCTCGACCCTATGACTCCCTGACAAAGTTTGAAAAATTGTGTGCACACAAAGATGACACTACACAACTGTTATCCAAAATGTATAAACTGCTAGATACACAATCGCAGGTTACCCTATATTTAATACGTGAATGGGAAACAGAATTGGGGCTGAGCTTCCCTGCACCCCAATTACAGAAAATCATCAATTTGTCCCACGTTTCTTCCATCAGCACTAGAATCCAGGAATCCTGTTATAATTTCCTATCCCATTGGTATAGGACACTCCATCGCCTGGCATAAATTTTTGCTTGAACGCATTCTAGGTGTTGGAGGGGTTGCACATAGGAGGAAACATATTTACATGTATGGCAGAGTTGCCCTAAGATTAAAAAATTCTGGCTGGCAATTTCGCCATGGATTAAAAAACTCAAACGCTCAACCCTATAGAATTCATTCTCCTTAACTATTTATTTCATGCTACTCCCTACTCCTTGAAATAATATAAGCAAAGTGCTACCCTGCACCTTTTGAATGCAGCCAAAATTAATATTCCCAGATATTGGAAGCAAAGTCGCTGTCCCACTCTTAAAGATTGACAGAGAGAGGTGGAGAAGGTCATGGAGGCAGAGAGGTGGGTCTAGATCAGTAAACATAGAAAGCAACAGTTCCTTGACATGACCCAATGGTACCTCTTGTCTAGTCATGGTTGTGTTGTAAACAGACAAGCCTTATCTGCTCATGCCTTTTTATGCTCGTGGCAAGGTTCTAACTTCTGTATGTTGTATGATGGCATGTTCTCACACTGTTTGTACCTGGGAACCTTTTTTCCATATTTGCTTGTACTGTTGTAACATTTGTCTTAAGTGATTATCACACACGGTGCCTGAACTCTCATGGTCGTGGTCCCCTATTTTGTATTTATTTACTTTTTTCTATGGTTTCTATTTTGCTTTGCAAAACTTCAACAAAATATAAAAATTCAAAGCATTCGCCCTGGGACTTTAAATGAAGCGTATCACGCACAAAAGTACTGTATAGTACATACACACGATTACAGATTTATTAATAGTATAAATAATTCCATGATGATAAAATCCAATTAGAAATAATTTTATTTACACTTACGGTATTTATCATATATTTAAAATAGTGCCATAGATTATTTTAAATAAAATTGAAATAAACATTGATTATACAAAAAAATGCCATAGCTCCATGCAGCTTCCTCTCATCAGCTCCTACATCATTAATGTGTCACCTAAAGGATGGAGTAACATCATCTGTGGATGGCAGCGTTGTCACTGTAGGACAGGGAGCATAAGGATGGCAGCATTGTCACTGTAGGACAGGAAGCATATTAGACTACAGAATACATCCCCCTCTCCTCCTCTCTATAGCATAGGCCCAGGTATTCTGTGGTCCACAAAGAGAACTGGGAACAATGCTAACTGATAATAGTGCAGAAGAGCCCAGAGCGATAACCTAAATTTATGGCAAGATCAACTTTTTTTCACATATTGAACCAATATAACAAAACACTTTCATTTTAAACAACAAAGGGAGGCAGATAAAATAAGTTATATACACTGCAACAGTGAAAAACCAGGTCTTCTGCCTTGCGGTTTGGCTGGAATTTGGATTTAACCAAACATCTTCTAGGAGCTGATAACTTACTGATTCCACTACATTTCAAAATAAGCTCATATTATTATTATGCAGCAAAAAAAGGTGCCACTGATTATTTTATTCCCACCATTCTTTGGAGAGATACATAATAAAACCGATGTCCTTTGAAGTTGTAAAGAGTGGTGATCTACTTATTTTCCAAAAATTTGTGTGAACACACGAACCCCCGTTAAAGTCTATGGGACTCGAACGTGAAAAATCAAAAGTGCTAATTTTAAAGGCTAATATGCAAGTTATAGTCATAAAAAGTGTTTGGAGACCTAGGTCCTGCCCCAGGGGACATGAATCAATGCAAAAAAAAGTTTTAAAAACGGCAGTTTTTTCGGGAGCAGTGATTTTAATAATGCTTAAAGTAAAACAATAAAAGTGAAATATTCCTGTAAATACCGTGCCTGGGGGGTGTCTATAGTATGCCTGTAAAGTGGCGCATTTTTCCCATGTTTAGAACAGTCCCTTCACAAAATGACATTTCTAAAGGAATAAAAGTCATTTAAAACTGCTTTCAGCTGTAATGTAATGTTGCCCCCCCAGCCCATTACCAGGCCCTTTGGGTCTGGTATGGATATTAAGGTGAACCCCGCACCCAAATTTAAAAAAAAAAGGCGTGGGGCCCCCAGGTCCTATATACTCTGAACAGCAGCAGTATACAGGCGGTCCCCGGGTTACAAACAAGCTAGGGACTGTAGGTTTGTTCTTAAGTTGAATCTGTTTGTAATTTGGAACAGGTACATTTTGTAAGTGTAGCTCAAGCCAAAAAATCTATTTTTAAGCTTTTTGGATAACTTTGGGCGGCACAGTGGTGTAGTGGGTAGCACTCTCGCCTAGCAGTAAAAAGGGTTGCTGGTTCGAATCCCAACCACGATACTACCTGCCTGGAGTTTGCATGTTCTCCCTGTGCCTGTGTGGGTTTCCTCCGGGTACTCCGGTTTCCTCCCACACTCCAAAGACATGCTGGTAGGTTAATTGGCTTCTGACAAAAATTGGCCCTAGTATATGTATGGGGACCTTGGATTGAGGGTAGGGATTGATGTGAGTGTGGGATGTACAGGGTTAGGGACAATTGTAGACACACACCCACACTCACTCAGGTTGAACTGGATGGACTGGTATCTTTATTCAACCTTACTAACTACGTAACTATAGGTAAGGGTTATAATCACCCCTGTAACATTTGTTTTGCTGTCTGTGCCCCGAAGATTTCACCTTACTTTCTGTCCCAATGAAAATTGGATTTTGAAAATTTTGGGTTATTCGGGAAACAAGGACTGGTGATAAAGCATCAGTGGGGAGACACTTTTTTCCCATATTAACTCTTACAGGAGAGAATTTCCTTTCCTAGGGGTAGATTTCCTCTCACTTCCTGTTGTCTCCCTCCGTTTGTAAGTAGGAGTCATTTGTAAGTCGGATGTTTGAATATAGGGGACCGCCTGTATATACTATACAGCCTGCCCTATACACTCTGTGGAAAATTGGGCCTTAGGTGTTGGTGGTACCAGAACACTGTGAGCCCTCACAGTCACTCTTGGTGGGCGCTGGAATGGGCCCTGCTGTGAAATATTATATCAAGAATTGTAATTACATGCCCCTGTTAAACAGGGGCAGAAAAATTGGGCCTTAGGCAGTGGTGGTGGTGGCACAACACTGTAAAGCCTCACAGATACTTTTGTTGAGCACAGGAACAGGCCCTGCTGTGAAATATTAGATCAAAAATTGTAATTACGCACACCTGTTAAACAAGGGCAGAAAAATTGGGCCTTAGGCAGTGGTGGTGGTGCCACAACACTGCAACCCCTTACAGATACTCTGGTTGAGCGCAGGAACGAGCCCTGCTGTTAAATATTTGATCAAAAATTTTAATTACATGCCCCTGTTCAACAGGGGAAGAAAAATTGGGCCTTAGGCAGTGGTGGTGGTGGCACAACACTGTAACCCCTTACAGATACTCTTGTTGAGCGCAGGAACGAGCCCTTCTGTTAAATATTTGATCAAAAATTTTAATTACACGCCCCTGTTCAACAGGGGGAGAAAAATTGGGCCTTAGGCAGTGGTGGTGGTGGTGGCACAACACTGTAAAGCCTCACAGATACTTTTGTTGAGCGCAGGAACAGGCCCTACTGTGAAATATTAGATCAAAAATTGTAATTACGCGCCCCTGTCAAACAGGGGCAGAAAAATTGGGCCTTGGGCAGTGGTGGTGGTGCCACAACACTGCAACCCCTCACAGATACTCTTGTTGAGCACAGGAATGAGCCCTGCTGTTAAATATTTGATCAAAAATTGTAATTACTTGCCCCTGTTAAACGGGCAGAAAAATTGGGCCTTAGGCAGTGGTGGTGCCACAACACTGCAACCCCTCACAGATACTCTTGTTGAGTGCAGGAATGAGCCCTGCTGTTAAATATTTGATCAAAAATTGTAATTATGCGCCCCTGTTAAACAGGAGCAGAAAAACTTGGGTAGTGGTGGTGCCCTGAACCGAAAATATTCTTAGAAGCTATCATCCAGACCTGGGCGCTAATGACTGAAGAATTGCCTGAAGGCATCGGTCAGCCGTCCACCTTCTCCACTGCTCTTTCTGTGACTGAACAAAGCCTCAGCAACACGTTGTCCAGTACCAGGAAATTGTAACTTCCCAGTCTTTGGAAACGCATTGCACAAACCTTTCTGCAAGGCCTCCCAAAGTTGTTTCATCTCTGCTCCCTCTGTGAAGGCTGGATAAGTTCTGAAACCTTACCCTTGTAACGTCGATCAAGAAGGGTTGCCAGCAAGTAATGATCCCTCTCCACGATACCATGAATCCTAGGGTCCTTTTGCAGGCTTTGCAGGATCAGGGAGGCCATACAGTGTAGGTTTGCAGAGGCATTCAATCCTGAGTCCTCTGGGTCACTAAGGATCACATAATCCTCAACCACCTCCTCCCAGCCACGTACAACTCCATGGGTTTCTGGGGACTGCAAACAATCCCTTGAAGACTTCTGCTGATGCTGATCAGTAGCCACTGGTGTGGCGAAAAAAAGCCAAGCTCCCTGACCCTGTCCTGGTGCCATACTCACACAGGTACTCATTGATGGCCCTCTGCTGCGTGTGCAGCTGCTGCAGCATTGCCAATGTTGAGTTCCACCTGGTGGGCATGTCAAAAATGAGGAGGTTCTTGGGCAGGTTGCATTCTCTTTGAATGTCAGCACTGGCATTATATGACTGGCAGGAAATGACCACAGACTTTCCTGGCCTGCCTTTGGACCAAGGACCCTTAGTCTATTTTTTTACCCCATATTTATATACACATATGTTATTTTATTCTAACATTTTTGCTACGCGTATGTTAATCTTCAAAGTAAGGTATTTCGCTGCGGGTATTAATACCCTCTTATTACATATAAGCCCGAGAGGTAACGCTATGCTGTCAACATTAAGAAATCCCCGCTATGCGCTCCATTTGTCTCCACACATACCGAGGCTTGAGAGGCAGCGTTGTGACGCCATGACATCAGCTCTTCAGTCTAGATGTCGTACTATTGATGCACTTCCGCGTTCCAAGCGTATGTTCCGGGCGTCTTCCCTTAGTAGGGACGAGGCTTGCAACACACTTTGCCAGTACGACATACATCACATTCGTGTGCTCCAAATGTCCTCGCTCATAGCGAGGCTTGCAGCGCACGCTGTCAGCACCATTTTTCGCACCCGGAAGTCACTGTTATTGAACAGCGTATTCAATTGAAGCTACGTCTCAACAAGGGGGTCCTTCTTAATGTATATATAGGGCAGTGCATACAGTGGTGCAGTACCCCAGATGATGTCCTAGAGGATGAAACGCATGGGAACGGACTACTGACACCACTGGTACTGCCATACATTCTACTTACAAAGCACTTTTTTTATCTTCAGAAATGTGAGTGTTTTTACCCTCAATAAACATGCTATGAGCTTTTTTATACTGTATCACGCTATGTGCTCTCATATTTCTTTTACATATATCTTTGATGCCTGATTGGACCTATCTTTAAAAAACACATCATTGCAAGCACCCGGGCCACCTGGAATTGTGTCCTCTGCGGTAGCTACCATCAAGGATCCCCACTTTACAAGCCTGATTGACCCAGTGTGTATAAGCCCATCTGTGTCCAATCTTTCTGGTAAGCCTTTACCATTACTTAATTATAGCCATTCTTTACACAATATTTTTTATATGGTATCACATATTGATGGATTTAATTCACTGATAAAAATATCACTGGTTGTAATATTTCAAATAGCCTTATAGACTATTTAAATACTTTCTAGCGCTGCTCTTTCCCACACAGTATATTCCTTGCAAGATTAGATCACTTGTTGTGTCAGCTGCTTATTCAGTTTAACCTGTAGTAGACAGCGCGATATATACACATTTTCCTTTTCACAACGTCCCTGTCCATGCCTGCTGGACCACGATTCAGCAGTAATATGCACCTTACTGCTGACCGCCCTGTCCAACTAAGCCAAGACATTGCCTTCCACATGCTGGTAGAGAGCCGGAATGGCCTTCCGTGAAAAGAAATGGCATTTGGGATCCTGCCACTGAGGTACCGCACATTCCACAAATTCACGAAAGGGGGCAGAGTCTACCAGCTGAAAAGGCAGCAGTTGCATTGCAGTGCTAGCAATTTGGCCAAGCTAACATTCAGAGGCTGAGCATGTGGATGGCTGGGACCAAATTTCTTTAGCAACTGGGGTAGGGAAATTTGCCTGCTAAAATCCGATGTTGGTGTACCACTAGCAGATTGGCCGCAAGTACTTGGGACACCTATTTCTATACCTTCATTCCTCTCAGTGCAGGTTTCTGAGAGGGCTGGAGGTATAGTGGGGTTGGAGATCCCAGCTGATGAGGAGCAAGGAGAGGTCCGCCTTGTTCTTTGATGTGGGTCTTTTAAGTGATGTTGCCAACGGATTGCATGGGAGGTCATCATATGTCTGGTCAAGCATGTGGTGCCCAAGTGGCTGCTGTTTTGGCCACGCTTGATACACTTCAGACATATGTTGAAAACAGCAATGGTGCAATCTGCTGCACACGTGTCAAAAAAGGCTTGTACCAAAGAACTTTTCAAAATATGCATGGAGTCAGCAGCGCCCTGCACCTGCTTAGCTCTGCGGTGTGATGCAATAGGGTGGCTGCCCTTAAGATGCCCCCAGGAGGGTATCCTACCTCGTTGAAGATGTGCCTCCTGCTCCTCTTCTCTTCTATCAGGCACCCAAGTTGAGTCAGTGACCTCATCATCCCCTCCCTCCTCGTCACTGGAGCAAACTTGGCAGTATGCTCCAGCTTGGGGAACATGACTGCCAGTTTCTTGACCTTCTTGGGCACTCCCTCTCTCTAGGCTGATGTTACTCCCTCAACCTGGGTACCATCATCGGAGCCTTCAAATTGCTGTGCATCCTCCTGCAGCATATACCCGACACTGTGGTCGAATAGTCCGGGGGACTCCTCCGTGCATGATGGTGGGGCTAGGAAAGGAGTGACTGTTGACATGGAGCTGATGGAATAGGCCGATTTGGCAGCTGTATTGGCAGACAAACTACTCTGAGCCTGGGTAACAGAGGATGAGGACGGCTTTGTTATCCATTCAACCAACTCTTCTGCATGTTGTGGCTTAATAACATGGCCAGCTTCAGGAAAAAAGGACAAGCGTGCCCCATGGCCAGGTACTGAGGATACATGACCAGCACCGTCGACTGTAGACATAGAGCCTGCTTGCCCTCTTTTAGTGGCCTGGGGGTTCACGGTACTGTGTACACCAACAGTTTAATAACAACTATGGGTGCACCGTATGTATTGTGTACACCACCAGGAAAGTAGTAGCAACTTCACTAGGGGTGCACAGTACTGTGTACACCAACAGAAGTGTACTAACAACTATGGGTGCACTGTATGTATTGTGTACACCACCAGGAAAGTAGTAGCAACTGCACTAGGGGTGCACGGTACTGTGTACACCAACAGAAGTTTAATAACAACTATGGGTGCACTGTATGTATTGTGTACACCACCAAGTAAATAGTAGCAACTGCACTAGGGGTGTACAGTAATGTGTACACCAACAGACGTGTACTAACAACTATGGGTGCCCTGTATGTATTGTGTACACCACCAGGAAAGTAGTAGCAACTGCACTAGGGTTGCATGGTACTGTGTACACCAACAGAAGTTTAATAACAACTATGGGTGCACTGTATGTATTGTGTACACTACCAGGAAAGTAGTAGCAACTGCACTAGGGGTGCACGGTACTGTGTACACCAACAGAAGTATAATAACAACTATGGGTGCACTGTATGTATTGTGTACACCACCAGGAAAGTAGTAGCAACTGCACTAGGGGTGCACGGTACTGTGTACACCAACAGAAGTTTAATAACAACTATGGGTGCACTGTATGTATTGTGTACACCACCAGAAAAGTATGAGCAACTGCACTATGGGTGCACAGCACTGTATAAATGTGTACACCGCCTGAAGTATATTAGAATAATACACCAGGACTGGCGTGCAGTCAGATATAGCTAAACTGAATACAATGAATATATATATATATATATATATATATACATATATATATAATACACTGCAGCTAACTGAATCACCTGCCTGCCTGAAGTATATTAGAAACAGTACACCAGGAACGGACTGCAGTCAGATCTAACTAAACTGGATACAGTGGATATATATATATATATATATATATATATATATATATACCGTATTTATCGGCATATAACACGCACTTTTTTCCCCTGAAAATCAGGGGAAAATCGTGGGTGCGTGTTATAGGCCGATCCCCCCCCAATTGTGTGTGATCGGAGCGATCGCCGCCGACATACACAGCCGTGTGGAAATTCAAATATGGCGCCGAGACTGCAGGGACTCGGCGGAGCGGAGCTACACATAGCCGAGAGTCCTCGGGTTTTCTCGGCACCGCTTACAGTCCCGCCCATAGGGCGGAACTGGGCAGGACTGTAAGCGGCGCCGAGAAAACCCGAGGACTCTCGGCTATGTGTATCAGCGCTCCGCCGAATCCCTGCAGTCTCGGCGCCATATTTAAATTTACACAGGGCTGTGTATGACGGCAGGGATCACGGCGATGCCACAAAGCTGCACGCGTGGGCAAGGCTGCACTGGGGCAAGGCTGCATGGGGGCAAAGCTGCACTGGAGAAAAGCTGCACTGACAAGGCTGCACTGACATTGCTGCACTGACAAGGCTGCACTGACAAGGCTGCACTGACAAGGCTGCACTGACATGGCTGCACTGACAAGGCTGCACTGACATGGCTGCACTGGGGCAAAGCTGCACTGACAAAGCTGCAATGGACACTGGAGCAAGGCTGCACTGACAATTCTGCACTGGGGCAAAGCTGCACTGACAAGGCTGCACTGACAAGGCTGCAATGGACACTGGGGCAAGGCTGCACTGACACTGACAAGGCTGCAGATGGACACCGATAACGCTGCATTGATGGGCATTTTAATGTAAGTTTTTCTTCCTTAAACTTTACTCCTAAAAGTTTTTTTCCTTAAAATTCCCTCCTTAACTTGGGTGCATGTTATACGCCGGCGCGTGTTATACGCCGATAAATACGGTATATATATATATATATATATATATATATATATATATATATATATATATATATATACAAGACTGACTGTATATACCCTGTTTCCCCGAAAATAAGCCCTACCCTGCAAATAGGACTTACAAGGACTTTAACTAGGGCTTATTTGGGGAATAGGGCTTATATTGTAGCCATCACCGTCAATCATGCTAGGTCTTATTTTCGGGGAAGCAGGGTATATATATATTAATTACACTGCAACTAACTGAATAATCTGCCTGCCTGCCTGCTCAATCTAAATGACACTCTCTCTCCATCCATGCCAATGACACACTACACAAGGCCGACGTGCAGGCAGCCTTATGTAGTGTGGGGTGTGGACTTAGTCCCCCTGAGCCATGATTGGCAAAAGGTACCTTGCCTTTGGCCAATTATGGCTCCCTTAGCTGAGGGTGCTGTGATTGGCTAAAGCATGCATGTTATAGTGCATACTCTGGCCAATCATCATACAGCAATGCACTGCACTCCCGCAGTGCATTGTGGGCAATTATGCGCCGCTCAAATTTGGCACGAACAGGTCATAATGTTCGGTTTTCGACAAATGGGCGAACAGCCAATGTTCGAGTCGAACTCATGTTCGACCCGAACAGAAAGCTAACAGAGATGAGCAATCTGATTCATAAGAAATAGGATTTGACCTAAACTTAACCAAATATCTTGATACACCTATTCTCAAAACCTTGGTGGTTTGTGCCAAAAAGCTTTCAGTTTGTGGGGCGTCCAGAATGGGGATGAGCTTAGTGTTCGAACACTGAACATTTAGGGAGGTGTGGAAGACAGTGACAGCTTCCGGCTGTCAATGCTTGCTAAGGAAGCAGCGGGTGGCTAAGCAAATGGAAGCGAATGGGAATGGTTACATCACTGTTTATATATGGCCACATGGCCATATTTAGGCAATCACATTGCCCAAATATGTATATAAAAACCTTCCAATTGTGGAACTTTAAATGTTTCAATTTACATATATAGAACACAGTGGCAAATGGTGGTATATTTTTGGGGGGGGCAGCAAACAATGCACCCCCACAGTCACCACCCCGGTCGATCACCAGGTCACCCGCAATTCCCCCCACCTCCCCCCCGGTCGGTTGGGTCACCAATCCCGCACTTACCCCATCTAGGACGTGGCGGCGGCAGCTTCCCCCACTTGTCCTCCTCCCCTGTGCCTCTCCCTCGTCCGCCGTTCATCTCCTTCCTCCTCCTCCTAGGCAGGCAATCGGATCGCCTCTCCTTTTGGCCAGTCAGGTGATGGGTCTCAGGACCCGGTTCCTGATTGGCCAGGAGGAGAATAATGTGGAAAATAGTGAATATTAATTCGCTATGTCACAAAAGTGGGTGTGCTTGGGGAGCAGTGCTCTGCCCCCCGAGACCACCCTTTTTGAAGCCTATTAGAGCCCCTGGCTCTAATTTAAAAAAAAAAAAACATTGGAATCCATGCGTCCAGCGCCCTGCATGTAGATTAGGGTACTGGGCGCATGGACAGCCATTTGTTGATATTTGTGACCGGCTGTGATTGGACGCAGCCGGTCACGTGGTAAAGAACCAATTTGATTGGCTCTTTACCTTGATCAAGGATGGGCTGTGTCCAAGGGACACGCCTCATCCCCGACTGCCGCGCTGCGTGCCCCCAGGGGCGTGCACAAGCAGTGATCACAAGCAAAACCCATGTGACCGTCTGTGATTGGACACAGCCGGTCACGTGGTAAAGAGCCAATTTTATTAGCTCTTTACCCTGATTGGGGATGGGCTGTGTCCAAGGGAAATGCAGAAGTGGCGAGAACCAGAGGACCTCATATGACTCCACCCGAAAGGGGGGAGATGTTACTGCCGGCGTCATTTTACAATGGCCCAGTATGGAAGTGGTTAATTGCTCTCCATTCAGAGGGATGGTTTGGTGAGGTGAAGGTGTCCACCGCTCGACCCATCGCTAATTTGTTGTGTAAGCATATGACATGAAATGAAAATTGTGATTAAGGCTCCGTTCACACCTCAGCGTTTTTTGTTGATTTTCTGCTGAAAGCCTCAGCTCTAAAAACGTCAAGACAAATCCCATTAGTTTTAATGGCCCCTGTTCACATCTCAGCGTTCTGTCGCCTTCAGCAAAATGCAGTCGCTCAAAAAAATGCATGAGCTTCTTTTTGGTAGATTACATGCGTTTTTGGCAAAGACATAAATGGAAACACTGAAAAAGTGATACATGAGCGTTTTACAAGCTTTTTACGAGTGTTTTGTTGCTCCTGATTAAGGATGAGCTCCGGCGTTTTTTGCACAATCTACGCGCAGTGCCCACCAGGAAGTCGGCACTGCGCTAATCATAGACAGTGAGACATTTCCCGATCTCTGCTGCCCCGCATCGGGACAATGTCTCACGGCCTGTGATTAGCGCTGTGCAGTGCCGACTTCCTGCACGTGCTGTTTGCGAACACGCCTGAGCTCATCCTTACTCCTGATCTACTCAAACAGCAGCTCTCCACCCCTTGTCACACCTCTTTTTTTACCACATACTCAGCAAGATAGAACACAGCACTCTTCTGTTAGAAGCAGAATTTATTATTTATATTTATACATTTATACAAAACATCACAAGTTGTTGCAGGGTGGTCTAGTTTGAATAAAACACAGCAGCGTGAGAAAGGTAAGTTTGCAATTTGTTCTGCAGCCTTGTTTTACCTTGCTGTCTGCAGTGCTCACATGTCTGCATCATTGCAACAGTATTTGTTGCATGCATCTGAGCAAGCCATTGCAAGAATTCACACCCTGTTCTGCCACATGTATTTCTTTTTGTTATGCTGCCTGTACTGTAGTTTTGTGAAGCTGCACTTTTTGCAGACATGTGCCAGCTATGTAGACTCTGACCATGTTCAGTTTATTTTTCCCTTGTTTTTTTTTTTTCAAAGTAATTTCACTATCAGCAGCTGCAGTCATATAACAGTGCTGCTGCAGATAGTTGGACATGTGGGGGGAGATAATCTGATCACACCTCGGAGTTCCAGAATCATTGGTGATTCTGCCAGCGATTCCATAATCGCTGGCAAACGCTAGACGCATTTGTGATACTCTTACTTACGGCACCCCAATTGTGGTGCGATTTTGCCATGCAATAAATCTCACTGAAATTGCGGCGAATAGCAACTCGCAACACTGTCGCACACAAAAGAAGCTCCTGCTCAGTGTCACGCATTGAGATCTATTGCATGGAAAAATCGCATCAAGATTGGGGTGCCATTGCAAGCACGACTCGCATTTTTTGGCAATTCTGGAATCGCGGGCACAATCACCCGTGATTCCGGAATGCCCAGTTTTGAACAGAGCCTGGTGACGTTGTATGTAGAAGCTAATCAGCTTTGATAATAGCTGGAATTTTTGGTTTCTGTGCAGAGCTGTACCAGAATTTACACACCCCATTTTTTTCAAAATACCTCAGTGATCAAAGTTAGGAAGTAGTATACTGCAAGTTTACAGTAGTAATCAAATGATAGATAATAAACACTTTACACAGAATAACAGTCTTTATTTTCACATGTATTTTAAATTGTCACTTTAACAATTTTCTATGGCTTCAAGTGGCCGTGGAAGCTGTCCTGTGGTCACAAAGAATGTGGTGAAACCATCGCAGATATGGGCACCACTTGTGTTCCCACAACTCCCTCTGCATACTGTATTGTGCATTAAAGCGTCCTCAAAGCACACGCCATCCTGCTCCCTTACAAAATTATGCAAGATGAATGCCGCCCTCACTGCACATATGGCATTCTGCATGTTAAGACTGATGGCAATTTTTCAAAAATGCAATTGGTTAGATAGCAGGCCAAATGCACATGCTTTGGTGAGCCTGTAATTAAACACCCTCTTCTCCACATTGAGGTTCTGACTGGAGTACAGCCTTAAAAGGTGCTCTGCTGACGCAAAAGCTTTGTCCACAGCAAAAACGTAGAGGACAGGTGGGCTATTGGTTCCCGATAGTGGAGAGTTAGCAGGCAGGTCCAGATCATTATTATGCAGCATCTGGCCGAGTGTGGAATGGGCAAAAATGCTGGAGTTTGAACTACTCTTGTAAGAGCCAATGTCAATGTAGCAAATGTAGCATAAGCAGTAATTGGCATCTATGATCACCAGTAGCACAAACAAAAAATATTTGTTATTATTGAAGTATTTTGTGCCACTGCTAATTGGTTTCATAATTCAAACATGCTTCCCGTCTACCACTCCTACGCAGTTCGGGAAATTGCACCTTTCCCAAAAAAGCTTTGCAATAGAGAACCAATCGTCCTCCTTAGGCTGTGCCATCACCACATCATGCATTTCTTGAGCCCCTCTAGAGAAAGAGAGCCTTGACTGATGGGGGCATGGCCAGGTGCCGGACAAAAGGAAATGATTGGAAGAAACAAGGGGGATGGGCCTGAGCTCAGGGAACTTGTGCCCCAGGGAATTCTGGGTCTTTCGGAAGAAGTGGATGGAAGAGCTGCTGTGGACCCTGCACCCTCTGCCATGGACACTGACCGCCTGTTGGCCAGGGTCCACGAGCTGGCTCTCCAAGGCCAGGCTGATTGGCTTTTCTCACTCCTCTCTCCTGAGATGTCCCCCCCTGCTTCTTGGCCACCTGCGGGGCCTCCGGCTTCCAGGGCCCGGAGACACATCCGTCTACCTTTCCGCCTGAGCCCCAGTCCTTCCAGGACTTCCTACATGCCTGCCACCTCCCCATGCTCCTCCGGAGCTCCTGTTGCCCTGTTGCTGGGTCCTGGCTCCCCCCTCCACCTTCCCCTGCTGTCTGCCGCCGCCGGAGTTCTCCCCGGTGGATCCCCCCATCCTCTCTCCCAGCTCGCTCGTTGTCCCCGCTTCCGCTCCTTGCTCTTCCAGCGGAGCGGGGGCCGGGGGTCCGCATGGAGATCGGCTGTTCGTCTGCCGTCCTCGGCCCCCCGGGCTCCTTAGGGTCGGTGGCTGGACCTCCGCCCCGGACCTCTCCTTCCGCCAGCATCCTTCTGCATTGCCAGCCATCAACATTCCTCAAGGTGATGGATGTCGCAACCCTCTGCCGCCTCCTCCCACGGACGATGCTGCTCCAGGCGTTCCTCCTGGACATGCTGCTGGTCGTCCTTCTTCAAGTGCACCTCCGCGCCTCAGTGAGTATGATTGTTATTTGATTTGGGGTAGGTCCAGTGCCGGTGCCGTATCGGGCCCATCGGATGAACGCATTGTTACAGTCGTAAAATCGGTCCTGTCTCGCATTGGTGTGTTGGGTCCGGCATATAGTTTGAGTTCTTCCACGGGTGGCGCTTTGTGGGCAGTTTCGCCTGCCGGTATGCACCTGTCGGATGATGTCAAGGATAGGATCTGGCATTGCGAATTTATTGATTTCCTCACTCTAGTCCATCCCTCTGCACCCGAGAGACAATCGACAAATCCTGTCGGGTTGACGTTGCGGTGCAGGGCGAAAAATCAAAACAGCATCCTCGGACGTTCGGGAACTGGCTGCAGGGGTCTGTGCTTACGCCGGAGTGCTTTGCTTTCCCAGAGTTGGCTGCATCACTCTTTTGCTATCTTGATCTCATTTGGGGTGCTTACAAAGTTTACGGGGGTCAGTGTTGGTTCCACTATGACACCCAGTTTCGCCAAAAAATGGCGTCAAGAAAGGAGTTCCACTTTGATTGTCAGGACAATAGCTAGTGGTTATTGCTCATGTAACCCCACAGGCCTTTGTCCTTTCAGTCCCCAGCTGTCGCTCCCTCTGGAGCATCAGCTGCTCCCAAAAAAGGTCTATGCTGGCTGTTCAATGAGAGCCACTGCAAGTGGTACACCACGTGCCGTTTTAAGCACGAGTGCTCACTTTGCAGGGGTGCTCACCCAGCCAGTGCTCCTGAAAGGGAAAACAACCTCTTTCCTGGCCAGGGGCCAAGCCTGACATTTCTAAACTGGAGGACCCCAGTTATCGTCTCAGAGATACTTCCCTGGCTAGACCGGTACCCCCTTCATAGGGAGGCCTTGAGAGACGGTTTGGACCAGGGTTTTTGGATCCCCTTTACTCCTTCGGATGTGTCGACCATGGCACCCAATTTAAAAATGGCTGTTCAATTCGAGTCCGTGGTGGCCGAGAAACTCCAGAAGGAATTGGATTTGGGGCATATGGCGGGCCCGTTTGATCTTCCCCCTTTCCACAACCTGAGGGTTTCCTCCATCGGTGTGGTCCCCAAAAGGGCTGAGGGAAAATTCTGTCTTATTCACCACCTGTCCTATCCCTCTGGCTCCTCGGTCAATGACGGCATCGACAAGGAGGAATCCAGGGTGCACTACACCTCTTTCGACAAGGCGCTCCACATGATCAGGGCGGTTGGTACTTCGGCTTTTCTGGCCAAGGCGGACATTGAGTCCACCTTCTGCCTCCTTCCCGTCCACCCGGAATGCTTCCATCTGCTGGGATGCTACTTTCAAGGAAACTACTTTTTTGACATGTGCCTTCCCATGGGCTGTGCCATTTCTTGTTATTTCTTTGAACTTGAATGGGTAGTTGTCCAGGGGGCGGGTTTATATTCTGTGTTGCACTACTTGGATGACTTCCTCTTCATCGGCCCAGCTGACAGCGGTGGGTACCAGCAGCTCCTGTCTGTTTTTCTGGACACCTGCGAGCGGTTTGCCATTCCGCTGTCAGCTGACAAGACCGAGGGCCCTGTGACGGTTTTGGCCTTTTTGGGTATTGAAATCGACATTGTGGCGATTTCGACTGCCCAGTGACAAGCTGGCCAGGCTCCTCTCCCTGATCCGCTTGGCAAAAGGGGCTAAAAAAATGCAGCTAAAACAGCTTCAGTCCTTGCTGGGTCACTTGATCTTTGCCTGTTGAGTCATCCGCATGGAGAGGGCTTTCTGTAGATGCCTGGCGTGGGCCATGAAGGGGGTGGCTGCCCCCCACCATTATATCCATATCACCAAGCTCATGCGGGATGACTTGGGGATGTGGCTATCCTTTCTCCAGTCCTACAATGGCCCGTCATGTTGGCTGCTGGAGGAGGTACCGAACTCACAACTGGAACTATATACTGATGCTGCAGGCTCCTGTGGTTTCGGTGCCTTTTTCCAGGGGGAGTGGTCTGCTGATTGTGTGGATCTTTTGCGCAACCTCACCCTGCTGGAATCTTTTCGGTTATTGTTGCCATTGAGCTGTGGGGCGAGCGGTTGCGCAATCATCAGGTGGTTTTCTGGTCCGACAACATGAGCGTGGTGCAGGTGGTCAATCAACAGTCTGCTAGATCCCCTCCAGTCGTATGGTTGCTGCATTTTTTTTTATAAAGTGCCTGCAGTTTAACATATGCTTTAGAGCTAGGCATGTCCCTGGAACTGTAGATGAACAAATAAAAACCGCCCACACCTGTCCTTCCACCACTGCACTATGAATATTAAAACTATTGTGAGCTGCCACTTAAAAAGAAATAATGAAATCTGAAAACACCCTGTAGATGAATAGTGGCACTACTCCCCTGATCGTAGGAGTGGAATAGACAATAAAAGCACCCTAGTGTTGATGAGTGAATTAAATGTGCTCTAGCTGGCCATGGAAAATTCCTAAACACACATGTGAAATAAGATGATGAAACACAACATACATGGGAGCATCAATCAATGATGCAATGTACCATCACTACACAATAAATGTAAAACAAACCCCCTGGTGCAGTATGACACTGTACCAAGGTGGCTGGGTGAACATAAACTCTTTTTCTTGGTATATAAATTGACAATATAATAAATAACACACTTCGTGATAACTGAATCGAATTGTAATCGTGATCCCAATTTAAACTGCCTTAATAACTGGGCTGCAAAAAATGGTGATGAAATGAAAAAGTTCTTTGAATGAAAAACCAGATGAAGTGAGTATAACAGTAAATAGTCCACATAAACTGTGAAACCGTGCCAGAAAAAAAAGAAGTTCCAGAAAGTAGGTGTCTCCAATCCGCAATGCTGTGCTAAACTGTCCACCACACCTTAGTGACGTGAATCCACTCCCTTACGAATGGCAAACTCACCAGCTGTTGAGGCCATACACTCTCGTGTTTGGCCGGACAAGGCTTTAACCCACTATCATGGGGGTTACCATGTGACCATAGATATCCACTGCTCAGTGCACCGGACTCTGTTCTTGGGATAATGGTTCCACATATAGGATGAAACAAAAATGCTCCAGATAGTGTATTAACGTATAAAAAGTTTAATGACAAACTGAAACCAAAACCAATGCACTCACATGATCCATAAAAACAATGGGCATATCACTTCACAGCACTTCACAGCAGTCAGGATAAAATACAGCAAACGCATGCAGCAACACAGGTGAAACACCAGACGGTCACGGCGGACCCAGGGAGTGTGGATGCCTGACGATCACTTCACCGGTTCACAGCTGGCGCTCCCTCACTGCTCCCCGCTGTACCCCGCTCAGTCAGCCGTCACTCCTTCCTCTAGCACTAGTATGGGATTGCTGTGTAGCCACGCCCCAACATGTTTTAAACGGCAGGGCAATCATTCATTTATGCAAATCTTTGGATTCCGTGGGCGGGCGCCAATCTCTTAGCATCTCCACACTTCCTGTGTCCCCGTATCCATGAAACAACAGTAAGACTCCTCATAAAATTGTAAACCTGTGAATCCCAATGAATTTCTTAAAGGAATCATAATTTAAATAAGCTAAAATTATTGATAACCATTAAGAAATAGCTAACACTAATGCACCAAGTAATACAGTTAAATAATAGGGACCCCCAAACCCAAAAACAGCTCTCAAAGTTAATCTCTATTACCACATGGATCTAAATCCACGTTATTAACCTTGATATTAATCACAAGATTGAAAAAATATGAAAACATATGAAAAAATACACATAATTCCTCAATCATGGGACTGGCATGGGGTCTCTGTTGGGGTACTGATCTGACCCGTTCCTCCCCCCACCTTTGTTGGTCATTGAGTGGGAGTTCCCTCTAGGAGTTCCCCCACCCCTCCCCCTCTCCCCCGATGTCTTAAAAAAGGTGCAGGACCTGGTTTGAAATTCATATAATACTGTCCATTAGGATCATGATCCATTAATGGTGCATATATATTATGTGTGGGAATCTGGTTACCCATATCCGAATAGTAGTCATGGGATGGAAAGGTTTTGTGGGCCATGCTCTGAATTTTTGTATGACCCACAATTACTTTTGGTATAACGGACACTTTTTTTCACAGAGGGTCGGGGTGGCAATGGGAGCTAAATATGCTCCCAGCCTGGCCAATTTATTTTTGGCCGAATGGGAGGATAGACAGGTTTTTCATGCCAGACCACCCCAGCTGCTTTTTTATCGCAGGTTGATAGATGACCTCCTCTTCATTTGGGAGGGATCGAAGGAGTCTGCGGTAGATTTTGTGTCACGTTTAAACAATAACTCTAAAAATATTCGATTGGACTATGTCATCAGTGACACCATAGTTAATTTCTTGGATGTCACCATAGTGAAAACTGATAATATTTTGAGTACTAAAGTTTTTTTCAAAACTACAGACCAAAAGAGCTATCTCTCTATCAGGAGTGGGCACCACCCCGCCTGGATTAAGAATATACCAAAAGGGCAAATGCTGAGGGTCCGACGTAATTGTTCGGATCTTAACACCTATACCTCTCAAGCTAATATACTGAAGAAGAGATTCCTCCAAAAAGGCTATGAAAATAACACTTTAAATAACATCATACAGGAAGTAGCAAATATACCTAGAGAACAGTGCTTGAGGGAGAAGGACACTGAGGCACCCGAAAACCAACATCAGTTGGGATTCATTTCAAATTTCCATCACCAGTATAGAGATGTAGAAATGATCTTTAGGAAACATTGGCACATTCTCTGCAGAGATAGACATTTGGGGGAGGTTCTACCAGCCACCCTAAATTCATATATAGACGGGCACCGAATTTCGGCCAGAGGGTGGTTAGGAAGATTCTCAATCAACCAGACCACCAGACCATAAAAATTGATCTAAAGGGATTTTTCTCATGTAGAAAGTGCATCTGTTGTAAAACGGTCCAGATTAGACATAGAGTTATGACCCAAATCACTAATGTTGATAATGACACCTTTAGTATTAGGGAGTTCATTATGTGTAACACTTCTTTTGTGGTCTACCTCTTGTGGTGCCCTTGTGGGTTGTACTATGTGGGACACACCAAGAGATTATTGAGGGTACGGATTGCTGAGCATTTGGCCAATATAAAAAAAAGGCTTTCAATATCACAGTGTGTCTCTCCATTTCAAGGAGAAGCACAACCAGGATCCAAGTTTACTACAATTTTGTGGTATAGATGTGGTACACCAATCTTGGAGGGGTTCCAATCAGGTTAGAGACCTCTCTCAGAGAGAAACCCGATGGATCTTCCAGCTCAAGAGTTTGTTCCCTAGAGGAATGAACATTGAGCTGGATTTGAACTGCTTCATCAGCAACTCCTAATTATTTCCATCATCTTTTTCATTAGTTTCTCTGATTGGTGGATTATATATCAGGATAATGACTAGGCCCTTTTCAGATTACTATGATTTATTTAGCCACTCCCATGACTAAGTCGTATGACGAAACATGTCGGGGCGTGGCTACACGGCAATCCCATACTAGTGCTAGAGGAAGGAGTGACGGCTGACTGAGCGGAGTACAGCGGGGAGCAGTGAGGGAGCGCCAGCTGTGAACCAGTGAGGTGATCGTCAGGCATCCACACTCCCTGGGTCCGCCGTGACCGTCTGGTGTTTCATCTGTGTTGCTGCATGCGCTTGCAGTATTTTATCCTGACTGCTGTGAAGTGATATGCCCATTGTTTTTATGGATCATGTGAGTGCATCGGCTTTGGTTTCAGTTTGTCATTAAACTTTTTAAACGTTAATACACTATCTGGAGCATTTTTGTTTCATCCTATATGTGGAACCATTACCCCAAGAACAGTGTCCGGTGCACTGAGCAGTGGATATCTATGGTCGCATGGTAACCCCAATGATAGTGGGTTAAAGCCTTGTCTGGCCAAACACGAGAGTGTATGGCCTCAACAGCTGGTGAGTTTGCCATTCGTAAGGGAGTGGATTCACGTCACTAAGGTGTGGTGGACAGTTTAGCACAGCATTGCGGATTGGAGACACCTACTTTCTGGAACTTCTTTTTTTTCTTGCACGGTTTCACAGTTTATGTGTACTATTTACTGTTATACTCACTTTATCTGGTTTTTCATTCAAAGAACTTTTTCATGTCATCACCATTTTTTGCAGCCCAGTTATTAAGGCAGTTGAAATTGGGATCACGATCACAATTCGATTCAGTTATCACGAAGTGTGTTATTTATTATATTGTCAATTTATATACCAAGAAAAAGAGTTTATGTTCACCCAGCCACCTTGGTACAGTGTCATACTGCACCAGGGGGTTTGTTTCACATTTATTGTGTAGTGATAGTACATTGCATTATTAATTGATGCTCCCATGTATGTTGTGTTTCATCATCTTTTATTTCACATGTGTGTTTAGGAATTTTCCATGGCCAGCTAGAGCACATTTAATTCACTCAGCAACACTAGGGTGCTTTTATTGTTTATTCCACTCCTACTATCAGGGGAGTAGTGCCACTATTCATCTATGGCATGTCCCTGGAACTGCTAACGATATTGCTGATGCTCGCTCTCATTCACAGCTTGATCGTTTCCGCACCCTGGCCCCGTCCACTTCCCTGGAGGGCCTCCCCTATCCGGCCTACTTGTGGAACCTCGTTTCCGATGTTTGCTAGACCTCCTCCGGGCGTCGCTGTCCCAGCGGACTTGAATGTCGTACTGTCGCGTGTGGGACGAATGGGTCCAGGTGTCGGGCGGTTTTCCAGCTCGTCTTCACAGGAAAGACACGTGGATTTATTTTCTTATCTTGTTTATTTGCTACAAAAAGGTTCTTATGGTTCCATGGTTTCGTCGGCAATGTCTGCTCTGTCCTTCTGGTTTCAGCTCCTTGGGTGGGAAGACATCACGAAAGCGCTTCCTGTCTGTCGAGTCTAGTGGGGCTGGAGACATGCAACTCATTCTGCCCATTCCCAGCACCTGGTTTCCCTCACCACTCTCTCCGGTATCCTTTCCCCGTCCATTTGCTTTTCCCCGTTCGAGTCTCTCCTTTTCCAGGCGGCCTTCTCTTGGGCCTTTTTCGGGGCTTTTCACATCGGCGAACTGGTTTCAAAATCCACATCCTCGGCGGGCGGCGTCCTGGTGGAGCATGTTACCTTCTCTGAGCTCTGCGTGTCAGTTTTGCGTACATCAAAAAATGACAGCTTTGGTAAGGGCAGAAGTGTTGTTTTGTACCCTTGTGTGGGCCCCTTGTGCCCTATTTCGTTGACCTTCCCCTTCCTGTCCTTACGCCCCCCGTCCTCAATTTTCTTGTACAAAAGGTTTTATTGAACAGAAGGACCGTCAATAATACAGAAAAAAGGAAATATTATTGAACAAAACATGTATACATGTTTACAGAGACTTTAAATAACACCAAAAACAATTCAGGATACAAAGAATTGCAGAAATTCCTGAATAAATCTAAGCTGTTCTGGGAGATTGGCGAGTATTGTAATGTATTACACGCTGGATCTCATTTACGTACCAATGCTATTACATAACTTTATATAACTTATGTGTCGAAGGAAAATATGCTGCATAACCTTATAGTGATAAACAAAGCTCTAGAAGGGCAATATGTGTTCAAAAACATTTTGCTTTCAAAATATTTTTATTGAGTTTTCAAGAGAACAATAAGAAATATACATAACCTTAGCTTTAAATGCAGGCGTACATAGGAGACAACAATGAAACCCCTTAGGGGCTACAAGTATACACAGTAGATACGACTAAGAAAAAAAGAGTTGCGACCTTGCATGAAAATCTACAAATGACAAAATTAGTTCACATAGATCCAAAAACTCAGAGACAAGGATTAGTTTGGTGAGGGGGAAGCAGGAGAGACCGTCTGCACCCCAACTGGGAACACACTGTGCGTGAACGGAATGCTCCCACTTGCCCCTGACACCCCCTTATTTATTGCAAAGTGTCTCTGGGCATCAAGACAGGAAGTAATGACCTACTATCTATGCTGCCCTTGGGAGCTGAGCTCCCTGAGGTCTCTGCAATGGTCTGATTTAAGGCTGGAAATGATCAACTAGAAAGATCAACCTGCTAAGAAACAAGAGAAAGGAAATAAAGAGAAGAGAGAGAGGTGAGAGTGGGGTGATAGAGGGAGAGAGGAGAAGGTAGATAGAAGCCAAACCACGGGAGGGGACCCCCTCAACCCAGATACTGCTTGACGCTTCAGGGTACAACCCCTGGGATCAAGGAGATGCCCAAGAAATTAGCCCAAGGTTCCCAGATAGCTTCAAATTTCTCTGTGTTATTATTCAGGGTGCTGGCCACCTTCTCTTGGGCCATGATCCATGAAATTTTACGGGTTGCCGCTTTGAAGGACACCTTGGGTTGTTTCCATGCCTTGGCTATAGTTAACTTAGCCCCCAGCAAAATGAAGTGAATCAATTTACGGGACAGTTTTGGAGTTTTGGGTAAATGGTCGTTTAAGAGCGCTATGGCGGGGGTTCTTGGGACCTGTACTCCGGTAACTTTTTTAATCGTATGGAAAATCCTATGCCAGAAAGACCTCAGCCGTGGACATTCCCAAAAGATATGGGCCAATGAGCCCCTAAGAAGACAACCCCTAAAGCACCTGGAGTCCGTGGAGGGGAACATTCTGGCCAGTCTCTCCGGTGGAAGGTACCATCTTGTGATTACCTTTACGCTGGATTCCACCAGTGAGATGTTCAGGATGCTCTTGTATGCCCTGTTATAAGTGATCCTCCACTTCTCCAGGTCCCACTCCAGGGCCAAGTCAGACTCCCAAGCTACCATGTATGGAGTCTTGGCTGTTTGGTTTGAGAGTGACTGGTAAATGATGGAGATTCCACCCCTCTGCTCCGTAGACCGACCGCACCATACTTCGTAAGGGGTGAATGAGTGGTTTGATGGGTTGTCTTTACCTCTATGTGTGAGGAAGTGTCTGATCTGCTGAAAGCGAAAGTTCTCAGAGTCAGGCA
Source organism: Lithobates clamitans (assembly GCA_037952925.1). Taxonomy (NCBI): domain Eukaryota; kingdom Metazoa; phylum Chordata; class Amphibia; order Anura; family Ranidae; genus Lithobates; species Lithobates clamitans. The sequence continues at coordinate 275,751 of JBBGZY010001009.1, forward strand.
TCTCCAACTGACTCACACAGAAGGCCCTGGTTATAGGCCCCAGTGATGTGAAGTAGTGTCCAATCCGGTACATCCCCTTGTTCAGCCACCAACGGAATGCTTTAATGTCGGTTCCCGGGGAAAGTCAGGGTTATTGAAGATATGAGCCAGTGGTTGTTTGCGGGAAGTTATGTTTGGAAGGTTTCTTAGAGAATCCCATAACTGAAATGATTGCGAGAGGATTGGGGATAGTATGGGGGGGCGTTTCTTAGGGGGAACCCACAAAAGAAAATCGATAGTAAAAGAGGGGACTGCCTGTCTCTCAATCAGTATCCAGTCCGGTTTCTCCGCCTTCGCATATACCGTCGAAATCTGAGCTAATCTGGCCGATTGGAAGTACCACAATAGATGCGGTAGGCCCAATCCTCCTTGCGTTCTATTTAAGTATAATGTGCTCTGTTGTAGTCTATACCCTTTCCCCCCCCCATATGAATTTTACTATTTTCCGTTGGAACGCTTTCAAGTGATCCCTGTTGATGTTAATTGGAATGGCTCTAAATAGGTAGAGAATTCTGGGGAGCAAATTCATCTTGACAGCATGAATCCTCCCTAACCAAGATAACCCCCCCGGCCCATTTGGATAAGTCTGTCTCTAGTTTGCGGTAAGTGTGAGGGAAGTTGGATGCATAAAGGAGTTCTGTTTTCGCTGTGAGTCTTATTCCTAAGTAATCAATATAAGAGTCACTCCATTTGAAATCAAAGGAACTCTGCAGGGATGTCACTAAAGTTGGGTCAAGGGAGATATTCAGGGCTGAAGATTTGGTATAATTGACCTTAAGCCCAGAAACCCTTGAAAACTCTTTCAGGAGCCTGCAAAGGTTTGGAAGGGAGGTGGTTGGGGATGTGAGAAAAAGGAGCATGTCGTCCGCAAATAACCCACATTTGTGGACCTGGTCTCCGCAGGCAACTCCTTGGATGTTGGGATCTGTTCTTATTGCTATTGCTAACGTTTCGATCGCAATAGCAAAAATTAGGGGGGATAGTGGACATCCCTGCCTAGTTCCTCTTGCAATGGTCAGGGTTTTAGAGTATTGGCCTTGTAAGCGTATCACCGCTTTGGGAGAGGAATATAATGATTTTAGTGTCCCTAAAAAGTTGGGTCCAAAGCCCCATTTTTCTAGTATGGAGAAGAGATATGGCCATTCGATCGAGTCGAAGGCTTTGTGGAGATCCAGCGAGAGGATCATACCTTTCTGTTTCGGTCCCCCTTCCCAGTTAGATTGTAGGATGGATACTATATCTATAGCTCTCCTAATTTGGTCGGGTCCTTGCCTACCGGGTATAAAACCGACCTGGTCCTTGTGAACATAGAGATTGATAAAAGAGGAGAGGCGATTGGCAAAAATTTTAGTGAGAATTTTGAGGTCATTGTTAATTAAAGAAATGGGTCTGTAGTTCTCAACTTCCTCATGGTTTTTGTTGGGTTTGGGGATCACTGAGATGAAAGCCGTGTTTAGGTGAGAATCCATGGGGGATCCTGACTTTTTAGAATTAAAAAACTTTGCTAGATACGGGGCTAGGATAGCGCTATATTCCTTATAGTAAGGGACCGAGAGGCCGTCTGGCCCTGGGGCTGATCCGGATTTAAGGCCTTTTATTACTTCCCTTATTTCATCTTCCGTGATGGGGGCTTCCATTAAGTCTCTACAGTCCCTGGACAGTGATGGAAGTTGTAGATGCGATAGGAAATCCTTTACTAGGGAGCCTTTCTCTGATTGGGGCGGGCTGTAGAGTGAAGAATAAAAATCGTGGAAAGCAGACATGATACTTTTTGGATTTGCTGTTGGTGGTTGACCTGCTATCCTCAATTTGGGGAAGGAACTAGAGCGAAATTTAGGTGAAAGTTTAGAGGCTAGCACTGAGCCGAATCTATCCCTGTGGCAATAAAATTTGGCTCCACACCATCTAAGAGTTTTCTCTGCTTTAGCCGTTAAGGCGAGATTCAGCTCAAGTCTGGTGGCATCAAGTTTACCCAAAAGGGTCCTGGATGGGTGCTTTTTATGTTCTGCTTTTAGTTGGAGGAAGGACTTTTCAAGCTTCTGAATGTCAATCAATCGTTCCTTCTTAAATTTGGACGCTAGTCTAATTATGACTCCTCGAATGGTTGCCTTGTGGGCTGCCCACAGGGTTTCGGGGGCGATATTCTCCACGTCATTTAAGTGGAAATATTCTTTAAGAGATTTTGCAATTTCCTGTACCAGGCTAGGGTCGGTTAACAGGGATTCGTTTAGTCGCCAGTAGAAACCTCCTCGCCCAGACAGGACATTTCGTAGGGTGAGGGCAACCAAGGAATGATCAGACCATGCTGTGTCAAGAATTGCTGCCTTGGTTGACAGAGGGATAAGAGCCGTCTGGGTGAGGATGTGGTCAATCCTAGCGTACGATTGGTGGGGAGCGGAAAAGTGTGTAAAGTCCCTTTTGTTGGGGTTCAATTCCCTCCATACATCTACTAGACCCTGCGAGTGGATCATTTTGGCGATCCTCGTGCTAAGTTTTGTGGGGCGTGTGAGTTGGTCTTTAAGGGGCTTGGATTTGTCTAGACCCTGATCAAATGCAACATTTGAGTCCCCTCCCATAATAACTTTGCCTTCCAGAAGCGGGTTCAAGGTTGAGAAGAGGTCCTGGAAAAACGCCTCTTGGCCCTTGTTTGGGGCATAGTATGAGACAAAAGAATATAGAACGCCTTCCAGGGTACCCTTCACCAAAATGAATCTGCCCTCTGGGTCCCTAAAATCAGAGAGGAATGAGAATTTGCAGTTTTTAGAGAAGAGAATAGCTACCCCTTTCGTCTTATTGGTGGCGTTCGCTAGATAAAATGTCGGAAAGTGTGCGTGTAGGAACTTGGGGGTGTACCGGGTATGGAAATGTGTCTCCTGCAGGAGCATCACATCAAACCTCAGTGATTTATAATGATCCAAGGCCAATCTCCTTTTCCTTGGAGAGTTTAGGCCCTGGACATTATGTGAGCCGATCTTGAGGTCAATATCCTTCACGGTCAGGTCAGCCATAGGAGCGGAGGGAATAGAAGCTGGTAATCACGCAGTCACTTACCCTTGGGAGTCTTCTGACATTGAATGTAGGCCAGGATGTGTATAGCCCTCTTAGGATCAACTCTGGGACTGGGAGGGGAACTCCCCCCGGGCTGGCTAGGAAAGAGAAAAGGGGTGAGATGAGGAAGAAAGAGATTAGAAACTTACTAAACACTAAAGACAAAAACAAAGTCATGGGTACCAAAAAATTACCCTTGGGTTTGTGCGGGTCAGAGTCCGCTATAACCCCAATGAACTACTTCTGACTGCCCTATTGGGCGTCAGAAGTTCCGACACCAGAGGACACTAACGGTTCTCTGGAATCGAGTAGAGGCACAAGTGGTCCACCCCGGACCCTTGGTGTGTCAAAATTGAACTATAAAATAAACACACAACAGTTGTTAATAGAAAAACTACAATAACAGCCCTACTATCAGGGGTCTCTATGCCTGTGACATTAATCTACCCAGGTAGGAACAATTCAACAAGAACTTGAGAGTCTCGCCCCCTTCTCATCCCCAGGGTACCCCCCCCCCTAACTGCCTATGTGTATGAAGAGTTAAATTTCCTGAAGAGGTCCTCTTCTTCTGGGGCGGTTGTCAGACAATTTAGCTGGTTGTTGCAGTCGGCGTGTTGGGGAAAAAGGAGGTGAGTGAATGGTGCAGGTCTTCTGTATCCGGAAAAGTCGATAGATGTAGAAAACGGTGAGTGTCACATTGAGACTCTAAGAAAATGAAGGAGTGGGGAGTTCCATGTCCGTAAGACGTGGGAAGGTATTGGAGCTCCTGCTCCATCATCTTGGAGAAGGAACAGTCCCGAAAATGACTCTGCAGAGACTGGAGAGAAGAGATGAGGTGGGTGAGTCAGTCTTAGGGTGGTTTCCCCTCCTTGCTCTTCTTGGAAGGGCCCTTCAACCAGAGTGGGGATACCGGGCTGCCTGGAGGTGGCCGTTTAGTGGAGCCCGAGGAAGCAGGCGTAAAGTCCATTGGGGCTTCATGGGATATCAGCCTGAGGCCTAGTAAAAGCCTCTCCCCTTCCTGTAGGCTAGCGAATGAGTGGGTTTTGCCCTGGATGGAAAACTTAACAGCGAAGGGGAAGGTCCAACGGTACTTGATGTCCCGTTGAGAGAGTACCGTGAGAAGGGGTTTTAGTGTCCTGCGTCTTTGAATGGTTGTAGGGGCGAGGTCAGCAAAAATTTGGATCTGGTGACCCTGGTGCTGCAGCATAGGCTTTTGGCGAGATTGACGCATGACCTCTTCCTTAACCGCATAAAAGTGCGGCTTGACGATAATGTCCCTCGGGGAGCCATCTTGTCTTGGGGGTCCGAGAGACCTGTGTGCCCTGTCAAGTTCAAGACGTTGGGGGGGTATGTTGGGGATAAGGGCTGTGATGATGTCCTGGACCGTGGAGGGTATGTCCGAAAAGGTTTCCGGAAGGCCTCTTATCCGAAAGTTGTACCTCCTAGACCGGTTCTCGAGTTCGTCAATCCTGGAAAGGGCAACTTCTAATTGATCTTGAATGGTCCTGAGGTGAGCAGTGTTTTGGTTGGTTCTAGCGGTTGTAGATTCCACTTTGTCCTCAATGGCTTCAATTCTGGCGCCTAAATTGGACAGGTCCGCTTTAATAGTATTGGTAATCTGATTAGCTGTGTTAGCCAGTCCTTTCTCCAAAAGGGATGAGAATTTTACAAACATGGATTCCTGTAGTGCTGTGAGGTCTGATACTGAGAAACCTGTTTGCTGCATAGCTGGAGCAGGTATTTGGGCCTGTGCAGGGAGGGTCTGTGAGAGTATCTCCTGTTGAGAGAGGGACATCGTCTCTGAGGGGGACTTTGCTGAGGCCAGGGGCTTTGTGTGGTCGTGTGGAGGTACATGTGGAGTTTGAGAGGGTCCCTGTGCTGCTTGTGCGTAAGTCAGGGTCGGAGGAGCTAATACTGGCCTGCACTCTGGCGTCCTGGAGTGGATGCTTCCCTGATGCAGCGGTCCGTCCGTGCTGGCGGCCATCTTGGGACTCCCGTCCGCACCCGCCGAGGCAAATTGGGGGCCAAGATCTCTTCTTGCCTGGGGCCCTGACATCTCCCTCTGATCCCCGGCTGTTCCCCTACCTGGGGAGGGTGCTGTGTCGCCCGTTAGTGGGCTGTGGCGGCTAATGTGTGGCTCGACGGTCCGGGGTGGAGCGGAGCTCTTGGCTCAGGCGGCCATGTCGGAGCTCTCGCGCATGCGCACTGTGTTCATAAACATTTTGTCATCATGCATCCTGGCCCAGCAGAACTAAGCCTGCGGGTCAGAGGGAATAAAAGGGAGACAAGAGATGAGGGAAAGGACTGAAGAAGAATAAAATAGGTATTTAGAATAGGGATGAAGGGAAGGAAACAAAAAGAGATGCATAAGAAGGGGGGGGTCCACGGGGTGAGGGAGTGGAGATCTGCTAAAGAGAGAGTAGTGCCGAATCAAAGCGAGAGGGGTGGGTATGTACCACCCATGGTTGCCATGTCCGGAGAAATTTGTCATGTTTATCTGATAACACGGCCATCAGTTTCTCATTAACCATGATATCATTAACCTCTGGGTCCAGTTTTTTCCCCAATTCCGCCTCCCACTGGAGATGGTATGGTCTTAAAGGCGCTTGTTTGAAGTCTATAATAGCTGCGTATATTAAAGAAATCAGACCCGCGGATTGGGGTCTTGATCTACAAAGGCTTTCAAAGGGGGTTAAGGAATAAGGGGTACGTTGAGATTTTATGAGAGATTGGAGAAAATGTCAGAGTTGTATGTATCTGTAGTGCTCCCTGAGAGGGACATCATGGGAAGAACGCAAGGCTGCAAAGGATATAATTCTGGTGGGGGTAAGCATGGAATGGACATCTACAAAGCCATTTTCAGTCCACCACCTGAATTGCAGCGAGTTGTCGCAGCCAGGTGGGAACAGTGGACACTGAAGGAGGTGAAGTAGGGAGAGATGAGGGGAGATCAGACCCGCAGAGTATTTGACCGTGTCCCATAACCAAAGTGAGTGGGCCAAGCACGGACCAATAGTAGTGTGCTTGAGGGAGCCATGGGAGGGAGGTTATGGGTATCGAATGAGAGTCCACCAGGTCCATAGTGGCCCACAACGGCATATTTCTCATGAAGATGGGATAATGGGGCGATGGACGCTGCTGCATAGTAAGCCTGTAAATTGGGAACGGATAGGCCACCATTGATCCTACGAGCAAAAAGCACCTGTCTTTTGATCCTGGGTCTCGTAGGGCCCCAAATAAACTGCAAGATTTTGCACTGATGTATACGGAGGATATGAGAGGGGACCTGGACCGGCAAGACCCAGAAATAGTAGAGCAGTTTTGGGAGATAGGTCATACGAACAGTTGTAATCCTGCCGAACCAGGATAACGGGAGGGTGGACCAAGAGGAGAGCATACCCGCCAGCTTCCTAAACAATGAGGGAAAATTGGCTTGATATAGGCCCGAATATCTTGGGGTAAGACGGATCCCAAGGTAAGGTAGAGAATTTAACCATTGAAAGGAGAAGTTTGACTGCAGGGTTTCTAATTCAGAGGGCGAGAGATTAAGCGACGTTGCTTTAGATTTAGCGGGAATGACTGATAAGCTTGAGAAGGTGGCAAAGGTATCCAAAAGAGATAGCAGATTAGGGAGGGAGGGTAATTCTAGGTTTAGTGATGGTCAATAGGATATTGTCTGCAAACATCGACAACTTATGCGAAATACCCGCTATTTCCACTACCGCTATATCCGGATGGGTTCTAATGGCTTCCGCCAAGGGTTCAAGTGCTAGAATGAATAAAAGTGGGGAAAGTGGACATCCCTGGCGTGTACCCCTTCTAATAGGGAAAGTATGTGATTTGAATTCATAATATTTCACTTTGGCTTGGGGGGAGTCATAGATAGCTGAATCCCAGCTCATAAAGGAGGTGCCAAATCCAAAATTTTTCAGTACTTGGGTCAGGTAGGGCCAGGACAAGGTGTCAAAGGCTTTGTTAATGTCTAATGACAAAAATAGTGTTTCTAAGGACCTGCCATGAACAATGTGTTGTATTTGGAGAAGACGTCTTATGGCGTCACTTGCCTGTCTCCTTGCGACAAAGCCCACCTGGTCCTTCTTTATCAAACGTGGAAGAAAGGAGTTGAGGTGAGTGGCCAGGATCTTTGTTAAAATTTTCATATCTATATTAATTAGAGAGATCGGCCTAAAGTTAGCCCAAGATGAATGATCTCTATCTGGTTTAGGGATCATGACAATATTGGCAGTCAGCAGATTAGATGTGAAAGGGCGACCTTCTTTAACTGAATTATACATATTAGTTAGATAGGGAGCAATGATTTCTGCCATCTTCAGGTAATAAAGTGCCCTGAAGCCATCTGGGCCAGGCCTCTTACACACCTTCAACTCTTTAATGCACTGGAGGACTTCCAAGACCTGTATGGCTTGGTCCATCAGTGACCTATGGGTTTCGGAGGGAAGGTAATGATAAATTTGTTAAAAAAGCATCGAGGCCTTGGGTAGAGAGGTGTCCGGCTCGGAGTAAAGTTTAGTGAGACCATGCCGGAATTCATCAAGGACGCACTGGGGGTTACCAGTTAGGGAATTGTGACGGGTGCGGAGAGTAATGGGAACAAATGTCGGGGCAAAGGTGCGCAATCTATTAGCTAACATTGCAGTAGGTTTATTAGCTTTAGCGTACCATTTCTGTCGAGCCCAATGTAAGGTATGTTCTGCTTCATCGGTCAAGCATAAATCTAATTCTGTGCGGGCTTAATCTAGTAGTGTGTGATTAGCGGGAGTGGGTGATTGCTTGAAGAGCGTTGACGCTTCTTTTTTGCGTGTGGACGCTATGCGGATGACATGGCCTCTAAGAACAGCTTTGTATGCTTCCCAGAGCGTGACTGGAGATGAAACCGTTCTTGCATTAAGTCTAAAATATTCGACTGAAGCTTGGTGGATATCAGCAAGGATCTCCCTATAAGACAGAAGGGAATCATTCATCACCCAGGGAGAGTATTGTGGTTTGCTGAGCAAAGAGTGACAGACCGTTAGAACAAGGTCATGGTCCGACCATGGGGCAGTAAGGATAGAGATTGATTCTATTAAAGGAAGGTGTTTATGGAGGACAAACATATGGTCGATCCTAGAGTGAGAATGTAGAGGGTGGGAATAATGAGGGTAGTCCCGACCCAGAGGATGAAGCTCCCGCCAAATGTCTATTAAGTCGTGTTTTTGCAGGGAATGTAAAAATGTTTTAGTGGCTGGGGAAGGAAGTTTATTGTCCGATAGGTAGTTGTCAAGAGACCCCGTCCTCAATTTTCTTTGTCCATGCCGATTCCTCCTCTCTGATCAGGATCCAATTTTTGTGGGATTTTCGTTGCTGCCTTGAGAAACTGGGCTTCCCTTCTTGTGACTTTGTGACCCACTCCTTTTGCATCGGTGCTGCCACCACTGCTTCGGGTATGGGTTTCTCAGATATGGAACTCCAGCGTTTGGGTAAGTGGGAAGCATCCCGTTTTTCTTTGTACATCCACACCTGTTGTTTTAATTTTCAGAACATTACCTCTGATCTGGATCGTTGGAGATACCTTCATTCACTGGGACGCTCGTCGGGCGAAAGTTCAGAGCTACAGGAAAAATTTGGGTTTTACCTATGACCTCGTCAGGATCCGCTGGCTTGGGCTCCATGGTTTACGCTGGCCACAAGTCCTTCTGGCGTGTTTGCGCCTTCGGTCCCATGTGTCTGGCCCCATCATCTTGATTCTTCACGCTGGAGGGAATGATGTGGGTTATACACGTTCTGTGGACTTAATCTCTGCTATCAAGCGGGACATCGCTCAATGCTATGCAGTTTATACCAATTTGGTGCTCATCTGGTCTGAAATAGTGCCTCGCTTGCTATGGGCCAGGGAAATACCTGGACCTCAGCTGGAACACTTCCGTCACAAAGTTAACGCCCAGGTCGGCAATTTTTTTCGGCAAATCATGGGGTTCGTCATCCGACACAAGGATCTGGAGGGTGCTAATGATGATCTGTTGAGGTTGGACATCTTCAAACTTGGCCTGCAGCATGGTGTGGAACAGGCGCTGGCTGCGGTGGGGCGCTCGTCAGCTATCCACTGACGTGCGGGTGGCAGATTTTTTACCTTGCCAGCATTTAAAGTTGCTGTAACGGGCTATGCCCTTGATGAAACATTGGAAGTAGGCTGTCTGTCCAGCACTTATGGTAAAGACAGGACCCACTTCCCCATTTTGGAATTGAGTGCTCACAGTACGACTGTGACTGGCACTGGTTAAATGTGTTCACTTGTTACGTGTTGGAATTTAATAAAGCTGTGGCCTTGCCCTTTCCAACCTAATGGTTGTAAGTGTTTTATTTAATGGGGTAAAAGGGCAAGGGTAGAGGGGGATTTGATCCCATTGTGTTACATTAATTTGTACCTAGGCCCATTGTGCCTCAGCAGTCATGAGATCCCAAATTTTAGCACAAGTGTCACATATAATGTAGCTTGCAGTTGATTTGCCAATGATGAAAGCGAAGTGCAAACTGGCCAAGGATTGATCAGTTGCTAAGTACCTGTGGGGAAAAAAGAAATGACATAAGTATTTTTGTTTTGTTACAGTTCTACTAATAAAAGAAATGGAAAAGCTTGAGAGGTGAAGATTGGGTCTGTTCTCACAGAACCCTGCAGATGGATAAGGTAAGGGAGATTCCTAAGGAATTTTTCAAATTCTTGTGGGTTTTCTCCTTTAAGTAAATTTATGCTATGCCTAAAGTCGCCACCGGGGGCTGTCAAGAGCACGTACCTTTCCATACTTGTCAGTCTCATCTCTGTGTCACAAGCTGCATGCTCCTCCAAGCCCATGCTCCAGGTAGGATGAGGGAAGGGGGTGTTTTTTTCTTTTCAGAAATGTCCCTCCACAGCTTCCTTTATGCTAGAAGCCATAGGGCAGTCGGCGTTATGCACACCACCTCCCGCAGCTGCCGCCGACATTACGGCGGCTCTCCATCCACCGGCCCTCCTCTCTCGTCTGCCCCAGCCTCCCCTCCATGTGCGATCCGATCAGGGTCAGAGCCCTCGGCTCGCACAAGAAAAGCGGTCTTTTTTGAAAAAGACGAGGGGGGGCAAGGGTAGTGGGGGATTTGATCCCATTGTGTTACATTAATTTGTACCTAGGCCCATTGCCCCTCAGCAGTCATAAGATCCCACATTTTAGCACAAGTGTCACGTATAATGTAATTTGCAGTCGATTTGCCAATGATGAAAGCGAAGTGCAAACTGGCCAAGGATTGATCAGTTGCTAAGTACCTGTGGGGAAAAAGGAAATGACATAAGTATTTTTGTTTTGTTACAGTTCTACTAATAAAAAAAATGGAAAAGCTTGAAGGGTGCATACATGCGATACAGGCGACAACTTCGGGAATTCAGGAGTGGACAGGCACCGAGGAACCTCCCCAATATATATATGTTAAAGATTTGGACTTTCTTTTTCGTACATCACGGGACACAGAGCCACAGTATTTACTGATGGGTAGGGATGAGCTTCGTGTTCGAGTCGAACCCATGTTCGACTCGAACATCGGCTGTTCGGTCGTTCGCCGAATTGCGAACGATATGGGCCGTTCGCGCCAAATTCGTGTGGCGCGTCACGGCCCATAATTCACTGCGGCATCGCAGTGCATTGCTGGCTGATGATTGGCCAAGCATGCACTATGACCCGCATGCTTGGCCAATCACAGCGCCGTCAGTAGAGAGAGCTGTAATTGGCCAAAGCCAGGGTGGCTTTGGCCAATTATGGCTCAGGGGATTTAGTACACACCCCACACTATATAAGGCCGCCTGCACGGCGGCCCTGTGTAGTGTGTGTTCCGGTGTGCTGAGAGATAGAGAGAGAGAGAGACAGTGTCATTTGATTTGAGTTAGATAGATTAGGCAGAACAGTCAGTCAGTTAGCTGCACTTACAGTGTATTGTGTATATATATGCATCCCAGGTGTTGCATATATATATATACACTGTATTCAGTTTAGCTAGATCCATTCCTGTTATCTTCTATCTAGACTATTTACATTTAGTGCAGTGTGTCCTGCTCACAGTGTTCAGCTAGATCCGTTCCTGCTATTTACATTCAGTGCAGTGCGTCCTGCTCACAGTGTTCAGCTAGATCCGTTCCTGGTATTTACATTTAGTGCAGTGCGTCCTGCTCACAGTGTTCAGCTAGATCCGTTCCTGCTATTTACATTCAGTGCAGTGCGTCCTGCTCACAATGTTCAGCTAGATCCGTTCCTGGTATTTACATTTAGTGCAGTGCGTCCTGCTCACAGTGTTCAGCTAGATCCGTTCCTGCTATTTACATTCAGTGCAGTGCGTCCTGCTCACAGTGTTCAGCTACATCCGTTCCTGCTATTTACATTCAGTGCAGTGCGTCCTGCTCACAGTGTTCAGCTAGATCCGTTCCTGGTATTTACATTTAGTGCAGTGCGTCCTGCTCACAGTGTTCAGCTAGATCCGTTCCTGCTATTTACATTCAGTGCAGTGCGTCCTGCTCACAGTGTTCAGCTAGATCCGTTCCTGGTATTTACATTTAGTGCAGTGCGTCCTGCTCACAGTGTTCAGCTACATCCGTTCCTGCTATTTACATTCAGTGCAGTGCGTCCTGCTCACAGTGTTCAGCTAGATCCGTTCCTGCTATTTACATTCAGTGCAGTGCGTCCTGCTCACAGTGTTCAGCTAGATCCGTTCCTGGTATTTACATTTAGTGCAGTGCGTCCTGCTCACAGTGTTCAGCTAGATCCGTTCCTGCTATTTACATTCAGTGCAGTGCGTCCTGCTCACAGTGTTCAGCTAGATCCGTTCCTGGTATTTACATTTAGTGCAGTGCGTCCTGCTCACAGTGTTCAGCTACATCCGTTCCTGCTATTTACATTCAGTGCAGTGCGTCCTGCTCACAGTGTTCAGCTAGATCCGTTCCTGCTATTTACATTCAGTGCAGTGCGTCCTGCTCACAGTGTTCAGCTAGATCCGTTCCTGCTATTTACATTCAGTGCAGTGCGTCCTGCTCACAGTGTTCAGCTAGATCCGTTCCTGGTATTTACATTTAGTGCAGTGCGTCCTGCTCACAGTGTTCAGCTAGATCCGTTCCTGCTATTTACATTCAGTGCAGTGCGTCCTGCTCACAGTGTTCAGCTAGATCCGTTCCTGCTATATACATTTAGTGCAGTACGTCCTGCTCACAGTGTTCAGCTAGATCCGTTCCTGGTATTTACATTTAGTGCAGTGCGTCCTGCTCACAGTGTTCAGCTAGATCCGTTCCTGCTATTTACATTCAGTGCAGTGCGTCCTGCTCACAGTGTTCAGCTAGATCCGTTCCTGGTATTTACATTTAGTGTAGTGCGTCCTGCTCACAGTGTTCAGCTACATCCGTTCCTGCTATTTACATTCAGTGCAGTGCGTCCTGCTCACAGTGTTCAGCTAGATCCGTTCCTGCTATTTACATTCAGTGCAGTGCGTCCTGCTCACAGTGTTCAGCTAGATCCGTTCCTGCTATTTACATTCAGTGCAGTGCGTCCTGCTCACAGTGTTCAGCTAGATCCGTTCCTGGTATTTACATTTAGTGCAGTGCGTCCTGCTCACAGTGTTCAGCTAGATCCGTTCCTGCTATTTACATTCAGTGCAGTGCGTCCTGCTCACAGTGTTCAGCTAGATCCGTTCCTGGTATTTACATTTAGTGCAGTGCGTCCTGCTCACAGTGTTCAGCTAGATCCGTTCCTGCTATTTACATTCAGTGCAGTGCGTCCTGCTCACAGTGTTCAGCTAGATCCGTTCCTGCTATATACATTTAGTGCAGTACGTCCTGCTCACAGTGTTCAGCTAGATCCGTTCCTGTTATCTTCCTACTGACAGGCAGGCTTGTCTGGTTACAGTATATAAAGCTACCTGAAGAAAATTACAGGTGTTCTTTTTGATCCTATTAGTACCACGGTCAGGCAGCTAGACTATTTACATTTAGTACAGTGTGTCCTGCTCACAGTGTTCAGCTAGATCCGTTCCTGTTATCTTCCTACTGACAGGCAGGCTTGTCTGGTTACAGTATATAAAGCTACCTTAAGAAAATTACAGGTGTTCTTTTTGATCCTATTAGTACCACGGTCAGGCAGCTAGACTATTTACATTTAGTACAGTGCGTCCTGCTCACAGTTACAATTTTTGATGCAATACTTTGCAGCAGGGCTCGTTCCTGTGTTCCAACTAGAGTGTCTGTGAGGGGTTGCAGTGTTGTGGCACCAGCACCAGTGCCTAAGGCCCAATTTTTCTGCCCCTGTCTAACAGGGGCGTGTAATTACAATTTTTGATGCAATACTTTGCAGCAGGGCTCGTTCCTGCGTTCCAACTAGAGTGTCTGTGAGGGGTTGCAGTGTTGTGGCACCAGCACCAGTGCCTAAGGCCTAATTTTTCAGCTCCTGTTCAACAGGGGCATGTAATTACAATTCTTGATCTAATATTTCACAGCAGGGCCCTGTGAGGGCTTACAGTGTTTTGGCCACAGCAACACCTAAGGCCCAAATTTCTGCTGAGTATATAGGGCAGGACCCTACTTTCAAACATCTAACTTACAAACGACTCCTACTTGCAAACGGAAGGAGACAACAGGAAGTGAGATGAAATCTACCCCTAAGGAAGGGAAATTCTCTCCTGTAAGAGTTAATATGGGAAAACAATTTCTCCTTTCCACTGATGCTTTCCAATCCTTGTTCCACAAAAAAACCCAAATTTTCAAAAAACATTTTTCATTGGGACAAAAAAGTGAGGTGAAATCTTCTGAAGAGGAGGAAAGACGCAAAACAAATGTCACAGGGGTGATAACCCTTCCCTATGTTTTCCAAAAAGCTTAGAAAAGATTTTTTGGCTGGAGCTAAACACATTAAAAATGTTCAAAATTACAAACAGATTCTACTTAACAACAAACCTACAGTCCCTGTCTTGTTTGCACCGCCTGAATACTGCTGTTCAGAGTATATAGGGACCTTTCCTTATTTTAATTTGGGTGCGGGGTTCCCCTTAATATCCATACAAGACCCAAAGGGCCTGGTAATGGACTGGGGGGTACCCATGCCGTTTGTCTCACTGATTTTCATCCATATTGCCATGACCCGACATGACATTAAACCCGCAAGCAGTTTTAAATGAGATTTTTTCCTTTAAAAATGACATTTGGTGCAGGGACTGTTCTAAACATGGGAAACACGCGTCACTTTACAGGCATACTATAGACACCCCCCAGGTACGATATTTAAAGGAATATTTCACTTTTTTTTTTTTTACTTTAAGCATCATTAAAATCACTGCTCCCGAAAAAACGGCCGTTTTTAAAAGTTTTTTTTGCATTGATACATGTCCCCTGGGGTAGGACCCGGGTCCCCAAACCCTTTTTAGGACAATACCATGCAAATTAGCCTTTAAAATGAGCACTTTTGATTTCGAACGTTCGAGTCCCATAGACGTCAATGGGGTTCTAACGTTCGTGCGAACTTGCGGTCCGTTCGCGGGTTCTGGTGCGAACCGAACCGGGGGGTGTTCGGCTCATCCCTACTGATGGGTTAGATAGGCACCACTAGGTGATGGACACTGGCACACCCTAGACAGGAAGTTTAGCCCCCTATATAATCCTTCCCCTTACTGGGAGTACCTCAGTTTTTTCGCCAGTGTCTTAGGTGTTGGTCATGAGTAAAGATGTGCTGTGCTGAGCTCCGCTGGAATATTCCTTACTGGGGCAAGCCAAACAACCGGATCTATTCAAAGTGTCTTTTTATCCTGAATTGAATGGTACCCAGGCCTCGTGTCCAAAGAAATGAGGTTTTACCTGTAACGCTTCTCTTTTTAGAGAGCTGGACCCCGGGATCCAGTATTTGTTTTTTTCAGCCATATTCCTGGCGGGGTTCTTTACAGGCCCAGAGCTGCGGATCCCCCGATAAAAAGGAGGCCCCAGTACCTGAAGGTTTTTTTAAAGAGAGCCCACCGTGAGAGGTGAAGATTGGGTCTGTTCTCACAGAACCCTGCAGCTGTATAAGGTAAGGGAGATTCCTAAGGAATTTTTCTAATTATTATGCTATGCCTAAAGTCGCCACCGGGGGCTGTCAAGAGCACGTACCTTTCCATACTTGTCAGTCTCATCTCTGTGTCACAAGCCCATGCTCCAGGTAGGATGAGGGAAGGGTCTTTTTTCTCTTTTCAGGAATGTCCTCCCACAGATTCCTTTATGCTAGAAGCCATAGGGCAGTTGGCGTTATGCACACCACCTCCCGCCGCTGCCGCTGACATTACGGTGGCTCTCCATCCACCACCCCTCCTCTCTCCTCCGCTCCAGCCTCCCCTCAATGTGCGATCCGATCAGGATCGGAGCCCTCGGCTCGCGTGGGAAAAGCGGTCTTTTTTGAAAAAGACGAGGGGGGCGAAGGGGTGGTCGGAGGAAGGGGGCGGAGCTGTAGCACGACGTCGGTGTAGTCTAACATGCACAACGCGGGCTATACAAACAGGCTCGGATTTACTCCCTTTGCCGCCCCAAGGCCGGGTCCTTCAATGCCCCCCCACACACACACACACACACCCACACACCCACACCACCATTCTGGTCCTTTATCGATGACTGCTACAATAGATCAATTAAAAACATATCTCCACACACGAGAACACTGAAAATAACTGGCTTTAATTGTACAGACTGAAAATACTCTGTAATGCAGAAAATGCCTTTTAAAGATTATAGTAGTAAGAAACTCCCTACAATTTTTTAGTTCTAACTTTTTTTGGCAAACTCATCGATAATATCTTCGTAGGACAAAGTATTTAAAAGTTCTGACTCAATGGCAAGTAAAGCTAAACTGTTCAGTCCTTCTTGACCCAAAGATGATCGTAACTAGTTCTTTATGCAAATACATTTCATTCATTTTTATGCACCACATCTCAGTTACAGTGCATAGAAACAGTATGCATTTTGCACCACACTGCTCAGCACGCAGTGGTGCTGTTGCAGTGTGAACAGGACACATAGAAAACAATTGTTTTCTATTGCCCTTGGAGAGACCTGTGTTTTGCTAGTGCAGAAATCACAGACCCCTTTTACATCAGTGTCTTCAGTCCCCCCCTTCACATCACATCACAGACCCCCTTTTGCATCAGTGTCCTCAGTCCCCCCTTTACATCACATACCCCCTTTTACATCACAACCCCCTTTTACATCAGTGTCCTTAGCCCCCCCCCTTACGTCACATCCCCCCTGCCTCATCACAAACCCCCGTCACAGACCCTCATTACAGACTTCAAAAGGAGTCTAATGGGACCTGGAGGGGGGGTCTCTCTAACAGAGGCCCATTCAGTGTCCATTATAGAATCTGTTAGAAAGAGTCCCCACCAGGTCCCATTAGAGACTGAAAAGGAGTATAATGGGACCTGGAGGGGCCTCTATCTAACAGAGTGTACAGTGAACACCTTCATTCACTCTGTTCCTCATGGAACACCCTCCTTGTGCCATGACTCTCACCCCTGCCCCAACCTCTCACAAAGTAAAAATAAAATTGGCACTGTGTAGCGCTCCTCTTACCTTAACTATGGGTACTGCAGATGTTGCTGACTCCCGCGTCCTCTGTGGCTGACTCCTGTTGGTGGCTGGCTCCCGCGTCCTCTGTGGCTGACTCCTGTTGGTGGCTGGCTGGCTCCTGCGTCCTCTGTGGCTGGTTGGCTCCCGCGTCCTCTGTGGCTGGTTGGCTCCCGCGTCCTCTGTGGCTGACTCCTGTTGGTGGCTGGCTGGCTCCCGCGTCCTCTGTGGCTGGTTGGCTCCCGCGTCCTCTGTGGCTGGCTCCCGCGTCCTCTGTGGCTGGCTGGCTCCCGCGTCCTCTGTGGCTGGCTGGCTCCCGCGTCCTCTGTGGCTGGTTGGCTCCCGCGTCCTCTGTGGCTGACTCCTGTTGGTGACTGGCTGGCTCCCGCGTCCTCTGTGGCTGGTTGGCTCCCGCGTCCTCTGTGGCTGGCTGGCTCCCGCGTCCTCTGTGGCTGGCTGGCTCCCGCGTCCTCTGTGGCTGGTTGGCTCCCGCGTCCTCTGTGGCTGGCTGGCTCCCGCGTCCTCTGTGGCTGGCTGGCTCCCGCGTCCTCTGTGGCTGGTTGGCTCCCGCGTCCTCTGTGGCTGGCTGGCTCCCGCATCCTCTGTGGCTTACTCCTGTTGGTGGCTGGCTGGCTCCTGTGTCCTTTGTGACTGGCTGGCTCCTGTGTCCTCTGTGGCTGGCTGCTGTTGGTGGCTGGCTCCTGTTGGTGGCTGACTCTAACGTCCTCTGTGGCTGGTTCCAGTGGGTGGCTGGTCAGCACCCTGCTGTGCCTGGCTGGCTCCCTGGTGTGGGTGGGTCACCGTGGGTGGCTCCTGTTGTGGCTGGCTGGTTTTCTGCTGTGGGTCAGTGGGTGGGTGGGTGGCTGGCACGGTGCACACTGCTGCGGTAGGCTGGCCTGGATCCCTGCTGTAGGTCAGTGGGTGGCTGGCTGGCTGGCAAGGTGCACTCTGCTGCGGCTGACAGAGGGGGGGCACTGACAGAGGGGTGAGCTCTGACAGAGAGCGGGGGCACTGACAAAGAGGGGAGGGCACTGACAGAGAGGGGAGGGCACTGACAGAGAGGGGGCACTGACAGAGAGGGGGGGCACTGACAAAGAGGGGAGGGCACTGACAGAGAGGGGAGGGCACTGACAGAGAGGGGGGCATTGACAGAGAGGGGGGGCATTGACAGAGAGGGGGGGCACTGACAGAGAGGGGAGGGCACTGACAGAGAGGGGAGGGCACTGACAGAGAGGGGGGCACTGACAGAGAGGGGAGGGCACTGACAGAGAGGGGGGGCACTGACAGAGAGGGGGGGCACTGACAGAGAGGGGAGGGCACTGACAGAGAGGGGGGGCACTGACAGAGAGGGGGGGCACTGACAGAGAGGGGGGCACTGACAGAGAGGGGGTGGGCACTGACAGAGAGGGGGGCACTGACAGAGGGGGGGCACTGACAGAGAGAGGGGGGCATTGACAGAGGGGGGCACTGACAGAGAGAAGGGCACTGACAGAGAGGGGAGGGCACTGACAGAGGGGGGGGACTGACAGAGAGGTGGGGCACTGACAGAGAGGGGGTGGGCACTGAGAGGGGGGGGCACTGACAGAGAGGGGGTGGGCACTGACAGAGAGGGGGTGGGCACTGAAAGGGGGGGCACTGACAGAGAGGGGGTGGGCACTGAGAGGGGGGGCACTGACAGAGAGGGGGTGGGCATTGACAGAGTGGGGGTGGGCACTGAGAGGGGGGGCACTGACAGAGAGGGGGTGGGCACTGAGAGGGGGGCACTGACAGAGAGGGGGTGGGCACTGAGAGGGGGGGGCACTGACAGAGAGGGGGTGGGCACTGACAGAGAGGGGGTGGGCACTGAGAGGGGGGCACTGACAGAGAGGGGGTGGGCACTGAGAGGGGGGGCACTGACAGAAAGGAGGGGCTGACAGAAGGGTGGGCTGATAGAGGGGGGTTGACAGAGGGGGGGCACTGACAGAGAGGGACAGGCTGACCGAGAGGGGCGGGGCATAGAGAGAGGGACGGGCTGACCGAGAGGGGCGGGGCATAGAGAGAGGGACGGGCTGACCGAGAGGGGCGGGGCATAGAGAGAGGGACGGGCTGACAGAGAAGGGCAGGGCATAGAGAGAGGGACGGGCTGATAGAGAGAGGGTACACTGACTGTCTGTGAGGGGGTAGATGAGAGACCTCAGAAGACATACAGTCAGAACGCCAGGCAGAGAGGCGGGATTCCCGCAGCAGATCACCCACAGAGCAGCCCCGCCTCCACAGTGACCAGCTCCCCTGGGCCAATCAAAGGTGATCATGACGGCCGCCCGCACATGACCCTGTTCGGCCAATCACAGGGTGCTCGTCTGGACTACAGCTCCCAGAATGCCACAGCGTAGTGGCTTTCTAATAACACACCCCGCTGCGGCCGTGCTCCATACTCCGAAAAAAAAAATAGCCTGTGGGCAGCCGCGGCGCCGCTCCTGTACCACTGCCACCCCGAGGCCTGGCCTCGGTGGCCTTGTGGGAATTCCGGCCCTGTATACAAAACTATACAGTGCACTCTTTTGCAGGTGCACACAGCTCAAGGAGGGACACAGAGCAGACGGGGGCATGTAAGTGTGGGTGACACAGGCATTCCCAGGCAACATTTACTTGACATCAGACTGAGCCTTGATAGCAGTGGCAGTTGCTGGACTATATTACTTAGCAACGGGTGCATTTCTGGTAGTACCTCTGCATTTTGTGCTTGGCACTATGGGCAGAAAGGGAGGTACAAATACCCAGAGGAATAGGGGCTCAAAGGGATCTTCCTCAGGCTCTGAGGACCCCACCTCTGCAGCACCATCTCCTCCTGAAGGACCTAAGGAGGCTGGTCAGAGTGAGCCATCAGGGGCTGCAACTGCTTTTGGCATTTCAGCCCCTGTATATATTACTCAGGAGGTTTTTTCCTCAACCATAAGTGGATTAGAGGAAAGATTAATGGCCTTAATCGCATATTCACAAAGTGGTAGAAAATGCATTAGGTCTCCGTCTACCACCCAGGACCCTCAAACAGAGGAACTCTGGGAAAGGGGAGATGAATCCCCCTCAGAGGACCGGGATGAGACTGATGACTCCTCTTCTGAGGAATCAAGTGGGGAAGGACCCTCTTCAGCTTCACAGGATGAGAAATTGCTGGTGCAATCTCTTGCTGGAATGGTCCACTCCAGATTTAAGTTACCCGTAACTGAGTCGGTTGAAAAACCCATGTCTTTTTTGGGTTAACTGGAGCCTCCTCAAACTACGCATGCCTTTCCTGTTCATTTCTTGCTGGAAAAGCTTATTTATTCTTAATGGGATCACCAAGATAAACATTTTTTTCCCTCCTAAAAAGTTTTCAACACTTTATCCTATGGAGGAAAAATTCACAAAGATGTGGGGTATACCGGCAATTGACGCCGCTATATCCTCTGTGAATAAAAATCTCATTTGTCCTGTTGACAATTCTCAAATGCTTAGGGATCCAACCGATAAGAAACTGGAAATCCTGTTAAAAAAAAATTTTCCTTGGCAGGTTCAGTAGCTCAACCTGCAGTGGCGGCAATTGGGGTATGTCAACCCTTGAGAGACCACTTGAAGCAGGTGCTCAAGGTTTTCCCTGAACAGCAGGCCCAGGAGTTAGCCAACCTGCCGGTGGCTTTGTGTTTTGCAGTTGGCGCAATCAGAGATTCTATCCTTCAGACATCTCGCCTTACACTTCAGTTGGTGCATATTAGAGCTGCACAATTAATCGTCAATAATCGTTATCGTGATTAATCATCAAGAATCATTAGCGCGATCTTGACTGAAGTGTTTCACAATTCTTTCTATGCAAAGAATTCTCTCTGCTCTTCTGAAGCCACAGCCCTCAAAAGAAAGGAAGAGAAAAACTGGGCAGTCTGCCAAGAAACAAAACATTCTTTATTAGTTAAGTATAAACATTGTAACAGTTTGTCAATGGAATAGACTTCCTGTGTAAGTGGAAAAAGTTTAACCACTTAAACACTAAACCTTTTTCTGACATTTGTTGCTTTCAAGTTAAAATCCTTTTTTTTTTTTTTGCTAGAAAATTACTTAGAACCCCCAAACATATATATTTTTTTTAGCAGACACCCTAGAGAATAAAATGGTGGTTGTTGCAGTATTTTATGTCACACTGTATTTGTGCAGCGGTCTTTCAAATGCAATTTTTTTGGAAAAAATTACTTAAATGAATTTTAAAAAAATCTAACCAGTAAAGTTAGCCCTTTTTTTTTCTATAATGTGAAAGATTTTACATCGTGAGAGAATTGTGATCTTTTTATTCTAAGCAAAAAAATCGTGATGCTCATTTTGGCCAGAATCGTGCAGCTCTAGTGCATATGCATAGAATCTTATGGTTGAAAAACTGGTCAGCCGAAACGCCATGTAAAAAGCTCCTGGCTGGTTTCCCTTCCGTGGTGCAAGGCTGTTTGAGGAAGATTTGGACAATTGTATCCAAAAAATCTCAAGTGGGAAAAGTACCCTTTTGCCAGTTAAGAAAAGGAGTAAACGTCCCTCATTTAAACAGGCTCTTTCTCCAGTGCCAGGGGGATCAGCCTCCAGGCAGTCGCGACGACCTCCACCGTCAGGTTCAAGAGGTAAAACTCAGAGTCAACCCCAGGGACAAAAGAAGTCCTGGGGAGGAAATCTACAAGACAGAACGCTAAAGTCTCTTTATGAATGGGCGCCCCCGCTCATTCGAGTGGGGGGAAGACTGCTACAGTTCTCAAGGGTCTGGCAGGAGAATTTTCAGAACAGATGTGTGGTCTCCACAATTACTCTAGGCTACAAACTAGAGTTCCGAGAATTCCTGTCTCCTTGTTTCCTCAGATCAAATGTTCCCAAAGATCCAGAGAAAAACAAGTCTCTCTTTTGAGCATTGGAGCGACTTTTGCCGCAAAAAGTAATCATGGTGGTTCCCATGCAAGAGCAGGGATTGGGGTTTTATTCAAACCTTTTCACGGTGCCAAAACCAAATGGAGATGTCCGACCCATCCTAGATCTCAAAAGATCTAAACCGGTTCCTAAAAATTAGATCTTTTCGCATGGAACCAATCCAATCAGTAGTTTCCATCCTACAGGGAGGAGAATTTCTGGCATCAATAGACATCAAGGATGCATACCTGCATGTACCTATTTTCCCCGCTCATCAGAAATATCTGCGTTTCGAAGTGACAAAAAATGTCATTTTCAGTTTTTAGCTCTGCCTTTCGGTCTAGCTACTGCACTTCGGGTGTTCACAAAGGTCCTGGCTCCTCCTTTGGCCAGATTAGGGGGCCAAGGTATAACGGTTATAGCATACCTAGACGACCTGCTCTTAATAGACCGGTCGAAAGCCCGCTTAGACCAAAGCTTGGTCACCACAGTCAACTACCTGGAATACCTGGGTTGGGTCCTCGACCTAGAGAAGTCTTCTTTAAAACCAGTAAGAAGAATAGAGTACTTGGGTCTTGTCATAGATACAACCCAGAAGAAGGTGTTTTTACCCCAGGCAAAAATCAGTGCCATAAAGGAGGTGGTTCAAGTAGTCAGGGCAAAAAAGGGTCCTTGTATTCGCCTTTGTATGAAGCTGTTGGAAAAGATGGTGGCTTCACTCGCTATGCTCAGTTTAATTCGAGACTGCTGCAAAACAGTATCCTGTCTGCCTGAAACAAGAAAGTCCAGGCGCTAGATTTTCCGATGCGCTTGTCACCAATAGTGCGTCAGAGCCTCCGTTGGTGGTTGGTACCCGAGAATCTGCGGGAAGGGAAATCCTTTCGGATTGGTCTGAAACCGAGAGGACCTTACCCATCAACATTCTAGAGATTCGTGTGGCGTACCTAGCCCTAAAGGCCTGGACTTTCAGGTTGGAGGGTTGTCCTGTCAGGATCCAATCTGACAATGCCACAGCAGTGGCTTATATCAATCACTAAGGGGGCACTAGGAGTTGTGCAGCCCAGGAAAAGGTAAACCAGATCCTAATCTGGGCAAAAAAGCATGTGCAATGCATATCGGCAATCTTCATTCCTGGGTTAGAGAACTGGCAAACGGACTACTTAAGTCGCCAGCAGTTGTTCCCGGGGGAAAGGTCTCTACACCCCATCTTCCTGGCTATACGCCAAAGATGGGGGATCCCGGATGTAGATCTGTTTGCGTCCAGGTTCAACAACAAGATTGACAACTTTGTGTCAAGAACAAGGAATCCACTTGCATGCGGGACAGATGCGTTGGTGACCCCGCTGCATCAGTTCTCACTGATTTATGCATTCCCTCCTATTCTGCTGCTACTGTACCTCGACTTCTTTGCAGAATCAAACGGGAAAAGAAGTCGGTGCTTCTAGTGGCCCCAGCGTGGCCCAGAAGATCTTGGTATGCAGAAATAGTGAAGATGGTGGTAGGGTCCCCATGGACCCTACCACCACGTCCAGACCTGCTATCGAAGGGAACAGTGTTCCATCCTACCTTACAAATGCTAAATTTAACAGTTTGGCTATTGAAACCCATATTCTGAAGAGTCGTGGGCTTTCAGGCCCAGTTATTTCTACCTTGATTAATGCAAGGAAGCCAGCTTCCAGAGTCATTTATTATAGAGACTGGAAGGCATATGTCTCCTGGTGTGAATCCACGGGTTGGCATCCCAGAAAGTATGTCATAGGAAGAATCCTTGCTTTTCTGCAATTGGGGTTAGAGATGAAGCTGGCCTTGAGTAGAGCCAGGTCTCTGCCTTATCGATTTTGTTTCAATTTTGTTCCACTTGCTTTGCATTCTTTGGTCCGAAGCTTTATACAGGGGGTAACGCGGCTTAATCCACCGGTTAGAGCTTCCCTGAACCCCTGGGACTTGAATTTAGTTCTGTCGGCATTACAAAAACAGCCTTTTGAGCCGATACGACATATTCCCTTGATCCTTTTGACAAGGCAGCTAATTTTTCTGGTAGCCATTTCTTCTGCAAGAAGGGTATCAGAATTGGCGGCTCTTTCTTGTAAAGAGCCATATTTAATTATTCATAAGGATAGAGTAGTACTGCGTCCTCACCCTAGCTTTCTAAGGTGGTTTCAGGTTTTCATCTAAACCAGGATATTTTTCTGCCTTCATTTTTTCCAGATCCCTGTTCTACGGAGGAAAAATCACTACATTCTCTGGATGTAGTGAGAGCGGTCAAAACCTATTTGGAAGTGACTGCTCAGATTTGCAAAACGGATGTTTTGTTTGTGTTGCCTAAAGGTCCTAAAAAAGGACAGGCAGTGTCGAAATCTACCATTGCTAAGTGGATTCGACAGGTAATTTGTTCAAGCTTATGGTTTGAAGAGGAAAGTTCCACCTTTTCAAATCAAAGCGCACTCCACAAGGGCTGTTAGTGCTTCATGGGCAGTGCATCACCAGGCCTCCATGGCTCAAATCTGCAAGGCCGCAACGTGGTCTTCAGTGCATACATTCACCAGATTCACCAGATTAGGTAGATGTGAGAAGACATGAGGATATCACCTTTGGGCGCAGTGTGCTGCAGGCAGCGGTACCAGGTCCTCAGGTCTGCACACTACTTTTGTTGTGTCTCCCTCCCCTTAGATAGCATTCCTCTGGGACATCCCATCAGTAAACACTGTGGCTCTATGTTCCGTGAGGTACGAAAAAGTAAATAGGATTTTTATAACAGCTTACCTATAAAATCCTTTTCTCTGAGTAAATCACTGGATACAGAGGTCCCTCCCCTCTTCTAATACACATATATTGCTTTGCTTCAAAACTGAGGTACTCCTAGTAAGGGGAGGGGTTATATAGGGGGCTGAACTTCCTGTCTAGGGTGTGCCAGTGTTCATCACCTAGTGGTGCCTATATAACCCATCAGTAAATACTGTGGCTCTGTGTCCCGTGATGTACTCGAAGAAAGGTTTTTTACAGGTAAGCTGTTATAAAAATCCTATTTTTTGAGGCCTGTATTGGAAATGAGCAGGTAGGTCATGCTCCTTTGAAATTAACATACAAAGTATATTGACATTCTATACGCTTCATTTTTATTTCAGTACCCAAAGTTCCTGGAACACTCCAGTTGGTGCGGAAGATGAAGAAAATTAGGATATTGACCCAGCAGAAGACTGCAGTCAGGAAATGCCCTACATGCCAATGCCCCACATGCCAATATCTGACATACCAATGCCCAACATCCCATTGCCTGACGTGCCATTGTCAAATAATCCGCTAGGTAATTGCAGTTCATCCGGCATGCCAGAAATTGTTAGCACCCCTGCTGCACCACTACAGGGATCCTCATCAAGGGCCTCTAGAGGAAGGCTTCAGGGCAGATATAACAGGATAGTTGACATGATGTCCAATTTTTCCCAAAAAATAGAGGAGAATGTTGAATTGCATTTCCTCATTTATTCCCACTGGTGATGACTCCCAAATCCCATCATATACATCATCAGCAAACACATACACCACTTATCCTCCATATTAACCTCCTTTTTTACCACCATGTACCATCAGCATTACCCCCCCCCCAGATCTTATCGCCCTGCTCCATCCACATACCACCAAGCACAATATGCATCACATACACTCCCATCATCTTCAATTAATTCATCCCAACCTCCAACTGGCATTTATTCCTTCCAACACTCTACCATGCATTCCGCTCAACCATCAACTTGCATGCATTCCACTCAACCATTGACCTCCTTGTACTACGCTCAATCATCAACTCCCATGCATTCATCCCATCCTCTTCCTTCCATGCATTCTTCCCAACCCTTACTATCCATGTATCCCTCTGCACAATTTTCAAGTCCACCAACCATATCCTCATGTCCTCCTCCCTCAACAACTGCTCACCCGGAAATAAATTAGGAAATGCTAGGCCATTTCCCAAGCCCCCCCCCCAAACTTTTGAAAATCTGTGAATTTTTCTTCATATTTTTGGGGGGTTATTTTGTTTTTTGCTACCCAAAGGCAATTATTTGTTTTTTGGCACATCCAAGACGAACTGATAGACATGGTCAGAAACAACACTCTAAAAATGATGCTCAGTTGGTACAAAGGGGCTAAAGAGTGCCAAAACATTATCCCCCACACCATTACACCAGCACCACCAGCCTTAGGCTGGGTTCCCACTTATGTGATCACAGACATCACATGTGGTTCACACCACATTGCTGTGCAGATCACATGTGATGTCTGTGCAATGCGAATTCAGCCATACAAACTGTATGGCTGAAATCGCATTCGCACAAAAATGGTGCAGGACCCTTTTTTTGGTCCGCACTGGAATCGAAACGCATGGGTGTTCACAACTAGGCGATCCAATTCCTACCATTTCACTGTTCGCACTGTGATCTGTGAATCGATCTGAGGGTGTCTTTAACTTTATGTTGACACTTGCAGCGGTTCACAGATGTCAGTGTGAACTGCTGGCGATTCAGGTGCGGTGCAGGAACCTGCACAAGAATCACGCTGATTCACGCATAGTGTTCATAGTGTGAACTTACCTTCAACTATTGATAAAAGGCAACATGAATCTAATGTTGCTTACGCCTAACCACAGCTGAAATCTAGAATCATCAGAGCCTGCAACATTATTTAGTTTGATGGTAAAATATTGGTGCGCCTGTGTGAATTGTAGCCTCAGCTTCCTGTTAGCTGACATGAGTTAGCAATTGGTGTGTTCTTCTGCTGTCGTAGCCCTATCTGGTGAGGTATTTACTATTTACAAATTTTTTTAGTTCAATGTGTTGTGGGTTCAGATGGTATTCTGAATACTGTTGTTGTAACAAGTGGTTATTTTTTCTGTTGCCTTTCTGTCTTCATCTGCCCATTCTCCTCTGACCTCTCACATCAACAAGCCATTTTTGTCCACACAACTGACACTCAATAGATATTTTATCATTATTTGACCATTATCTGTAACACTACAGATGGTTGTATGTGAAAATCCCAGGAGATCTGTAGATCAGAAGGTTTTTGAAATACTCCAAGCAGTCTGCCTGGCACAAACCACCATGCCACGTTCAAGGACACTCCCCTTTCTTCCCCATTTTGCTGTTAAGCATACATTTCTATGCTAATATCTAAGCAGTTCAAAAAATAAATGTGTGTACCACAAGTACATTAAGAAAATGTTGTGTTTGTGTCTTTCTTCTTCATAGGGGGTAGGGAAAAGGGGGGGTGGCAGTAGGAGGTAAGGGTTGCTGGGGGGTACATGAGGGGAGGAGGTTAGGAAGGGGGTAGGGAGGGGGAGATGGGGTTTGAGAGACGGGATGGGGAGTGGAGCAGTAATTTCCCTAGACGCTAGAGGAGATAATTAGCTCCAGCAATGCAACTGCTGAATGGATATCCCCAATATTATACAACTGGGCATATTTATTGGGATGTATCAGCTCTGGAGATGCCTCTTTAACCTCTTTCCTGCCTTCTAACATATAGTTAGGCTCTGACCCCATCTCCTCTTTTTTCTCCAGCCAGCACCTGATGGGTGAGGCCCAAACTCTGCTCCAAGTTGTTAATGCTTTGCAATGTTGCCAGTTTATTCCTTATGCCACATATACAAGAGCGGAATTTCTGACAGAAAGAGTCCGATAGGAGCTTCTCATGGTATATTCCGATCGTGTGTATGCCCCATTGGACTTTTCCCGTCGAAAATTCAGACGGACTTATAGAACATGTTTTAAATTTTTCAGACAGAACTAATTACTATTGGTAAAACAGCTCGTCTGTATGCAGTTCCGATGTACCAAAAACGACACATGCTCTGAAGCAAGTGCGAGATGGAAGCGCTCGGTCTGGTAAAACTAGCGTTCGTAATGGAGATAGCACATTCCTCACGCTGCAAATTCTGTGAACTTTTAATGCAGCGCATTCTTTGGTGCTTTATACTGCTAGAAGAATGAAGTTGTTTTGCTGCTGATATTCACACAGAGTTCTCACAAACCTATTTCTTTATTATTTCTCGCGATCTCATGAATAATCTTTTATTATTTTAAAGCCAGATCTCCAGAATAATGTTTTGAAATATTTTTTATAGTCATCTTTTTTTAGAATTTTTTATTTCATCAAGATCTCCTTTTTTTGGATTATTGCAAAATTATTTTCTAGTCATCTCCATAATATTTTATTTTTTTTGGTGTCTCAAGTTACCACAATAACATTATTATCTTGTATTTTGTAACCTGGAGGAGGCTGGTTGGTGTTCCTTGTTAATTTGACATTGTATTTTTGAAATGTACCTGCATACTCACAAACAATCTGTCCTATTTTTAGAAAAACACATAGGCAAGTATTTTCAGAAAATAAACTATCCATTTATTCTGGGTAACAAAATAAAGAGGAAGGCAACGCTGGAGAAACTTTTTTAATTTGCGAAGCCTTTTGGCCCCAGGGCACATATCAAGTCTGTGGAAATTTTTTTTTTATTTTGAGGAGTCCATATAATTTTGAGCCCAATCTGGTCCAGGACTCCCAGAGATCAGGACCAGCAGCAGATGATATCTATGTCCCCAGGCTGTGGTACTACACCAGCCTGCGTCTTCTGTCAGACCAGACTGAACCCAGGCCATCACTTTCTTCTCTTCCCTGCAGCCTTCCCTCCACACTTCCCTGCAACCTTCCTTGGAGGCTGTGGCTCTGGTGATGGACTTGTGGCAGGAGGAGGAGGAGGATGGGTGAGATCATATATGTGGCTGTTCTCTGTCAGCTGGCCCCTCAACCCCTTCTGAAGGGTCTCAACAATAATTCCCTCACAGAGGAAGCGTTGGCCCTCCTCCAATTTCAACAATCTTGTGGCTAGATAGCAGCCATAGGCCTCTTCAGCATTGGGTTGGCGGCTTCTGAGGACATCAGTTGCTTCCCTAATGAGGCCCAGTCCTCGGTGATTGTCCCCTTCCTGGGCCTTTTTGTTTGAAGGCAGAGGGGAGGCACCTGGGATTGGGTGAGGCTCCAACTGGGCCCAGCCACCTCCTGGCTGACACTGGGCTTGCCCACCTCCTGGCTGTCACTGGGCACGGCCACCTCCTGGCTGCCACTTTCCAGACCCTCCTCCCAGCTAAACTCATCCTGTGTATAAAAAAGGGGCATAGTTACATAGTTACATAGTAGTTGAGGTTGAAAAAAGACACAAGTCCATCAAGTCCAACCTATGTGTGTGATTATGTGTCAGTATTACATTGTATATCCCTGTATGTTGCGGTCATTCAGGTGATTATCTAATAGTTTCTTGAAGCTATCAATGCTCCCCGCTGAGACCGCCTGTGGAAGGGAATTCCACATCCTTGCCGCTCTTACAGTAAAAAACCCTCTACGTAGTTTAAGGTTAAACCTCTTTTCTTCTAATTGTAATGAGTGTCTTATTAAACTCTCTTCTGCGAAAAAGCTTTATCCCTATTGTGGGGTCACCAGTACAGTATTTGTAAATTGAAATCATATCCCCTCTCAAGCGTCTCTTCTCCAGAGAGAATAAGTTCAGTGCTTGCAACCTTTCCTCATAACTAAGATCCTCCAGACCCTTTATTAGCTTTGTTGCCCTTCTTTGTACTCGCTCCATTTCCAGTACATCCCTCCTGAGGACTAGTGCCCAGAACTGGACAGCATACTCCAGGTGCGGCCAGACCAGAGCCTTGTAGAGTGGGAGAATTATCGTTTTATCTCTTGCGTTGATCCCCCTTTTAATGCATGCCAATATTCTGTTTGCTTTATTAGCAGCAGCTTGGCATTGCATGCCATTGCTGAGCCTATCATCTACTAGGACCCCAGGTCCTTTTCCATCCTAGATTCCCCCACAGGTTCTCCCCCCAGTGTATAGATTGCATTCATATTTTTGCCACCCAAATGCATTATTTTACATTTTTCTACATTGAACCTCATTTGCCATGTAGTCGCCCACCCCATTAATTTGTTCAGGTCTTTTTGCAAGGTTTCCACATCCTGCGGAGAAGTTATTGCCCTGCTTAGCTTAGTATCGTCTGCAAATACAGAGATTGAACTGTTTATCCCATCCTCCAGGTCGTTTATAAACAAACTAAATCGGATTGGTCCCAGCACAGAACCCTGGGGAACCCCACTACCCACCCCTGGCCATTCTGAGTACTCCCCATTTATCACCACCGTCTGAACTCGCCCTTGTAGCCAGTTTTCAATCCATGTGCTCACCCTATGGTGTCACCCTATGGACCTTATTTTGTCCAGTAAACGTTTATGGGGAACTGTGTCAAATGCTTTTGCAAAATCCAGATACACCACGTCTACGGGCCTTCCTTTATTTAGATGCCAACTCACCCCCTTACAGAAGGTTAATAGATTGGTTTGGCAAGAACGATTCTTCATGAATCCATGCTGATTACTGCTAATGATATCGTTCTTATTACTAAAATCTTGTATATAGTCCTTTATCATCCCCTCCAAGAGTTTACATACTATTAATGTTAGGCTAACTGGTCTGTAATTCCCAGGGATGTATTTTGGGCTCTTTTTAAATATTGGTGCTACATTGGCTTTTCTCCAATCAGCTGGTACCATTACAGTCAATAGACTGTCTGTAAAAATTAGGAACAACGGTCTGGCAATCACTTGACTGAGTTCCCTAAGTACCCTCGGATGCAAGCCATCTGGTCCCGGTGATTTATTAATGTTAAGTTTCTCAAGTCTAATTTTAATTCTGTCCTCTGTTAACCATGGTGGTGCTTCCTGTGTTGTGTCATGAGGATAAACACTGCAGTTTTGGTTACTGAAGCCCCCCGATTCACTCGTGAAGACTGAGGAGAGGAATAAATTCAATACCTTCGCCATCTTCCCATCCTTTGTAACCAGATGTCCTTCCTCATTCTTTATGGGGCCAATATGGTCTGTCCTCCCTTTTTTACTGTTTACATACTTAAAGAATTTCTTGGGATTTTTTTGCTCTCCTCCGCTATGTGTCTTTCATGTTCTATCTTAGTCGTCCTAATTGCACCCTTACATTTCTTGTTGCATTCTTTATAAAGTCTGAATGCTGAGGATGATCCCTCAACCCTGTATTTTTTGAAGGCCTTCTCCTTTGCTTTTATATGCATTTTTACATTGGAGTTAAGCCATCCAGGATTTTTGTTTGCTCTTTTAAATTTATTTAATGGGATACATTGGCTAATGCCCTTATTTAATATGCTCTTAAAGCAAACCCATCTCTCCTCCATATCCTTTGTTCCTAATATTTTATCCCAATTTATGCCTTTTAGCAAGGTTTGTAGTTTAGGGAAGTTGGCTCTATTGAAATTCAGTGTCTTTGTGTTCCCTTCATGTTTTCTATTTGTGTGATTTATACTGAAACTAATTGACCTGTGATCGCTGTTACCTAAATTGTCCCGTATTTCCACATCAGTGATCAGGTCTGTATTGTTGGTAATCAGTAGATCCAGTAATGTTTTATTTCTAGTTGGTGCGTCTACCATCTGACCCATAAAATTGTCCTGCAAGACATTAAGGAACTGGCGAGCCTTAAATGAATGCGTGGTTCCCTCCGCCCAGTCTATGTCTGGATAATTAAAATCCCCCATTATGATAACACTTCCCATCCTTGCTGCTAATCCAATTTGTGATAGGAGATCTGTCTCCACTTCCTCCCTCAGGTTAGGGGGCCTATAGCATACTCCCAGTATTATTTTCCCCTTAGCTTCATCCCTTTGGAGCTCTACCCATAAGGATTCCACCTCCTCTCTAGCTCCCTCAGTGATGTCATCTCTTACATTCGCTTGTACATTATTCTTGATATATAGGCATACCCCTCTCCCTTTTTTACACTCGCTATCCTTGCGGTATAGGGTATACCCTTGAATGTTTGCCAGCCAATCATGAGAGCTGTTGAACCAGGTCTCTGAAATTCCCACAAAATCCAAATCCTCCTTGTACAACAGTATCTCTAGTTCATCCATCTTGTCCGCCATGCTCCTGGCATTGGTGAACATGCCACATAGTTTAGACCGGTCGCATATTGTCCTCGTATTGGGTGTTTCGAGATTGCAACTAGGACTTGCTACTATACTCACCTTGTGTTTTTGTGCTTTGGTTAACCTACCACTAATGCCCCCAATACTACCCTCTGGAATATCTTCCGTGCTGGCTATCTCTGTCTCTGGACCCTCCCCCCATCACCCCCAAAAGGCCTCTAACTTTTTGGCCATCTTCATTCCCAGCAGATCTGCATCCTCCTCATTTAGGTGCAGTCCGTCCCTTCTATAGTACCGGTTACTGACTGAGAAGTCAGTCCAGTACTCCAGGAACCCAAACCCCTCCTTACTACACCAGCTCTTCAGCCACTTGTTTACTTCCCTAATCTCCCTCTGCCTTTCTGGTGTGGCTCGATGTACCGGTAGTATTCCTGAGAATACTACCTTGGAGGTTCTTTTCCTCAATTTAGCTCCTAAGTCTCTAAAATCATTCTTTAGGACACTTAATCTGCCTCTGACTTTGTCATTGGTGCAAACGTGCACCATGACAGCCGGGTCTTCCCCAGCCCCTCCCAGTAATCTGTCCACAAGATCCGTGATGTGCCGAACCCGAGCGCCCGGTAGACAAAATACTGTTCGGCGCTTCAGGTCTTGGTTACAGATTGCCCTCTCTGTCCTTCTAAGAATTGAGTCCCTTACCACCAGAATCTGTCTTTCCTTTCCCTTTGCTGCCCCCCCCACTCTCACTGGAGGAGTTCTTCCCCTGGCAGCTAGGAGAGTCCCTCAGCTCCAGCAGTGCTGGTCCCTGACTGGTTTTACCAATGTCACTCAATGGAGCGTACTTATTGGGATGCTCCAGTCCTGGATCGGCATCCCTGGCACTTCCCCCTCTACCCCTCCTGACTGTCACCCATCTACTCTTTGCTAGTACCTGCACCTCTTTGTCTCCACCCGCCTCTGTGCTGGCCCCTGCCGGCACCTGCCGTGTACATTCCTGGCTCTCCTTTAGTATGGAGGGAATTCTCAGTGCTGACAGTTGCTTCCCCAGATTCAGAACCTGGGCTTCCAGGTAAACAATGTGCTTACATTTTGCACAGCAGTATTCGCCCTCGATCAGATGATCAAGGAACGCATACATGCAGCAAGATGTACAAAGAGTCGCCTCTCCACACCCACCGGGCATCGTACCTATTAAATTTAGTGAGGATTTGGGGATTTTACCCTGTCCAAATTACCTAACAGCTAGCTTCCTGGCACTGATACTCAAGACAATACACAGGTACACAACAAGACAATACCCAGGTACTCACAGACCTACGTGCAATCGCAGAACAGTCGCAGACCTACGTGCACTCGCAATACTCAAGTATACAGTAC
Organism: Lithobates clamitans; assembly: GCA_037952925.1. Classification (NCBI taxonomy): domain Eukaryota; kingdom Metazoa; phylum Chordata; class Amphibia; order Anura; family Ranidae; genus Lithobates; species Lithobates clamitans. The sequence goes on from JBBGZY010001009.1 coordinate 308,685, forward strand.
ACAATACACAAGTACTAACGATCCACACACACTACTCACATAGACATAGTTTTAGTTTTTGCTTCATCGGTCACACACAATTTTTAGCTCATGACTTGCAAATTGAATGTTAATAAATAGAAAAGACTATCATTCTGACCCCAGCATTTTTTTTCTTGGCCCAATCATTTTTGGGCACTACTGTCTATTCATATGCAAATCACTTGGTTTTAAATCATTAATTAGTTATTAATTATAACATCTAGTTAACATCATTAATAATAGGACAATAAATATGTAGTAAAATAATATACCTGGCTCCAGCTGGGCGCATCCACTTCTTCTAGGATAGAAGGCCCAGGTTGTTCCTCGTCAGCCTCTGCTGGGGTTAAGGAAAGGGTGGAGGGAAGGCTGCAGGGAAGGGTAGAAAGTGATTCCCTGGCTTCAGTCTGGTCATCCGGAAACCGCAGTTTGTTGAAGTACCACAGCCTGGGTACATGCACTTGCGCTGCTGTTGCTCCTGATCTGAGTGATTTCTGGCTCTTATTATGCTCCTTCTTATACATGTTCCTCAAGATCCCAATTTTCCTTTCCAAAAACTGTATGGTTGCATCGGGGGCACGGGGCTTCACAAATCCCAGAAGTTTTTCCAGCGTTGACCTCTTAGCTTGTTTATTATAATATAAGGTGTTTTTCACCTCCCACAAATTCCTCATCTCCCTGTATCTATCTATGAAACTGGCCATGAATTCTGGGTCCTTAAAGTGATTCATCTTTGCTGTAAGACAATACACAAGACAAAAACACTAATGTCAGCCTAAACTCTCATTATCATATTCCAATATAGGCCTCAATCTTGAAGCAGTATAGGCCACTGTGATGGGCCAAGTTCAACTGTTACCTCGTTTAGGACGCTCGCCACTTCCGTTCGTTCTTCCTCCACACACAGATCGTACGTACGACACACGCGTGTTAGCTCGATATACACTGCGCATGCGTGAAACTCCGTCCGCGTCGCCTGCCCCTGATGTTCTTTCTACAATATTCGCCGCCCCTTCTCTCTTCGACGCGCAGTAGGAGCAACATGGCGGATAAAGAGCAGGTGTGTGGTAATTCCACTAACGAGGAGGAGGAAAGCCCGCAGCCCGAAACAACCCGATCCCGGAGGAGGAAATTTAAGGCCTCCAATATGGCCTTTATAGAGATGGTGGAGATCCTGAGGAGGAACGACTATGATGGGAAGCATGGACCGTACACCAACCCTAATTTGAGAAAGGCCAAGATCATGAATAAAGTTGTGAAGAGTCTGCGGCAGAATTTTGGGGTACGGCACTCCAAGGAGCAAATAAGGAAATGCTGGTCAGACCTTAAACTGAGGGAGCAGAATCAGTATAGAAGAATAAAGAGAGTGCTTCTAAAAAGTAAGTACTTGTCGTGTGTTCCTATCATTATTATTACTTGCATGCTGCGCCATGTGCTTTTCTTTACTGTTGTACAGTTTAAAATGGGGACTTTCATGTTCGTGGGCACAGTAATCGCTCGTAGGAAACATTGTTCGCTCATTAAATAGGATGTTTTGGGCAAATACAGGTTAAATACATTTGGTCATGCCTATTTGTATAAAATGAAGTTTTGTACATTGCTGTCTAGATGTGTTTGTAACTAGAATGAAATGCAAGCTTGATTCAGTGTAATGTAAGGAGAGGACACTCAGCAGCTGTTTACAAATCTGGACTCAGGAGCATTAGTGTGGGACACAAGAGCAAACTTTTTAGGGTGTCCTACACAGGTACTCCAGTGGATACTTGGGGTGTCTACATGTGTGAAAATTGTCACAAAAAGGTAATTATTCCAGCTTTGGTAAGGTAAAAAATCATGTCTTCAGCTTGGAGCTCTGCCCAAAACAAACAATTGTACCCCACTTCCCAGCAATGTTTCATATCCCTATTTCTGGACTCAAATATCTGTGTGCTAAGTATACCTTTTGTTTCATTCTCATAAGGGAGAAAAGACTAGGAGAACACCACTCAGAGGACACTAGGGACCCCACACATCACCAAGAAGGGAAACTCAGCCCAAGACAACACCCCGAGGATCTGGAGGAAGGAGAGGTGGAGGAAGTAGGCGAGATTGTCACCAAAACAGGTGAGTGTCTGACACCCCAGCTTCAGGTAATATATGTATGCCTGCATATTTATAATACATATTTTTAATCCAATTTTTAGGTGATGTGCTGGTTGTTGAAGAGCAAGCTGAACATTTCACAAGTGACAGTGCCCAAAGGATCATCCACGACATCATGGTGTGGAATGGTGAAATCAACATTATAAGGAAGAAACTGAATGTTATGGAACAACAAATGAAGAACATGATTGATGTGTTGGGGAGAATATAAATTTCTTTCAAATCCCATCCATTTTCAAATTTGTTGGACTAAACCAATTGTTTTTTTGTACATTTTAAAAGACAAATTTTGAAGATGCACACAGTGTGTCAACATGTGCTATCTGCCATCAGGGGATCTCAATGTATGCGTTTTGTGTGTGTGCAACCCATTCCTTGTAACTCTAGTAGGTGAGGTGAAGGGGTTGCACCCTCAAAACACATCCATTGATCCCCCATGATGGGAGATAGCTCATGTTGACATTAAGCATGGGATCAGGAGGGAAATACCCATTTTGACTCCCAATTTGGGTTTTGCAGGGGTGACATCACCCCATCTGATGAAGGCAATATCAAGACATTTTTGACACTATAATGTCTGATATTGCCTTCAGTTTTTATATGTTGAACTTTGTAAGTTCCAGAGTCGTGTATGTTGTTTTGAAACATGCCTGTTTCTAAAAAAAAAAAAATAATTGAGAAAAAAAATATTTTTTTAAAAAATTTGATAACGCACATGTGAATGTGCACAGAGTAAAAAGTTTGCTAATCTACAAGGTGTGGCTTCTTCTTTCAATGCTCAATACCAGTTTTTGGAAGTAGTTTTGTGTTTATAGTGACAATGGGGCTTATTTTCTAAAGGAAAATCCACTTGGCACTACAAGTGCACTAAGAGAACCTAGGAGACAGCCAAAAAGAAACACAAGCAATAAAGAAAATGCAAGATTTTATCAGATCTTATTTTTTTTTTAAAATATTTAGGCCAGTGTCCAGTTCCGTCAGAGAATTTGAAGGAAGTCTGGCCTCAGGCCCAACTGAGGCTATATAATTGTGGGCATTTTTTCTTAAAAAATTGTGCAATATGCAGCAGGATAAAATGACGTGGTTGAGTTTGTATTCCGCCATGTGTATGGCTGTCAGAAACAGGCAGAACTGGCTGGCCATTATTCCGAAGGCATTCTCAACAACTCTTCTGGCTCTGGCCAGCCAGTAGTTAAAAACCCTCCTCTCTGGGATGAGGGTCCTCTGGAGGAATGACCTCATCAGGTGCTCGCCCACACCGAAGGCTTCATCAGCAGGAAAGATGAATGGGAGACCTTCAACGTTGTCCGCATTAGGTGGCAATCCCAGGCCACCACTCTGGAGCCAATGGTAAAACTCCATCCGGACGAAGACTCCTCCATCCGGCCATTCTTCTCCACGTCCACATAGAGGAACTCATATTGTGCTGACACCACCGCCAATTAACACTATACTATTAAACCCCTTATAGTTATAATAGTAAGACCCCGAATGGGGTGGTGGCATGATGTGGACATGCTTCCCATCTATAGCCTCCCCACAGTTGGGAAATGGGAGGCCACAGTCTGCCATTCCTGTGGCGTTGAAGTAAACTGTGGAGTCAAAATAGAAAAATATATATTAGTACTTTTGCACATAACATTGCAAGCAGATTAGACACAAACATTCTTGGCCAACATCAGTATAACATTTATTTTAAGGAGTATTTTAAGACAAAAATACAAGGTCCACTTATCAGATTCCTCCCTCCCTCTGATAGCCCATTGTAAAAATTTTAAGCGGGGGAAGGGTTCGAGTTGAGTTTGGGACCCCAAAAAAAAGCCTATGGCACTTTGCCTGAATTTATAGACAACAATAACATTTGTACACACTTTAGGGGGTGTTTAGGGTAAGCACTACAATGGAGCTGACAAAATACATTGTTAAGTGATTAGGCTATAGGTGTATATGGGCCCAGGATAGCATGCTGGGGAGGTTAGTGAAAGCAAATATGCATGAAGGACAAAAAAGGAGCATTAAAAAATTACAGCATGCATGAGAACAAAGGGGACATTCACAGCATATTACAACCATGGTAATTATGGAATCAGGAAAGAAATACAAAATATTAGCAAACATTAAATACATAGAATGTGATGTTAAAAGAGAAAACTTTACGTCTAGAGGAAAAGAGATTTCATCTCCAAATACGGAAAGGTTTCTTCACAGTAAGAGCTGTGGAATAGACTCCCGTCAGAGGTGGTTCTGGCCAGCTCAGTAGGTTGCTTTAAGACAGGCCTGGATACGTTCCTAAATGTACATAATATGACTGGGTACTAACATTTATAGGTAAAGTTGATCCAGGGGAAATCCGATTGCCTCTTGGGGGATCAGGAAGGAATTTTTTTCCCTGCTGTAGCAAATTGGAGCATGCTCTGCTGGGGTTTTTTTGCCTTCCTCTGGATCAACTGTGGGTATAGAATGGGTATATTGGATTGTACGATATTTTTTTTTTTTTTGTTTAAGGTTGGATGGACTTGTGTCTTTTTTCAACCTGACTAACTATGTAATTATGTAAAACTAATATAGTCCTTCTGCAGGACCTGAATTATAGCAGAACAGGTCTCTGGGATAATGATCCCAAGAGCCTGGGGGGAGATGCCAGTCGAGAACTTGAGGTCCTGCAGGCTTCTCCCAGTCGCCAAGTACCACAACGTAGTGACTAGCCTCTGCTCCGGGGTTATGGCTTGCCTCATGCAGGTATCCTGCCTGCTAATATAAGGGGTCAGCAAAACCAACAGACGGTGAAAAATGGGGCCTGTTATCCTGAGAAAGTTCCTGAAATCATCAGGATTATGCTCCTGGATCCCACGAAACAAAGGCATATGAGAGAATTGGTCTCGCTGGAGTAACCAATTCTTGGTCCATGAACTCCTCCCCACCCTGTTCATCGACTGGGCTTGGGTCAAAGAATGAACCCCAACACCAAGCCCCCGCATAGCGGGTACGTACCCGCAACATGGCTTCAAAACAGTTGGCTGGTCAGAATGAACTAACAGAATGCACTGAAGAACAGCAAAGCTTGTGAAGAGTGAGCTGAAAATCAGAAACGAGCAGACAAGAACACACTGAAAAAACAGATGCAAACTGTCTACACGCTCTGAAAAGCAGATACAAACCCACAAGCACAAACTGAAGAGCAGTAACAGACTGAAAAGCACGAAAGCTGAAAAGCGTGAATCGTCTCTCACAAACTTCTACTAACACGAGATAAACACGAGATTAGCAGAAGGAGCCCAAAGTGTGGCGTGCTCGCTATTGCACTTCCTTTTTCTAGTCCCGTCGTATGTGGTGTACGTCACCTCGTTCTAGACGTTCAGACTTTGGTGTGACCGTGTGTAGGCAAGACCGCTTGAGCGGAATTCCATCTGAGTTACGTTGGAGAAACTTTCAGAGTTTATTCCGACGGCAAAACCGGTCATGTGTACGCAGCATTAGATCCAGGATCTGGGCTTCTAAGCAAACAACTTGCTCACATCTTGCACATAGCTTTTTGCCCTTTAATGGTTGTTCAAGGAACGCATATGTAGAGCAGGATGTACACTGTACACATTACCAATCTGAATCTCTAGCTATATGGGGTTAGTTTAAAATGTAAATGCTGCTAAAAATTGCAATAATGCTATAGGTTTTAACCCTGTTCCTCTATCCCCTGGGATGTACTTTATATTTGTTTTAACTATGTGTTATTGTGGCAGTGTACTTTACTTTTTTACAGAGATAATTGTGATAGTAAGACTATCTCTGCCCACTCACAGCAAAAGCAGCCCCCACACAATATTATTATAGATTAGTTTCAAAGTTTTACCTTGCTCAACTGGACCTTGTATTGAACTATCTCTTTGTATTAACTATACACTTAAAATCCTAATCTGGGGGGGTCTCTGCAATCTTGACTACTGAACAACTAAAGAAAGTAATAATTCAATGCATTTGACAAGTACAATTGCGTTCTACACATTTTTTTTTAGCGTTGAGGTCTTAAAACATAAAAATTTTCAACGTGGAGTGTACAGAAGCAAAATAAGGAACAAACTGTAATTCTTACATGAACATTTCAAGTAGTAGTAGAATTAGCAGAGCAAAGTCCATTCGCTTAGTGGAAAATAGCTGGACAGGGCTCTTCAGGACCACCAGCCGGTGTCCCCTTTAACCACTTCAATACAGGGCACTTTCCCCCCTTCCTGCCCAGGACAATTTTCAGCTTTCACTGCTGTCACAATTTGAATGACAATTGCGATGCCATGCAACACTGTACCTAAACTAAATTTTTATAACTTTTTTTTACCACAAATAGAGATTTCTTTTGTTACTATTTGATCATCTCTGGGGTTTTTTTGCTAAACAAACTAAAGAAGACCAAAATATTTGATTCTGTTATAACATTGTTTTCTCCTTCACTGACGGGCACTGATGAAGCGGCACTGATGAGGTGGCACTGATGAGACGGCACTAATATGTAGAATTGATGGGCACTGATGGGCACCGATAGGTGGCACTGATATGCAGCACCGATTGGTGGCACTGATGGGCACTGATAGCTGGCACTGATGGGTGGCACTGATGAGGAGGTACTAACAGTCATTAATGATAGGCACTAATTGGCATCTGTGAAGGGCACTGACAAGTGTTACTGATGGGCACTGATTGGCACTTTGGGCACTAATTGTCATTTTGGTGAGCACTGATTGGGATTTTGGTGGGCATTGATTGGCATTGCGGAGGGCACCTCTGATGGGGGCTGCGCTGATAATCAATGCGCTAATTATCAGCACACACACCCCCCCTGACAGGAGAGCTGCCGGCTCTCCCTGTCAGTGCAAACCAAGCTGGTTACCACTGTGATCAGCTGTGATTGGTCACAGCTGATCATGTGGTAAAGAGCCTACATCATAGGCTCTTTACCACGATCAGAGTGACACACTGCACCACCGATCGCCACTCTGCTCGCCCCTGGGGGCACGCACGAGCAGCTTATCCTGCTGGATGTCCAGTCAGAAAAATGGAGTGAGAGTGGTTAAACAGACCCACAGCTGACTATAACTATGCACCAAATGGGTAGCTAGAGCACAAGGTCCCCAAGACCTAGCAATGTGTGTACTCACAAAGCCCAAGGACAGATAGATGCTGCCTTCCCGGGCCCCCCAGTTCGTTCCGCACCAGAACACCGCAAACAGGCAAAAAGTTCTAGCGAACCCCATTAAAGTCTATAGGATACATTTTTAAACTGTTATAGGGCGTACACACGGTCGGACTTTGTTCGGACATTCCGACAACAAAATCCTAGGATGTTGGCTCAAACTTTTTTTGTCTACACACGGTCGCACAAAGTTGTCGGAATTTCCGATCGCCAACCACGCGGTCACGTACACCACGTACGACGAGACTAGAAAAGGCCGGTTCAGAACCAAGCGCGGCACCCTCCTTTTGCTAATCTCGTGTTAGTAAAAGTTTGGTGAGAGACGATTCGCGCTTTTTCAGACTCGTGGCTTTCAGATCGTTTTCTGCCGTTCAGTTTGTGCTTGTGGGTTTGTATCTGCTCTTCAGTGCGTGCAGTCAGTTCGTATCGGAGTTTTCTGTGTGATCTTGCCCGCTTGTTGCTGTTTTTCAGGTCGCTCTTCACAGGCCTTGCTGTTCTTCAGTGCATTCTGTTACTTCGTTCTGAGCAGCCGACCGTTTTCTAGCCATGTTTCGTATGCGTACTCCTCGTAGAGTTCGTGCTGTGCGGGGGCTTGGTGTTGGGGTCCTGACCTTGACACAAGTCCAGTCCATGAACAGGGTGGGGAGGAGTTCATGGACCAAGAATTGGTTGCTTCAGCGTGACCAGTTCTGTCATATGCCTTTGCTCCGTGAGATCCGTGAGAAAACTTTCTCAGGATGACGGACCCCGTATTTCACCGTCTGTTGGCTTCGCTGACCCCCTATATCAGCATGCATGATACCTGCATGAGGCAAGCCATCACTCTGGAGCAGAGGTTGGTCGCTACCCTGCGGTATTTCGCGACAGGGAGAAGCCTGCAGGACTTGAAGTTCTCGACAGGCCTCTCCCTCCAGGCTCTGGGGATCATTATCCCAGAGACCTGTTCTGCCATCATACAGGTCCTGCAGAAGGAGTATATGAAGGTGAGATTTTTATCCTTTAATATCACATTTTATTGTATTGAATGTTTGATAATATCTTGTATTTCTTTCCTCATTCCCTAATTACCATGATTGGAATATGCTGTGAATGTCCCCTTTGTCCTCATGCATGCTGGATTTTTATGTAATTATTATTTTATGTCCTTTATACATATTTGCCCTTCACTAACCTCCCCAGCATGGTGTCTCCTGCCCTATATTCACCTCATGTAGTCACTTAACAATATATTTTATCAGCTCCATAGTAGTGCTTTACCCCAAACACCCCCTAAAATGTTTGGAAATGTTATTTTTGATTTAAATTCAGGCAGAGTGCCAGAGGCTTTTTTTTGTGGTGTCCCCAAATAATTTTTAGTAACCCTCCTTCCCCCAACTGCTAAGTCAGCAGATCCCAATTCTCTATCCTCAATCATCTATCTGCTGACTTTGCCAAACCCATACACACTATACCCATCTCTTTACTGGTCAGATTTATGGATGAATTCCCCAAAGCATGTAGTGCCAGGGCCTGCCTGTATACTTTCAAATGGTACTGTTTAAAGTTTTTGTATCCTATTATTATCTTGACAGGTAATAGCAGAATGTCCAAATGTCCTCAAATGTGTACATTGTGTATTTATATCTTTGTATTATGACACTTCTTACCTGTCCAGTGGTCTGCCAATAGTGTAACTAAGGAGGGGCTGTTACAAGTAATACCCTGTATTTAGGCATTCATCTCTCAATGAAGTGAAGATGGTTACCTGTCCAAGATTTCCACACACCCCCTATAATGTTACAAATGGCCCATGAAAGGGGGGGGATATGATAGGTTTACCTTTTGCTTTGGCGTTGTTAAATTCCCCTTAATAAATGCTATCTGGAGGTTGCCCCATAATGTTTGTGTCTAATCTGCTTGCCATGTTTCAGAGTAAAAATAGTAATGTTTATTGTTTTTTCCTCAACAGTTTCCTTCCACGCCACAGGAATGGCAGACTGTGGCCTCCCACTTTGCCCAGCGGTGGGACTTTCTTAACTGCGGAGGGGCAATTGATGGGAAACACGTCCACATCGTCCCACCACCCAACTCGGGCTCATACTATTATAATTACAAGGGGTTCAATAGTATAGTGATGTTGGTGGTGGTGTCGGCTAATTACGACTTCTTGTATGTGGACGTGGGGAAGAATGGCCGGATGTCCGATGGTGGAGTCATCGCCCAGACGGAGTTCTACAGGCGTCTCCAGAATGGCAGCTTGGACTTGCCAGCTCCAGAGGACAATGTTGAAGGACTCCCATTTGTGTTCGTTGCTGATGAAGCATTTGCGCTGGGGGACCACCTGATGCGGCCATTCCCAATGAGGACCCTCACCCCGGAACAGAGGGTTTTTAATTACCAGCTGGCCAGAGCCCGAAGAGTGGTGGAGAACACATTTGGAATCCTGGCCAGCCGGTTCCGCCTATTTATGACACCCATCCATATGGCGGAGTATAAACTGAACCATATTATACTTGCGTGCTGTGTTCTCCATAACTTTTTAAGGAAACATTCAGCCAACTATGCTGGCTCAGTTGGGCCTGAGGCCGGAATCATACATCAAACCACACTGACGGCACTTGAAAGTGGCCGTCCTGGCTTGCCCTCCCTGAGTGCCCGTGATGTCTGGTTACGCTACCTGGAGTTCTTTGCGGGTAGGGGGGCTATCAATAAGCCAGACAATCTGCCTGTAAAGTGGCGCATCTGTCCTAAGTGTAGAACATGCTGCAGCAATAATGACATTTCTAAAGGAAAAAATGTAATGCAAACTTGCTTGCGGCTGTAATATATTGCCGGCTCCCGGCAATATAGATAAAAAAGCAATGAAAAAAATGGTGTAGGGTCCCCCCAGTCCCATTACCTTTGAGTCTGCTATGAGTATTAAGGGGAACTCCACATCAAAAGTTTTAAAAAAATTGGCAGGGGTCCCCCCTCAAAATCCATAAAAGACCCTTATCCGAGCATGCAGCCTGGAGGTCAGGATGGGGGAGATGAGCGAGTGCCCCCCTCCTGAACCAACCATGCTTTGGGGCGGGGGAGCGAGTGCCCCTACCCCCCCAGCCCAAAGCACCTTGTCCCCGTTGATGGGGACAAGAGCCTCTTCCCGACAACCCTGGCCAGTGGTTGTCGGGGTCTGCACGTGGGGGGCTTATCAGAATCTGGGAGCCCCCAAGGGGGCCCCCAGATCCCGAACAACCCCCCCTATGCAAATGGGTATCGGGTACATTGTACACCTACCCATTCACCCAAAAAAGTGTCAAAAAGTAAAAACCACAACAGACAGTCCCAGGTACAGCTAACACCGCATGGTTAGGCATGACACTGGCTCAGCTAGGCCTTAGTAACTGCCTTTTGCAGGCAGGGACTGCAGGCCCCTTTTTAGTGTAGTAATGAACTGTATTATATATATATATATTATATATACTATACGGACTGCACTATATACCCTGAACTGTATTATATATATTACACTGACTGCACTAATATACCCCGAACTGTATTATATATATACTAAACTAACTGCACTATTTACTCTAAACTGTATTATATATACTACACTAACTGCATTATATATTCTGAACTGTAATATATATATATATATATATATATATATATATATATATATATTACACTGACTAACTGCACACTACACTAACTACCTGCCCAATCTCCATTCAATCACCATATATGGCTGCTGTGTAAGAAATACAGGAGTCAAGAACCATCAGTCCATAGATATATGGAATAAGAAACAGTCTTCAATCTTCAATTCCATAATACAATCAAGATTATACAGTGTATAAAAACATGAATTTTAAAAGTAAAAGAGAGAGCAAAGCATATAGTTACGCATAAGGGACGTGATATCAACATAAATAATCCCATAAAAGGAACACTGCTAGAACTTAGTAGAACAAACAGATCAACAGAGTGTGTAATCAGGAGCAGCAAGCGAGAAGGGAAGCAGGATGGGGGGGGGGGCATTGGTGTGAGGCAATATGAGCTGATGAAAGGATCCTGGAACAACCCACCCGATTAAAGCGTGGTGGAAATAAACGTATCAAAGGTGGATGAGTACAGGAAATGGTTCCAGGCATTTCAAATGAGATTGTAAGAGCCAGAATTATCTTCTTCCCAAACTATCATGTTGTCTATGGATTTGAGTTGATTCATTTCACAAGCCCAAGTGGCTAAAGTTGGTTGATCAGGTTGGCACCAGCATCTGGCTATAACAGTTCGAGCTACAGTCAAGAAAAATCTAATCAGGCTCTTTTTAATCTGTTTGTAGGAGCCTGGCATCAAGGACAAAACCATGAGTTTGGGCTGGTTGGGGTATGTATCACCCACCAGGTCAGTGAAAAGATGCAAAATCTTTTCCCAAAACAGGGCAATACATGGGCAAGTGCCCCAAATGTGAGTCATAGTGCCAGGAGCCTGCAAACAGTGCCAGCAGAGGTCGGGTAGATGGCCTTTTTTGAACCAGTTGTACTTTATGTCTGCAATGTGCACCTCAAAAGAATCTCCATTTTCTTTAATGTGTAGGAAAGCTGCTGGGCCCTGAACTGGAAAGTTTGCCCCCCCCCCTCCTGCATATGGACATCTACTTGTTGAGAAGTTCTTTGTCTCCCCATTGTCCAGATCTTTCCATCCCTACAAAGGACTGCATTTTACAAATGACCTTGCCTGTGTTTAGGTGTTGGGTCTTTTGGATGTACAAGCTTCCGTCTCAGTGGATTGCAGGGCTTGAAAAACACAGAGATGTTATGTTCATTAAAATTCCTTTTCTGTTGTAACAGAATATTGAATGAGCTGTTGCTCATCATTTGAGCATGACATTGCTTTTCAATACATTTTACACAAAGAACCTAGCACATATTGGAATATTCTTGTTTTACTTTGCAATAAATGTCAACTACATATATACTGTTTATAGAGCACTTGCTTAGTATAATGGCCCATTAAGCATCTTTGCAGGTTGTTATAGTAACTGTTTTATCAATACAGCCATTTATCTTCCTGTTAATAAATGATATGTAGGAGTTGCTATTTAACAGGATTGTTTACATTTTCCTGTCACCATCTAGAGGTGCCAAGTATAATGAATATTATTATGATTCTTATCTTTGCTATTATATATAACTTAATTGAATTTATTTAGATAGAACTAAAAAAATATGCAAAGCCTTTACAATAACATAGCATGTTCAAAATGTTCTGTACAAAGGGGTTAAAGTGATACTATTTAAAAATAACAAATATCTTATACTTACCTGCTCTGTGCAGTGGTTTTGCACAGAGCAGCCCAGATCCTCCTCTTCTCAGGTCCCTCACCAGCGCTCCTGGCCCCTTCCTCTTGTTAAGTGCCCCCACAGCAAGCAGCTTGCTTTGGGGGCAGCAGAGCCGAGCCGCTGCTCTGTGTGTCCAATCAGACACCTCTCTCTAGGGAGGGGCAATGCTAGTGTGGAGATGGGGTTGTGAAGTCTGAGGGGTACTTCGAAGGAAAGCTCGGTAATTGGTGTACCCCCTGCCTTTTTTTGTCTGTTCCCGGATGCCCCTCATGTCCCTCATCATGGGAGATGTGGAGCGGCTACTGGGGCAGCAGTGGTCTGCGGTTGCCTTAATGGACTTCGCATGGCTTCAGCAGCAGGTCTCTTCTCTGCTGGGAGGAGACCCTACAGCCGAGGGGGAGGCTGTCACTCACATGCTTTGGGAGTATCAACCTCCAGAGCGCTTTAGCCCCCACACCTCCCCTAGACCTCAGCGCCCCTCTGGGAGCCCCTGCAGGGACCCTCCAGACCCTCTGACACAGTGCACTGCTGCCTAGCTCAGCCCGCGGTCTTGGAGGACTCCTCGTCAGTGTCGGAGCCCTGCTGGGCGGGACCTCTGGTCTGCTGTAATGCCAGTCCCGCTAACGCAATGATGGATGCCGGTGGCCCCTCCCGGCAGAGAGGCAGCCGGCGAGGGAGAACATCATCAGCGGAGGCCGGTCTTAGTCCTGGAGCACCTGGCAGCCCTGCGAGGCCCTTGAAGTTTTAGTCCCATGCTGTGTTCTGATATCTCAGTATGAAGTGTTGCTACTAATGCTGCCCAGCTCTGTCCTATTGTGTACAGATGACTCACCTGCAGACCCTGTGTTTATGTGTAAATAACCAGCATTGATATGTAAATAAAGGCGGCATTCATATGGAAATAGGTGTGGAATTCATATGTATATCATGCCCCCTGAGGTTATAGCCACCATCACCTATACTGAATGCTGCCCACTGAGGAGATAAAGGGGCATGCTTGAAAGTCCTGCCTGCAACTGTGGTCATTCAGCCTAACATCAGCCTGTTCTGCAAAGGTAAACAAATTGGTGAGAGGGGTAGGGTAGTGTGGGTTGTGCAGAGGTAGGCAGAGAACGAATTACAGTTTAGGTGCACAGGTGAGCATGGAGGGGATGTATAGAAGTAAGGAAGGTGGGTGGAAAGATGAGCAAAGGAGGCAGGTAGAGTTAAAGGGGTGGAGGGTTGGAGTGGAGAGGATGGGGGACGTTTGGGGTGCAGAGGTTAGCCGGGGTTTTAGGATGCAAAGGTGTACTGACAGGGTGGATAAAGATGTAGGTGGTGTGTAGGGCAGCCCAATTATTTCAATGGGCTGCTCTATGCGCTAGAAATGTGGAAGAAGTCCCTACCATTTTTTCAAAATCACATGGTTGCACAGCACATGTTAGAAGATGCGTGAGGGCTCTCACCGAGATGGAGGGGATTAGGTAACCTCCATAAACGCAAAAGGACTTAATGTCCCGGAAAAACGGAAGATGCTTCTTAATGAGCTGAAGCGATCCCGCACAGATGTGGCATTCGTGCAGGAAACACATTTTAAGACGGGTGGACTATTGTTTCTTCAAAATAGATTTTTTCCTTGTACATACCATGCACAGAATCAGATATCAAAATCGAGAGGGGTGTCCATTTTGATTTCCAACCGGGTATCCTGGTCTCTCATAGATAAACGGCTGGATGTAAATGGACGCTTCGTATTCTTAAAGGGACACATTGGGGGCGTAAAGGTTACACTGGCCACTGTGTATGCACCAAATACACACCAAGATATTTTTATAAGTAAAACTTTGACTAAATTGGCAGAATTTGCAGAGGGGAAAAGGATCCTGGGCGGGGATTTTAATACACCATTGGACCCTAATGTGGACACATCATCAGGGGTCTCTTCCATTCCAAGTGGCACTAGGAAGAGTATTGTTTGTAAACTACAGGAGATGCAGCTGGTGGATGTATGGCGGGTGTTACATGCAGGAGAGAAAGATTACACGTTCTTTTCCAACCCGCACCAACGGTACTCCCGCATGGATCTCTTCTTGGTGCCTCACTATTTATTAGCGTCGGTATGTGAAGTGACTATAGGAAACATAACATGGTTAGACCATGCACCCGTGATGCTCCAGATCTCCCTGTCGGGCTCGGGTCCCTCTCCGGAGTGGCGATGGCGCTTGAATGAAAGTTTGCTGCAGATTCCTGAAGTTCGAGAAGATGTAGCAAAAGAATTGGAAGCATACTTTAAGACGAATGACACCCCGGGGAGTGACCCGGGCATGATATGGGAGGCACATAAGGTAGTAATGAGGGGAGTGTTGATCAAACATGGTTCCCGAATTAAGAAAGCACGGGAGGCACAAATAGTAAAATTAGCAGAAGAAATTCAGATCATGGAGTCACAACACAAGAAAGTACAGACACTACTTCTAGGGAAAGAGCTTGCACATTTGAGGAGACAAATGACTGACCTCCTTCGATATAAAGCCAAAGCAGCAATACAGTTAGGTAAGAAAGCTATGTATGAACTGGGAGATAAATGTAGTAAAATGCTGGCAGGGAAGCTTAAAGAAAAGGGAAGGTCAGTATACGTACCCCATATAAAGGGTGAGAATGGACAGATGATCTCCTTACCTAAAGACATAGCTCACAGATTTAGAGAGTATTACTCTTCGCTGTATAATCTGACATCAATACCCGCATCCCCAGATAGTATGGAGGAGTATCTCTCCTCAGCACGTCTCTTTAGGCTGTCATCTCCGGACCGTAAGATCTTAGAGGCCCCCATAACGATTGAGGAATTATAAAAACAGTGATAAAAACAGTCAAGCATGGGAAGGCGCCGGGCCCAGATGGATTCACAATCCAATATTATAAGAACTTTTTCCCATTAGTGGGTAGATATATGATAAAGGCATTCAATGAGATTGGACGGGCGGCCACTCTTCCCCCGGATGCACTTATGGCGCACATATCGGTTATTCCGAAAGAAGGAAAGGATCCTGCGGAGTGTGGGAGCTACCGCCCAATCTCATTGTTGAATGTAGATTTAAAACTTTTCACCAAACTGCTTGCCTCGCATCTTCAGCCACTATTGAACCAGTTGGTACATTTGGACCAGGTTGGATTTATCCCTACCCAGGAGGCGAGGGATAATACCATTAAGGTACTCAACCTGGTCCATCATGCCAATAAGACAAGAACCCCATCTATTTTTCTGAGCACCGACGCAGAAAAAGCGTTTGATAGGGTCAGTCGGCGATTTATGTTTGGTGTGCTGAGGCATATGGGACTGGGAGAGCATATGCTGCGTTGGATTGCCGGGGTGTATTCCACCCCCCAGGCCCAGGTTAAAGTTAATGGGGTATACTCAGAGCCGATCAAAATATCAAACGGAACGCGACAGGGATGTCCACTTTCCCCTATGCTATTCGCCCTATCTTTAGAACCGCTACTTAATAAAATAAGGCAAAATCCAGACATCCAGGGACTCCAAATAGGGGACCGTGATTATAAAATCTCAGCTTATGCAGACGATCTGTTGTTCTCTCTATCCAGTCCACATGTTTCGCTGCCGAATCTGATGAAGGAAGTGGAAGGATACAGTGTATTAGCGAACTTAAAAATCAATTACGCAAAATCAGAGGCAATGGGGGTGGCTCTACCCCTAGTGGTACAGCAAACCATACAACCTAATTTTAACTTTAAATGGGTTGAGACGGCATTAAAATATCTTGGCACATACATTCCGTCCAGAACAGAGAAGACCTTCAAGGTAAATTTCCCTCCGCTATATAAGGCAGTCCGATCCCTATTAGATAAATGGCAACATGGATTTCATTCATGGTTTGGCCGTTGTAACATTATTAAAATGAGTATTCTGCCAAAATTTTTATATTTTTTCCAAGCCTTACCGATAGATATTCCAACTGCCTTTTTCCGCCAAGTCGACACGCTTTTTACTAAATTTATATGGGCAAATAAGCGACCAAGGATGAGTAGAAGCCGTATGACTATACCAAAACAATATGGCGGCCTGTCTGTCCCAGATGTAGTTAAATACTACCAGGCAGTACATGTCGGAAGGATCATTGATTGGTGTAGACATACAGAATTTAAATTATGGACAGAATTGGAACAAGAATTTAGCGTAGTACCCTTACGAAGAGTGATTTGGTGCTATGCAGCTCTACCGGTCTCCCTTAAAAAACACCCTTTTATAGGCCCAACACTGCGAATAGGTTTTAAAATCTGTCAGAATCCCAAATATTCGTCAAAACATTCCCCATTGATTCCAATACTTGGGAATCCAAGTTTTGGGCCAGGGATGGAGAAAGGGGCATTTCAAGGTATTCGGGAGAGGGGATATACTCAGGTAGCACATTTTTTGCAATCTGATGCTTGGCCTACAGTTGCCTCATTGACACAATTGGGTGGCCGATTTGAAATAAACTTATGGCAGGCATTACAACTCCGCCACTTCCTTGAGTCATTGGGACCAGCGATAAATTATAGACGAGAACCGACAAGGTTCGAACTATATTGTGAAGAGAAAGAGCCCCTAGCCCGAACAATATCTAAGATATACACAATGTTAATTGCCCCCCCAGATAACTTTGAAATTCCAGGAATAAGAAAGTGGGAAAGGGACCTAAATAGGACTTTTACGCCAGTTCAACGTCAGAAGATAACATATCTTTCGTTGAACTCATCAGTCTGTATGCGAACCCAAGAACTAAATTATAAGCTACTGACAAGGTGGTATTACACTCCAGTCAAGCTTCGTAGGTTTTTCCCTGAAGCCTCAGATCAATGTTGGAGATGCAGCTGGGGACGGGGGACTCTATTCCATATATTTTGGACATGTCCTAAGATTAGGCAATTCTGGTTGGAAGTACAAAGGATAGCCCAAAAGTTTACAACCTTCCCACTGCCGGACGACCCAGCCTTTTTCCTGTTGCATCTCTCACAAATACCATCACAGACATATAGAAACTCGGTCTTATGTCATATGGTTATTGAGGCCAAGGCGTGTATTGCCCGATGCTGGAAAGACCCCAAACCACCATCAATTACAGTATGGCTCAATAAAGTAAGAAATGTGGGGGCCATAGAAGACCTGGTGTTCTCGGCCCAGAATAGAAAAGAGCAATACATTAAAATCTGGACAACATGGAACTTATTTGTATATTCAGAGGAGGGAAAGAGATTGTTGGGAGATACTACAGGGCAATGAGTCCGTCTGTCTCGGCAGCTTACAATATCATGGAGGTTCCCTACCCTCCACGAGGAGAGGGGAGTAGGGAAGGATGGTTATAGGAGGGGGAAGGAGGAGAGTTTTTTTTTTTTTTTTTCCTTTTTGGGGGGGGGGGGAAATTCTATGAAAACTCGAAATTAAAGGGAGGAATGAGTTATACCCTGGTGGCCAGGAGAAGACGAAAAGGAGAACAAAAGGAGAAGAGGGTTTATAGGGGAGATAACAGGTGTGCTTAAAGTTTAATATGTATACTTCGAGAGTCATATGCAGAGAAATATGTCAATTGTATATATATTGAAAGTTGACGAGAAAGGAATTATGTGTTTAAGCAACTTACAGCATGTAATGTATTATTTGTTCCTCCCTTGGGTATAAATAAAGAATATTTTAGAAGATGCGTGAGGGTGTCGTTAACAATTAATGATTGAGAAGAGTGGGTGTAGATAGGGAAATAATTAGTTTCCAGAAGTCTGTGCCCAGTTTGGAAAAAGTGGGTGATGATCCCTGTTATGGGCTTAGGCTGCTACCTCGTGTGCATCCTAATGTTCGACTCCACATGTAATGTAGAAGAAATGAGGATAAAGGAGCACCCGGTGATTAAAGAGGTACCGTATTTATCGGCATATAACACACATTTTTTTCCCCTGAAAATCAGGGGAAAATCGTGGGTGCGTGTTATAGGCCATTCCCCAACGATTTTGTGTCATCGGAGCTATTGCGGCAATTGCCGCAGTCGCCGCCGACATACACAGCCGTGGGTAGATTCAAATATGGCGCAGAGACTGCAGGGATTCGTCGGAGCCGAGATACACATACCCGAGTGTTCTCGGCTTTTTTCGGCGCCGCCGTCATGCCCAGTCCCACTCCTTGGACCTGTGTTATGTCCATCATAGGGCGTGACTGGGCGTGACTGTGATCGGGTATGTGTATCTCAGCTGAAAAAGCCGAGAACACTCGGGTATGTGTATCTCGGCTCCGATGAATCCCTGCAGTCTCGGCGCCATATTTGAAACTACCCACGGCTGTGTATGTCGGCGGTGAGTGCACAAAGCTGCACTGACATGGCTGGACTGGGGCAAAGCTGCATGGGCAAACCTGCACTAACAAAGCTGCACTAACAAAGCTGCACTGGGGCAAGGCTGCACTGGGGCAAAGCTGCACTGACAAGGCTGCACTGACAAGACTGAACTGGGGCAAGGCTGCACTGGGGCAAAGCTGCACTGACAAGGCTGCACTGACAAGGCTGCACTGACAAGGCTGCACTGACAAGACTGCACTGGGGCAAGGCTGCACTGACACTGAAAAGGCTGCAGATGGACAGATAAGGCTGCATTGATGGGCTTTTTAATGTAAGTTTTTTTCCTTAAACTTCCCTCCTAAAAGTTTTCTTTCCTTAAAATTCCCTCCTAAACTTGGGGTGCGTGTTATACGCCGGCGCGTGTTATAGGCCGATAAATACGGTAATTAATTTGTATTTTATTTGAAGTTTCAGCAATAAAAAGAGACCAATGCATTTTGGGGGACTAGAGACTCCCTCTTCATCATGGCTGCTAGTAAAAATAGTATCAAGGTGGCTAGATGGTACCAAAGGATACAGCACCTCATCCCCAAAGTAATCAAATAGTTATTGGGTATGTGGACGGGGGATTATAGCGGTGCCAAGGTCAAAAGAGATTGTTTTCAAAAGGAGGTAATAGAGAGAAGGAATAAAAAAGCAAAGATACAAAGTTTATTGATAATCTAACATAGAAAAAATACACATTACATACAATTCATATTAAACTAAAAAGAAGATTATGGATACATGTACTGTAAATGACTCTATGAATGGTAAGATGGGCCAGGTGGAAATGGCCGTTGGAGAAGGAGGGCTCGATTTCCTACATGTTTCGCCAAGACATTGGCTTCTTCAGGGAACAGGAGCTCATAAGGAGGATATTTAAAAACAATTCTGTGTGGTAAACATGAAACACATGGTGAGAGCAATAATTTAACCGAACACTACATAATATAAACAATAAAGAAATAGAAACTGTGGCTGGACAGTCATGCACCCAAAGGCTCCACACTAAATAACGGTGATGCAAACATACCTGGGGCGTCAGTGGCCGAGAAGGGAGGGAGGAGAAGGGAAGGGGGAACACAGCCACCAAAAGGGATCCCCGCAAGGGAGCGGCCAAGCCGCGCCGTGAAATGTGACTGCAGGGGGCATACAGTAAACCTGGCAAAGGAATGTAAAAATAATCATAAGTCATAATGCACTTGTAATAATAATAATAATAGAGATAATAATAGAAATTGCACATCCGTGCATTATATTCGGGAGAATACGTAAAAAGTAGATAAATATGTATGTATATGAATAAATGTATCTATATCTCTAGAGAAAAAAGAGCCGGTGCAGACTTACATGTATGTTTAAAAACCGTGGAAAGAGAATATGGTCACGAGGTGCCTGTAGTAGGTGTGTGCACACAGCAGGGACAAAACGTCAAGATTGGACCAAATCAATGGTCCAATTAGACCAGGCCTAATTAAAGGAATAGATACCATTAGAGGTGTTGTTATTAGTAACTGGGGCCATGTAGAGTAGTTATGCCTGTACTTACTTGGTAATGTCAGCTGTAGAGAGAGATTCTCATAGCAGCACGTTCACAGGTGTGTAAAACCTAGTCTGTCATGGCGTAGACACTGTTAATTGAGAGAATCAATGTTGGCCAGCAGAATAAGAAGCAGGTCCAAAGTGGCTCCTAAAGGATGTATAGGAGCATAATGAATGGTTCATTTGGAAGGCATAAAGTAAGAGTGTTTTGAAGGATCAAAGTTACCTTGTCGCTGTGTGCAGAGAAGATACAGGCAAGTCTCTCGTCCATCAAGGAACTGAGGAACTGGCCGGTTACTTGTATGCCCCCCACACCTGATCAGATGAAGATCAGGTGTGCGGACGCAAATGAAGGGTGCCCACGGCTGCGCACAGCGCGGTGCCTCGGAACTACAGGTTCCATCATGCATCGCGCGCGCATGCTCAGAGTGTGCGTCCCGTGTGGCGAATGGAGAGGCGAACAGCCCTGGAATGGGAAGTGCCCAGGCGTCGCCTCGTCCAATCTGCCGATGGAAAAAGAGGGCCGGAGAGTCTGAGAACAGACGTGGGCACCCTGGGGCAGACAAAGGTCTGCGCCTTGGCGTCCGTACAGGCAGAAACAGCGCTGGCCACGCCGGCCCCAAGCGGGGAGGGCCCACGCAGTGACCGCCCACCCCCCACATACGCCAACCCACTCCCCCCAATCAGGAGCCAGCCCAGGCAACCAAGAACGAGTGCAGACCGACGGTGGGGCACAGCCGGGTACAAGGGGTAGTGCGCTGAAACACAGGGTGGGAGGATGAAGCCTAGACTGCCCGACATACCGCAGGGGTCACTGGGGAAGGTGGGAAGTACCTGTGTATCAGCGCACGACATCCAGCCACAATGTGTATAAAGTGCATAGAAAACCTTAGGGACCTAGTATACCAGTAAAGTTTATAACCAAAATTACAATTACAGAAAAGGAGGAGATACATTAAACAACATATACCTATAGCATAACTTATAAGCTGCAGCACATATATAGGGATGTTTTTAGTAATGACAATAAGGATTTAATATAAAAAGTAAATACAAACTGAATACCCTGTGTGTATCAGACAGGAATATGAAGGGTATGGAATCAATATAAATACTTATGAAAGCAATGCAATCATGGCAATTGCAGATAGTACAATGTTTCACAGTACCAAAGGGGAATTTTGTGGAGGGGACCACAGGTGGAGCCATGGCAATGAAAGGGAGAAGGAAGTCAAAAAGCTGCAGAGAATGGAGGGCTGGAAAAGGGGTGGGGGGCTGGGAGGAGGGGAGATAGGTAAAGGTGGAAAGGGAAAAGAGAACCACGCACGACGTTGCCTAGAGAATGGGCGATAAAGAAGAGAAATAAATGGTAAATAAAATGTAAAACATGTACATATTAAAGAAAGGGCTTGAAACTCATATATTCATTGAGTCCAGGGGAAATGGTGGCATTTAATGTATGAATCCATTTTGTCTCAAGTCGTAATAGTAAGTTGTCGGTACTACCACCTCTTGCATGTGGAGGAATATGTTCAAGTGCGGAAAATAGAATAACATGGGGGTCGTAGTTATGTTGGGCAGCAATGTGCCTATTAATGGCCGTAGTGGTGGTGTTCTTGTAAAGTGGTTTTATATGGTCTCGAATACAAACCTGGAAGGGGCGCTTGGTTTTGCCAATATAGAATGAACCACATTGGCATTGGGCCAGATATACGACCCCAACAGTGACACAGCTAACATGGTGTCTGATGGTATGTGTTTTTCCACTAGGTAAATTGACAATTCGAGAGTTTTGTCCCTGCTGTGTGCACACACCTACTACAGGCACCTCGTGACCATATTCTCTTTCCACGGTTTTTAAACATACATGTAAGTCTGCACCGGCTCTTTTTTCTCTAGAGATATAGATACATTTATTCATATACATACATATTTATCTACTTTTTACGTATTCTCCCGAATATAATGCACGGATGTGCAATTTCTATCTCTGGATTATTATTACAAGTGCATTATGACTTATGGTTATTTTTACATTCCTTTGCCAGGTTTACTGTATGCCCCCTGCAGGCACATTTCACGGCGCGGCTTGGCCGCTCCCTTGCGGGGATCCCTTTTGGTGGCTGTGTTCCCCCTTCCCTTCTCCTCCCTCCCTTCTCGGGCACTGACGCCCCAGGTATGTTTGCATCACCGTTATTTAGTGTGGAGCCTTTGGGTGCATGACTGTCCAGCCACAGTTTCTATTTCTTTATTGTTTATATTATGTAGTGTTCGGTTAAATTATTGCTCTCACCATGTGTTTCATGTTTACCACACAGAATTGTTTTTAAATATCCTCCTTATGAGCTCCTGTTCCCTGAAGAAGCCAATGTCTTGGCGAAACATGTAGGAAATCGAGCCCTCCTTCTCCAACGGCCATTTCCACCTGGCCCATCTTACCATTCATAGGGTCATTTACAGTACATGTATCCATAATCTTCTTTTTAGTTTAATATGAATTGTATGTAATGTGTATTTTTTCTATGTTAGATTATCAATAAACTTTGTATTTTTGCTTTTTTATTCCTTCTCTCTATTACCTCCTTTTGAAAACAATCTCTTTTGACCTTGGCACCGCTATAATCCCCCGTCCACATACCCAATAACTATTTGATTACTTTGGGGATGAGGTGCTGTATCCTTTGGTACCATCTAGCCACCTTGATACTGTTTGAACAATACAAGCTTTAATGCTTATGGTCCCTCTGGCTAGCTTTGGTCCCTAATATATCTACTCTAAATTTTCCCATTAAATATAGTATATTATCTACTAAATACATCTCCCCTTCCCTTTTTTTCTTTTGTGTATTCTTAACACACTCATTGCCTTTTTTTGGCCACATATACCTTGGCAATATCGTTTTCTTTCCCCTCTTCACCTTACCTATAATGTGATATATCATTGAAATATAAATATACTCATTTATTTTTCTTGTGTTCTTTCAGGACTGTTCTCCTCCCCCCCTCTTTTGGGGGACCCCCGGTGGAGCCATGGCAGACTTCTGTGGAGACGCCTGGGAGAGTCTTATGACCCGTATCCAGGCGTCCCAAAACGCTTCTACCATAACCGACGCTGAGCTAGATAGGGCATTTGTCAGACTACAACGCCTCTTGGAAAAAAAAGTCAGAATTTACTGGCACAAAACCTACTTTGAAAAATATGCGGAACATAGAGTAATCCCTTGGGGACTAAGAATACAACTCTTTCCCAATATTAAAAAAATCAACGACACACTAAAGACATCTTGGGAAAGCAATCTTATATCATGCTCTCTCAACATGCTCTCCATGTTGTGTCATGAATATACCACTGAGCTGGCACAACTTGACGTTGCAATCAATAGATGGTATACAGACCATGCCCTTGGCCTCTCCTCCCCCAGGTATAGCAAGCGGGATAAAACCCTGCGTGCACACCTGGAGGAGTACACACTTACCACTATCAATGACAAAGAAAGCAAATTCCTTAGAGACCTAGCGGCCCATGAAAATGGCTATGCCTACAATTGGGATAACGCCAAGGAAACTAAATCTAGAAACAAACCCTTCACCACTAACCCACCTCCCTCCAACAATCATGTTCCTAATAATTTATCTGCTTCCTTTTCATCCAGCACCTCCACTGTATACCAAGATTTGACACAAGAACAATTGGCAAAACGAAGAAAAGGTGATCTTTCGGCCATGTCCTCGGAGTCACTACACCGTACACGAGGACCCACTCCTCTTTTGCATCCACCCACAGGTCAGTCCAAGACTGCTCACGCATCCACTCCTTTCACCAAAGCACAACCAAAGTCATCAGCGATCCCCAAATCGTCCACTACCAAGACACTTGCAGCCACCACGGCACTTTCGCACTCTCAAACGCACACTACCTCTCGGAGGGTAAGTGAACCCACCATCACCTCCATGTTTCCAGGTAACTCTGCTGCGGCAGACCCTAAACTTGCACCTATTTTTTTAGGACACGGCCAGGACCCCCTCCCAAGCCCATCCCCCGACCCACATCCACAAACGCTAGCGATTCAGGAAGAACAACCACCCCTGATGTAATCAACTTATCTTCCATTTCACTCAACATGGACCAGATCCATGTACTTCAATTAGGCCTTACATTCTGTCCTTCCAATGACTTCGATAAATTTGCCTTTATCAAAGACGTGCACCTTTTTGCACGTAAACTACTCTTTAAAGTAATCTATGATAAATCCAAATCTAGCACTGTGCCCGCCCAGAGTGCGCACTCCAATCCCTCTCAACAGGTCCCTACCTTAGCAGAAATACAAGCCCTAGAAGAATTAATGTCACTTTGGGAGGAGGGCTGCACTGATGGCGATGACTTTCTTGACCCTACCGATCATGAGGCCACCGCCCTTGGTGCTCCCTTCCCCCCCCCGCTTCGTTTAAACCCAAATCTATGAACTTTCCAAACCTTTCTACGAATCCCAACATATCGGCATTTGTACAACAGGTTACTCACTCCATCGAAGGTTTGAACCTCAACTCTGCGCATCCCTCCAACCTAACTTCGGCTCACATTAGGGCCATAAAATCTTTACAAAATCATCCGGAACTCACCATTAAGCCAGCCGACAAGGGCGGCAACGTGGTGGTGATGGATACGTCCTTTTACGAGCAAATGTGCCTTGATATCTTAAACAACCGCGAGTGGTATAGACCAATTTCTAGATCACTCATTGATCATTACATATCTGAATACCAACAGTTGATATTTGCAGCTCACCAAAAAGGCATTATAGACTCCAACACATGGAAGTTCCTTCATGTGAAAGAGCCTACCACTCCTACTTTCTACTCCCTTCCTAAATTGCACAAATCCCTTGACCACCCTCCTGGTCGTCCAATTGTCTCTGGTCGCCAGTGCCTCACAGAATCTGCCAGTGCACTGGTAGACAAATACTTGGCACCTCATGTTGTAGCTTTGCCCTCATATATAAAGGACACCATCCACCTCCTTCGTATATTAGATGGCCAATCTCTGCCCAGTGGCACTTGGTTGGTAGCCCTAGATGTGGAGAGTCTGTACAACATAATCCCCCACAACAGAGGCATCTCAGTCATCAGCAAACTCATTCGAGCTAGAGGTCCTCAATATGACAAATACGGAGATTTTGTCCTCGAATTATTGAGGTTCATACTTACACGTAATTACTTCATGTTTGGTTCCTCCCACTTCCTCCAGGTACAGGGCGTGGCTATGGGGACCAAGTGTGCCCCCGCCTACGCCAACCTGTACCTGGGGGGGTGGGAGAGGGAACTTTTTGATTTGACCCACCCTAATCCCTACCTGTCCAGGATTATATCCTGGTACAGGTATATTGACGACATACTGCTGTTTTGGGCTGGCACCATGGACGAACTATCTTTATTCGTACAAAGCCTCACTAAAAATACATATAATCTCAAGTTCACTATGGAGTGCAGCCAATCGCAGATCCACTTCTTGGACCTCCAGATTGGTGTACAACCCAATGGCCAAGTTTACACCACCCTATACCGCAAACCCTCTTCGGGCAATACAATTCTGCACGCTCAGAGTGCCCATCCTGAGCCTCTCCTTCGAAGCATCCCATATAGCCAATATGTTAGGATCAAACGCAATTGTACCCATGAGGATGACTTTCTCAAGGCGGCACATGACCTCTACAATAGACTTTTAGATAGAGGCTACAGCCATTCCTTGCTAAAAAAAGCATTCCACAAGGCAAGGAAACTTAATCGGAAAGATTTGGTCTTTCCTGACAAACCATTGGACTCTAAACAACCCACACGACTCATCACTCAATTCTCCAATCAGCACACCCAAATCAAAGATGTCCTTAAACAATTTTGGCCTCTACTTACATCTGACCCCATCATTGCTAAATATATCAATACATATCCTGATATCACTTATCGACGCTCTCCTTCTCTTCGTGACCGTTTGATTCACAGTCACCACTCCATTGATATCACACACAGGCCTACTGCCACGGGCACCTACCAATGTGGCAAATGTGACATATGTGCATTTGTTGCCAACTCTCGAGTTGTCAATTTACCTAGTGGAAAAACACATACCATCAGACACCATGTTAGCTGTGTCACTGTTGGGGTCGTATATCTGGCCCAATGCCAATGTGGTTCATTCTATATTGGCAAAACCAAGCGCCCCTTCCAGGTCTCGTGTTCGAGACCATATAAAACCACTTTACAAGAACACCACCACTACGGCCATTAATAGGCACATTGCTGCCCAACATAACTACGACCCCCATGTTATTCTATTTTCCGCACTTGAACATATTCCTCCACATGCAAGAGGTGGTAGTACCGACAACTTACTATTACGACTTGAGACAAAATGGATTCATACATTAAATGCCACCATTTCCCCTGGACTCAATGAATATATGAGTTTCAAGCCCTTTCTTTAATATGTACATGTTTTACATTTTATTTACCATTTATTTCTCTTCTTTATCGCCCATTCTCTAGGCAACGTCGTGCGTGGTTCTCTTTTCCCTTTCCACCTTTACCTATCTCCCCTCCTCCCAGCCCCCCACCCCTTTTCCAGCCCTCCATTCTCTGCAGCTTTTTGACTTCCTTCTCCCTTTCATTGCCATGGCTCCACCTGTGGTCCCCTCCACAAAATTCCCCTTTGGTACTGTGAAACATTGTACTATCTGCAATTGCCATGATTGCATTGCTTTCATAAGTATTTATATTGATTCCATACCCTTCATATTCCTGTCTGATACACACAGGGTATTCAGTTTGTATTTACTTTTTATATTAAATCCTTATTGTCATTACTAAAAACATCCCTATATATGTGCTGCAGCTTATAAGTTATGCTATAGGTATATGTTGTTTAATGTATCTCCTCCTTTTCTGTAATTGTAATTTTGGTTATAAACTTTACTGGTATACTAGGTCCCTAAGGTTTTCTATGCACTTTATACACATTGTGGCTGGATGTCGTGCGCTGATACACAGGTACTTCCCACCTTCCCCAGTGACCCCTGCGGTATGTCGGGCAGTCTAGGCCTCATCCTCCCACCCTGTGTTTCAGCGCACTACCCCTTGTACCCGGCTGTGCCCCACCGTCGGTCTGCACTCGTTCTTGGTTGCCTGGGCTGGCTCCTGATTGGGGGGAGTGGGTTGGCGTATGTGGGGGGTGGGCGGTCACTGCGTGGGCCCTCCCCGCTTGGGGCCGGCGTGGCCAGCGCTGTTTCTGCCTGTACGGACGCCAAGGCGCAGACCTTTGTCTGCCCCAGGGTGCCCACGTCTGTTCTCAGACTCTCCGGCCCTCTTTTTCCATCGGCAGATTGGACGAGGCGACGCCTGGGCACCTCCCATTCCAGGGCTGTTCGCCTCTCCATTCGCCACACGGGCCGCACACTCTGAGCATGCGCGATGCATGATGGAACCTGTAGTTCCGAGGCACCGCGCTGTGCGCAGCCGTGGGCACCCTTCATTTGCGTCCGCACACCTGATCTTCATCTGATCAGGTGTGGGGGGCATACAAGTAACCGGCCAGTTCCTCAGTTCCTTGATGGACGAGAGACTTGCCTGTATCTTCTCTGCACACAGCGACAAGGTAACTTTGATCCTTCAAAACACTCTTACTTTATGCCTTCCAAATGAACCATTCATTATGCTCCTATACATCCTTTAGGAGCCACTTTGGACCTGCTTCTTATTCTGCTGGCCAACATTGATTCTCTCAATTAACAGTGTCTACGCCATGACAGACTAGGTTTTACACACCTGTGAACGTGCTGCTATGAGAATCTCTCTCTACAGCTGACATTACCAAGTAAGTACAGGCATAACTACTCTACATGGTCCCAGTTACTAATAACAACACCTCTAATGGTATCTATTCCTTTAATTAGGCCTGGTCTAATTGGACCATTGATTTGGTCCAATCTTGACGTTTTGTCCCTGCTGTGTGCACACACCTACTACAGGCACCTCGTGACCATATTCTCTTTCCACGGTTTTTAAACATACATGTAAGTCTGCACTGGCTCTTTTTTCTCTAGAGATATAGATACATTTATTCATATACATACATATTTATCTACTTTTTACGTATTCTCCCGAATATAATGCACGGATGTGCAATTTCTATCTCTGGATTATTATTACAAGTGCATTATGACTTATGGTTATTTTTACATTCCTTTGCCAGGTTTACTGTATGCCCCCTGCAGGCACATTTCACGGCGCGGCTTGGCCGCTCCCTTGCGGGGATCCCTTTTGGTGGCTGTGTTCCCCCTTCCCTTCTCCTCCCTCCCTTCTCGGGCACTGACGCCCCAGGTATGTTTGCATCACCGTTATTTAGTGTGGAGCCTTTGGGTGCATGACTGTCCAGCCACAGTTTCTATTTCTTTATTGTTTATATTATGTAGTGTTCGGTTAAATTATTGCTCTCACCATGTGTTTCATGTTTACCACACAGAATTGTTTTTAAATATCCTCCTTATGAGCTCCTGTTCCCTGAAGAAGCCAATGTCTTGGCGAAACATGTAGGAAATCGAGCCCTCCTTCTCCAACGGCCATTTCCACCTGGCCCATCTTACCATTCATAGGGTCATTTACAGTACATGTATCCATAATCTTCTTTTTAGTTTAATATGAATTGTATGTAATGTGTATTTTTTCTATGTTAGATTATCAATAAACTTTGTATTTTTGCTTTTTTATTCCTTCTCTCTATTACCTCCTTTTGAAAACAATCTCTTTTGACCTTGGCACCGCTATAATCCCCCGTCCACATACCCAATAACTATGCTAGTAAAAATAGTTGTGGAATGATCCTGTTGGAGGGTGCTTTGGGCACATGGATCTGGACAGTTAGAAGTCCTCAGTGCTGGCTGTGTGTTCAGTTTGCTGCCTCTGAACACACAGCCAGCGCTGAGGACTACTAACTGTCCAGATCCATAAAATACAAATAAAATACAAATTACCTCTTTGATCACCAGGCGCTCCTTTATCCTCATTTCTTCTACATTAACAATTAAGGGCACTGCTGTGTATCTGATAAAGTACAGCATGTTTCTGTGGTGTCAGGAAAGTGATTTTGCAAGCGTTCCGGACACACACAAATGTGAACGCAGGCTAAATGTCTGGTCAGTGTAAATCTGGTCAGTGTAAATCTTCTCATTACATTGGGGCTTGGTGTAGAATCCTTTCCTTCACACTAGTGGCCAGAGTAAAAGTCCCCCTTACGTTAGTGGTCAGTCTAAATCCCTCCTTACATTGGTGGATACTGTGAATGCTCCAATTACATTAGTGGTCAGTGTAAATCCCCTTTACATTAGTGGTCATTGTAAATCTTTTCATTACATTGGGACTTGGTGTACAATCCTTTTATTCACACTAGTGGCCAGTGTGAAGGTCCCCTTCTTTACATTGGTGGTTACTCTGAATGCTTCTATTACATTAGTGGTCAGTGTAAACCCCTATTACATTGGTGGCCAGTGTTGAAACTGCCTTTATATTGGTAGTCGGTAAAAAACTCAGCATTGCTACTGATAACACCCCCCCAGCACTGCCACTGATGCCAGGAGTTCTAGGATCGCTATGAGTTTTCCGTCTATTGATGGGTCCCGTCACCACCCCAGTCTATGGTTTGCAGGCAGGTGGAGAGCAAAATCGCATGGGGGGGCCCAAGATGGTTCGGCTTTGTCTTATGTTTCAGTTTGTATCGGTTTTTCAGCACTGCTTGTTGGTGGCAGGTTATGACCCTGTGAATAATCTTCTCACTCTTTCCGCAGCGGGGCAGCCACGGAGGCTGCCTGGTGGGGTTTGGATCATTCAGTTTTTATGCGCAGAGGCCATTGGGAATTGTAAAGGTTTTATATCTATGTTTGCCCCCGTTTGATTCAGGAACAATGTTGATTTGGGGACTTCTTTCTTTGTTTTCTGTCATGGGCCCCTGTTTTTATTGTAGTTTCTTTTTTTTTTAGTTCTTTTTGTATTGGTGTCTGCTGTATTCTTCAGATGATTATGCATGCCTTGTTTGGATCCTGGGCTATTCTTTTTTATTTTGGGGAGCCACGCGGGCAGATGTCCGGCCCAATGGGTGCCAATTAGGCATGTCTAGGGAAGTGGCCAAAGTCAGGTGGATAGGCATCCCGGGTATGCTGTGGAGCAGGGTGGCGCCTGAGGTCCATCGTTTTCCCAATTGAACAGAATGCCCGATATCCTTGTGCTGCATGCTGGCGACAATGACTTGGGTGTTTGGTCCATGCTCCATGTTATTTAAGATATTAAATACGATTTTCTCAGACTTCTTATGTCTTTCCTAAGTTGACTGTAGTTTGGTCTGATATTGTCGGCCAAACTCCTTGGCGTATTGCCCGTTCTGTTGACAAACTCAACAAATCGTGCATTAAAGTGAACAAGGATGTGGGTTGGTTGTATCGCGAAATGGAGGTCTTCATGATCAGGCATCGGGAGTTTGAGGAGGATACCTGGTAGTAATTTTGCAGTGATGGCGTTCATTTGAAGGCCATCCGCAATTATATGTGGTTCCTGGGTTAACAGGATGGTATCCATCTAGCATTTAGGCTGTGGAGGGGCTCACAGGTGTAAGGCGTAACACCTGTGAGCTGTGGTGGTCCTTGGAGGCATCCACATTTTTGCTGTGTAATATCAGTGTAAGGACCCGTCTATGGTATGTTGTCCTATGGTTAATCCCAGTTAACGGTGATTTAACGGGATTTGGTGGAAATGGAGGTATCGGCGGGAAATTTGGTTTTGTCCTTGAGCCGATGTTCTGCGGCTGAGGACCTTCAAGTGGTTCAGCGGATACAAATTTTGTGTTCATTCGGTAGTGCCTCTAATGCCGCGTACACATGAGCGGACTTTACGGCAGACTTTGCTCGGCGGACTTTTCGCCAGACTTTGTCGGCTCCTTGCGCCGGACTTAAAAACGGACGGACTTCGCCACACACGATCACTGCAAAAGTCCGCTGGTTTGGAACGCGGTGACGTATAGCACGTACGACGGGACTATAAAAAGGAAGTTCAAGCCCCACTACAGCACCCTTTGGGCTCCTTCTGCTAATCTCGTGTTTATCTCGTGTTAGTAGAAGTTTGGTTAGAGACGATTCGCGCTTTTCACACTTCAGCATATTTCGATCGTTTTCTGCGGTTCAGTTTGTGCTTGTGAGGTTTGTATCTGCTTTTCAGTGCGTGTTGGTCAGTTCATAACCTGCCTTGCAGGGTCCGCTCATTCCTGATTTTCAGGTCATTCTTCATAGGCCTTGCTGTTCTTCAGTGCGTTTGTTATAAGTTTGTTTGTTTGACCAGCCGACCGTTTTGAAGCCATGTCACGTGGACGTACTCGTTCTCGAGTTCGTGCTGCGTGGGGACTTGGTGTTGTTGTTAATACTTTGACCCGAGTCCAGTCCATGAACAGGGCGAGGAGGAGTTCATGAATGAAGAATTGGTTGCGCCAGCGTGACCAATTCTCTCACATGCCTTTGCTCCGTGAGCTCCGTGAGAATAATCCTGAGGATTTCAGGAATTATCTCCGGATGACGGACCCCGTCTTTGAGCGTCTGCTGGCTATGCTGACCCCCTATATCAGCAGGCAGGATACCTGCATGAGGCAAGCCATCAGTGCGGAGCAGAGGCTAGTTGCCATGTTACGTTACTTGGCGACAGGGAGAAGTCTTCAGGACTTGAAGTTCTCGACAGGCATCTCCCCCCAGGCTCTGGGGATAATAATCTCAGAGACTTGTTCTGCCATCATTCAGGTCCTGCAGAAGGAGTATATGAAGGTAAGTTTTATCCTTTAACATTACATGATATGTATTAAATGTTTTTTTAATGTATTGTATAAATGTCCTCCTTAACTAATTGCCATGCTTTCAATATGCTGTGAATGTCCCCTTTATCTTCATGCGTGCCTGTTTTTGGACATCCGATCATGCCCCCCCCTCGCGATCGCTCCCAGCCAATGACAATCATCCCCTGCCTCTGTGTAGTACACAGAGGCAGAGGATGTGATGTCATCTCTCCTCGGCTCGGCAGTTTCCGTTCTGGCACCGAGGAGAGAAGACATGTGAGTGCACCAACACACACACAGTAGAACATGTCAGGCACACTTTACACCCCCGATCCCCCCCGATCCCCCCCGATCGCCCCCCGATCACCCCCCAATCACCCCCGCCGCCTGTCACACTGACACCAAGCAGGTTTTTTTTTTTTCTGATTACTGAATGGTGTCAGTTTGTGACAGTTAGAAGTGGTAGGGCAGTTAGTGTTAGCCCCCTGTGGGTCTAGGATACCCCCCTAACCCCCCTAATAAAGTTTTAACCCCTTGATCACCCCCCATCACCAGTGTCACTAAGCGATCATTTTTCTGATCGCTGTATTAGTGTCACTGGTGACGCTAGTTAGGGACGTAAATACTTAGGTTCGCCGTCAGCGTTTTATAGCGACAGGGACCCCCATATACTATCTAATAAATGTTTTAACCCCTTGATTGCCCCCTAGTTAACCCTCTCACCACTGATCACCGTATAACCGTTACGGTTGACGCTGGTTACTTTGTTTATTTTTTATAGTGTCAGGGAACTATAAAAGGAGCAGGAGGAGCAGCTGAGATCGATCTTCCCATCGTCAGTCGAACTGTAATCGGCACTGTGCGGGGAGCTTGTCACACTGATCAGTGAAAGCACAGTGTGTGCTGTGCTCTTTGTCTCCCCCTACAGTGCAGTACCCGGCAGGAAGAGGTATGGTAAAGCACTGCCGTTTTTGAAAAGGCTTTCTGTATGTGTGTATGTGTTCTTATATGTGTGTTCATGTATGTGTATGTGTTTGCATGTGTTTATGTGTGTATTTATATATGTTTGTGTGTGTATGTACAGTATATGTGTGTGTATATTATGTGTGTGTTTATCTATGTGTGTGTGTTTAGATGCAGTGATGGCCCATGCATTAAGGGCGCACGGGCGCCGCCCTCTCTCTCCAGCAACCCCTCTATCACCATTAGATAGATTCATGCATTGCATGAATCTATCTATGCCTGCCGCTGCCACCCCCTATTCAGGCACCCAGCCCCTTTTTGGGCGCAGGGAACCTGAATTACAGTGGCGGGGGGGGCACAGTGGCTGTGTTTGATGGGCATAGTGGCAGTGTTTGATGGGCATAGTGGCAGCATTTGGCACAGTGGCTGCAATTGATGGCACAGTGGCTGCATTTGATGGCACACTGGCAGCATTTAAGTGGCACAGTGGCAGCATTTGATGGGCACAGTGACAGCAATTGATGGCACAGTGGCTGCGTTTGATGGCACAGTGGCAGCGTTTGATGTGCACAGTGGCAGCGTTTGATGGGCACAGTGGCAGCGTTTGATGGCACAGTGGCTGAAATTGATGGCACAGTGGCAGCGTTTGATGGGCACAGTGGCTGCGTTTGATGGGCACAGTGGCAGCGTTTGATGGGCACAGTGGCAGCGTTTGATGGCACAGTGGCTGCAATTGATGATTTTTTTTCAAAAAATGTTTGCGCCCCCCAAAAATTTTGAGCTCCAGCCGCCACTGTTTAGATGTATGTATGCACATTTTATGTATGCACGTTTAATCCTGACACCCTATATGTGTACAATCAGGACTGATTTTTTTTTCTTGCTCGTTCAAAGTACCAGCAACAAAATGCTGTTCCTCTGAAAAGCGATCCATGCTCAGATCACTTTTCAGAGGCATTTGACAGCCGGTAAAGAGGCAATATGTTGCCCCCTGACCACCTGTTTTAACCCCTTAAAGTGATTGTAAAGATTTTTTTTTAAATAACAAACATGTCATACCTTCATTGTGCAGTTAGTTTTGCACAGAGTGGCCCTGAACACCGACTTCTGGGGTCCCTCGGTGGCTCTCGCGGCTCCTCCTCTTATCAGACATCCCCCTAGGAAAAGCGCTGGTCAGGGGGGCCCTTCATGATTTCTTGCATCGGGGCCCTGAAGGTTTTAGTTTAGCCACTGTGTCCCGCTGCCACCAAAAAGACAAACACAGGTCCGTCGTGCCCATAATGCCCTTCCTGCTGCATTCGCCAATCCTAATTGGGACCCCCCGCTTCTGCAGCACCCGTACTTCCCCCATTCACATCCCTAACCAAATGCAGTCGGCTGCATGAGAGGCATTTTCTTTTTGTCCTCCCGAGTACCCCTACCCAACAAACCCCCTCAAAAAAGATGTTGTGTCTGCAGCAAGCGCGGATATAGGCGTGACACCCGCTATTATTGTCCCTCCTGTCCTGACAATCCTGGTCTTTGCATTGGTGAATGTTTTGAACGCTACCATTCAAAAGTTGAGTATTAGCGTAGGGTACAGCATTCCACAGACTAGGCTCACTTTCACAGGGTCTCCCAAGATGCCATCGCATTTTGAGAGACCCGAACCTGGAACCGGTTACAGTTATAAAAGTTACAGTTACAAGAAAAAGTGTAAAAAAAAAACACAAAACACAAACAAAAATATAAAATAAAAAAAAATAGTTGTCGTTTTATTGTTCTCTCTCTATTCTCTCTATTGTTCTGCTCTTTTTTACTGTATTCTATTCTGCAATGTTTTATTGTTATTATGGTTTATCATGTTTGCTTTTCAGGTATGCAATTTTTTATACTTTACCATTTACTGTGCTTTATTGTTAACCATTTTTTTGTGTTCAGGTACGTCATTCACGACTTTGAGTGGTTATACCAGAATGATGCCTGCAGGTTTAGGTATCGTCTTGGTATCATTCTTTTCAGCCAGCGGTCGGCTTTCATGTAAAAGCAATCCTAGTGGCTAATTAGCCTGTAGACTGCTTTTACAAGCAGTGGGAGGGAATGACCCCCCCACCGTCTTCCGTGTTTTTCTCTGGCTCTCCTGTCTCAACAGGGAACCTGAGAATGCAGCCGGTGATTCAGCCAGCTGACCATAGAGCTGATCAGAGACCAGAGTGGCTCCAAACATCTCTATGGCCTAAGAAACCGGAAGCTACGAGCATTTTATGACTTAGATTTTGCCAGATGTAAACAGCGCCATTGGGAAATTGGTAAAGCATTTTATCACACCGATCTTGGTGTGGTCAGATGCTTTGAGGGCAGAGGAGAAATCTAGGGTCTAATAGACCCCAATTTTTTCAAGAAAGAGTACCTGTCACTACCTATTGCTATCATAGGGGATATTTACATTCCCTGTGATAACAATAAAAATTTTATAAAAAAAAAAAAAAAATTAAAGGAACAGTTTAAAAATAAGATAAAAAAGCAAAAAAAAATAAAGAAAAAAAAAATAAAAAAAGCACCCCTGTCCCCCCTGCTCTCGCGCTTAGGCGAACGCAGGCGTTGGTCTGGCGTCAAATGTAAACAGCAATTGCACCATGCATGTGAGGTATCACCGCGAAGGTCAGATCGAGGGCAGTAATTTTAGCAGTAGACCTCCTCTGTAAATCTAAAGTGGTAACCTGTAAAGGCTTTTAAAGGCTTTTAAAAATGTATTTAGTTTGTCGCCACTGCACGTTTGTGCGCAATTTTAAAGCATGTCATGTTTGGTATCCATGTACTCGGCCTAAGATCATCTTTTTTATTTCATCAAACATTTGGGCAATATAGTGTGTTTTAGTGCATTAAAATTAAAAAAGTGTGTTTTTTCCCCAAAAAATGCGTTTGCAAAATCGCAAATACTGTGTAAAAAAAAAAAAAATGAAACACCCACCATTTTAATCTGTAGGGCATTTGCTTTAAAAAGATATATAATGTGTGGGGGTTCAAAGTAATTTTCTTGCAAAAAAAATAATTTTTTCATGTAATCAAAAAGTGTCAGAAAGGGCTTTGTCTTCAAGTGGTTAGAAGAGTGGGTGATGTGTGACATAAGCTTCTAAATGTTGTGCATAAAATGCCAGGACAGTTCAAAACCCCCCAAATGACCCCATTTTGGAAAGTAGACACCCCAAGCTATTTGCTGAGAGGCATGTCGAGTCCATGGAATATTTTATATTGTGACACAAGTTGCGGGAAAGAGACAAATTTTTTTTTGCACAAAGTTGTCACTAAATGATATATTGCTCAAACATGGGAATATGTGAAATTACACCCCAAAATACATTCTGTTGCTTCTCCTGAGTATGGGGATACCACATGTGTGGGACTTTTTGGGAGCCTAGCTGCGCACGGGACCCCGAAAACCAAGCACCGCCTTCAGGCTTTCTAAGGGAGTAAATTTTTGATTTCACTCTTCACTGCCTATCACAGTTTCGGAGGCCATGGAATGCCCAGGTGGCAAACCCCCCCCCCCAAATGACCCCATTTTGGAAAGTAGACACCCCATGCTATTTGCTGAACGGTATAGTGAGTATTTTGCAGACCTCACTTTTTGTCACAAAGTTTTGAAAATTGAAAAAAGAAAAAAAAAATGTTTTCTTGTCTTTCTTCATTTTCAAAAACAAATGAGAGCTGCAAAATACTCACCATGTCTCTCAGCAAATAGCTTGGGTGTCTACTTTCCAAAATGGGGTCATTTGGAGGGGTTTTATGCCATCTGGGAATTTTATGGCCTTCAAAACTGTGATAGGTAGTGAGGAGTAAAATCAAAAATTTACGCCCTTAGAAATCCTGAAGGCAGTGATTGGTTTTCGGGGCCCCGTACGCGGTTGGCTCCCAAAAAGTCCCACACATGTGGTATCCCCATACTCAGGAGAAGCAGCTAAATGTATTTTGGGGTGCAATTTCACTTATGCCCATGGCCTGTGTGAGCAATATATCATTTAGTGACAACTTTTTGTAATTTTTTTTTTGTCATTATTCAATCACTTGGGACAAAAAAAATGAATATTCAATGGGCTCAACATGCCTCTCAGCAATTTCCTTGGGGTGTCTACTTTCCAAAATGGGGTCATTTGTGGGGTTTTGTACTGCCCTGCCATTTTAGCACCTCAAGAAACGACATAGGCAGTCATAAATTAAAGGCTGTGTAAATTCCAGAAAATGTACCCTAGTTTGTAGGCGCTATAACTTTTGCGCAAACCAATAAATATACACTTATTGACAATTTTTTTACCAAAGACATGTGGCCGAATACATTTTGGCCTAAATGTATGACTAAAATTTTTGTTAGAACAAAAAGTAGAAAATATCATTTTTTTCAAAATTTTCGGTCTTTTTCCGTGTATAGCGCAAAAAATAAAAACGGCAGAGGTGATCAAATACCATCAAAAGAAAGCTCTATTTGTGGGAAGAAAAGGACACAAATTTCGTTTGGGTACAGGTTTGCATGACCGCGCAATTAGCAGTTAAAGCGACTCAGTGCCAAATTGTAAAAAATGCTCTGGTCAGGAAGGGGGTAAATCCTTCCGGGGCTGAAGTGGTTAATGATGTTAACGTGTTAATTTTTTAAGTGCTTCATAAAAAATGACTTCAGCACAAATAATAATATGTAGACATATCACTAGACAGTAGTGGCCAAAATATACTTCTGCATAGGTGTGCGCAGCCTCTTGCATTGGGGTGTGCACCCCAAAGCTTAAATACATATGCATGTGTATATATGTACTGATGGTGTCAGTAGGGCAGTGGACAGTGTAATTTAGTTAATTTTCTTTTCCCCAAATTTTTGGGCTTGTGTAACATTTTTTGGGGGGGGGTGAAATATCAGTGGTCAAAACAGGGGGGAATATGCAGTACACAAAATTACAACTATGTCCCTTTTTTTGACACAGGATGACCTCAGCCAGGAGGAGGCCTTGCCCAGTAGGAGAGAGGAGGAGGCCTTGCCCAGTGGGAGAGAGGAGGAGGCTGTGGCTGGGCCAAGTCGAAGCCGCACGGAGTGTCAGGTGCCTCCCCTCCGCATTCTCCACAAAAGGCCCAGGAGAATGACACAAACTGAGCAGGAATCCCTAGCCCTCATACAGGAAGCAAGCCAGATCCTGAGCAAACCACCCTATGCAGAGGAGGCGTATGGCACCTATATAGCCAGCAGATTGCTGGAGTTGGAAAAGGGCCAACGCCTCCTCTGTGAGGGTCTAATTTTTAAGGCATTTCAGAAGGGCTTGAGAGGGGATCTTACTGCTACCACATATCTGACAGATGAAGCCACTCCTCCTCCTCCTCCTCCTGCCCCAAGTACACCACCAGAGGCACAACCTCCGAGGAAGGCTGCAGAGAAGCGTGGAGGGAAGGCTGCAGAGAAGCTTGCAGGGAAGGCTCCACGGAAGACTCAAAAGTGATTGCCTGGCTTCTGTCTGGTCTGACTGTGCTCCCTGTGCTCCCTAGTCGCAAGATACCAATTTTCTTGTCCTAAAACTTGATGTGTGTCCTGGGTAGGGATGAGCCGAACACCCCCCGGTTCGGTTCGCACCAGAACCCGCGAACGGACCGCAAGTTCGCACGAACGTTAGAACCCCATTGACGTCTATGGGACTCGAACGTTCGAAATCAAAAGTGCTCATTTTAAAGGCTAATTTGCATGGTATTGTCCTAAAAAGGGTGTGGGGACCCGGGTCCTACCCCAGGGGACATGTATCAATGCAAAAAAAACTTTTAAAAATGGCCGTTTTTTCGGGAGCAGTGATTTTAATGATGCTTAAAGTAAAAAAAAAAAAGTGAAATATTCCTTTAAATATCGTACCTGGGGGGTGTCTATAGTATGCCTGTAAAGTGACGCGTGTTTCCCATGTTTAGAACAGTCCCTGCACCAAATGTCATTTTTAAAGGAAAAAATCTCATTTAAAACTGCTTGCGGGTTTAATGTCATGTCGGGTCATGGCAATATGGATGAAAATCAGTGAGACAAACGGCATGGGTACCCCCCAGTCCATTACCAGGCCCTTTGGGTCTTGTATGGATATTAAGGGGAACCCCGCACCCAAATTAAAATAAGGAAAGGTCCCTATATACTCTGAACAGCAGTATACAGGCGGTGCAAACAAGACAGGGACTGTAGGTTTGTTGTTAAGTAGAATCTGTTTGTAATTTTGAACATTTTTAACGTGTTTAGCTCCAGCCAAAAAATCTTTTCTAAGCTTTTTGGAAAACATAGGGAAGGGTTATCACCCCTTTGACATTTGTTTTGCGTCTTTCCTCCTCTTCAGAAGATTTCACCTCACTTTTTTGTCCCAATGAAAAATGTTTTTTGAAAATTTGGGTTTTTTTGTGGAACAAGGATTGGAAAGCATCAGTGGAAAGGAGAAATTGTTTTCCCATATTAACTCTTACATGAGAGAATTTCCCTTCCTAGGGGTAGATTTCATCTCACTTCCTGTTGTCTCCTTCCGTTTGCAAGTAGGAGTCGTTTGTAAGTTAGATGTTTGAAAGTAGGGTCCTGCCCTATATACTCAGCAGAAATTTGGGCCTTAGGTGTTGCTGTGGCCAAAACACTGTAAGCCCTCACAGGGCCCTGCTGTGAAATATTAGATCAAGAATTGTAATTACATGCCCCTGTTGAACAGGAGCTGAAAAATTAGGCCTTAGGCACTGGTGCTGGTGCCACAACACTGCAACCCCTCACAGACACTCTAGTTGGAACGCAGGAACGAGCCCTGCTGCAAAGTATTGCATCAAAAATTGTAATTACACGCCCCTGTTAGACAGGGGCAGAAAAATTGGGCCTTAGGCACTGGTGCTGGTGCCACAACACTGCAACCCCTCACAGACACTCTAGCTGGAATGCAGGAACGAGCCCTGCTGCAAAGTATTACATCAAAAATTGTAATTACACGCCCCTGTTAAACAGGGGCTGAAAAATTGTGCCTTAGGCACTGGTGGTGGCGCCCAGAACCAAAAATGTTCTTACAAGCTATCAGCGTGATGATTGAGGAGGAAGAGGATAATTACTCAGGGATAGTCACTCAGCATCAGCATAGGCAGTCTTTGAAGGGATCTGAAAAAAATTATTCAGTTACATCAGCATCAGGTGCTTGGTAGCTGGTGGTGATCCAAGACTGATTCATTTTTATGAAGGTCAGCCGATCGACCGAGTCAGTGGACAGACGCACCCTGTGATCGGTTACCACGCCTCCAGCAGCACTGAATGTGCGTTCCGAAAGAACGCTGGATGCAGGACAGGCCAGTAGCTCAATTGCATACTGTGCAAGCTCTGGCCAGTGATCCATCCTCAAGACCCAGTAACCCAGAGGATTTTCGGTGGGAAAGGTGTCCAAGTCTGATCTTGCCCCTAGGTATTCCTGCACCATGTAAAACAGACGCTGGCGATGGTTGCTGGAACCGATCATACCTTGGGGCTGCGGACCAAAAAATTGTCTGAACGCATCGGTCAGACGGCCACCTTCTCCACCGCTCCTTCTTTGACTGACCGAAGCCTCAGCAACACGTTGTCCAGAAACAGGAGTTTGTAACCTCCCAGTCTCTGGGAACGCGTTGCACAGACCTTTCTGCAAGGCCTCCCGAAGATGTTTCATCCTCTGCTCCCTCTGCGATGGCAAGATAAGGTCCGCAACCTTACCCTTGTAACGTGGATCAAGGAGGGTTGCCAGCCAGTATTGGTCCTTCTCCTTGATACCACGAATACGAGGATCCTTACGCAGGCTTTGCAGGATCAGGGAGGCCATGCAGCGTAGGTTTGCTGAGGCATTCGGTCCGGAGTCCTCTGGGTCACTAAGGACAACAACGTCCGCAGCCACCTCCTCCCAGCCACGTACAAGTCCATGTGTTCCTTGGGACTGATCCCTTAAAGACTGCTGATGCTGAGTGCCAGGCTCCACCTCCATACTGACACAATCTTCCTCCTCCTCCTCCTCCTCCTCCTCGTCCTCTTCCTGTGTGATCGGCGGGCACGCAGGAACACTGTCTGGATAAAGGGGGCCTTGAGAGCTAAGGAAGTCCTCCTCTTCCTGCCTCTGTTCTGCCTCAAGTGCCCTGTCCATTATTCCACGCAGCGTGTGCTCCAACAGGTGGACAAGGGGGACAGTGTCACTGATGCATGCACTGTCAGTGCTCACCATCCTCGTGGCCTCCTCGAATGGTGACAGGACAGTGCATGCATCCCTGATCATGGCCCACTGGCGTGGGGAAAAAAAACCAAGGTCCCCTGACCCTGTCCTGGTGCCATAGTCGCACAGGTACTCATTGATGGCCCTCTGCTGCGTGTGCAGCCGCTGCAGCATGGCCAATGTCGAGTTCCACCTGGTGGGCATGTCACAGATTAGGCGGTTCTTGGGCAGGTTAAACTCCTTTTGGAGGTCCGTCAGCCGAGCACTGGCATTATATGACCGGCGGAAATGGACACAGACTTTCCTGGCCTGCCTCAGGACATCCTGTAAGCCCGGGTACCTGCCCAAGAACCGCTGCACCACCAAGTTAAGGACGTGAGCCAAACAGGGCACATGGGTCAGTTGTCCCTGTCGGAGGGCAGAGAGGAGGTTGGTGCCATTGTCACAAACCACCATTCCTGCCTTAAGTTGGCGTGGCGTCAACCACCTCTGAACCTGCCCCTGCAGAGCTGACAGAACCTCTGCCCCAGTGTGGCTCCTGTCCCCCAAGCACACCAGCTCAAGCACCGCATGGCATCTTTTGGCCTGCGTACTTGCGTAGCCCCTTGAACGCCTACGGAGCACCGCTGGTTCCGAGGAAAAGGCCATGGAGGAAGAAGAAGAGGAGGGGGTGGAGGAGAGAGGTGTGTCACAATCAGCATTTTGGAGGCGTGGTGGCGGAACAACCTCCAACACTACTGCACCTTGTCCTGCATCCTTCCCAGCTGCCAGCAGAGTCACCCAATGCGCCGTGAAACTTAAGTAACGTCCCTGTCCATGCCTGCTGGACCATGAGTCAGCGGTAATATGCACCTTACCGCTGACCGCCCTGTCCAGCGAGGCATGGACATTGCCTTCCACATGCCGGTAGAGAGCTGGAATCGCCTTCCGTGAGAAAAAGTGGCGTTTGGGTACCTGCCACTGAGGAACCGCACATTCCACAAACTCACGGAAGGGGGCAGAGTCTACCAACTGAAAAGGCAGCAGTTGAAGTGCTAGCAATTTTGCCAAGCTAGCATTCAACCGCTGGGCATGTGGATGGCTGGGAGCGAACTTCTTTCGGCGGTGCAGCAGCTGGGGCAGGGAAATTTGCCTGGTACAATCTGACGTCAGTGTACCAAAAGCAGATTGCCCACAAGTACTTGGCTGTGACACACCTAATTCTACACCTTCATTCCTCTCACTGCAGGTCTCAGAGAGGACTGAAGGTCTAGTGGGGTTGGAAATCTCAGCTGATGAGGAGCAAGGAGAGATCCTCTTTGTTCTTTGGTGTGGGTCTTTTAGATATGCTTGCCAACGAACTGCATGGCAGGTCAACATATGTCTGGTCAAGCATGTGGTACCCAAGCGGGAGATGTTTTGGCCACGCGAGATACGCTTGAGACATATGTTGCAAATAGCAGCGGTGCGATCTGATGCACTCGTCTCAAAAAAGGCCCACACCAAAGAACTTTTTGAATAACGCGCAGAGACTGCAGCGCCCTGCACATGTGGAGCTTTGGGGTGTGATGCAGTCAATGTGCTGCCCTTAGGCTGGCCCCTGGAGGGCATCCTGCCTCGTTGGTGATGTGCCGCCTCCTCCTCCTCCTCCTCCTCCTCCTCTCTCCTATCAGGCACCCACGTTGAGTCAGTGACCTCATCATCCCCTCCCTCCTCATCACTGGAGCAAACCTGGCAGTATGCTGCAGCAGGGGGAGCATGACTGCCAGATTGCTGTCCTTCTTGGGCACCCCCTCTGTCCGTGCTCATGTTACTGCCTTCATCGAGCTCAGTATCATCATCAGAGCCTTCCAAACGCTGGGCATCCTCCTGGAGCATGTACCCAACACTGTGGTCAAACAGTTCGAGGGAATCCTCAGGAGGACATGGTGGAGCTAGGGAAGGAGTCACTGATGACATTGAGCTGAGGGAAGAGGCCGCTGCTTTGCCAGACAAAGCACCCTGGGCATGGGTGAGAGAGGATGAGGAGGATGAGGACGGCTTGGTCATCCACTCGACCAAGTTTTCTGCATGTTGCGGCTCAACGCGGCCAGCTGCCGAAAAAAAGGCCAAGCGTGTCCCATGGCCACGGGCTGATGAGGATGCACCGTCTCCACGACCAGCACTAGACACAGAGCCTGCTTGCCCTCTCTTATTGGCTTGTGACTGTCTGCCTCTCCTTCTTGGCCTTCCAGACATACTAATGGCCTGTAGCTGCACTAAGCTGGGATAGAACACCTGTAATTTTCTTCAGGTAGCTTTATATACTGTAACCAGACAAGCCTGCCTGTCAGTAGGAAGATAACAGGAACGGATCTAGCTGAACACT
This sequence comes from Lithobates clamitans, assembly GCA_037952925.1. Classification (NCBI taxonomy): domain Eukaryota; kingdom Metazoa; phylum Chordata; class Amphibia; order Anura; family Ranidae; genus Lithobates; species Lithobates clamitans. The sequence goes on from JBBGZY010001009.1 coordinate 352,554, forward strand.
GTGAGCAGGACGCACTGCACTAAATGTAAATAGCAGGAACGGATCTAGCTGAACACTGTGAGCAGGACGCACTGCACTAAATGTAAATAGCAGGAACGGATCTAGCTGAACACTGTGAGCAGGACGCACTGCACTAAATGTAAATAGCAGGAACGGATCTAGCTGAACACTGTGAGCAGGACGCACTGACTGCACTAAATGTAAATAGCAGGAACGGATCTAGCTGAACACTGTGAGCAGGACGCACTGCACTAAATGTAAATAGCAGGAACGGATCTAGCTGAACACTGTGAGCAGGACGCACTGACGCACTGACTGCACTAAATGTAAATAGCAGGAACGGATCTAGCTGAACACTGTGAGCAGGACGCACTGACTGCACTAAATGTAAATAGCAGGAACGGATCTAGCTGAACACTGTGAGCAGGACGCACTGACTGCACTAAATGTAAATAGCAGGAACGGATCTAGCTGAACATTGTGAGCAGGACGCACTGACTGCACTAAATGTAAATAGCAGGAACGGATCTAGCTGAACACTGTGAGCAGGACGCACTGCACTAAATGTAAATAGCAGGAACGGATCTAGCTGAACACTGTGAGCAGGACGCACTGCACTAAATGTAAATAGCAGGAACGGATGTAGCTGAATACTGTAAGCAGGACGCACTGCACTAAATGTAAATAGCAGGAACAGATCTAGCTGAACACTGTGAGCAGGACGCACTGCACTAAATGTAAATAGCAGGAACAGATCTAGCTGAACACTGTGAGCAGGACGCACTGCACTAAATGTAAATAGCAGGAACAGATCTAGCTGAACACTGTGAGCAGGACGCACTGCACTAAATGTAAATAGCAGGAACAGATCTAGCTGAACACTGTGAGCAGGACGCACTGCACTAAATGTAAATAGCAGGAACGGATCTAGCTGAACACTGTGAGCAGGACGCACTGCACTAAATGTAAATAGCAGGAACGGATCTAGCTGAACACTGTGAGCAGGACGCACTGACTGCACTAAATGTAAATAGCAGGAACAGATCTAGCTGAACACTGTGAGCAGGATGCACTGACTGCACTAAATGTAAACAGCAGGAACGGATCTAGCTGAACACTGTGAGCAGGACGCACTGACTGCACTAAATGTAAATAGCAGGAACGGATCTAGCTGAACACTGTGAGCAGGACGCACTGCACTAAATGTAAATAGCAGGAACAGATCTAGCTGAACACTGTGAGCAGGACGCACTGCACTAAATGTAAATAGCAGGAACGGATCTAGCTAAACACTGTGAGCAGGACGCACTGCACTAAATGTAAATAGCAGGAACAGATCTAGCTGAACACTGTGAGCAGGACGCACTGCACTAAATGTAAATAGCAGGAACAGATCTAGCTGAACACTGTGAGCAGGACGCACTGCACTAAATGTAAATAGCAGGAACGGATCTAGCTGAACACTGTGAGCAGGACGCACTGACTGCACTAAATGTAAATAGCAGGAACAGATCTAGCTGAACACTGTGAGCAGGACGCACTGACTACACTAAATGTAAATAGCAGGAACGGATCTAGCTGAACACTGTGAGCAGGACGCACTGACTGCACTAAATGTAAATAGCAGGAACGGATCTAGCTGAACACTGTGAGCAGGACGCACTGACTGCACTAAATGTAAATAGCAGGAACGGATCTAGCTGAACACTGTGAGCAGGACGCACTGCACTAAATGTAAATAGCAGGAACATATCTAGCTGAACACTGTGAGCAGGACGCACTGCACTAAATGTAAATAGCAGGAACAGATCTAGCTGAACACTGTGAGCAGGACGCACTGCACTAAATGTAAATAGCAGGAACAGATCTAGCTGAACACTGTGAGCAGGACGCACTGCACTAAATGTAAATAGCAGGAACGGATCTAGCTGAACACTGTGAGCAGGACGCACTGACTGCACTAAATGTAAATAGCAGGAACGGATCTAGCTGAACACTGTGAGCAGGACGCACTGACTGCACTAAATGTAAATAGCAGGAACGGATCTAGCTGAACACTGTGAGCAGGACGCACTGCACTAAATGTAAATAGCAGGAACAGATCTAGCTGAACACTGTGAGCAGGACGCACTGCACTAAATGTAAATAGCAGGAACAGATCTAGCTGAACACTGTGAGCAGGACGCACTGCACTAAATGTAAATAGCAGGAACAGATCTAGCTGAACACTGTGAGCAGGACGCACTGCACTAAATGTAAATAGCAGGAACGGATCTAGCTGAACACTGTGAGCAGGACGCACTGACTGCACTAAATGTAAATAGCAGGAACGGATCTAGCTGAACACTGTGAGCAGGACGCACTGCACTAAATGTAAATAGCAGGAACAGATCTAGCCTAATCTAGCTAACTCAAATCAAATGACACTGTCTGTCTCTCTCTCTATCAGCACACCGGAACACACTACACAGGGCCGCCGTGCAGGCGGCCTTATATAGTGTGGGGCGTGTACTAAATCCCCTGAGCCATAATTGGCCAAAGCCACCCTGGCTTTGGCCAATTACAGCTCTCTCTACTGACGGCGCTGTGATTGGCCAAGCATGCGGGTCATAGTGCATGCTTGGCCAATCATCAGCCAGCAATGCACTGCGATGCCGCAGTGAATTATGGGCCGTGACGCGCCACACGAATTTGGCGCGAACGGCCCATAACGTTCGCAATTCGACGGACGGTCGAACAGCCGATGTTCGAGTCGAACATGGGTTCGACTCAAACACGAAGCTCATCCCTAGTCCTGGGGGACGAAAGGCTTCCCAGATTCTAAAAGTGTCTCCAGTGTTGCCTTCCTAATTTTTTTTTTTCACAAAAATAAATTGATTTTTTGGTTACCTTACATTATTGCCTATGTGTTTTGATTCAAAAACGCCATTTTGTTTGGGAGTAGGCAGGTACAGGTCAAAAAGACTATGGGGTTGATTTAAGAAAAGCAAATAGACTGTGCACTTTGCAGAGGGCAGTTGCCCTCTACAAGTGCAATTGCTCCAGAGCTTCAGAAATGAGGTAAAAGGCTTGACTTTGCAAAGAGTAACCAATCCTGTGCAAGGAAAATTATAAAACCAGCATTTTTGCTTGCACATGATTGGATGATGGAAGTCAGCAGAGCTTATGCTCATTTACTAAGCTCTGGAGCAACTGCTCTTGCAGAGGGCAACTGCACTTTGCAAAGTGCACAGTCTTTTTCCCTTTAGTAAATCAACCCCTATGTGTGTTTTTGACAAAAGGCTAAATCATTTTGAATATCAAGTGAAAAGTACTAGTGAAAAGTTCACTTTAGAAATTGCACAGCAAGTGCACTTGTTGGAAGTGCAGTCGCTGTAAATCTGAGGGGAAGAGCTGAAATGAGGGGAAGCTCTGCTGATTTTATCATACAATCATGTGCAATAAAAAGTTTTTTGTTTTTTTTTGGGCTTCCTTGCATGTGCCCCTTGGATCCACAGCGAAGGCACTTCAAAATGCTCTTTCTGTGCAATTCCAAGTAGAATTAGCACTTGTAGTGAAAAATGAATTTGCCTTTGTAAAATACACCCCCCTTTGTCTAATGAACAAGGGACAACAACCTCATTAAGGTTCATTAAAACAACACAAAATATTAAGGTTTTTGTGGTAACTTGAAAATCCACACAAAAAAAAAAAAAATGTTGGTATAATTTAGCACACATTGTAAAATAGATGTTGAAATCAATAAAAAAAATAAAGATGAGTCCAAAATCTAATTTAAAGTTTTTATTTATGGAGATATGGCTTTTTACAAATATCATATTAGTCATGGCATGAGGATAAATCATGAAGAAAGTAGTTTGTGAGAACTCTGTGTGAATATAAAGCAGAAAAACAACTTCATTCCTCTCGCATTATAAATCTTACAAAAAGCGCTGTATTAAAAGATCACATAAGAGGAATGTGCTAGCTTTAATACGAAGCCTAGTTTTACCAGACGGAGCGCTTCCATCTTGTAATTGCTTCAGAGCATGCATCAGTTTGAGTTCGTCGGACTAGTACACAGACGACCGGTTTGTCCGCTAGAAAGAAGAGTCCGTCGGATAGATTTAAAACATGTTTCAAATCTAAGTCCCTCCAACTTTTGAGCAAACAAAGTCCGCTGGAGCCCACACACGATCGAATTGTCCGACGAAATCCAGTACGCCGGACCAAGTCTGCCGTAAAGTCCGCTCGTGTGTACGCGGCATAAGGGTCGGCAACCTGGGGTCATTATTGTATTTGTTCTATATTTTTGTTATAAGGAATGTTGATATGTTGATATGTTGTTTATTGTTAATAAATGGCCGCTACGGCCCATTTTACTCCGATAGACTGTCAGTCATATCATTTAAGTGTTAAGTGGTAAGTGGGGTTCTTAGGGCTTTATAGGTCTATGGGAGCCCATTTAGTAATACCTCTGTTATGCCTTAGTCATGTTATTTACAATTACATTGCAGCAAATACAAAAAAACATCATATAAAATAGTCCATAGAAATTCCATAGATGCAGATTACTTGTCCTCGCTGCCTGGAAGAGAATCTTTGCAACTTTACTAACCTATTCAATTTCTATTTATGATTAGGCTTTTCACTGTTAGCAGGGTTCCTGATGTGATGCTTTAGCTGTCAGCTGTATCAACTTGATGTATCTTGATGAACAAATCTGTAGCTGAATTGCCACTATGGTTGCCACCTCATCCCTTTTAACCCAAACACTTGTTATTACCACCATTACCAGGTTCTGTGGCCCATTAAGGTGGTAATTAAACTCACTTAGTGCCTTATCTCTTATCTGTGTAAATACCAGTAATATGTGTTAAAGGGATGAGGTGACAACCCTAATTGCCATGCAGGTCAAGATTCTGTTGCAGGAATGTAGAATCAAAGTCTTTGGAGATTGCTCTGGGATTATCTAAGAAATGTACTGTTTCTAATTTGTCAGGTGTAGTTTTGTTGATGGCAGGACTAAAATGAAGTTGCACAGGAAGTAAAAGGGCTCAACTTCCTATCCTCTTCAAGTTAATAAGATGCTGGTTTTCAACAAAGGCTCCTGCCATGTAGTAAATGTAGATTCAAAGTGAGGCTCGATTCACACTAATGCATTTTTTGATGCATTTTGCAGAAATGCAGGGAAATTTTTTAACATGGGTTCCTATGGTTTACATCAATAAATTTTTGTGCCTCTGCGTTTTTGGAAAGGGACTTTTTTCCCGCAAAATGCAGGATGTATGTATGCATGTAATAGACTTTAATGGATCCACATCCAAAAGGCAAGTACCGCGTTTTTACTACGATTTCTCAGTGAATTGCGATATGTGTTTTTTAAATTTTTAGCCGTACATTCACTGTATATAACTGGTTGCTAAGGAGGGGGCTGGGAAGCCTGCCACCACGTCCTTAACAATCGGTGAGTCATCAGCTGTCAGCGGGCTTCCCCACTGAATATAAAAAAAAGAATTGCCGGCTAAAAAAAATTGTGAAAAAAACAGCGTGCCCCCCCCCATCCCCCAGGTCCATACCATGCCCTTGCGTCTAGTATGGATTCAGAAGGGAGCCCCCACGCCAACATTTTTTTAATAATGGCATGGGTCCCCCCCAAATCCATACCAGACCATTATCCGAGCATGCAGCCAGGCCGCATGCCCTCAACATGGGGGGGCCTTATGAGGGGGCCCTCATGTTGATGGGGACAAGGGCCTCTTCCCTATAACCCTTGCCCGGTGGTTGTTGGGGTCTGCGGGCAGGGGGCTTATCGGAATCTGGAAGCCTCCTTTCACAAGGGGGCCCCGGATCCCGGCCTCCCCCCCTATGTGAATGAGTATGGGGTACATTGTTTCCCTACTCATTCACCCCAAAAAAAAGTAGTGTAGTGTGAAAAAATACGGTAGACAGTTTTTGACAAGTCTTTTATTAAAAATATCTTCTTCTTCCTCACTTCTTCCTCCGGTCTTCCTCCATCTTCTCCCGCATCTTCCTCCTTCAGGCTTCTCCTTCTCCCGCTGCTTCTTACGCTCTTCTTCTTTCTCCTGTCTTCTTTGTCTGGTGTTATCCTTCCGCTCCCGCTGACGACGTTCCTCCGATGCTGCGTCCTGCTGATCTGTCTGCGCTGATGTCAGACAGATCACGAGGGGGGTGTGGGCATCGGATGACGTCATCTGAAGGCCCAGCTCTGTTGTGACATCACTGCCTGAGGCATGATGGGTTTTTTTGGTGAATGGGTAGGGGTACAATGTACCCTATACTCATTCACACGGGGGGGCAGGATCTGGGGGCCCCCTTGTTAAAGAAGGCTTACAGATTCCGATAAGCCCCCCGCCCGCCTGTTGAACTCTGTAAGCAGTGCTGCATATTATATGCAGTAACAGTTGGAAAGTTTGTTCTTGCAATACAATATTAAAAGCCAGTGCAACTTACTTCAGGCACAGATCAGTTAGAGCAGAATATCATTAAGCAATAGTACCGACCACCAATGGCTTACAGTCAAAGGAATCTATGCCCTAAAACTACCCACCAGACTGAGGTGACTTTGACCGCATACTTATCCAAAATGAGAAGTGGTGGGTCTACAAGCTAACGTCCCTCGTGTCGGTGGGGTTGAACACAGAATTGAACTTATAAGTGTTTCTAGATACAACTTTTTCAATTTTACCATCTAAGTATCTGCTTCTGAGAGTGTAACTTTGAAATCAATTCAAAAATAATTTGAAACTAAAAACAGAGATTATGGGTTAGTCCGTTCTTGCTGACTAATCTATTTAGATACCTGTTTATCTGTTAACCTGTATACATGTCACTGATATGCACACTGCACTGCTTGTTCGGTGTTTCATCTCTCTGTACTATTTCCATTTGGTGAAGTCTTAATATCCTCTTTCTTTTTACCTTTCCCATTTCTAATTGCCACCATTTCCCTGTATACACATATTCATAATATAAAAGTTTAAACCACAAGCTCGTGAACTATCTACTCACCAATGATATTGGCTTTCTATGAATCAATGTGATAACAAATGATTTATGCCCCAGGATTCGCCGAATGGACAAACTAGCCACAACTGATTGGATTATGTCCCTTCTACTTCCCAAAAAACATCTCATTGGTGGCTCCCACCAGCGAATACATGATAAGAAGGGTGTGTGGAAGACAGACAAATGAACGTCCGAGATGAAGCTACGCCACTAGCCACGGCGAAACGCGTTGACGTCACAACGCTGCCCAGTCCGCAGACATCACGGGCATGGTGGAGAGCCTTAGGCGGTGAAACACACGCCGGGAGTGGATGATCAGCGCGTTAGTTTGGGATCCCTAATACCGTCTACAGGTCCAGGACTAAAGCACCAAACAACCACAGCAGCTAGTTACTCTGCACAGGTCATCCTTCTCTATGGCACATCGCAGCCAGTATAGAAATAATAGGTGACTGAACTCCTTACTGGCTTGGATGATTGCAGCGGACCATATAATGCAGCTCCTGGTGGAGGCGGTAACGTATTGATTTACAGGATATTTGCCAGCTCAAATGCTTACAGTCAGTCAGCAGCTATCCAACAGCATATTTGTGCAGCGATAGTACCATTCAAAGGACTAAGCTACTCATATTTACCAGCTCATATGCTTATAGCTTGTCAGCAACTTCCCATCAGTATACTGGTGCAGTGTTGTTACCGTCCAAAGGACTAAGCTATTCATACCTACTAGGAAACTTTAGGGAAACCTGAAGACCTGCATGATTGATCATTAATACCTTTCCTAGATTGATATTTAATTGATGACTAATCTGTGGAATTCTACATTGTCTATCTGGATTGATCTACTGGACTGTCCATTCTTCCCCTGCTACGTAGCATTGTCTCCTGTGTTTATTTCTGACAGTCATAGTAGCCCTGACTTCTGCTTAGTAATTTCCAAGCAGCTTATCCAGTGCAATATCTCTTATCTATCTATCTACCAGCACATGCGCTCTTATCTTCTCCCTCTCTCCACCCCTCTATTGCTTTGGACCACAGCTGACCATTTAAATTTTTACTAACTGAGATTAATTTTATATGGTCTATTTATTGTGTTTGTAACCATTTGGATAATTGGTAGCCTCCCAAGGTCCCTGAGGCACAAAGCAATACGCCCAGACTGGGCTAGCTTCACTTCTTTTTAAAGCGTCTGTCTTGTTTGTCTTATGTTTGTCCGCGGTCAATTGTTATTTTTACTGTTGTTATTATCAATGCACTTCACAATACTATGTGAGTTTTATTATTGGGTACTTCCCAAAATAAAGTTGACTTTTTAAGTTATAAATCCTATGACTATTCTGTTGCCTAGGGTAACCCCTGCAAAAGCTCACCTATTGGGCTTACCTCCTCCCCTTTCCCTTCCCCTTCTTTTTTAAGCTGACCACCAATGTTGTATATTTTTTTTTCTTCATACTAAATAATGTTATATATTCTGCACTGTTTATCAACAACCCTATGCAGTTTAATCAAAATACTAGTAAATTTGTGAAAATGCTGTAAAATAGATTGTGGGGAGGATTTAGTAAATGTACTTGAAGTTTTCTGTGATGTTTTTTCCTTACACCGACATCCAAAGTTGGATCATATTTTCCTGCCACTGACAACTGAAGCTGGAACTTTTTTTCTTTTAATTGGCCCTGGAAAAGGTGCATTCCCTCGGTCAATGACCACCAGTACTGTAGAATATTCTCCTATCACTGACCACCAGTGTTAAACCATATTTTCCTTGCACTGCTCACTGACATTGGTGGATTTTTTTCCCCACCGAGCAGCAAAGTAAGGGGCAGTCCACTGCATGTAACACTCCTGCACTTTGTTTGCTAGGCTCTACATTACATAGTCCTGTCCTTTACAGTCTGTATATTATATTGTATGTCACATACTCTGGCTTGTATGCTATATTCACTGGCCCCTGCACTCTGTACTCTGTACATTACATATAGGGTCATGTTTGTAACTACTATATCATGGAAATACCATGTGATATAGGTTTCATGGTATTTGGAGATTTTTACTTGCAGATAAATACTTTTGATACTTTGGATATAAAATATTAAATATAAACAAGATACAGAACCGATCAAACATTAAGCTAAAAAACAGATAGTGAAAATGAGGTTCCAGTGTCATTTTTTGAGATTTCTAAAAAACAACCATTTCTTGAGCTCACTGGCTTGGAAACAGAGTAAACCTGGCCATTACACATCACAGTGTTCTACAAACGTGAAGTATGACATTTATTAAAAATGGATTATTATTTATATAGCTGTGTTATTGGCAGGTGCAGTTAGCTAGATGGCTCTGTTCCCAGTATAGTATTGTAAGGGGAAAGTTGTAATTAGGTGTTAAACTCTCCTTTTAGAGAATTCCTTCCTCTATATAGTTACATAGTTAGTCAGGTTGAAAAAAGACACAAGTCCATCTAGTTCAACCATAAAAATAAATAAATAAAAGAAAAAATATCATACAATCCCATATACCCACAGATGATCCAGAGGAAGGCGAAAAAAAGCCCAGAAAAGCAGATCCAATTTGCTACAGCAGGGGAAAAAATTCCTTCCTGATCCCAGAGAGGCAATCAGATTTTCCCTGGATCAACTTTACCTATAAATGTTAGTACCCAATTATATTATGTACAAACTCTTTTGCAAAATCCAAGTATACCACCTCCACAGCCAGCCCTCTGTCCAAGGTTTTACTTACCTCCTCATAAAAAGAAATCAGGTTTGTTTGACAACTTCTGTCTTTCATGAATCCATGCTGTCTGTTGCTTAAAATATTTTATTCCAGCAAGAACTCGTCTGTGTGGTCTTTTATTAAACTCTCCAGTATCTTCCCGACTATAGAAGTTAAACTAACAGGTCTATAGTTACTTGGTAAAGACTTTGTTCCCTTTTTAAATATAGGCACCACATTGGCCCTACGCCAATCCAGTGGTACTATTTCCCATCATGAATTAGTCCCTAAAAATTAGATACAATGGCTTTGAAATTACCTCAACATTGATGTCACGTGGAATCCCACTTCTAGTTACATAATTTGTTTTCACCGTTTATTTAAAGACTGCTATGTTTATGTTTTAAAACAACTTTTGTATGCTGGCATATGGACTTTAGTTTGAGTGTGAATTTCACATCTCATTTTCATTATTATTAGTTTTTGTGGTCATTGCACAGTGTACATTAGTTTGTATGCATATGTATTTCCATATTTTGAGCGCTGCACATAATTTCACTTTTTACTTATTCCTTGACTAACACTTGTCTTAGTGTTGTGCTGGCTGCTACTAGATATATGTCAGCACTATATACACCATTTGTTTCTATTTTTATATTTACCTTTGACTTTTTATATTGCTGCAAATATAAGTTTCATTTTTAGTTATATTTATTTGTAATGGATGTATTTGACTATCCAGCCACTCGTGTGGTCAACACTGATGGGGTCTTCATAGCCACAGGCAGTGACACCAAGTTTGGCGGTATGTTTTCTTGAGTGAAGAATGCTATGGTATTCGAATTACACCTTCAATGGGATATAGCATTCCTGGATCAATACATATCAGATAATATGGTACACAGGAGTTTGAGATGGAATGTCCATCCCCAACAAGGGGATCCAGACTTGGAATCCTGGTTAAAATATTTCAGTGAGGCAGGCACTAAGTTCCTTGGGTTCCCTATTTCCAGAAAAAGGAATAGACTTAATATACTTGATAGGGAAATCAAGGAACTTAAGAATAGTATCCTTCTTCATAAGAATTCCACTGAATATAATTTCTGGTCTTCATACACATCTTGAAAAAGAGGAAAGGGATCAAAAAAGCAAAAAACATAAAAAATACTCCAGAGATGTAGTAGTGTTTGGATTGCAAAAACGCCCTACTTCGGAACTAGTTTCAGATGTTTCCATGGATGCAATTGGACATACAGGGAGTCAAATGAATGTGGGTCAACCCACCAACTCCAGTATTAAAACGTACAGTGGGGAGAACAAGTATTTGATACACTGCTGATTTTGCAGATTTTCCTACTTACAAAGCATGTAAAGGTCTGTAATTTTTATCATAGGTACTCTTCAACTGTGAGAGATGGAATCTAAAACAAAAATCTTGAAAATCATATTGTATGATTTTTAAGTAATTAATTTGCATTTTATTGCATGACATAAGTACAGTATTTGATACATCAGAAAAGCAGAACTTAACATTTGGTACAGAAACCTTTGTTTGCAATTACAGAAATCATACATTTCCTGTAGGTTTGCACACACTACAGCAGGGATTTTGGCCCACTCCTCCATACAGACTTTCTCCAGATCCTTCAGGTTTCAGGGTTGTGGCTGGGCAATACGGACTTTCAGCTCCCTCCAAAGATTTTCTATTGTGTTCAGGTCTGGAAACTGGCTAGGCCACTCCAGGACCTTGAGATGCTCCTTACGAAGCCACTCCTTAGTTGCCCTGGCTCTGTGTTTCGGGTTGTTGTCATGCTGGAAGACCAGCCACGACCCATCTTCAATGTGAAGAATGCTATTGAGGGAAGGAGGTTGTTGGCCAAGATCTTGCGAAACATGGCCCCATCCGTCCTCCCCTCAATACGGTGCAGTCGTCCTGTCCCCTTTGCAGAAAAGCAGCCCCAAAGAATGATGTTTCCACCTCCATACTTCACGGTTGGGATGGTGTTCTTGGGGTTGTACTCATCCTTCTTCTTTCTCCAAACACGGCGAGTGGAGTTTAGACCAAAAAGCTCTATTTTTGTCTCATCAGACCACATGGCCTTCTGCCATTCCTCCTCTGGATCATTCAGATGGTCATTGCCAAATTTCAGAAGGGCCTGGACATGCGCTGGCTTGAGCAGGGGGACCTTGTGTGCACTGCAGGATTTTAATCCATGGCGGCGTAGTGTGTTACTAATTGTTTTCTTTGAGACTGTGGTCCCAGCTCTCTTCAGGTCATTGACCAGGTCGTGCCATGTAGTTCTGGGCTGATCCCTCACCTTCCAAATGATCATTGATGCCCCACGAGGTGAGATCTTGCATGGAGCCCCAGACCGAGGGAGATTGACCGTCATCTTGAACTTCTTCCATTTTCTAATAATTGAGCCAACAGTTGCTACCTCACCAAGCTGCTGGCCTTTGTCCTGTAGTACAGCTCTCTGGTCTTGGCCATTTTGGAGAGGTTGGAGTCTGTTTGATTGAGTGTGTGGACAGGTGTCTTTTATACAGGAAACAAGTTCAAACAGGTGCAGTTAATACAGGTAATGAGTGCAGAACAGGAGGGCTTCTTAAAGAAAAAAATAACAGGTCTGTGAGAGCCCGGAATTCTTACTGGTTGGTAGGTGATCAAATACTTATGGCATGCAATAAAATGGAAATAAATTATTTAAAAATCATACAATGTCATTTTCTGGATTTTTGTTTTAGTTTCTGTCTCTCACAGTCGAAGAGTACCTATGATAAAAATTACAGACCTCTACATGCTTTGTAAGTAGGAAAACCTGCAAAATCGGCAGTGTATCAAATACTTGTTATCCCCACTGTATGTTAGAAGAAAGAGGTGGCAATCGTAGAAAAGGTCCCTCCCAACCTAGGAGTCTTCATCCTAGTGCCCATACCCCAACTAATCCTCATAGAGGTAGAGGATTCCACCCTGATGGAAGAGGTAGTAGAGGTCCCTCTAGGGGTAACCATCACAATTCTTCCACTTATTAAACATATGGCCGGGGTGGACAACAACATAGACCTTCACCTGAACGTCACTATGACCATCCAGCACCCTATAATTATAACTCTCAATGGTCAAATCATCCCCCAGTGTCCATCTATAATTAATATATTCTCCACTCTGAGATGTCTATCAGGAGGAATTATACTTTCACATGGAGGGCTAATATGAGCATCCAGCATATGGATACAATCACTCCAATTCAAATATTTGGGGGGGGCAGGTTTTTCACGAGAGCCGACAGGGAAGAAAAAGAGGTCCAGACCTAAGAGAGGTTTGAAAGGAGGGCGGAGTATACAACGGAAAAAGAGAGAAACCATAGCTGCACAGGGCGTGTTCAATCTCAGTACTAAAGTATTAAGTAGAGAAGAAAAAAATGTTTTCGATAAGGGTCTCAAATTTGTCCCCCCTAAAAGATTGGACAAGTTTGGGACATTTATTGATATACATAAATATATTAGGAAAATTTATATTCAACGCTATTTAGTCACCAAACCTTTTAGACATCCATCCAGGGCAGTTACCTCAGGAACTGTACATTCCGGTTTGTCAAACCCATCACTGTTTAACCCTCCAACACAGATCCGGCCATTTCCATCTTTAGAGATTTAGTTCTTAAATACCTAGAGAAATTACCCCCCAAAAAGGTATATAATCAGCCTTTGTTAAATGCAGGACTCAAATCCCTTTGCGGCAGAAAAGATCTTGTCATTCGCCCCGCCGATAAAGGCGGTGGCATAGTCGTTTTAGACAAAGAGGACTATCAGAAAGAAATGTGCAGAATTTTGAGTGATCGTGACACTTATAAAGAATTACCACAAAATCCCAACAGTTGTTACAAGAAAAGTCTTGTAGCCCTGGTGATAAAGGGTTCGCTCTGCACATTTTAAACAAGAAAGAAAAATAGGATTTTTATAACAGCTTATCTGTAAAATCCTTTCCTTGGAGTACATCACGGGACACAGAGCAGCATAGTAATAACTATGTGAGTTATAGGCCACCTTCAGGTGATGGACACTGGCACACCCAAGACAGGAAGTTCACTCCCTATATAACCCCTCCCATACTGGGAGCACCTCAGTTTTTGTAGCAAAGCAATATACATATATCCCAAAAAGAGGGGAGGGACCTCTGTGTCCCGTGATGTACTCCAAGAAAAGGATTTTACAGGTAAGCTGTTATAAAAATCCTATTTTCTTTATCGCACATAACGGGACACAGATCAGCATAGTACTTACTGTGGGACGTCCCAGAGCAATGCTATCTGAGGGGAGGAAGACACAAAAAAAATCAGGGCCTCATCAGACTTGAGGACCTATACTGCTGCCTGCAGCACACTGCGCCCAAAGGCAGCATCCTCATGCCCTTTTCACATCCATCTGAAAGAATCTAGTGAATGTATGGACCAAAGATCAAGTTGCGACCTTGCAAGTCTGAGTCATAGAGGGCTTTGGTGATGCACCGCCCATGAAGCACTTACTGCTCTGGTAGAGCATGCTCTAACTCGAAAAGGCAGAATCCCCCTTTTCAAACCATAGGCCTGGATAATAACCTATCGAATCTACTCAAAAAAATAGTAGATTTCGAGGCTGCCTGCCCTTTCCTGGGCCCTTCTGGCAGCACAAACAAAGAATCAGTCTTCCGTATCTGAGCAGTTGTTTTCAGATAGACTTTACCTGCTCTCACTACATTGAGAGAGTATAATAATCTTTCTTCTGCAGAACGGAGGTCTGGAAAAAACAAAGTTCAGGGAAACAACTTTGGTTCATATGAAAAACTAGATATTACCTTTGGGTAAAAAAAGGATGGGTCAGGGCGCAGCACCAGTTTATCCTTAAGAATGATTAAATATGGCTTTTTAGCTGCCAACTCGAACTCTTTTTGCAGAAGTAAATAAGAAAACCAATTTCCCTGTCACAAGGATCAAGGGGATATGGCACAAGGACTCAAAAAAAGGCTGACCTTGTAAAAGTCGACAAAACCACACTTAAATCCCACGGGCACAAGGACAACCTAACTGGCGGAATTAAATGCCTTACCCCTTGTATAAAGGCCTGGACCAAGAATGTGAAGCAAGAGGTTGAGATTTGACCCTTGATAGTACTCACGGCTAACTTCATTTCTACTCCTAATTGTAGGAAGGCCAGAATTCTACCCGACATACTTCTAAAGATGCCATCTTTTGGTTTCACACCAAGAACCGTAGGCCTTCCAGACCCGATAGTAAATGGACCTAGAGGCCGGCTACCTGGCATTAATCAAGATAGTTACTACTGAACCTGAAAACCCCCTACTCCTTAGAATGTGGGTTTCAATAGCCAAACTGTCACATCTAGCGCTTGTAAGGCAGGATGGAACACCTGTGAAGCAGGTCTGGCCGAGATGGAAGAGACCAAGGGTCCCCTTACTGCTATCTTTAAGATTTCTACATACCAAGATCTACTGGCCCGCGCCAGGGTAACTAGAATTACCTACTTCCGTTTCTCCCTGAGCCTGCGTAACAGCCGTGGTAGCAGCTGAACTGGCGGGAATGCATAGATCATTGAGAACTGATCCCAAGGAGTCATTAAAGCATTCAGCCTGTAGACAAGCAGATCCCTTGTCCTTGAAACAAAGTTGTCCAACCTCTTGTTGAACTTAGATGCTAATAGATCTATGTCCGGGGGTACCACCTTTCTGGCATATGGGTAGAAAGACATCGAGATGTACAGACCATTCTCATAGGCACAACTGTTGGCGGCTTAGAAAGATTTGCCTGTTAATTCTCCACCTCTGGGGTAAAGATTGCAAATAGGCAAGGAACATGTTACTCTGCCCAAGAGAACATGGTTCACCTCCCTCTGGGCTGCGTTAGTTTTTTGGTACCCCCTTTTTGGTGATTGAAATAGGCCACTGATGAGAAGAACCCCACCGCTCGGGTAGATCCACAAACAAAAAGTCCTTTACCTCCAGAGAAGGAAGAGCCCCAGGTGCTGGCTAATGCATGTGCAGATGAAGATGAATGGAAGAATTCTGGACAGTCACACACCGATAGAAGTTTCTTATGCCTTTATTTGTAAACCAGGATCACAAAATATACAGGACACCAAAGCAGAGTGGTACAGAACAACCGCTGACGCGTTTCACGCGTATACCAAGTGCTTACTCATAGCTAAGCTATGAGTAAGCACTTGGTATACGTGTGAAACATGTCAGCTGTTGTTCTGTACCACTCTGCTTTGGTGTCCTGTATATTTTGTGATCCCGGTTTACAAATAAAGGTATAAGAAACTTCTATCAGTGTGCGGCTGTCCAGAACTCTTCCATTCATCTTCATCTGAAATATGCCATTACTGTGGCATAGTCAGACTGTATTCTGACGGGACCATTCCGCAACCTGAAGTCCAGGCTATTAGAGCCAGACGTACTACCCGAATCTTCAGGATGTTGATGGGCAAGGACTTTGTGGACTCTGACCATTTCCTTTGAACAATGGTCTCTTCTAGGACTGCTTCCCAGCCCCATAGGCTGGTATCCGTTGTTGCTATTTTCCAAGTAACCAGAATGAAAGATTTCCCTTCCTGAAAATCCCTGGCTATCAACCACCAACTGAGACTCTGGCACACCCTTGGGGCCAGATTCATCGGATAATACAAGGCTTAGGCCTTCCTTTTCCGAGCAGACAGAATACTGTATTGCCCCAATCTTAAGACTGGACATAGGAACCTGCTTCGAATGAAGCCAGCATCTTCCCTAGCAACCTCATGCCAGGGCAAATGGAAGAACTCTTCCTCGCCTTGACCACCTGGACCAGCTTCCTTATAGCCTAGATTTTGCCTGGGGAAAAATAATCCTTACTGATTGCAAGGATGATTTCTCTAGGTTGAGAATCCAGCCCAGGTGTTCCAGATTACCGATTGTACTGGACACTCTTGGTTTTATCGTGCCAACGAGAGACGACCTGCTGCTGTTAATCAAGGTATTCCAATACCGCTATACCCTGGCCTCTTAGTCTTGTTAGTACTGGGGCCAGAACTTTTGTAAATACCCGGGGAGCGGTGGCTAACCTGAAGGGCAAGGCCGTGAACTGAAAGTGGCGCTGTTCCACGAGCAAAAACAGAAATTTCTGATGAGACGGGAAAATTGGCACATATAGATAAACATCTTTGATGTCTATTGATGCTAAAACTTCTCCTCCCCGTAGGGTGGATACTACTGACCGGACAGACTCCATGCGACATGTGAATGCTTAGGAAGCAATTCAGATCTTTGAGATCTAAAAATGGGTCTGACATCTCCAATCAGTTTCGGTACCTTGAAGAGATTTGAATAAAACCACATACCCTGCTTCTTCTGAGGGGGTCTCTGTGATTACACCCTGAGACATCAATCCCTCCTAGACCGTGAGCGTCCGGGCGCCTGGCCGTACGTCCCTCTCACGAAGGATGCCTGGGCTCGAGGCTTCCAAATCTCCCGAGCTTCCTCCGCCCCGCCCGAGTGGGGCCCATGCAGTACCCGGCTCGGTCTGCCAGCGAGCGGGTTCTCCTTCGCTGGAGTGGAGGGCCACTCAAAGCGATTTAGCGTCAGACATAACGGCTTACTTTCATAGGGTCTTTGGGGAGTAGCCTAGAGCTACCACAGAGATGACCGTTCTGTCAAGGATCTCTGCTTGCCAAGCCCCTAAAAAAACCATTGAAGTCTTCCCCACCTTGATCGAGCGGGTACGCCCCTTCATAAGGAGGCCTTGGGACTCTGTTTTGTAGGCTTCTCCCCTGAGGCAGTTCCGTAGTTTTATGCAAATAAACATAGGTAAATAGTTCCAAAAGAAGCAAGTACATATGTATACAGCTTTAACGTATGTAGCATGTATCAAAGCAATATGCCTTTATGGAAGCGTGCATTCATGGAAGCATGGTCCATACAAATATGCTTTTAGGCAAAAATGAAAAGTGCATGCTGTACAGCCACATCCATGTAACACGTGCCATGGAACAAGCATCTTTGCAAAGTAAGCATGCGTTTATGAAATGTGTTATGCCACTTTACGCAACACGTATAAATGCAGACATGCATTCCTATGTGAACATGATCCTGTATATTTTAAGTAACATGTATTAACATGCCTCATAATGCAACCATCTTTAGGTGATCATGCAACTTTAGGCGATCAAGCCTCTCTGCGTAATCAAACATCCTTGTGTGATCAAGCATCCTTGTGCACTGAAGTACCCTTGTGCTATCAAGCATCTTATGCGATCAAACATCCTTGTGCGATTAAGCACTCTGCGTGATCCAGCAACTTGTGCGATCAAACATCTTGTGCGATCCAGCATCTTATGCAATCAAGCATATTGTGCGATCAAGCATTTTGTGCGATCCAGCATCTTGTGCGATCAAGCATCTTGTGCAATTAAGCATCTTGCGCGATCAAAACATCTTATGCGATCAAGCATTTTGTGGGATCCAGCACCCTTGTGCGATCCAGCATTTTGTGCGATCAAGCACCCTTGTGTGACCAAGCACACCTATGCGATCAAGCATCTTATGCGATTATGTAAATACCACGCATATCCATCTAAACATGCATTTATATGATCATGTTATGCGATCATGTGTTTCTATGTGATCACTGCTGCTCCCTTGCTTGAGGGCCCGGTGTGGGGAAGGGGGATCTATCGCATTTCTTTCCACTCCGGGAAGAGGATGCGATTAAACAACTCACCTCTATAGTAACCCAACCAAAGCTGAGGACAAACATCTTCAGTAACATAAACAGGGGCTGGAAGATTGAAAACAGCTGCAACTGACAATCCCAACAGCTCACCCTGTTTATCCACCTTTGGTCTCTCCGGGGAGGAAGGCACTGTGGAGACATGACTAGAATCCTCAGAGCCTGATGGAAGTGCCTTAGGAGCCTTTCTTTGAGGTGTCTGTACTCTTCTTGGAAGGCATAGTCCTAAGCACCAAAGCAGAGGTACTAAAGTAACCAGCGCACCACCTGCTGAGCTATAGTCCAGCAAAGAAAAGCTGCTATTAATGCTCAGCCTGATGCTGAGTAAATCTGTACTAGGAATGCCTGTATGCACCAGCTTTACATGACCTTACTGCTCCTGTGTCCGTTCAGCCAGCTGCATTGTATGCTCCAAGGTGGTCTTATGGAACCGCCCTGCGCCTGCGGTGTGGGACACATGTGGACGCCGCGTCCCGCACACAGTGCCACGCTAAGCCACACCCCATTCTGTCCCCCAACACGCCCCTCCTTACTTTTAAAATTTACAATTCCCGCACGCGCGGGCGCCGTTCGGATCTGCTGTTCAACAGGTCCGGCGTGAGGGGAGAGGATAGAAGGGGAAATATATAGGAAGAAACACGGGGAGCCGCTGCGCCCCCAAAGGGGGGGCACAAGCTATCTGTTGTAGCCTCCAACACCCTTGCTCCCCAATGGGGGAAGAAGCTGCAGTAAGGTGCTAACTTTGCATGGAATATCCAAAAATCCTCCTTGTAATATCCTCCTGGTGGCTGAGACTAAGAATGCTGTCTGCTACTGACACAGGGCGAGCATGATAAAGGTATGTGCATTTTACCCCTCTAGTAGAGAAATTAGGCATGACAGCATTTACTGACAGAAGAAGTCCATAGGTGGACTTTAATGGTCCTAGGATTCTTCACTTACCCAATCCCCGCCGCAGGATTCTGCTGATATTAGACAGATCCAACCATCACCCATCACGGCGGGCTGCATTTAGTAAACCTTTAAGGACCGCGTCCCTTTTTTGGGGGTTCCACTCCCTTGAACCTGTATACCCCCCGCCAGGAAAACTTTATGGTAATATGAGCATAACCAAAGCACTGGGTCCCGGGGTCCAGCCCTCCAAACAGAGGCATTACAGGCAAAAACTCGTTCTTCTAATACCATCCACTTTGGCCTCAGTGGCACTTTGGATGGATCCAGTCTGTAGAGGCTGTTTAAATCCAGTAAGGATCCCTCCAGTTCTTCAGAGCACATCTTCACTCGTGACCAATACCTTATACACTGGCGAAAAAACTGAGGTGCTCCCAGTATGGGAGGGGTTATATAGGGAATGAACTTCCTGTCTTGGGTGTGCCAGTGTCCATCACCTAAAGTTGGCCTATAACCCACATAGTAATTACTATGCTGCTCTGTGTCCCGTGATGTACGATAAAGAAAGGCATTTTAGTTCCTATAGCCCCTAGGATCCCAACCATGTATTCTCTACCAAAAATCTATAAGGATTCTACACATCCCCCTGGATGCCCCATCGTGAGTGGCATCGATTCGATTATCTCGCATTTAGGGCGTTATATAGACTTTTTTCTCCAGCCACTGGTCAAACATACACCTTCTTACTTGAAGGATATGGGTGAAACCATTAGACTGTTGGAACACGTTGATGTACAGGGGGTACATCATGGCCACCGCCTATGTAACCTCCGTGTATACTTGCATAGCACATAAGTTGGGAATTGAGGCAGTTCAGCATTTTCTATGTAAAGACCCTTCTCTCACTCAACTTTAAAGTGCATATATCATTGAGTTGTTAGAGTTTGTGTCAGGGCTGGCTCAGCCCTTCCTTCCCTGAGCTGGCCGCTCAGCTGTCGGCTAATTGCCAGCTCTCATTTCTCTCCACGGTTAACCAGCTGTTGTGGATCTGCTCGTCAGTCCCGCCCACTTAAAGATCTCCAGCTCACTTCATTCCTGCCTTCGCCTTGGTCACATCACAAGAAACCATGTCCTGCGTTCCTGTTTAAAGACTGGCTTTGCTGACATCCCTTCTGGCTCCTTATCCTGCTTGCTGTTCCTCTACTTGGATCCCTGGCTTCTGGCCTGGCTGATTACCCGATCTGGTTACTGAACTCTGGCTTGGCTGATTACTCGATCTGGTTACTGAACTCTAGCTTGGCTGATTACCCGATCCGGTTACTGGACTCTGGCTATGCTTTGACTACGCTTATTCTATTTACTTTTTTATTTTTATTAATAAACAAGTGTGATTTTACTGTGCTTCTGTCTCGGTCTGGTTCATGGTTTCTGACAGTAGTCAAAGGCCAATAATTCAGACGATACAGTCAATCCACGTGTTGGTAATATTTTTTCCAGATTGGATGAGCAAGATCACCGCATGGATCAGTTTGCCATGACATTAAAAACGCTCCTGAGTCACACGGCTCACCTGGAATCCCCCACTGTGGCTGCTCCGGTATAACCTGAGTTGCAGGCCATCCCTGCTGCTGTGCCAGTCTCTGTGCAGGCACGCGCCTTGAGTATTACCTCTATAAGAGGTATGTCTGGTTCCGCCCCGCTTCCCCAGCGATTTTTAGGCGATCCAGTTCAATGCAGAGGGTTTCTCAACCAAGTTATATATATACTTTATATCATATACTTTGAGATGCTGCCCCAGGCAATTCCCACAGACAGAAAGCAAAGTAGGGTTCGTGATATCTTTGCTTTCTGAGAGAGCCTTGGCCTGGGCTAACCCTCTATGGGAGACGCAAAAACCTGTTGCCTTTAGTTACCCAGAGTTTGTGGCCTCCTTTAAAAGGATATTTGACATTCCTGCATGCTCCGCTTCTGCTACCAAGTGCCTTATGTCCATCAAACAGAGTATGAGAACTGTTGCTGACTACGCCATTGAGTTCCGCACTCTGGCAGCAGAGGTTGCTTGGAACAATGAGGCCCTCGTGGCTGCTTTTTCTCATGGTCTCTCAGATTCCATCAAGGATGAGATAGCAGCCCGAGATATACCCACTGAGCTGGAGAGCTTGATCTCGTTTGCCATCCTCATTGGCTCCAGACTCAGAGAAAGACTTTCTTTTAAGGAGTGCTTGCGGAAGCCTCCTGTACGTTTGCCTCCGAGCTTCCCTCACCTCCCCTACCTCCTGGTACCGAGTCGGTCAGTAAAGATGAACCCATGCACTTGGGCTTCACACGTCCCTCTGCGGATGTCGGATGAGAGAGCCTTTAGGAGGAGGGAGAGATTGTGCCTTTATTGTGGCCAGGCACGTCACTTTTTAAAGTCTTGTCCTATCCGTCCTGGGAACACCCGAACCTTGAGGTCCTGTCATGGACAGACCTTAGGTGGTGTTGTGTTGTCCCCAGTTATCCAGAAGGATAAGCCCCTGGTTTCAGTCACCCTTTCTTGAGCTAAGTCATCTATCGAGATACAGACTCTAATCGACTCTGGGGCTGCAGGCCTATTCATTGATGTTGCCTTTGTATCAAAGCACTCGATTCCACTGCAGCTGCGTGACACTCCATTTGACATTGAGGCTCTTGATGGGAGACCTCTACAGCCTGCCCATGTGACTCATGAGATAGTTCCGTTGTCTATGGCCGTAGGGGCTCTTCACCATGAGATAATCCAATTCCAAGTGATTTCCTCTTCTAAGTTTCCGCTGGTTATTGGTTATCCTTGGTTACAGAGGCACAATCCCTCTTTTGATTGGCTCCGTGCTGAGGTTCTCTCCTGGTCACCACAATGCAGTGAAACATGCTTCCGGAAGGTAGCCAAGGTCCTGTGTACCTCTTCACTCTACACTCTGCCAGAAGAGGGATGTCTTTGACAAAGGTTCAGCCAGTAGTTTGCCTCCACACCGGCCGTATGATTGTGCAATTGACCTTCAACCTGGTGCCACTCCCCCTCATGGCCAGGTTTACCCTTTTTCGGTCTTGGATCATAAAGCCATGGAGGAGTATGTTGCAGACACACTTTCTCTGGGTTTCATCCGCAAATCCTCGTCTCCTGCTGGTGCTGGTTTCTTCTTTGTGAAGAAGAGGAGCGGTGAACTGAGACATTGTATTTATTATAGGGGTCTCAATGGTTTCACAATTAAGAATGCCTACCCGATCCCGTTGATTACAGGGTTATTTGACCGCCTCAAGGGAGTAACAGTTTTCACTAAGCTTAATCTGAGAGGGCCTTACAATCTGGTGAGGATTAAGGAGGGTGACAAGTGTTTTATACCAGAACAGGCCATTATGAGTATCTCGTAATGCCTTTTGGCCTTTGTAACGTCCCGGCAGTTTTCCAGGAATTTATTAACGATGTCCTCCGAGATTTGTTGCAGTTATGTGTGGTGGTTTATCTCAATGATATCCTCATATTTTCCAACTCCCTGGAGAGCCACCACACAGATGTCTGTCATGTGCTTCAGAAACTAAGAGAGAACAATCTCTGTTGTAAATTGGAGAAGTGTGACTTCCATCGAGAACAGGTTAAATTCTTGGGCTATGTCATTTCCACTGCTGGTTTTTCGATTGACCCAGAGAAACTTTCGGAAGTCCAACAGTGGCCTCGACCCGTGGGGTTACGTCCTCTGCAGCGTTTCCTGGGCTTTGCCAACTATTATCTGAAGTTTATTCATAACTTCTCATCTCTGGTCAAGCCCCTGACTGATATGACCAGAAAGAACGGTAACCCACAGAGTTGGTCTCCGGAGTCCATTAAGGCCTTTGAAAGTCTCAAGGCTGCCTTTGTTTCTGCTCCTGTGTTGGCACATTCTGATCCTACGTTACCTTTTATCCATGAGGTTGATGCTTCTGAGACTGGTGTTGGTGCCCTTCTGTCTCAATGTCCTACCTCTGAGAGTGCTATGCATCCTTGTGGCTACTCTTCCAAGAAATTGTCACCTGCCGAGTGCAATTACGAGATTGGTGACAGAGAGCTGTTGGCAATCATTTTAGCCCTGAAAGAATGGAGACATTGCCTCAAAGGTACCACTGTGCCGGTTCTCATGCTTACTAAACATTAGGGATGAGCCGAACACCCCCCGGTTCGATTCGCACCAGAACCTGCGAACGGACCGAAAATTCGCACGAACGTTAGAACCCCATTGACGTCTATGGGACTCGAACGTTCGAAATCAAAAGTGCTCATTTTAAAGGCTAATTTACATGGTATTGTCCTAAAAAGGGTTTGGGGACCCGGGTCCTGCCCCAGGGGACATATATCAATGCAAAAAAAGTTTTAAAAACGTCAGTTTTTTCGGGAGCAGTGATTTTAATGATGCTTAAAGTAAAAAAAAAAAAAAAAAGTGAAATATTCCTTTAAATATCGTACCTGGGGGTGTCTATATTATGCCTGTAAAGTGGCCCGTGTTTCCTGTACTTAGAACAGTCCCTGCACAAAATGTCATTTTTAAAGGAAAAAAAGTCATTTAAAACTGCTTTAATGTAATGTCGGGTAATGTCAGGTCCTGGCAATATGGAAGAAAATCAGTGAGACAAACGTCATGGGTAACCCCCAGTCCATTACCAGGCTCTTTGGGTCTTGTATGGATATTAAAGGGAACGTGCATCCAAATTAGAAAAGGAAAGGTGTGTGGCCCCCAGGCCCTATATACTCTGAACAGCAGTATACAGGCGGTGCAAACAAGACAGGGACTGTAGGTTTGTTGTTAAGTAGAATCTGTTTGTAATTTTTAACTGGTACATTTTTAACGTATTTAGCTCCAGCCAATAAATCTATTTTAAGCTTTTTGGAAAACATAGGGAAGGGTTTTCACCCATTTGTTTTGCTGTCTGTGCTCCTCTTCAGAAGATTTCACCTCACTTTTTGTCCCAATGACAAATGTTTTTTGAAAATTTGTTTTTTTTTGTGAAACAAGGATTGGTGATAAAGCATCAGTGGAAAGGAGAAAAGTTTTTCCCATATTAACTCTTACAGGAGATAATTTCCCTTCCTAGGGGTAGATTTCATCTCACTTCCTGTTGTCTCCTTCCGTTTGCAAGTAGGAGTCGTTTGTAAGTTGGATGTTTGAAAGTAGGGGGCCTGCCCTATATACTCAGCAGAAATTTGGGCCTTAGGTGTTGTTGTGGCCACAACACTATAAGCCCTCACAGGGCCCTGCTGTGAAATATTAGATCAAGAATTGTAATTACATGCCCCTGTTGAACAGGGGCAGAAAAATTGGGCCTTTGGGGGTGGTGGTGGTGCTGGTGCCACAACACTGTAAGTCCTCACAGATACTCTTGGTGGGCGTAGAAACGGGCCCTGCTGTGAAATATTAGATCAAGAATTGTAATTACATGCCCTTGTTGAACAGGGGCAGAAAAATTTGGCCTTTGGTGGTGGTGCTGGTGCCACAACACGGTAAGTCCTCACAGATACTCTTGGTGGGCGCAGAAACAGGCCCTGCTGTGAAATATTAGATCAAGAATTGTAATTACATGCCCCTGTTAAACAGGGGCAGAAAAATTGGGCCTTTGGTGGTGGTGCTGGTGCCACAACACTGTAAGTTCTCACAGATACTCTTGGTGGGCGCAGAAACGGGCCCTGCTGTGAAATATTAGATCAAGAATTCTAATTACATGTCCCTGTTGAACAGGGGCTGAAAAATTGGGCCTTAGGCACTGGTGCTGGTGCCACAACACTGCAACCCCTCACAGATAATCTAGTTGGAGCGCAGGAACTAGCCCTGTTGCAAAGAATTGCATGAAAAATTGTAAGTACACGCCCCTGTTAAATAGGGGCTGAAAAATTGGGCCTTAGGCACTGGTGCTGGTGCCACAACACTGCAACCCCTCACAGATACTCTAGTTGAAGTGCAGGAACTAGCCCTGCTGCAAAGAATTGCATGAAAAATTGTAATTACATGCCCCTGTTAAACAGGGGCTGAAAAATTGGGCATTAGGCACTGGTGCTGGTGCCACAACACTGCAACCCCTCACAGATACTCTAGCTGGAGCGCAGGAACTAGCCCTGCTGCAAAGAATTGCATGAAAAATTGTAATTACATGCCCCTGTTAAACAGGGGCTGAAAAATTGGGCCTTAGGCACTGGTGGTGGGACTGGCGGCGCCCAGAACCAAAAATGTTCTTACAAGCTATCATCATGATCATTGAGGAGGAAGAGGATAATTAGTCAGTATAACAGGATAGTCACTCAGCATCAGCATAGGCAGTCTTTGAAGGGATCTGACATTTCAAAAAAATGTATTCGATTACATCAGCATCAGGTGCTTGGTAGCTGGTGGTGATCCAGGACTGATTCATTTTTATGAAGGTCAGTCGATCGACCGAGTCGGTGGACAGACGCACCCTGTGATCGGTTACAAAGCCTCCAGCAGCACTGAATGTGCGTTCCGAAAGAACGCTGGATGCAGGACAGGCCAGTAGCTCAATTGCATACTGTGCAAGCTCTGGCCAGTGATCCATCCTCAAGACCCAGTAACCCAGAGGATTTTTGGTGGGAAAGGTGTCCAAGTCAGATCTTGCCCCTAGGTATTCCTGCACCATGTAAAACAGACGCTGGCGATGGTTGCTGGAACCGATCATACCTTGGGGCTGCGCACTGAAAAATTGTCTGCACGCATCGGTCAGACGGCCACCTTCTCCAACGCTCCTTCTTTGACTGACCGAAGCCTCAGCAACACGTTGTCCAGAAACAGGAGTTTGTAACCTCCCAGTCTCTGGGAACGTGTTGCACAGACCTTTCGGCAAGGACTTCGAAAGATGTTTCATCCTCTGCTCCCTCTGCGACGGCAAGATAAGGTCTGCAACCTTACCCTTGCAATGTGGATCAAGGAGGGTTGCCAGCCAGTATTGTTCCTTCTCCTTGATACCACGAATACGAGGATCCTTCCACAGGCTTTGCAGGATCAGGGAGGCCATGCAGCGAAGGTTTGATGAGGCATTCGGTCCGGAGTCCTCTGGGTCACTAAGGACGACATGATCCACAGCCACCTCCTCCCAGCCACGTACAAGTCCATGTGTTTCTTGGGACTGTAAATGATCCCTTAAAGACTGCTGCTGATGCTGAGTGCCAGGCTCCACCTCCATACTGACACAATCCTCTTCGTCCTCCTCCTCATCCTCTTCCTGTGTGATTGGCGGGCATGCAGGAACACTGTCTGGATAAAGGGGCCTTGAGAGCTAAGGAAGTCCTCCTCTTCCTGCTTCTGTCCTGCCTCAAGTGCCCTGTCCATTATTCCACGCAGCGTGTGCTCCAACAGGTGGAAAAGGGGGACAGTGTCACTGATGCATGCACTGTCACTGTTCACCATCCTCGTGGCCTCCTCAAATGCTTACAGGTGGCCTCAGGACATCCTGTAAGCCTGGGTACCTGCCCAAGAACCGCTGCACCACCAAGTTAAGGATGTGAGGCAAACAGGGCACATGGGTCATTTGTCCCTGTCGGAGGGCGGAGAGGAGGTTGGTGCCATTGTCACTAACCACCATTCCTGCCTTAAGTTGGTGTGGCATCAACCACCTCTGAACCTGCCCCTACAGAGCTGACAGAACCTCTGCCCCAGTGTGGCTCCTGGCCTCCAAGCACACCAGCTCAAGCACCGCATGACATCTTTTGGCCTGCATACTTGCGTAGCCCCTTGAACACCTACGGAGCACCGCTGGTTCCGAGGACAAGGCACAGGAAGAGGCCATGGTGGAAGAAGAAGAGGAGAGGATGGAGGAGAGAAGTGTGTCACAATCATTAGTAGTGGCATTTTGGAGGCGTGGTGGTGGAACAACCTCCAACACTACTGCACCTTGTCCTGCATCCTTCCCAGCTGCCAGCAGAGTCACTCAATGCGCCGTGAAACTTAGGTAATGTCCCTGTCCATGCCTGCTGGACCATGAGTCAGTGGTAATATGCACCTTACCGCTGACCGCCCTGTCCAGCGAGGCATGGACATTGCCTTCCACATGCCGGTAGAGAGCCGGAATCGCCTTTGTGAGAAAAAGTGGCATTTGGGTACCTGCCATTGAGGAATTTTGCCAAGCTAGCATTCAACCGCTGGGCATGTGGATGGCTGGGAGCAAACTTCTTTCGGCGGTGCAGCAGCTGGGGCAGGGAAATTTGCCTGGTACAATCTGACATTGGTGTACCAAAAGCAGATTGCCCACAAGTACTTGGCTGTTACCCACCTAATTCTACACCTTCATTTCTCTCAGTGCAGGTCTCAGAGAGGACTGAAGGTATAGTGGGGTTGGAGATCTCAGCTGATGAGGAGCAAGGAGAGGTCCCCTTTGTTCTTTGGTGTGGGTCTTTTAGATACGCTTGCCAATGAACTGCATGGCAGGTCAACATATGTCTGGTCAAGCATGTGGTGCCCAAGCGGGAGATGTTTTGGCCACGCAAGATACGCTTGAGACATATGTTGCAAATAGCAGCGGTGCGATCTGATGCACTCGTCTCAAAAAAGGCCCACACCAATGAACTTTTTGAATAACACGCAGAGACAGCAGCGCCCTGCACATGCGGAGTTTTGTGGTGTGATGCAGTCAGTGTGCTGCCCTTAGGCTGGCCCCTGGAGGGCATCCTACCTCGTTGGTGATTTGCCTCCTCCTCCTCTCTCCTATCAGGCACCCACGTTGAGTCAGTGACCTCATCATCCCCTCCTTCCTCATCACTGGAGCAAACCTGGCAGTATGCTGCAGCAGGGGGAGCATAACTGCCAGATTGCTGTCCTTCTTGGGCACCCCCTCTGTCCATGCTCACGTTATTGCCTTCATCTAGCTCAGTATCATCATCAGAGCCTTCTAAACTCTGGGCATCCTCCTGGAGCATGTACCCAACACTCTGGTCAAACAGTTTGAGGGACTCCTCAGGAGTACATGGTGGGGCTAGGGAAGGAGTCACTGATGCCATTGAGCCGAGGGAAGAGGCTGCGTTGGCAGCTGCTTTGCCAGACAAAGTACCCTGAGCATGGGTGAGAGAGGATGAGGAGGATGAGGATGGCTTGGTCATCCACTCGACCAAGTCTTCCGCATGTTGCGGCTCAACACGGCCAGCTCCCGAAAAAAAGGCCAAGCGTGTCCCACGGCCATGTGCTGATGAGGATGCACCGTCTCCACAACCAGCACTGTTGCCTCTAGACACAGAGCCTGCTTGCCCTCTTTTATTGGCTTGTGACTGTCTGCCTCTCCTTTTTTTATTTTTTTTGTTTTTTGTTTTTTTTTTTTTTTGACCACTTCAGTTACCTTGATCCAGAGACATCTTTCAGATTGATGGTCATATTTGTCTCTTGCCGAGTCACATCATTGTGGCCGTTCAGACTTTTCTCTTAGTTTGCGCATTCAGTATGTGAAATTACAATTATACAAAAGTGCAACATAAAAAGAAAGAAGAAGAAGAAAAAAAAAGAGCAATAAGAAAAAGACAATCACACCCGCCATATACGTCCCGGCCAGCCAGCCACCCAATCTCTTACTGTTCACATACCTGACAGTGTTTTATTACTTTTTGAACTATTTAAACTGGTGAACCCCCCCCCCCCTTCCCCCCAATGACCTATGCTAATTATTCCGATGCACACCTTATGTCAAGCTATTATTTCTTTTTTTTCCTTTCCTCCTCTTCTCTCCTTCTCTCCCTCCTCTCTTTTCCTTCCCCCTTGTTCTCTCTTAACTTCAGATCTCTAGACTATAGTACGACATCTCTGCCCTGGTGGAAAGACAGTTGCCCTCGGCGCTAAAGTAGCACTGGTTGGGGGCATGGCATTGTTTGAACCCATGGGTTCCATAGTTTCACAAACGTTTTGTAATTACCAAGCCTTGTGTAGAATGTCCTTTTGCTCCTTATTGTGGAGTTGACCGTTCCGACCCAAACTTCCGGGGTTGGAGGTGTGCTTGATTGCCATGCTTGTGCAATTAATTTTCTAGCTTGAAACAGGCATCTTGCTATCGCTACGGCTGTGCTTCTATCCCTCAGTCCGCTACTGACGTAGCCCAGCACGCAGGTTTTAGGATCGGCTCTAAGTTCACTCTAAACGTAGCATTTATTTTCTTTATAATCTCAGTCCAGTACCTTACTAGTTTTGGGCACCTCCAGACCATGTGAATTAGGTCGCCTGTTCCTCTACATCTAGGACACTCATCGTTGGTTCTACGGCCGAACATAAACAGCCTTTTTGGTGTGTAGTAAGATCTGTGTAACAGCATCAGGTGGGAGGCTTTTTGTGAGGGAGAGACCGACACCTCTGATCCAAACTCAAGAATCCTCTCCCATTGCTCGTCCGTTATCTCCCCCACATCGTCCGTCCACCTGCCCCTTATCCCTGATAGACCTGCCTTCGTATTTCCTCTCTTTGTTAGTTGGGAGTATATCTCTGAAATTAGGCCCTTGGTGGTCTCTGATTTAATTATTGTCTGTAGTAGTGGGGTCCTGCACCACACTGGGGGTTGCCTACTAAACTGCTTACTAAGAGCGTGCCTAATCTGTAAGTAACTGTAGAATGCTTGGTTTGATATCCTGTACTTGTGTCTTAGGTCCTCAAAGGCTTTCAAAGTTTCCCCTTCATATAGTTGTATCAACCGGTTTACCCCACAGCTTTCCCACAATCCGTTCCTATCTACTGTTGATATTTCGAGCAGTCGTTTATTGTTCCACAGTGGCGCATGTTCTGATATTCCTTTATACCCCATTGTTTTCTTAGCTGCTTGCCAGACCCTAGTGATCATTTTAAATGTCGGGATTTCTCCTTCTAGCGAGTCTGCCTCCAGTGCTCCCGCTAATGAGCTGTGTGGATTCCCCTGTAAAATGATTTTGACGTTGTTGTTTCCCCTACTCTCCGTGGCACATCCACCCAATTGTTGTAGCTGGGCTGCCAGATAGTACATAAATGGTTGAGGAACCCCCAGTCCCCCCTCCGTGTCGGGGCGCTGCAGTTTTTGTAGGCCGATCCTAGCCTGCCCTTTTTTCCATATTAGTTCCCTAAAAAGGGATTGGATCTTTTGGAACCACTTCCCTTCAATCCAGACTGGGGAGTTGTGAAGTAGGTATAACAACTGCGGCATCCAGACCATTTTTATCAGATTGGCTCGGCCCGCCACAGACAAGGGGAGTCTGCTCCAGATATCGCATTTCCTCTTAAATTTTAGTAAGAGGGGGGTCAAGTTATCCTTAATAAACATACCGGGGTCCTTGGACAGCACAACGCCAAGGTATTTTATTTTCTCTGTGATCTTCAAGTGAGGCAAACACGTTGGAGTAGAGTTGGCCACTGAGTCTACCGGTAGAAGCGATGACTTCTCCCAGTTGATAACTAATCCCAAAAACTTTCCAAAATCCTCTACTAGATGCATCACTTTCTCCAACGAGGAGGTCGTGTCCCCCAGGAAAAATATGACATCATCTGCGAAAAGTGCTATTCTCTCTTCCCTCCCTTTTCTTTGAAATCCCTGTATTTCCGTGGATGACCTCACTGCTCCCGCCAATGGTTCCATGGCCAGAACAAACAACAACGGAGATAAGGGACATCCCTGTCTTGTCCCTCTTTCGAGGGAAAAGCTTTCCGAGTATTCACCGTTTATCTTGAGCCTTGCCCTTGGATGGTTATACAAGATTTTTAACCAGCTGATAAATACGGGACCGAATCCAAGCCTCTCTAGCACCCTCCAGAGGTATTCCCACTCTAGGCTATCGAAAGCCTTGGCAGCATTCAGAGACAATATGGCTCTGGATCCCACATTCTCTGTTGGTACCTGTAGGTTCAAGTAAGCTCTTCTGATATTTATGCTAGTGGACCGACAGGGGATAAACCCCGATTGGTCCGGGTGCACCAGTTTGTCAATACATTTGTTTAGCCTGGATGCCAGCACCCTTGCAATGATCTTGACATCTGTGCACAACAGTGATATCGGTCTATATGAAGAAACTTCCGACTGATCTTTCCCTTCCTTTGGGATCACTACTATATCAGCCTCTGACATGGATAAGGGCAAATTACCATCCCTGGTCGTCTGCTCTAGCACTTTTAGGAGCTTTGGGAGCAGAATCTCCCCATATTTCCTATAAATCTCCAGTAATAGCCCATCTGGGCCCGGAGATTTCTGACCTGGCAGCTCTGCGACTGCCTTTTGTAGCTCCTCCAGGGTCAGGGGGGAATCCATCTCGCTTCTATCCCTCTCCGGGAGTATGGGCAGGTCTACTCCCTCCAAGAACCTGTCCATCTCACGTTGGTTAGGGCCCTGGCGGGACCTGTACAGGTCTCTATAAAATATGGAGAAAGTTTCTAAGACCTCGACCGGATCAGATGTAATATTTCCAGCCGATGTTTTAATTGAAGAGATGGTTGGTGAGAATAGATTAGACCTAGTTAGAAGGGCGAGCATCCGGCCTACTTTCTCTCCCTCCCCAAAATAATTTTGTTGCTGGAAAAGTCTCTTGTTCTCTACTCTTCTGTTGATTACCTCTTTATACTCTTGTTGTTTGTTGAGCCAAATCTCCTGTTTTTCTGGGGTTGGGTCTAACACATACTGCGCTTCTGCTTCCGTGGCCTCCCTACTGGCCCTTGCCTCCCGGTCCCTTGATATTTTTTTAACCATGGCAACCTGCTGATGTAATAGTCCCCTAAGGTATGCTTTTAGGGTATCCCACACCACCCCTACTGGTGCTGTGCCTGAGTTAAATGTTACAAACTCTTTTAACTTAGAGGTTATTTCTGTTGGGCTACTAATCAGGTCCAGCCATAGTGGGTTTATTGTCCACCTCTTCTGGCTGGTTCTAATGCTTAGGTTTAGTGTCAAAGTCAGGGGTGAGTGGTCCGATATTCCCCTCGGTCTATACTCTATGTTTCCTATTAATCGCAGGGCTTCACTATTGCCTACTGCCATGTCTATGCGCGAGAGAGTAGAGTATGACCCTGAGTGGCAGGAGTACTGCCGAATATTTGGTTTGTGAGATCTCCACAGATCACACCATCCAAACTCTTCAAGCAGTTGGGCTAATCGCCCCTCTGGTACTCTTTCCGCACGGGGCGTGGGCAGAAATCGATCCATGCTGCTATCTAGTACTGCATTAAAATCGCCCACCGCTATTATAGGAATACCCACCATGCCATCTACAAACTCCAACAGATCCAGCATGATCTCTGTTTTAAACGGGGGAGGGATATAGACATTTGCTATTACCAGAGGTATATTTTTCACAACACAACTCAAAAAGACATACCTTCCCAACATGTCTATCCTAGCTTCCCTGCAGGAGAATGAGGTACCTCTCCTCACCAAGATACTCACCCCTCTTGAGTAAGAGGTATGAACTGAGTGATACTGTTCTTGGAATTTGTTATTCCGAACGTATAATTTAGTCTCGTTAGTGAGGTGGGTTTCCTGCAGGCAAGCCAGTTCAATACCATAATTTTCCATCACCGAAAATACAGCTGCCTTCTTGGCAGGATCACTCATACCCCTAATGTTCCACGAGCCTATTTTTAAAGTTTTAAATGGCATTTATAAAAAAATAAAAAATAAAAAAAAAAAGGAAAGAAAAAAGATAACTGACCCCTCGAAAGATAAAAGCAATTCATTTGTGCAATTGTATCCACAGGACTTACCATAGTCACTGTGGTTATATTAAAAATGAGAAAAGAGAAAAGTAAGGTGAGGGGGCGAGGGCCCCCGCGTCCAGGGACCGCTCCGCCCCCTCCTCTGGTGTTGTTTAAACGTAAACAGCATGTGCAAATGTGCTTTATTTTTGTAGACCCTCTTCCCCTAAATATGTGTGCTTTTCGTTCACCACAGTATCTGACCCCATAATTTATTGTGAACCCCACTCCCCTCCCTCTATTTAACCTACCCCCCTCCCCCCCCCCCAACTTTTACCTGACCCATCCCCCCTCTCCCCACCCCTTTTCGTGTCTCCCCCTCCTGCCTAGCTAGGCCAGCCCTAGGGGCTATGCATGTGACCTTTTTACTCCCTTCCAACCGTTCAAAGAAAAACTCCTCACTCATATGCTGACCAAGTGCTTCGTGATAACCTTCCAAGCTCCTCCCCCCCTCTCCCCCTCCCCTAGCCCTAATCCAAAACATCAAATCGGTACTTAAAGTGTATATACCTAATAAAACCACATCCTTCATCCGTGCTTCCATCCATCACGCCCCCCTCTGCCCCCCCCCATGCCATCCGCTGTATGGTGAGAGAAAAAAAAGATGAAAAATAAAAAAAGAAACAAAAATAGAATGAAACATAATGATTTAACCAGCCTTGTAGTACCCCTAGCTCTGCAGAGTCATTTTGTTATCTTCGAGCCATTTTGTTGCCCCTGTCGTTGTGTCAAAGAAATGAGTGGCCCCTAGGGCAGTAATGCGCAGGCGTGCTGGATACAACAGGGCATATTCTACTTTATAGTCCCGTAGTTTGTGCTTAATGTCCCTAAATTCGGCCCTACGTTTCTGCAGGTCTGGGGAGTAGTTGGGGAAAAATAAAATTTTTGCCCCATTATGTAAAATATCCCCTTTCTCTCTAGCCCTGCGCATCAATGTGACCTTGTCCCTGTAGTTGAGGAATTTCATAATTATTGGTCTGGGATATCCTCCTGAAGGCGGGGGCCTAGTTGGCACTCTGTGGGCTCTTTCGAAAGAAAAAAGGTGAGAAAAGGTTTCCGTCCCGAATGTTCCCCTGAGCCACTTCTCCATAAACTCTTCGGGGTGGGGGCCCTCACACCGCTCCGGTAGGCCTACCACCCGCACGTTGTTCCTGCGAGACCTATTTTCCATTTCCTCCATCTTGACTTTATGCAGGTCGACCTGCGTTTTCATTGCTTTAAGCTCTTGCTTCAGTGTGGCCAAATCGTCCTCAACCTGACTCATCCTCTCCTCTAGTATGGTTGTTCTAGCAACAGTCCTTTGTAATTCTTGACTTACTGTAATTAGCTCTTCCTTTAACCCCTTCAGCTGATCGCACAGTTCACTTAGGGAGGCTTTGCAGGAATTAACAGCGCATAGGACGTCTTTCAGTGTAGGCTCCGCTGTTGGAGATATATTTTGCTCGGCGACCATGCTGGTTGCCATTCCTGAGGGTTCGCCCGCAGAGCCTTTACTGCTCGTGGTTTTTGTTGTGTGTGTTACCGTCGGCCCTTTTCCTAGACTCTTCCTATCCCCAGAGCCCCCCACATGAGATTTCTCCTGCTGTTGGAGGATACTTTTGGATGGTGATGAGGTGGAGGGGTGCGCAAATTTTTCCAGCTTGGCCGCTGCTGCTGCTGCTGCCTGGTTCCCCTTTTCCTTTGATGTACGAGTGGTTTGTGAGCTAGTATTGTCTTGCTGCTGCGACTCCTCTCCCTTTTTTCTAGTCATGGCTTATTATATAGTCCAAAGGAAAGCAATTTATGGGGTTTTAACGGCTCGTCAAGTTAGCCCTTCCCTTCCTTTTCTCAGGTCAAAATAATAACACAGTCCCAGTTATGTTTTTCTGATGTTTGGTTACAAGCAGGACTAGCACCCAACCTAGTATTATGAACAATTCCGTATTACCAAACTATTGTTTTCTCTGCCATAAGTAAATATTTACTTTAATTGCACATACCGGCTCCTGCCGGCAGGGTGTTCCTCTCCCCCACAGGGATAAGCCACTTTATGATTGCAGGATAAACTGCCTGAGCCTCAAACCCCTCTACTTCAGGCAACAATTCAGCCCCCAGTGAGAGAGAGAGAGAAGAGAAACATAAACAGTCCGCCTCCTATGTAGTGCTCAGTACCTTGGTGCTGCCGGGGTACCTGGGCAGTGCAGGGACGTTCCCCACTGGTCGCTTCCTCCACTGTCAGTGAACGCCGTCAGAGTCGTCAGCGTCGGAGCCGTCGCCTCGGCAACCCTCTCTGACACGGCCGGCGTCTCGCGCTCTCCTCGCCGCTCCTCGCCGCTCCAGGGGGGGGGTCGTCGGCACCGCTGATGGCACTCCGGCGGCACACACAGACACAGGCAGTATGGAGGTATTGAAGGGAGCCGGGCAAGCAGACAAGCCCAAGGCTCTGCGGCGGATGAAAGAGCTTCCAGCTGGGCTTGATCCGCTAAGCTGGTGCGGATGGTCACGGAGGCATCAGGACAGAGGGAGACCGCTAGCACCGCCTCTCACTCTGACATCCGGTCACGTCCCCCAATCGCTACGCACTGCATTCTAGTGTGTCTGCCTCTCCTTGTTGGCCTTCCAGACATACTAATGGCCTGCAGTGAGATGTAGCTGCACTTAGCTGGGATATATATATATATATATATATATACTGATACTGCAGCTAGCAAAATCAACTGTAGTTTGAGAACACCACCAATCTTCTACAGGTAGCTTTAGATGAACACTGTGCAGAGGTCGCACTACACTAACTTGTAGCTTTAGCTGAACACTGTGCAGAGGACACACTACACCAACGTTAAAATAATGTAGCTGCCTGCGGTAGTGATAGGATCAGGAAAACACCACCAACCTTCTACAGGTAGCTTTAGCTGAACACTGTGCAGAGGTCGCACTACACTAACGTGTAAATAATGTAGCTGCCTGCAGTAGTGATAGGATCAGGAAAACACCACCAACCTTCTACAGATAGCTTTAGCTGAACACTGTAAAGAGGATGCACTACACTAACGTTAAAATAATGTAGCTGCCTGCGGTAGTGATAGGATCAGGAAAACACCATCAACCTTTTACAGGTAGCTTTAGCT
Source organism: Lithobates clamitans (assembly GCA_037952925.1). NCBI lineage: Eukaryota > Metazoa > Chordata > Amphibia > Anura > Ranidae > Lithobates > Lithobates clamitans. Next base: position 388,695 of record JBBGZY010001009.1, read on the forward strand.
GAACACTTTGTGACCTCTGCACAAGACTAACGTGTAAATAATGTAGCTGCCTGCGGTAGTGATAGGATCAGGAAAACACCACCAACCTTCTACAGGTAGCTTTAGCTGAACACTGTGCAGAGGTTGCACTACACTAACTTGTAGCTTTAGCTGAACACTGTTCAGAGGACGCACTACACTAACTTGTAGCTTTAGCTGAACACTGTGCAGGGGTCGCACTACACTAACTTGTAGCTTTAGCTGAACACTGTGCACTACACTAACTTGTAGCTTTAGCTGAACACTGTTCAAAGGACGCACTACACTAACTTGTAGCTTTAGCTGAACACTGTGAGGAGGACGCACTACACTTACTTGTAGCTTTAGCTGAACACTGTTCAGAGGACACACTACACTAAATTGTAGCTTTAGCTGAACACTGTGCAGAGGTCGCACTACACTAACTTGTAGCTTTAGCTAAACACTGTGAGGAGGACGCACTACACTAACTTGTAGCTTTAGCTGAACACTGTTCAGAGGACGCACTACACTAACTTGTAGCTTTAGCTGAACACTGTGCAGGGGTCGCACTACACTAACTTGTAGCTTTAGCTGAACACTGTGAGGAGGACGCACTACACTAACTTGTAGCTTTAGCTGAACACTGTGCAGAGGTCGCACTACACTAACTGTAAATAGTCTAGCTGCCTGACTGTGGTACTAATAGGATCAGAAGAACACCAGCAATTTTCTTCAAGTAGCTGTAAATACTGTAACAACACAAGCCTGCCTGTCAGTAGGAAGATAATAACAGGAACCGATCTAGCTAAACTGAATACAGTGTATATATATATCTATATATCTATATATCTATATATATCTATATCTATAGATATATATATATATATATATATATATATATATATATATATAGATATATATATATATACAACATCTGGGATGCATATATATATATATACACAATACACTATAAGTGCAGCTAACTGACTGACTGTACTGCCTAATCTATCTAACTTAAATCAAATGACACTGTCTCTCTGTGTCTCAACGCCGGAACACACTACACAGGGCTGCCATGCAGGCAGCCTTATATAGTGTGGGGCGTGTACTAAACCCCCTGAGCCATAATTGGCCAAAGCCACCCTGGCTTTGGCCAATTACAGCTCTCTCTACAGACGGCGCTGTGATTGGCCAAGCATGCGGGTCATAGTGCATGCTTGGCCAATCATCAGCCAGCAATGCACTGCAATGCTGCAGTGAATTATGGGCCGTAACGCGCCACACGAATTCGGCGCGAACGGCCCATATCGTTCGCAATTCAGCGAACAGGTGAACAGACGATGTTCGAGTCGAACATGGGTTCGACTCGAACACGAAGCTCATCCCTACTGATCATAAGAATCTCACATTCTTCTCTGAGGCTAAATGCCTTTCTCCCAGAAGGGCGCTTTGGGCTCTTTTCTTGTCAAGTTTCAATTACATTGTCTCATTCTTACCCGGTACTAAGAATGTAAGGGCTGACGCCTTGTCACAACAATTTTCCTCCTCTTCCAAGTTGGAGTTAGTTTGGTTCCTATGATTCCTCCTGATCGTATTCTGGCTACGGTTCGCACCCGTCTTACTTCTCCTTCGGGTGACAAAATTCTTGCTGCTCAGGTCGATGCTCCTCCTGAGAAACCTTGTGACCGCTGCTTTGTCCCAGAGTGTCTCCGTACTGCCGTGCTCCAGACTTACCATTCTCCCAAGGCAGCTGGCTATCCTGGTAAGAATCAACTTGTTTGGGCCATTTCCCAACAATTCTGGTGGCCTAGTCTACGTGCTGATGTAACTGCCTTCGTAGCTGCCTGTTCCATGTGTGCTTAGAGTAAGACTCCACGACACCTTCCAGTTGGCCTCCTACAACCCATACCCAATGGAGAGAGGCCCTGGACCCACCTGTCTATGGATTTGATTGTGGAGTTGCCCAACTCCCAAGGCAACACAGTTATTATTATGATGGTTGACCGGTTCTCAAAGATGTGTCATTGTATTCCACTTAAGAAGTTGCCCACTTCTAAGGAACTGGCTTCCATTTTTGCTCGGGAGATCTTTTGCTTATATGGGCTACCCAAGGTGATTCTCTCGGACAGGGGTAGTCAGTTTGTGTCCCGGTTCTGGCGAGCGTTTTGTGCACAGCTGGGAATTCAGCTTGCTTTCTCCTCTGCGTATCACCCGCAGTCAGATGGGGCCGCAGAACGAGCCAATCAGTCCTTGGAGCAATTCCTACATTGCAATATTTCTGACCATCACAACAACTGGTCAGACCTATTACCATGGGCAGTTTGCTCACAACAGTGCCTTGAATTCTGCTTCCCGATTGTCTCTGTTTATGGCTAATTATGGTTTCCAACCTTCCATGTTGCCTGACTAATTTGTTCCACAGAGTATTCCTGCACTAGAGGAACATCTCCGTGGTCTTCGTTCCACTTGGCATAAGTCCAGGAGGCTTTGCGTCATGCTAATGATAGGTACAGACTCCATGCTGACCGCAGACGCCTGCTTGCACCTTCCTACCAGGTTGGGGACAGGGTCTGGCTGTCATCTCGCAACCTCCGACTTTGTGTTCCCTCACTGAAGTTCGCACCTCGGTTTATTGGGCCTTTCCGTATGCTTCACAGGATTAAGCCATGCCATGGTGCCATTTTATTTAATCACTTGCCGCCGGCACTATTACAGAATGACAGCGGCAAAGTGGTTTGATATTCCTGATCGGACGTCATATGACGTGATCAGGAATATCGAGCCACTGCGCGGCCCCGGGGGCGCGCATCGCGGCGATCGTTGTTGCAGGGTGTCAGTCTGACACCCTGCAACACCAATCTAGGTAAAGAGTCTCCGACAGAGACTCTTTACCAAGTGATCAGCCGTGTCCAATCACGGCTGATCACAATGTCAATAGAAAGAGTCGGTGATCGGCTTTTCCTCACTCTTGTGTGACAGACGCGAGTAGAGGAGAGCCGATCGGCTGCTCTCCTGACAGGGGGGGTCTGTGCTGATTGTTTATCAGCACAGCCCCCCCTCGGATCCTACCCAGGACCACCAGGGAAGCTGCCCAGGACCACCAGGGAAGCGATCCACACTGGACCACCAGGTATGCCCCTAGACCACCAAGGAAATGCCACTGTGTGCCCAGGCAGCTGCCAATCTGTGCCCAAGCATCTGCCAGTCAGTACCCACTTCAATGCCTACCACTGCCAGTGCCACCAGGGATGCCCATCAGTGCCTCATATCAGTGCCGCATATCAGTGCCCATCAGTGCCACGTATCAGTGCCCATCAGTGCCCATCAGTGCCACCTATCAGTGCCCATAAGTGCCCAGCAGTGCCGCATATCAGTGCCGCCTATCAGTGCCACCCTATCAGTGCCCATCAGTGCCCATCAGTGCCACCTATCAGTGCCCATAAGTGCCCAGCAGTGCCGCCTATCAGTGCCGCCTATCAGTACCACCCTATCAGTGCCCAGCAGTGCCCAGCAGTGCTGCCTTTCATTGCCCATCAGTGTTGCCTATCAGTGCCCATCAGTGCCAACCAGTGCCAGCCATCAGTGCCCATCAGTGCCGCCTATCAATGCCCATCAGTGCTGCATATGAGTGCCACCCATCAGTGCCGCCTACCAGTGCCCATCGGTGCCGCATATCAGTGCCCATCGTCAGTGCCCGTCAGTGCCTGCTCATTGGTGCCACCTCATCGGTGCCGCCGTATCAGTGCCTGTCAGTGCCGCCTTATCAGTGCCCATCAGTGAAAGAGAAAACTTACTTATTTACAATTTTTTTTAACAGAAACAAAAGCAAAAGTTTTATTTTTTTCAAAATTTTTTTATTTGTTTAGCAAAAAATAAAAACCGCAGAGGTGATCAAATACCACCAAAAGAAAGGTCTATTTGTGGGAACAAAATGATAAAAATTTAGTTTGGGTACAGTGTAGCATGACCGCGCAATTGTCATTCAAACTGCGACAGCGCTGAAAGCTGAAAATTGGTCTGGGCAGGAAGGTGTCTAAGTGCCCTGTATTGAAGTGGTTAAACCAGGAAGTGCAGTGTATACATGCAGAAAGCATCAATTATGATCACAGGTTGGTAATTTTACTATTGGGCCTCATAAGAGGTGACTACAGCAGACTCATACGTCAAATGATGTCTCTTTAGAAGAAACGTGTCGGGACGCACCCTGCTGATGTAATTTCGTTACCCACAAACTGCACAGTACAGGGGGTCCTTACATTACTTTCTCGGCAGAACACACCGGCGGCTCCTGCATTGAGTAGGGGGGCTGCACTGAGGGGGGGCTGCATTGAGGGGGGGTCTGCACAAATAGAGGGGGGGCTGCACTGAGGGGGGGCTGCACTAATAGATGGGGGCTGCACTGAGGGGGGTCTGCACTAATAGAGGGGGGATGCACTGAGGGGGGTCTGCACTAGTAGAGGGGGGCTGCACTGAGGGGGGCTGCACTAATAGAGGGGGGCTTCACTGAGGGGGGGTCTGCACTAATAGAGGGGGGGCTGCACTGAGGGGGGCTGCACTAATTGAGGGGGGTCTGCACTAATATGCACTAATAGAGGGGGGGTCTGCACTAATAGAGGGGGGGCTGCACTAATTGAGGGTGGTCTGCACTAATAGAGGGGGGGCTGCACTGAGGGGGGCTGCACTAATAGAGGGGAGGTCTGCACTAATAGAGGGGGGTCTGCACTAATAGAGGGGGGGTCTGCACTGAAGGAGGGGGTCTGCACTGATGGAGGGAATCTGTACTGATGGAGGGGGTCTGCACTGAGGGGGTCTGCACTGAGTGGGTCTACACTGATGGAGGGGGTCTGCACTGAGGGGGTCTATACAGACTCTGCCGGGGGCACCTGATGCAAGGACAGACTCTGCCGGGGGCACCTGATGCAAGGACAGACTCTGCCGGGGGCACCTGATGCAAAGACAGACTCTGCCGGGGGCACCTGATGCAAGGACAGACTCTGCTGGTGGCAGGCGACACGCTCAGGGATCCCACTGATTCGTCATTATGGTGAGTTGAATGATTTAATTTTATATTACAATGTAATAATAGAAATAATGCGCTTCAATCATCCTGACACCATAACAACCATGGTGCCAGGATGATTGAAGCGTTAACACTAGGTGTTTGGAATATCTTTATCTGCTGATTGTTAAACTTTCTAGAATACACATATTTCTATTGTGTAGGATCTGGGGCTGCTGTCCCTTCATTCCCATCTCCCCCTTTCCCTCTCCCCCTTTCCCTTTCCCCCTTTCCTTCTCCCCCTTTCCTTCTCCCCCTTTCCTTCTCCCCCTTTCCCTCTCCATCCCTCATTCATCTCAGACTCTAACCACACCCTCTTGAGCCACGCCCATTTAATCCACGCCCACTCTCACGTAAGCCACGCCCATTTTTCACCGCGGCACACTTTGCGCACCGCACTTGTGGTTTTTTGCTAAGCCACGCCTACAAACTAATGCCCCGCCCCCTAATTATTGTACGGCTCTGCCTACAGCCAAAAAAAGTGTCCCACATATTTTTTTTGCAATGTTGGCAAATATGTTGAACCATTTTCTAAATGTGAGTGTTTCCAATTCTCTTTTGATAAATTTTACGTTCATGCGCATTCACACTGTGTGGAGTGTTTTCTTTTTTAGTCATGCTGTTTTGAACACTTGAGAGGATTTGGTCTGAAAGGTTAGCTGCTTCTGAAGACTGCTTCTTGGTGACATCTCTTGACCAATTAGATTGCTTTACAACTTGATCTGGAACCCAGACGTGGAGGTCCCATATTTTGGTGGTTGCACCATAAGCCTTGTTGACTCACTGAGCATATGCCCATTTGAGTCCTCTCACTCCGGCAAGCCTCCTCACTAACTGGCAGTGGTTCTATTGTCTGTGTCCTCACCTCAACAATGATGCCACATGGAATCCCACTTCTAGTTACACTATTTGTTTTCACCGCAGGGGCGGATCCAGAGCCTAGTCTTGGGAGGGGCACTGCCAGAAAATACTTTTTTGGGGTAAATTTAATGGGGAAATGGCTGGTGTCAGCGCTTCAATCATCACGGCACCATGGTTGTTATGGTGTCAGGATGATTGAAGCGCATTACTATATAAAAGAAATAGTTCAACTCACCATAATGCAGAATCAGTGGGAGCCCAGAGCGTGTCACTTGCCACTGTCACCTGCCACACGTTGCGGATTGCCACTTGCCATGTCGCCTGTCACTAGATGCAGATTGTCACTTGCCACATGTTGCAGATTGTCACTTGCCACGTCGTCAGATGCAGATTGTCACTTGCCACCTCCCATGCCACACGTTGCAGATTGTCACTTGCCATGTCCCATGCCACACGTTGCAGATTGTCACTTGCCACGTCCCATGCCAGACGCTGCGGATTGTCACTTGCAATTGCCCCGTTGCCCCCCCTGAATCCGCCCCTGTTTCACCGTTTATTTAAAGACTGCTATGTTTTTGTTTTAGACCAACTTTTGTATGATGGCACATGGACTTTAGTTTGGGTGTGGTTTTCACATCTCATTTTCATTATTATTAGTTTTTGTGGCCATTGCACAGTGTACATCAGTTTGTATACATTTGTATTTCCATGTTTTGAGTGCTGCACATAATTTCACTTTTCACATAAAATTTATAAACTTCCACAATCTTCATAGTGGGGTGCATCCTGCTCACAGTGTTCAGCCAAACCTACAATTTGGTGTAGTGAGACCTCTGCACAGTGTTCATCTAAAGCTACAAGTTAGTGCAGTGCGTCCTGCTCACAGTGTTCAGCTAGATCCGTTCCTGTTATCTTCTTACTGACAGGCAGGCTTGTCTTGTTACAGTATTTACAGCTACCTGAATAAAATTGCTGGTGTTCTTTTGATCCTATTAGTACCACAGTCAGGCAACTAGACTATTTACAGTTAGTGCAGTGCATCCTGCTCACAGTGTTCAGCTAAACCTACAAGTTGGTGTAGTGAGACCTCTGCACAGTGTTCATCTAAAGCTACAAGTTAGTGCAGTGCGTCCTGCTCACAGTGTTCAGCTAAAACTACAAGTTAGTGCTGTGCGTCCTGCTCACAGTGTTCAGCTAAACCTACACAATGGTGTAGTGAGACCTCTGCACAGTGTTCATCTCAAGCTACAATTTAGTACAGTGTGTCCTGCTCACAGTGTTCAGCTAAAACTACAAGTTAGTGCTGTGCGTCCTGCTCACAGTGTTCAGCTAAACCTACAAGTTGGTGTAGTGAGACCTCTGCACAGTGTTCATCTAAAGCTACAAGTTAGTGCAGTGCGTCCTGCTCACAGTGTTCAGCTAAAACTACAAGTTAGTGCTGTGCATCCTGCTCACAGTGTTCAGCTAAACCTACAAATTGGTGTAGTGAGACCTCTGCACAGTGTTCATCTCAAGCTACAAGTTAGTGCAGTGCGTCCTGCTCACAGTGTTCAGCTAAAACTACAAGTTAGTGCTGTGCATCCTGCTCACAGTGTTCAGCTAAAACTACAAGTTAGTGCTGTGCGCCCTGCTCACAGTGTTCAGCTAAGCCTACAAGTTGGTGTAGTGAGACCTCTGCACAGTGTTCATCTCAAGCTACAAGTTAGTGCAGTGCGTCCTGCTCACAGTGTTCAGCTAAAACTACAAGTTAGTGCTGTGCGTCCTGCTCATAGTGTTCAGCTAAAACTACAAGTTAGTGCTGTGCGTCCTGCTCACAGTGTTCAGCTAAACCTACAAGTTGGTGTAGTGAGACCTCTGCACAGTGTTCATCTAAAGCTACAAGTTAGTGCAGTGCGTCCTGCTCACAGTATTCAGCTAAAACTACAAGTTAGTGCTGTGCGTCCTGCTCACAGTGTTCAGCTAAACCTACAAGTTGGTGTAGTGAGACCTCTGCACAGTGTTCACCTAAAGCTACAAGTTAGTGCAGTGCGTCCTGCTCACACTGTTCAGCTAAAACTACAAGTTAGTGTGGTGCGTCCACCTCACAGTGTTCAGCTAAACCTACAAGTTAGTTTTTTGCGAGCTCTGCACAGTGTTCAGCTAAAGCTACCTGTAGAAGGTTGGTGGTGTTCTCATACTACAGGCAGGCAGTTGATTTTGCTAGCTGCAGTATCAGTACATATATATATATATGTATATATATATACATTTTCACGTTTTGTCAGCCATTTTCTATTTCCTCTTGTTTTGTGTTCCGGTCAGATGGTGCCAAAATAAGAGTTTTTTCCATCTATTGACCATTGGGGCCCATGTACAAACATACCCAATCTTATACATGAATATATAATATTTACCACCTTGATTTTTTTTTTTTTTTCCTGGTTTCATCAGTCTATCAATTAAGGGGTGTGGTTAATTGCTCACAGGTGACCATTTAACTGGTAGCAGGGCTCAGTCTGAGCGTGCTCAGTTTGAAGCAGTGGAGCTTGGTGTAAGTGGAGCTGGATTAAGTGGGAGTTAAACACAAGAGTTATGCCGCGTACACACGGTCGGACTTTTCAGCTACAAAAGTCCAACGGACATTGACGGACTAAAGCTGGCTGGTAATCTGATCGTGTGTGGGCTTCTCCGGACTTTCAACGTACTTTTTTAGCCTCAAATCCGACGTACTTTAGATTTGAAACATGCTTCAAATCTTTACGTCGTAACTACGACGGACCCCGAAGTCCGCTCGTCTGTATGCTAGTCCTACGGACAAAAAAACGACGCATGCTCATAAGCAAAAACTAAACGGAAGCACTCGGTCTAGTAAAACTAGTGTTCGTATTGTAGGTAGCACATTCATCACGCTGTAAAATCTGTGATCGTTGAATGCAGCGCATTTTATTTCTTCTTTACGAATGTTCTAAAGAACGAAGGTGTTTTGCTGTTCATAATCAGAGTTCTCCCAAACTGATTTCTGGATTCTTTTTCTCTTTGATCTCATGAATGATATAGTATGCTTTTTAAAAACAATGTTTCCATACTAATAATACTTTTTCCCTTTATATTTTTTTTTTTTTAGGTTTGTAAAGTTACCACAAAGAACCCATTATTCTATTTTTTTTTTCTAGTGATTATTTTTTAGTTTTTATATAAAGTGAACCCAAAGCACCGTTTTTGGTTATGTAGATTTTTTTAGTTTCAAGACTTACCACTTGAACATTATTAACATTAGTAATGTATTTTTGGTGTGTTTTTTTCAAACTCAATGAGATTGTTGTCCCTTGTTAATTTAACATTGTGTGTCAAATCAATGATTTAAAAGAAAACACATAAAGTCTTTTGCTAAACTCAAAAAAGATCCATTTATTCATGGTCAAAATAAAATAAAGAGGAAGTCAACGCTGGAAAAAGTCGTTGTCCAAGAAAATTGGGATCTTGCGGAGTCCATATAAGAGGGAGCACAATCTGGTCCAAGAATCCCAGAGATCAACAGCACCAGCAGATGATCTAGATGTCCCCAGACTGTGGTCCTACAACAGCCTGCGTCTTCTGTCAGACCAGACTGAACCCAGGTCATCACTTTCTTCTCTTCCCTGCAGCCTTTCCTCCACGCTGCCCTGCAGCTTTCCCTGCAGCCTTCCCTGTAGCCTTCTTTTGAGGCTGTGGCTCTGGTGTTTCAGTTGTGGCAGGAGGAGGAGGAGGAGGAGGAGGAGGAGGGGGGGCTGCCTCATGTAGTTGGGTGTTTTGTGTTAGCGTGCCCTGCAGCCCCTTATGGATTGTTTCCCCAAATAGTCGCTCACAAATGAGGCGCTGCTCCCAATCCATCTGAAAAAGCCTGCTGGCTAAGTAGCAGCCATAGGATTCTTCCGCTTCGGGGGGGCTCGTTAAAAAACGGGTGGCCTCTTGCATGAGGCGCAGGGATGCGTCCTGTGTGACCATCCCCTTCCTGGCCCTTTTTTTGGGAAGGTGGAGGGGAGGCACTTGAGATTGGGTCAGGCTCCTACTGGGCCCAGCCACCTCACTTGGCCCAGCCACCTCACTTGGCCCAGCCACCTCACTGGGAGCAGCCACCTCCTGCGTGACACTGGGCCCAGCCTCCTCCAGGATGATGGTGAATCCGGCCTCCTCCAGGCTGTCCATGGGCCCGGTCTCCTCCTGCCTGCCAGTTTCCCCACATTCCTCCTGGATGGACTCATCCTGTGTATAAAAAAAGGACAATAGTTTTAGTTTCTTTTTTTGGGTTCATCAATGACACACAGTTTGCTTCTCATGACTAGCAAATTCAATGTGAATACATCTCTTTAATAAAAGAGTCTAATCAGACACCCTAATTATTTCAAGCAGGTGCCAAACATATTTAGCCACTACTGTCATTTGATATGTATACACAATTTTGAGTGCAAAATTATTTTAGACAATTATAACATCCAGTTAACATCATTAATATTAGTACAGTAAATATTTGTTAAAATAATTTACCTGACTCCAGATGGTCATATCCGGTTCATCCAGGATGGAAGACCCAGCTTACTCCTCATCAGCCTCTGCTGGGGTGGAGGGAAGGGTGGAGGGAAGGGTTGAAAGTGATGCCCTGGCTTCATTCTGGTCATCAAGAAAACGGAGTTGATTGTAGTACCACAGCCTGGGTACATAAACATCATCTGCTGATGCTCCTGATCTCCTTGATTCCTGGATCTTCCTATGCTCCCTTTTATACATGTTCCTCAAGACCCCAATTTTCTTGAGCACTGTCTCCATTGTTGCTCCCGGGATGGTCGCCTGGACAAAGGACAGAAGTCTCTCCAGCGTTGACTTCCTCACATGCTTGGCATAATACTGAGGGTGTTTCACCTCCCACAAATTCCTCATCTCTCGATATTTCGAAATAAAAGCTGTAAGGAACTCTGGATCCTTAAATAGGGGATTCATTATATCTGGAAAAGAGAAAGTCACAAGACCAAAAACACTTATTATAGGTTTCTGCTAACCCCTCATCATCTTCTCCCTATGTAGGCCTCATCAATCTATCAAGCCATATAGGCCGCTTGCTACAAAGTCATGACCATAAAACCCCCCGAAAAAAAACAAAGAAAAAAAACAATAAAATTACCTTCGTTTTGTAACGTCCTGGTCCACTATCACCTACGCACAGAACGTACGTACGACACGTGCGCAAGGCCCCTCTTTATACACTACGCATGTGTGAAACTCCGCCTGCGTCGCCCGCTCCTGACGTTCGAAATTAACTCATGTTCTCCGCCCCCTAATTCGACGCACAGAACGTACGTACGACACGTGCGCAAGGCCCCTCTTTATACACTACGCATGTGTGAAACTCCGCCTGCGTCGCCCGCCCCTGACGTTCGAAATTAACTCATGTTCTCCGCCCCCTAATTCGACGCACAGAACGTACGTACGACACGTGTGCAAGGCCCCTCTTTATACACTACGCATGTGTGAAACTCCGCCTGCGTCGCCCGCCCCTGACGTTCGATTTTAACTCATGTTCTCCGCCCATTTTTAGTTACGGCGCGTAGTGGGGTAAATAATGGCGGAGACACCTGACATGTCCTCAGGTAGTGGAAAAAGCCCGGAGGCTGGAACGTCCACAAAATCTGTGAGGCCTAGATTTAAGGCCTCCAATATGAGTTTTAAAGAAATGGTGGAGATGGTGGCCATTCTTCACAAAGACGACTATGATGGGAAGTATGGGCCGTACGCACGGCCAAATTTGCGCAAGGCCAAAATAATGGCGAAGGTCGTGGACACTTTGCAGGCTTCTTTTGGGGTACAGCGCTCCCGAGATCAACTTCGCAAAAGATGGTCTGACCTGAAACTCAGGGAGCCGGATCAATATAGACGGATCCGGAAAGTGCTTAAAAAAAGTAAGTACTTGTCGTGTTTTTCTCTTGTGTTTATTACCTTGTATACTGCTCCATGTGCTTTTCCTTCCTATACGATTTTTTTGTTCATCGTTTCAAACGATCTTTTACAAAACCTCGTTACATATCTATAGATAGATCTATGTAAAAATATATATATAAAAATATATATATATATCTAAAAATATATATATATATATATATATATATCTAAAAATATATATATATATATATATATATATATATATATATATATATATATATATATATATATATCTAAAAATATATATATATATATATATATATATATATATATATATTTTTTTTTATATATATATATATATATATATATATATATATATATATTTTTAGATATATATATATATTTTTAGATATATATATATATTTTTATATATATATATTTTTTTTTAGATATATATATTTTATATATATATATATATAAAAAAAAAAAAAAGATATAGATATATAGATAGATAGATATAGAAATGTAAAACATTCTTTTGGAATATTTTAAGTTATCTTTTTTTATTTACATTTAGTTAGATATTTATAGATTTTGTTCCAGATATATATAGAGAGAGAGAGAGAGATCAAAAGATTATTAACTATATTTTGAGATATTGATATCTAGATATCTATCTATCCGATATGTCTTTATAATTTAAAATATTGAGGTAAAATAGGAACTCTACACAAACCACTTCACTACAAATGTTAGAAAATGACTATGTACTAAAATATCTGTGTGCTAAGTAGATTAATAATTTTTGGTTTCACATAGGGGAAAAATCACTCAGCCAACAAGAAGACAGTCCACCCCAAGCCAAACATGATTGGGAAATCAGCCCAAGCCCCACTGAGGATGTGGAGGAAGGAGAGGTGGGCGACATGGGCACTCCACCAGGTGAGTGTCTGACACACCAGCTTACGGTAATCTATGCATGGCTGCCTTTTGTTTAATGTAATTTTTCTACTCTATTTTAGGGGATCTGGTTGTGCTTGATTCAAGCAACAGTGCCACCCCCGAGGATGTGGAGGAATTAGGCTACATGGGCACCCCACCAGGTCAGTGTCTGAGACAACAGCTTTATTATGGTAAGGTAAACTATGTATGTGTGCATATTTCTAAATACATTTTTTGGTTTCATTCCACTTTAGGTACACAAAGTGACTATTTCACGTCTGAAAGTGCCCAACGGCTAATTGGTCAAATAATGGCCTGGAATAAGGACATGGATAAAATGCGGAATCGGCTGGATCGTATGCAGCAGGAAATGAAGGACATGATTGATGTTTTGGGCCGAATATAAATGCCCTTTTTGAAACCCCAAAACATCGATCATGTCCTTCATTTCCTGTTTTGCTGACCCCATTCTGGGCCTTCTCTTTATTTTTTTGGCTGAACATAAATGGCTGTTTAACCTAATTTTAAAAAGGAGGGCTGATTCTCGAAAATACATTCAAAATCCACAAAAAAATAAAACTTGATTTTCCAAAAAACAACAACCCAAAAAAAAAAAACATTTTAAATAAAAAAAAAAGAAAAAATTGATTTTAAAACCCAAAAAAAAAAAAAAATTGATTTTCAAACCAAAAAAAATTAAAAAATTTGATTTTAAAAACACAAAAAAAAGAAAAAATTGATTTTAAAAACACAAAAAAAAGAAAAAATTGATTTTAAAAACACAAAAAAAAAAGAAAAAATTGATTTTAAAAACAAAAAAAAAAAAAAAAAAGATTTTAAAACACCAAAAAAAAAAAAAAAGATTTTAAAACCAAAAAAAAACAAAAATTGATTTTCAAACCAAAAAAAATAAAAAAATTGATTTTAAAAACAAAAAAAAAAAATATTGATTTTCTCAAAAACAAAATCAAAAAATAAACTGGATTTAAAAAAAAAAAAAAAAAAAAAAGCCTGTTTGCGAAAATCAAAAAGCCAAAAATATTTTTTTGTGGATTATGTCTAAATATTTAAATATAATTATATTTTTCAAAATTATTAAGATATCATTATATTTTTGTCTATGAACATTTTATACTAAATGCAGAACTGAATGCATAACAACCATTAATAAAAACATCTCCTTATAGGAATTAAATAAATGTGTGGTTTGTTATTTCAATGCTCAGTATCAGTTTGGTTATAATTGTCAAAAAGTTGTTTACAGTGGCAATGGAGCTTTTATTTAGACATTTAAAATGAAAATACAGTTGGCACTACAACTGCTCGACCATAACCTAGGAGAAAGCCCAAAAGAAAGGCAAGCAAGAAATATAATTCAAGATTTCATCCATATTTTTTTTATTTTAAAAAATTAAATATCATGGCCCATTGCAATGGCCCCCCTACCCATAAAATAATTAACATATTGCTGTCTAACTTGACGGGCACTTTGGGGGGCCAAGCCAGTATGGACATTATCCAGGCCCGTAAGGTTGTCATCTATAAGTCCGGCCTCAGGCCCAACTGTGCCTATATAATTCTGAGAATGTTTGTTTAAAAAGTTGTGCAGAATGCAGCACGATAAAATGATAAAATTAAGTTTGTATTCCGCCAAATTAATGGCTGTTTGAAACAGGCGGAACCGGCTGGCCAGAATTCCAAACGCATTCTCAACCACTCTTCTAGCTCTGGCCAGCCGGAAATTAAAAACCCTCCTCTCCGGGGTGAGGGTTCTTTGGGGGAATGGCCTCATGAGGTGCTTGCTCAGAGCGAAGGCTTCATCGGCAATGAAGACAAAGGGGAGTCCTTCCACATTATCCGCATCAGGTGGCAATCCCAGGCCACCACTCTGGAGACGCTGGCAGAACTCCGTCTGGGCAAATACTCCTCCATCCAACATCCGGCCATTCTTCCCCACGTCCACATATAAAAATTCATAGTGTGCAGACACCACCGCCATTAAAACAATACTGTGGAACCCTTTATAATTGAAATAGTATGACCCCGAATGGGGTGGTGGCACAATGTGGACATGTTTCCCATCTATAGCCCCTCCACAATTGGGAAAGTCCCAACGGCTAGCAAAATGGGATGCCACAGTCTGCCATTCCTGTGGCGTTGAAGGAAACTGGGGAATCAAACAAGAAAACCAAAATCAATTAATTTGGAAGCTAACATTGCAATAAAATTAGACAATTCAAAACATTATTCCCCAGCATCAGTATAACATTAAATAATTTAATTCTTCTGGAAAAACTAATATGGAAAGGCACACTTATCAGATTGCTCACCCCCTCTGATGGAACATTGATTACATTTTAGGGGGTTGTGAAATCCGTAAAATAGATTTCTTTTAGGACACGCAGGAATTTAGGGACTAAAAAGGCTACAAGACTGCAGTTGTCGCACTCTGCAGTTGCAGTTGCTAACCAGCTTACAGTAAATGAGGTAATGTAAAAAGGCATTCATGTTGCAAGGAGTACACAATCACATGCAAGGGCAATTAATGAAAACACTTTGAGGCTTGCATATGATTTGATGACGGAAATCAGCAGAGCTTCTGCTCATTTACTAAAGCACTGGAACAAATGCACTTGTAGAGTGCACATGCATTTTGCAAAGTGCAAAATATATTTTCTTTAGACAAATCAACACCACAGAACATTCAAGCAAATTTTTACGAGGGGGGGGGGGGGTTGGGAAATCTAGCTAATTGCTAATTAGCAGCACACTATTTGGAGTGAGTTTAGGTGGGGGGGGGGGAAATCTAGCTAATTGCTAATTAGCAGCACACTATTTGGAGTGAGTTTAGGTGGGGGGGGGGGTTGGGAAATCTAGCTAATTGCTAATTAGCAGCACACTATTTGGAGTGAGTTTAGGTGGGGGGGGGGTTGGGAAATCTAGCTAATTGCTAATTAGCAGCACACTATTTGGAGTGAGTTTAGGTGGGGGGGGTTGGGAAATCTAGCTAATTGCTAATTAGCAGCACACTATTTGGAGTGAGTTTAGGTGGGGGGGGGTTGGGAAATCTAGCTAATTGCTAATTAGCAGCACACTATTTGGAGTGAGTTTAGGTGGGGGGGGGTGGGAAATCTAGCTACTTGCTAATTATAAGCACACTAAATACACTCAAACAAAATACATTCAAAATGAGTAGACTAGGTAGATATGTTCCAATCACTGCATGCTGGGGAGGTTATTGAAGGAAAATATACATGCATGACAAAAAATAACAGGAAAAAAATCCAGCATGTGTGAGGATAAAAAGGGGACATTCACACTATATTGCAATGATGGTAAGTAGTGTTTGAAGCAAGAAATACATTACATTATCAAAGATTACATAAAAGAACATGTGATGCTAATAAAAGAAAAATATCTTACCTTAATATAGTCCTTCTGCAGGACCTGGATGATGGCAGAACAGGTCTCTGGGATAATGATCCCCAGAGCCTGGGGGGAGATGCCTGTCGAGAACTTAAGGTCCTGCAGGCTTCTCCCTGTGGCCAAATACCGCAAGGTAGCGACCAGCCTCTGCTCCGGAGTGATGGCTTGCCTCATGCAGGTATCCTGCCTGCTGATATAGGGGGTCAGCAAAGCCACCAAACGGTCAAAAACGGGGTCCGTCATCCGGAGAAAGTTCCTGAAATCCTCAGGATTATTCTCACAGATCTCACGGAGCAATGGCATGTGACAGAACTGGTCACGCTGGAGCAACCAATTCTTGGTCCATGAACTCCTCCTCGCCCTGTTCATGGACTGGTCTTGGGCTGAAGAATAAACTACAGCACCAAACACATACAATGCACGAGCTCGACGACGAGTACGTACAGGTAACATGGTTTCAAAACGGTCGGCTGGTCAGAACGCACTAAACAGAACGCACTGAAGAACAGCAAGGCCTGTGAAGAACGACCTGAAAATCAGGAACGAGCGGCCAATAAAACAAAGATTTCTCAATGCCAACTGACCAAACGCACTGAAAAGCAGATACAAACCTCACAAGCACAGACTGAACAACAGTTAAAACGAACTGAAAAATACGAGTCTCACAAGCGCGAATCGTCTCTCACCAAACTTCTACTAACACGAGATAAACACGAGATTAGCAGAAGGAGCCCAAAGGGTGTCGTACGGGCTATTGAACTTCCGTTTTATAGTCTCGTCGGACTTGGTGTACGTCACCGCGTACTAAGCTGTCGTACTTTTGTGTGATCGTGTGTGGGCAAGTCCGTTCGTAAGAAAGTCTGCCGCAAGTCCGCCGAAGGTACGCCGGAAGTATGTCGGACAGGCTGTCCGACTTTTGTAGCTGAAAAGTCCGACCGTGTGTACGCGGCATTAGAGTATACAAGTCTTGGTGTTTGGTTGCTGTCTGCTGTCTGCTGTCTGTTGCTGTCTGCTGTCTGTTGCTGTTTGCTGGGGTGCTTTTTGGGGGCTTTTCCCTTGACTTTTGCTGTCACTTTTTAAATAGCTCTTTTTTTTTTTCCTGGTTTCATCAGTCTATCAATTAAGGGGTGTGGTTAATTGCTCACAGGTGACTATTTAACTGGTAGCAGGGCTCAGTCTGAGCGTGCTCAGTTTGAAGCAGTGGAGCTTGGTGTAAGTGGAGCTGGATTAAGTGGGAGTTAAACACAAGAGTTAGAGTATACAAGTCTTGGTGTTTGGTTGCTGTCTGCTGTCTGCTGTCTGTTGCTGTCTGCTGTCTGTTGCTGTTTGCTGGGGTGCTTTTTGGGGGCTTTTCCCTTGACTTTTGCTGTGACTTTTTAAATAGCTCTTTTTTTTTTCCTGGTTTCATCAGTCTATCAATTAAGGGGTGTGGTTAATTGCTCACAGGTGACTATTTAACTGGTAGCAGGGCTCAGTCTGAGCGTGCTCAGTTTAAAGCAGTGGAGCTTGGTGTAAGTGGAGCTGGATTAAGTGGGAGTTAAACACAAGAGTTAGAGTATACAAGTCTTGGTGTTTGGTTGCTGTCTGCTGTCTGCTGTCTGTTGTCTGCTGTCTGTTGCTGTCTGCTGTCTGTTGCTGTTTGCTGGGGTGCTTTTTGGGGGCTTTTCCCTTGACTTTTGCTGTCACTTTTTAAATAGCTCTTTTTTTTTCCTGGTTTCATCAGTCTATCAATTAAGGGATGTGGTTAATTGCTCACAGGTGACTATTTAACTGGTAGCAGGGCTCAGTCTGAGCGTGCTCAGTTTGAAGCAGTGGAGCTTGGTGTAAGTGGAGCTGGATTAAGTGGGAGTTAAACACAAGAGTTAGAGTATACAAGTCTTGGTGTTTGGTTGCTGTCTGCTGTCTGCTGTCTGCTGTCTGTTGCTGTCTGCTGTCTGTTGCTGTTTGCTGGGGTGCTTTTTGGGGGCTTTTCCCTTGACTTTTGCTGTCACTTTTTAAATAGCTCTTTTTTTTTCCTGGTTTCATCAGTCTATCAATTAAGGGGTGTGGTTAATTGCTCACAGGTGACTATTTAACTGGTAGCAGGGCTCAGTCTGAGCGTGCTCAGTTTGAAGCAGTGGAGCTTGGTGTAAGTGGAGCTGGATTAAGTGGGAGTTAAATACAAGAGTTAGAGTATACAAGTCTTGGTGTTTGGTTGCTGTCTGCTGTCTGCTGTCTGTTGCTGTCTGCTGTCTGTTGCTGTCTGCTGTCTGTTGCTGTCTGCTGTCTGTTGCTGTCTGCTGTCTGTTGCTGTCTGCTGTCTGCTGTCTGCTGTCTGTTGCTGTTTGCTGGGTGCTTTTTGGGGGCTTTTCCCTTGACTTTTGCTGTCACTTTTTAAATAGCTCTTTTTTTTTTTTCCTGGTTTCATCAGTCTATCAATTAAGGGGTGTGGTTAATTGCTCACAGGTGACTATTTAACTGGTAGCAGGGCTCAGTCTGAGCGTGCTCAGTTTGAAGCAGTGGAGCTTGGTGTAAGTGGAGCTGGATTAAGTGGGAGTTAAACACAAGAGTTAGAGTATACAAGTCTTGGTGTTTGGTTGCTGTCTGCTGTCTGCTGTCTGCTGTCTGCTGTCTGTTGCTGTCTGCTGTCTGTTGCTGTCTGCTGGGGTGCTTTTTGGGGGCTTTTCCCTTAACTTTTGCTGTCACTTTTTAAATAGCTCTTTTTTTTTTTTCTGGTTTCATCAGTCTATCAATTAAGGGGTGTGGTTAATTGCTCACAGGTGACTATTTAACTGGTAGCAGGGCTCAGTCTGAGCGTGCTCAGTTTGAAGCAGTGGAGCTTGGTGTAAGTGGAGCTGGATTAAGTGGGAGTTAAACACAAGAGTTAGAGTATACAAGTCTTGGTGTTTGGTTGCTGTCTGCTGTCTGCTGTCTGCTGTCTGTTGCTGTCTGCTGTCTGTTGCTGTCTGCTGTCTGTTGCTGTTTGCTGGGGTGCTTTTTGGGGGCTTTTCCCTTGACTTTTGCTGTGACTTTTTAAATAGCTCTTTTTTTTTCCTGGTTTCATCAGTCTATCAATTAAGGGGTGTGGTTAATTGCTCACAGGTGACTATTTAACTGGTAGCAGGGCTCAGTCTGAGCGTGCTCAGTTTGAAGCAGTGGAGCTTGGTGTAAGTGGAGCTGGATTAAGTGGGAGTTAAACACAAGAGTTAGAGTATACAAGTCTTGGTGTTTGGTTGCTGTCTGCTGTCTGCTGTCTGCTGTCTGTTGCTGTCTGCTGTCTGTTGCTGTCTGCTGTCTGTTGCTGTTTGCTGGGGTGCTTTTTGGGGGCTTTTCCCTTGACTTTTGCTGTCACTTTTTAAATAGCTCTTTTTTTTTTCCTGGTTTCATCAGTCTATCAATTAAGGGGTGTGGTTAATTGCTCACAGGTGACTATTTAACTGGTAGCAGGGCTCAGTCTGAGCGTGCTCAGTTTGAAGCAGTGGAGCTTGGTGTAAGTGGAGCTGGATTAAGTGGGAGTTAAATACAAGAGTTAGAGTATACAAGTCTTGGTGTTTGGTTGCTGTCTGCTGTCTGCTGTCTGTTGCTGTCTGCTGTCTGTTGCTGTCTGCTGTCTGTTGCTGTCTGCTGTCTGTTGCTGTTTGCTGGGGTGCTTTTTATGGGCTTTTCCCTTGACTTTTGCTGTCACTTTTTGAATAGCTCTTTTTTTTTTTCCTGGTTTCATCAGTCTATCAATTAAGGGGTGTGGTTAATTGCTCACAGGTGACTATTTAACTGGTAGCAGGGCTCAGTCTGAGCGTGCTCAGTTTGAAGCAGTGGAGCTTGGTGTAAGTGGAGCTGGATTAAGTGGGAGTTAAACACAAGAGTTAGAGTATACAAGTCTTGGTGTTTGGTTGCTGTCTGCTGTCTGCTGTCTGCTGTCTGTTGCTGTCTGCTGTCTGTTGCTGTCTGCTGTCTGTTGCTGTCTGCTGTCTGTTGCTGTTTGCTGGGGTGCTTTTTGGGGGCTTTTCCCTTGACTTTTGCTGTCACTTTTTAAATAGCTCTTTTTTTTTTCCTGGTTTCATCAGTCTATCAATTAAGGGGTGTGGTTAATTGCTCACAGGTGACTATTTAACTGGTAGCAGGGCTCAGTCTGAGCGTGCTCAGTTTGAAGCAGTGGAGCTTGGTGTAAGTGGAGCTGGATTAAGTGGGAGTTAAACACAAGAGTTAGAGTATACAAGTCTTGGTGTTTGGTTGCTGTCTGCTGTCTGCTGTCTGCTGTCTGTTGCTGTCTGCTGTCTGTTGCTGTTTGCTGGGGTGCTTTTTGGGGGCTTTTCCCTTGACTTTTGCTGTGACTTTTTAAATAGCTCTTTTTTTTTTCCTGGTTTCATCAGTCTATCAATTAAGGGGTGTGGTTAATTGCTCACAGGTGACTATTTAACTGGTTGCAGGACTCAGTCTGAGCGTGCTCAGTTTGAAGCAGTGGAGCTTGGTGTAAGTGGAGTTTGATTAAGTGGGAGTTAAACACAAGAGTTAGAGTATACAAGTCTTGGTGTTTGGTTGCTGTCTGCTGTCTGCTGTCTGCTGCTGTCTGCTGTCTGTTGCTGTCTGCTGTCTGTTGCTGTCTGCTGTCTGTTGCTGTTTGCTGGGGTGCTTTTTGGGGGCTTTTCCCTTGACTTTTGCTGTCACTTTTTAAATAGCTCTTTTTTTTTTCCTGGTTTCATCAGTCTATCAATTAAGGGGTGTGGTTAATTGCTCACAGGTGACTATTTAACTGGTAGCAGGGCTCAGTCTGAGCGTGCTCAGTTTGAAGCAGTGGAGCTTGGTGTAAGTGGAGCTGGATTAAGTGGGAGTTAAACACAAGAGTTAGAGTATACAAGTCTTGGTGTTTGGTTGCTGTCTGCTGTCTGCTGTCTGCTGTCTGCTGTCTGTTGCTGTCTGCTGTCTGTTGCTGTTTGCTGGGGTGCTTTTTGGGGGCTTTTCCCTTGACTTTTGCTGTCACTTTTTAAATAGCTCTTTTTTTTTTCCTGGTTTCATCAGTCTATCAATTAAGGGGTGTGGTTAATTGCTCACAGGTGACTATTTAACTGGTAGCAGGGCTCAGTCTGAGCGTGCTCAGTTTGAAGCAGTGGAGCTTGGTGTAAGTGGAGCTGGATTAAGTGGGAGTTAAACACAAGAGTTAGAGTATACAAGTCTTGGTGTTTGGTTGCTGTCTGCTGTCTGCTGTCTGCTGCTGTCTGCTGTCTGCTGTCTGTTGCTGTCTGCTGTCTGTTGCTGTTTGCTGGGGTGCTTTTTGGGGGCTTTTCCCTTGACTTTTGCTGTCACTTTTTAAATAGCTCTTTTTTTTTTCCTGGTTTCATCAGTCTATCAATTAAGGGGTGTGGTTAATTGCTCACAGGTGACTATTTAACTGGTAGCAGGACTCAGTCTGAGCGTGCTCAGTTTGAAGCAGTGGAGCTTGGTGTAAGTGGAGCTGGATTAAGTGGGAGTTAAACACAAGAGTTAGAGTATACAAGTCTTGGTGTTTGTTTGCTGTCTGCTGTCTGCTGTCTGCTGCTGTCTGCTGTCTGCTGTCTGTTGCTGTCTGCTGTCTGTTGCTGTTTGCTGGGGTGCTTTTTGGGGGCTTTTCCCTTGACTTTTGCTGTCACTTTTTAAATAGCTCTTTTTTTTTTTCCTGGTTTCATCAGTCTATCAATTAAGGGGTGTGGTTAATTGCTCACAGGTGACTATTTAACTGGTTGCAGGGCTTAGTGTGAGCATGCTCAGTTTGAAGCAGTGGAGCTTGGTGTAAGTGGAGCTGGATTAAGTTGGAGTTAAACACAAGAGTTTAAAACAGGAGGTTATAACAGGGGTCATAGTACCTGTGTAGTGTGAGTATCTGAGTGTTGTCTGAGTAGTGTGTGTGTGGATCGTTAGTACTGTGTATTGTGTACCTGTGTATTGTCGTGTACCTGTGTATTGTCTTGTTGTGTACCTGTGTATTGTCTTGAGTATTAGTGCCAGGAAGCTAGCTGTTAGGTAATTTGAACAGGGTAAAATCCCCAATCCTCACTAAGTTTAATAGGTACGATGCCCGGCGGGTGTGGAGAGGCGGCTCTTTGTACATCTTGCCGCATGTATGCGTTCCTTGATCATCCGATCAAGGGCAAATACTGCTGTGCAAAATGTAAGCACATTGTTTCCCTGGAAGCCCAGGTTCTGAATCTAGGGAAGCAACTGTCAGCACTGAGAAGTCCCTCCATACTAAAGGTGAGCCAGGAACGTACATGGCAGGTGCCGGCAGGGGCCAGCACAGAGGCGGGTGGAGACAAAGAGGTGCAGGCACTAGCAAACAGTAGATGGGTGACAGTCAGGAGGGGTAGAGGGGGAAGTGCCAGAGAGGCCGTTCCAGGACTGGAGCATCCCAATAAGTACGCTCCATTGAGTGACATTGGTGAAACCAGTCAGGGACCAGCACTGCTGAAGATGAGGGACTCTCCTAGCTGCCAGGGGAAGAACTCCTCCAGTGAGAGTGGGGGGGCAGCAAAGGGAAAGGAAAGACAGATTCTGGTGGTAGGGGACTCAATTCTTAGAAGGACAGAGAGGGCAATCTGTAACCAAGACCTGAAGCACCAAACAGTATGTTGTCTACCGGGCGCTCGTGTTCGGCACATCACGGATCTTGTGGACAGATTACTGGGAGGGGCTGGGGAAGACCCAGCTGTCATGGTGCACGTTGGCACCAATGACAAAGTCAGAGGCAGATGGAGTGTCCTAAAGAACGATTTTAGGAAATTAGGAGCTAAATTGAGGAAAAGGACCTCCAAGGTAGTGTTCTCAGGAATACTACCGGTACATCGAGCCACACCAGAAAGGCAGAGGGAGATTAGGGAAGTAAACAAGTGGCTGAAGAGCTGGTGTAATAAGGAGGGGTTTGGGTTCCTGGAGGACTGGGCCGACTTCTCAGTCGGTAACCGGTACTATAGAAGGGACAGACTGCACCTAAATGAGGAGGGTGCAGATCTGCTGGGAATGAAGATGGCCAAAAAGTTAGAGGGGTTTTTAAACTAGGCGATAGGGGGGAGGGTCCAGAGACAGTGATAGCCAGCGCGGAAGATATTCCAGAGGGTGGTATTGGGGGCATTAGTGGTAGGTTAACCAAAGCACAAAAACACAAGGTGAGTATAGTAGCAAGTCCTAGTTGTAATCTTGAAACACCCAATACGAGGACAATATGCGACCAGTCTAAACTATGTGGCATGTTCACCAATGCCAGGAGCATGGCGGACAAGATGGGTGAACTAGAGATACTGTTGTACAAGGAGGATTTGGATTTTGTGGGAATTTCAGAGACCTGGTTCAACAGCTCTCATGATTGGCTGGCAAACATTCAAGGGTATACCCTATACCGCAAGGATAGAGAAGGTAAAAAAGGGGGAGGGGTATGCCTATATATCAAGAATAATGTACAAGTGAGTGTGAGAGATGACATCACTGAGGGGGCTAGGGAGGAGGTGGAATCTTTATGGGTAGAGCTCCAAAGGGATGAAGCTAAGGGGAAAATAATACTGGGAGTATGCTATAGGCCCCCAAACCTGAGGGAGGAAGTGGAGACGGATCTCCTATCACAAATTGGATTAGCAGCAAGGATGGGAAGTGTTATCATAATGGGGGATTTTAATTATCCAGACATAGACTGGGCGGAGGGAACCGCGCATTCATTTAAGGCTCGCCAGTTCCTTAGTGTTTTGCAGGACAATTTTATGGGTCAGATGGTAGACGCACCAACTAGAAATAAAACATTACTAGATCTACTGATTACCAACAATACAGACCTGATAACACATGTGGTAATACGGGGCAATTTAGGTAACAGCGATCACAGGTCAATTAGTTTCAGTATAAATCACACAAATAGGAAACATGAAGGGAACACAAAGACACTGAATTTCAAAAGAGCCAACTTCCCTAAACTACAAACCTTGCTAAAAGGCATAAATTGGGATAAAATATTAGGAACAAGGAATACGGAGGAGAGATGGGTTTGCTTTAAGAGCATATTAAATAAGGGCATTAGCCAATGTATCCTATTGGGTAATAAATTTAAAAGAGCGAACAAACATCCTGGATGGCTTAACTCCGATGTAAAAATGCATATAAAAGCAAAGGAGAAGGCCTTCAAAAAATACAAGGTTGAGGGATCATCCTCAGCATTCAGAATTTATAAAGAATGCAATAAGAAATGTAAGGGTGCAATTAGGATGGCTAAGATAGAACATGAAAGACACATAGCGGAGGAGAGCAAAAGAAATCCCAAGAAATTCTTTAAGTATGTAAACAGTAAAAAAGGGAGGACAGACCATATTGGCCCCATAAAGAATGAGGAAGGACATCTGGTTACAAAGGATGGGGAGATGGCAAAGGTATTGAATTTATTCTTCTCCTCAGTCTTCACGAGTGAATCGGGGGGCTTCAGTAACCAAAACTGCAGTGTTTATCCTCATGACACATCACAGGAAGCACCTCCATGGTTAGCAGAGGACGGAATTAAAATTAGACTTGAGAAACTTAACATTAATAAATCACCGGGACCAGATGGCTTGCATCCGGGGGTACTTAGGGAACTCAGTCAGGTGATTGCCAGACCGTTGTTCCTAATATTTACAGACAGTCTACTGACTGGAATGGTACCAGCTGATTGGAGAAAAGCCAATGTAGCACCAATATTTAAAAAGGGCCCAAAAAACATCCCTGGGAATTACAGACCAGTTAGCCTAACATCAATAGTATGTAAACTCTTGGAGGGGATGATAAGGGACTATATACAAGATTTTAGTAATAAGAATGATTTCATTAGCAGTAATCAGCATGGATTCATGAAGAATCGTTCTTGCCAAACCAATCTATTAACCTTCTATGAGGAGGTGAGTTGCCATCTAGATAAAGGAAGGCCCGTAGACGTGGTGTATCTGGATTTTGCAAAAGCATTTGACACAGTTCCCCATAAACGTTTACTGTACAAAATAAGGTGCGTTGGCATGGACCATAGGGTGAGTACATGGATTGAAAACTGGCTACAAGGGCGTGTTCAGAGGGTGGTGATAAATGGGGAGTACTCAGAATGGTCAGGGGTGGGTAGTGGGGTTCCCCAGGGTTCTGTGCTGGGACCAATCCTATTTAATTTGTTCATAAACGACCTGGAGGATGGGATAAAGAGTTCAATCTCTGTATTTGCAGACGATACTAAGCTAAGCAGGGCAATAACTTCTCTGCAGGATGTGGAAATCTTGCAAAAAGACCTGAACAAATTAATGGGGTGGGCGACTACATGGCAAATGAGGTTCAATGTAGAAAAATGTAAAATAATGCATTTGGGTGGCAAAAATATGAATGCAATCTATACACTGGGGGGAGAACCTCTGGGGGAATTTAGGATGGAAAAGGACCTAGGGGTCCTAGTGGATGATAGGCTCAGCAATGACATGCAATGCCAAGCTGCTGCTAATAAAGCAAACAGAATATTGGCATGCATTAAAAGGGGGATCAACAGCAGAGATAAAACGATAATTCTCCCGCTCTACAAGACTCTGGTCCGGCCGCACCTGGAGTATGCTGTCCAGTTCTGGGCACCAGTCCTCAGGAGGGACGTACTGGAAATGGAGCGAGTACAAAGAAGGGCAACAAAGCTAATAAAGGGTCTGGAGGATCTTAGTTATGAGGAAAGGTTGCAAGCACTGAACTTATTCTCTCTGGAGAAGAGACGCTTGAGAGGGGATATGATTTCAATTTACAAATACTGTACTGGTGACCCCACAATAGGGATAAAACTTTTTCGCAGAAGAGAGTTTAATAAGACTCGTGGCCACTCATTACAATTAGAAGAAAAGAGGTTTAACATTAAACTACGTAGAGGGTTCTTTACTGTAAGAGCGGTAAGGATGTGGAATTCCCTTCCACAGGCGGTGGTCTCAGCGGGGAGCATTGATAGCTTCAAGAAACTATTAGATAATCACCTGAATGACCGCAATATACAGGGATATGTAATGTAATACTGACACATAATCACACACATAGGTTGGACTTGATGGACTTGTGTCTTTTTTCAACCTCACCTACTATGTAACTATGATTGGTATATATGCCCGACAAGTTCCCCTACTCTGCATACTCAGTATAGTAACTATGGCAGAGCCGGAATTCCCAGGGAACCATGGCCAATAATAGATGTTTGCAAAAGGTTACATTAACAATAGCAATATACAATATCTTTTATTGTTTCGCGATATCCATCATGTTCGGGTGTTTTATATACCTGACTAAAGTACAAGCTAATTTTACCTGAGGATGCATATCGCGACAATATTGAGATAAATAGTTTTATTCTACTTCGTTCTCCACACATTTTTGTGTTATTATATCTACCTTTTTCCTCGTTTTCTTTTGATAATTATTCATGATTTGTATCATGAGGTTTCACAATTTTATTTCATTATTATTACTTTTATTCTAGCTCATTCTTCATCACATAGATATATATGGAAATTTTCATTGTCCTATACATCTTTCTAGTTGTGTAGGAAACACCTGATATATATATTAGGTTTTTACGCAATATGTTTTCACACTTTTTTACTTTATTTTATTTTATTAATTTTATTCATTTTCATTCATTCACATTTTGTACACCTTGTTGTCCATATATATATTTTTTTGGACACCTTGGGATCATAATTCAGATATATTAAGCTTATTCATATGTACATAAGCTGACATACATTGTATCGTTTGTGTTCAGTGCTTATTTTGCGAGTGTAATGTTGCAATATGAATATGTAGTTGTTTCTCTTTAGAATGCAGCATTATAACATTTCTTCTCATCGTCTTTATAGATTGGATTCACGCCGATCATTATATGCCTGTTTTCATCTGTTTCACTTGCCGGTGTCAATATATGAGCATTGTATTAGTGGACTCATAAGATGTATTATTCTAATATGTTTTGTTTGGAGGTCTTGGCATTTGCTGACACACATATACTGAGACATGCTTTTATATGAGCCACCCGAGACGGATCACAAACTAACATATTTTTAACTTAATTGTCTGTCCGGATAATTTTTATGATCTCAGTCTGGTAACATTCTCGTCCAGCCTGTAGTATCTTACTTGTTTTTCATTTGTCCTTTTTTGTGACCTCTCAAACTCGGGTGACTGGCCGAGACCACCCCCAACTTTATTACCATCATTATAATTCCATCTAGACATTTAGTGTGACATAGATTAGCGGCGCTCTATTATCTTGAACACCGCTGCTTCATTCCTGAAATTCCACACACACCCTGCTCCCGGCCAGGCTCATCATTTAGAATCACTACGCTACAAGTCAGTCTACTGGGACCCTGCATATATCACTGCCATTTGACCAGATCAGGGCAACCCTGATCAGCGTGATTTTATGTCTTCGTATCCCATCCTATAGTACCTTACTTGTTTTTCATTTGTCCCTTTTTGTGATCCCTTAAACTTGGGTGACTGGCCGAGACCTCTACCAACTTTATTACCATCACTATAATTCCATCTAGACATTTAGTGTGACACAGATTAGTGGCGTTCTATTACCTTGAACACTGCTGCTTCATTCCTGAAATTCCACACACACCCTGCTCTCGGCCAGGCTCATCATTTAGAATCACTATGTTACAAGTCAGTCTACTGGGACCCTGCATATATCACTGCCATTTGACCAGTTCAGGGCAACCCTTATCAGCGTGATTTTATGTCTTTGAATCCCACAGTTTATTTCTATTATTATAGGGCCCTATATGTACCTTGTTATCAACCGCGGGCATATCACGCATTATTTCAGGTCACATTGCTCTATATTTCATCTGTATTATTCCGGCTTATTATAGAGAGCTTCATCCACTTCACCGGCATATTATAGAGAGCTTCATCATATTTATATATTTTGTTCACATATAGTTTTATTACATTCACTCTTCACATTTACTTTGCACTTTGTCTGAATATTTTTATCAATATATTTTCTCTTTTTTTAATGAGAAATATTTTTTACACATTTTTTCCTTTCACCTAATAGTAATCCTTTTTTTGATACGCATCACCTTTTATATATACACGTTATAGAAGTATATTCATTATTATATACACGTTTATTGATAGGATTCACCATATATATTTACACACATATATATTTTTTGCCTACACATGTACATATACACATCTTTTTTCACATTCTTTGTCATCTATTTACATGTCACGGTTTTGAAAACATTTCTCAATCAGTCAACACACCAAATAGCCAGCAGATGCCAAGACCTCATTAAATCGGCTTCCAGCTGAGACTCAATGACCATCTAATTGGGCAATCATGTGATACCCCATTGAGCTATATAAGAGTTTGTCTTTTTAATATTTGTTAGCTATGAGTAAGCACTCAGTCCTGAGTGCGAAACGCGTCAGCTTACCTGTACTTTCTGCATGACAGTCTTGCTATTTTGATGATCCCATTTTTTCAATAAAGTGAAGTTTTTTGACTACATCCGGTGTGCGGCATCCAAATCTTCTCTTCCATTCAAGCCTGCTTTGCCTAGCATTCAGCCAGCACCTGGAGCTCTTCTGCTCTGAAACTTCCACTTACACCTGGGTCAGTGTCAGCCTGAGCGGTGGAAACACTTTCTTTGCTTGTCTGCATCTAAGGATACATAAAAGTTTAGACACCATAAAATATATAAGACATAGGAATAGAGGTTTTTTTTAAATTTTTCAAAATTATTTATATTTGAAATATGTTCAAGTACTTCGCTCAACACAGGAAATCTGATTGGGTATACTGGATGTAGTGTTTCAGTTGACTTGTGTAGTTGCACATCTTCTTAAAACCATGGTAAAACTTATGATGTGAGTGGGACAACCCCACAACCCTGATATCAGTCGGTCATTAGCCTGATAATATATTATAGTAAATTAAGGGTCTATAACCTATAGTGATACCTCTTGTATCACGGGGGTAGGTTTATATCCCTCTGATTGATCTAGGTTAACCTTCCATTAAGCAAACCTTGTTAGAACAGCTCGATAAAAAAATTTTTTTTAAAAGATTATACATTTTTTTTTTTAAATGGTGGGTAAATTATATGAAACAGGAAATGAGGAAATGGAGAATAATAGATGAAGGGACATGTGGGGCAGGGGGCTATATATTGCCTATATAGTGGGAATACCACAGTTTCCTCATTCCATAGGCTAACATAGAGGGAAAAATCGGTAGTTGTAACCCTCATGACCACTATGTATATAGCTTAATTAACTCCTCCATTTTTATCTTGTGGTTACCTAGGGGTTGGCTATATAGCAATTTAAATCTCCAATTTAATGTCCAAATTGAGCCCTTTGGGGGCAAGAGAGCCTAACCGGTAGATCCAGCTGGTTTTGTTTCTAGAAATTAAAGTTTCTCTATTACCTCCACGCCAGTGTTCCTGTACTGAGTCAATCCCATAGAAGGTAAGTACGCTGGGATCCCTATGGTGGGCCTCGTCAAAATGTCTGGATAAACTGTGATTGGGGAACCCTTTTCTGATGTTTTTGATATGTTCCCTGATCCGGACGAAGAGGGGGCGTGTGGTTCTTCCCACATATTGGAGATGGCAGGGGCATTCCACAACGTACGTGACGTGTGTACTTCGACAGGTAATTAACTGGTTGATCCGGTACTCTTTATGATCGGTACATGATTTAAATAAAACCTTTTTTCTTGGTTGCCTTTTGGCTACTTTACATGGTAGACATCTCTGACACCTAAAAAATCCTTTCAGTTCTGGGCATATTTTTATAGGCTTCGGGGGATCTATAACATTTTTCACTAGATGGTCTCTTAGGTTCGGTGCCTTCCTGTATATGAATTTCGGTTTGGCTGGTAGGAGTTTTGATAGGGTAAGGTCTTCCTTAAGTATTGGCCAATACTTTTTTATTTTTTTTTCGAAATCTCTGAATTGACTGTTAAACCCTGTGATGAATGCTACGTCAGGTACCTTCTCAGTTTTTTGTTCTTGTTGAGAAGTAGGGAGGTCCTATCTAGCTTCATAATATTTGCTTTTAATGTCAAAAGTCTCTCTTTTTAATATCCTTTTTCTTGGAATTTTTCGATCAAGATATCGGCCTGCTTATTGAAATCCTCAACTTTGTCACAATTACGTCGTATACGTAATAGCTGTCCTTTAGGAATGTTGGACTTCCATCGTGGGTGGTGACAACTGGAGGTGGGGATGTACCCGTTCCGATCTGTCGGTTTGAAAAATGTACGGGTGGATAGTTTGTCCCCTGTTTTAAAAATTTCTAAATCTAGATAGTCAATTTGCTCCAAACTCCACTTTCCAGTAAACGTAATACCATATTTATTATTGTTTAGGTTCTCAAGGAATTTTGTGAGACTATCCGATGTCCCGTCCTATAAAATAATCAGGTCATCTATGTACCTTTTATACGTACATCTTGATCTGGGGTATATTTTTGCTATAAATATATTTTTCCTCCCATAGGTCCATGAATAAATTAGCTACGCTGGGAGCATAGCGTGCTCCCAGTGCGACTCCCTTTGCTTGTACATAATATTTTTTCTCGTACCAGAAATAGTTACATTCCATGGCCATTTTTAAACCCTCAAGGATATAACCAATCTGTTCCTGTTTCATACTTGTATTTCTATGCAGGGCTCTTTCTACACCCCGTAGGCCATCCTTCTGTTCAATGCTGGTGTACAGAGAATTGACATCTACTGTCACCAACAACCACTGTTCTGCTGCCTTTATCTTTTGCAGTTCCTGAATCAGTTGCATACTATCACATAAATATGATTTCCCCTCTTTTACTAGGGGTTTAAGAAATTTATCCAGGTACTCCCCCAACCTAGAAAAGATGGAATTAATCCCACTTATTATGGGCCTCCCTGGTGGTTTATCCAACATTTTATGGATTTTAGGTGTGTGGTATATCACCTGTGTTTTGGTTGAATTAGATATCAAATATTCTGCCTCTTTGCAGTTTAGAATACCCTTGGTTTTCCCTTTCTCCACATAGGTTTTTAGCTTCTTTTCATATTTCTTCTTCGGGTTTCCTTTAAGCTTTTTATACCTATTTTCTATACTCAGGAGGTTGTTCATTTCATCCTGATAGTCCTTCTTATTCAGGATAACCAGGCCTCCCCCTTTATCAGTGGGCCTGATTACTACCTCATGTTTTTTGCCTATAGCTTTGATGGTATTCCAGATGTTATTAGGTCTTTTTTTCTTCTTATTTCCCATTAGTTTGATAACTTCTTCCACCATTTTTTTAAAAGCGTTGATACATTGGTTCCCTGGGGTTTTTGGATTAAATATTGAGTTGTTTTCGAGGTTCGTTTGCTCAAATTCTGAATCTACCCTTGTTATTTCTCCTGGGTTCATCGCAAAATGTTTTTTTATGTTCAGCTTTCTTAAAAACTTTTGTAAATCAATAAAAGCCTCAAATTTATCAAAAGGTTTATCAGGGGCATACTTGAGTCCCAATTCCAGCACCCTTAATTCTTCTGGCGTAAACTGTGCGTTACTGAGATTGAATATGCCTTGTCCTAGTAGTTTCTGGGCCTCTTTCTTCTTCTTGCCTCCTCGTTTTCCTCTTGCCTGTTTTCTCTTTCTGTGTGTCTGTATATAGGTCCTATGTTCGTTTCCTGTTGGTATTCCCTCCTGGGTCCGGTGCGTGGATTTGTTTCGTATTCCTGATGTGCATTGTGATCTCCTGTCCTCCTTGGGCTCCAGTACCGCTCCTCGTGTCTTGGTCCACCTTCCATATTCCGTCCTCTCCATCCATAGTTCCTGTACGGAATACGGGGTCTCCATCTGCCTGGGGGTTTGTCTTGGTACGTAACCCGTGGGACACGCTTGGCCTTTTTTTCGGCAGCTGGCCGTGTTGAGCCGCAACATGCGGAAGACTTGGTCGAGTGGATGACCAAGCCGTCCTCATCCTCCTCATCCTCTTTCACCCATGCCCAGGGTACTTTGTCTGGCAAAGCAGCGGCCTCTTCCCTCGGCTCAATGTCATCAGTGACTCCTTCCCTAGCCCCACCATGTCCTCCTGAGGAGTCCCTCGAACTGTTTGACCACAGTGTTGGGTACATGCTCCAGGAGGATGCCCAGCGTTTGAAAGGCTCTAATGATGATACTGAGCTCGATGAAGGCAGTAACATGTGCACGGACAGAGGGGGTGCCCAAGAAGGACAGCAATCTGGCAGTCATGCTCCCCCTGCTGCAGCATACTGCCAGGTTTGCTCCAGTGATGAGGAGGGAGGGGATGATGAGGTCACTGACTCAACGTGGGTGCCTGAAGGAGAGAGGAAGAGGAAGAGGAGGAGGAGGCGGCACATCACCAACGAGGCAGGATGGCCAGAGGCCAGCCTAAGGGCAGCACATTGACTGCATCACACCCCAAAGCTCCACATGTGCAGGGCGCTGCAGTCTCTGCGCGTTATTCAAAAATTTCTTTGGTGTGGGCCTTTTTTAAGACGAGTGCATCAGATCGCACCGCTGCTATTTGCAACATATGTCTCAAGCGTATCTCGCGTGGCCAAAACATCTCCCGCTTAGGTACCACATGCTTGACCAGACATATGTTGACCTGCCATGCAGTTCGTTGGCAAGTGTATCTAAAAGACCCACACCAAAGAACAAAGAGGACCTCTCCTTGCTCCTCATCAGCTGAGATCTCCAACCCCACTATACCTTCAGTCCTCTCTGAGACCTGCACTGAGAGGAATGAAGGTGTAGAATTAGGTGTGTCACAGCCAAGTACTTGTGGGCAATCTGCTTTTGGTACACCGACGTCAGATTGTACCAGGCAAATTTCCCTGCCCCAGCTGCTGCACCGCCGAAAGAAGTTTGCTCCCAGCCATCCACATGCGCAGCGGTTGAATGCTAGCTTGGCAAAATTGCTAGCACTTCAACTGCTGCCTTTTCAGTTGGTAGACTCTGCCCCCTTCCGTGAGTTTGTGGAATGTGCGGTTCCTCAGTGGCAGGTACCCAAACGCCACTTTTTCTCACGGAAGGCGATTCCGGCTCTCTACCGGCATGTGGAAGGCAATGTCCATGCCTCGCTGGACAGGGCGGTCAGCGGTAAGGTGCATATTACCGCTGACTCATGGTCCAGCAGGCATGGAAAGGGACGTTACCTAAGTTTCACGGCGCATTGG
The DNA here is from genome assembly GCA_037952925.1 of Lithobates clamitans. Classification (NCBI taxonomy): domain Eukaryota; kingdom Metazoa; phylum Chordata; class Amphibia; order Anura; family Ranidae; genus Lithobates; species Lithobates clamitans. Next base: position 422,045 of record JBBGZY010001009.1, read on the forward strand.
GTGACTCTGCTGGCAGCTGGGAAGGATGCAGGACAAGGTGCAGTAGTGTTGGAGGTTGTTCCACCACCACGCCTCCAAAATGCTAATGATTGTGACACACCTCTCTCCTCCACCCCCTCCTCTTCTTCTTCCCCCATGGCCTCTTCCTGTGCTTTTTCCTCGAAAACAAGGGTTCTCCGTAGCCATTCAAGGGGCTACGCAAGTACGCAGGTCAAAAGATGCCATGCGGTGCTTAAGCTGGTGTGCTTGGGGGACAGGAGCCACACTGGGGCAGAGGTTCTGTCAGCTCTGCAGGGGCAGGTTCAGAGGTGGTTGACGCCACGCCAACTTAAGACAGGAATGGTGGTTTGCGACAATGGCACCAACCTCCTCTCTGCCCTCCGACAGGGACAAATGACCCATGTGCCCTGTTTGGCTCACGTCCTTAACTTGGTGGTGCAGCGGTTCTTGGGCCGGTACCTGGGCTTACAGGATGTCCTGAGGCAGGCCAGGAAAGTCTGTGTGCATTTCTGCCGGTCATATAATGCCAGGCTGACAGACCTCCAAAAGGAGTTTAACCTGCTCAAGAACCGCCTAATCTGTGACATGCCCACCAGGTGGAACTCAACGTTGGCCATGCTGCAGCGGCTGCACACGCAGCAGAGGGCCATCAATGAGTACCTGTGCGACTATGGCACCATGACAGGGTCAGGGGAGCTTGTTTTTTTTTCCCCACGCCAGTGGGCCATGATCAGGGATGCATGCACTGTCCTGTCACCATTTGAGGAGACCACGAGGATGGTGAGCAGTGACAGTGCATGCATCAGTGACACTGTCCCCCTTGTCCACCTGTTGGAGCACACGCTGCGTGGAATAATGGACAGGGCACTTGAGGCAGAACAGAGGCAGGAAGAGGAGGACTTCCTTAGCTCTCAAGGCCCCCTTTATCCAGACAGTGTTCCTGCGTGCCCGCCGATCACACAGGAAGAGGACGAGGAGAAGGAGGAGAAGGAGGAGGAGGAGGAAGATTGTGTCAGTATGGAGGTGGAGCCTGGCACTCAGCATCAGCAGCAGTCTTTAAGGGATCAGTCCCAAGAAACACATGGACTTGTACGTGGCTGGGAGGAGGTGGCTGCGGACCATGTCGTCCTTAGTGACCCAGAGGACTCCGGACCGAATGCCTCAGCAAACCTATGCTGCATGGCCTCCCTGATCCTGCAAAGCCTGCGTAAGCATCCTCGTATTCGTGGTATCAAGGAGAAGGACCAATACTGTCTGGCAACCCTACTTGATCCACGTTACAAGGGTAAGGTTGCGGACCTTATCTTGCCATCGCAGAGGGAGCAGATAATGAAACATCTTCGGGAGGCCTTGCAGAAAGGTCTGTGCAACGCGTTCCCAGAGACTGGGAGGTTACAAACTCCTGTTTCTGGACAACGTGTTGCTGAGGCTTCGCTCAGTCAAAGAAGGAGCGGTGGAGAAGGTGGCCGTCTGACCGATGCGTTCAGACAATTTTTTGGTCCGCAGCCCCAAGGTATGATCGGTTCCAGCAACCATCGCCAGCGTCTGTTTTACATGGTGTAGGAATACCTAGGGGCAAGATCAGACTTGGACACCTTTCCCACCGAAAATCCTCAGGGTTACTGGGTCTTGAGGATGGATCATTGGCCAGAGCTTGCACAGTATGCAATTGAACTACTGGCCTGTCCTGCATTCAGCGTTCTTTCGGAACGCACATTCAGTGCTGCTGGAGGAGTGGTAACCGATCACAGGGTGCGTCTGTCCACCGACTCGGTCGATCGACTGACCTTCATAAAAATGAATCAGTCTTGGATCACCACCAGCTACCAAGCACCTGATGCTGATGTAACCGAATAATTTTTTTTGAAATCTTAGATCCCTTCAAAGACTGCCTATGCTGATGCTGAGTGACTATCCCTGAGTAATTATCCTCTTCCCCCTTAATCATCACGCTGATAGCTTGTAAGAACATTTTTCATTCTGGGCGCCACCACCAGTGCCTAAGGCCCAATTTTTCTGCCCCTGTTTAACAGGGGCGTGTAATTACGATTTTTGATGCAATACTTTGCAGCAGGGCTCGTTCCTGTGTTCCAACGAGAGTGTCTGTGAGGGGTTGCAGTGTTGTGGCACCGGCGCCAGTGCCTAAGGCCCAATTTTTCTGCCCCTGTTTAACAGGGGCGTGTAATTACAATTTTTGATGCAATACTTTGCAGCAGGGCTCGTTCCTGCGTTCCAACTAGAGTGTCTGTGAGGGGTTGTAGTGTTGTGGCACCAGCACCACCACCACCAAAGGCCCAATTTTTCTGCCCCTGTTCAACAGGGGCATGTAATTACAATTCTTGATCTAATATTTCACAGCAGGGCCCTGTGAGGGCTTACGTTGTTGTGGCCACAACAACACCTAAGGCCCAAATTTCTGCTGAGTATATAGGGCAGGCCCCTACTTTCAAACATCTAACTTACAAACGACTCCTACTTGCAAACGGAAGGAGACAACAAGAAGTGAGATGAAATCTACCCCTAGGAAGGGAAATTCTCTCCTGTAAGAGTTAATATGGGAAAAACATTTCTCCTTTCCACTGATGCTTTCCAATCCTTGTTCCACAAAAAACCCCAAATTCTCAAAAAACATTTGTCATTGGGACAAAAAGTGAGGTGAAATCTTCTAAAGAGGAGGAAAGACAGCAAAGAAAATGTCACAGGGGTGATAACCCTTCCCTATGTTTTCCAAAAAGTTTAAAAAAGATTTTTTGGCTGGAGCTAAACACGTTAAAAATGTACCCGTTCAAAATGACAAACAGATTCTACTTAACAACAAACCTACAGTCCCTGTCTTGTTTGCACCGCCTGTATACTGCTGTTCAGAGTATATAGGGCCTGGTGCCCCACACCTTTCCTTATTTTAATTTGGGTGCGGGGTTCCCCTTAATATCCATACAAGACCCAAAGGGCCTGGTAATGGACTGGGGGTACCCATGCCGTTTGTCTCACTGATTTTCATCCATATTGCCAGGACCCGACATTATATTAAACCCGCAAGCAGTTTTAAATGAGATTTTTTCCTTTAAAAATGACATTTGGTGCAGGGACTGTTCTAAACACGGGAAACACGCGCCACTTTACAGGCATACTATAGACACCCCCCCAGGTACGATATTTAAAGGAATATTTCACTTTTTTTTTTTTACTTTAAGCATCACTAAAATCACTGCTCCCGGAAAAACGGCCATTTTTAAAAGTTTTTTTTGCATTGATACATGTCCCCTGGGGTAGGACCCGGGTCCCCAAACCCTTTTTAGGACAATACCATGCAAATTAGACTTTAAAATGAGCACTTTTGATTTTGAACATTCGAGTCCCATAGACGTCAATGGGGTGCTAACGTTCGTGCGAACTTTCGGTCCGTTCGCAGGTTCTGGTACGAACCGAACCGGGGGGTGTTCGGCTCATCCCTACATATGTGCCTTGTGCTCCTTCAGCGTCTGTCGAAGAGGCCCTAGGAGCCGGCATGTGAGTGGTTGTGGAGAGGCTAACGGCCAATCACAATAATATTTGTGGGGAGGAGTGGATCGGCATGTTACGCCGAACCAAGTCCTCCCAGAGTCCCCCCGGCAAGACGGCGCAAGACACGGACCCGCCCACTGGGCTGCATTGCATGTCATCACGCCCCCGACACGCGAGTGGCACCGCCTGCGCTTCAGGTTGGAGTGCACAGCAGTGTGGACACCGTAAGGATCCACATGCCAAGTGAGGGGCGTCCAAGCCATCCCGCCAAAACAATGGGGAGACTGGCAGGGGACTTCCGCCTATTGGGAGCGAAGCAGGCCAAGCCCAGACCTGAGCCTGCATGGATAGAAGGGAGAGAGATGTCACTGTGTCATGAGTGGAATGTCGTAGAACAGTGGGCACAAAATAGTGTTGAACATAATGACAAAGGCAACATACATACATACATACATGACATGATTGAAATGGGTGAGGGCAAAAAAGAAAAGAATTGTATCATATGGCCCTACTGGACTTTGTGGAGAACAATGAATAATTTTTGGATTATTATTATTATTATTATACAGGATTTATATAGCGCCAACAGTTTACACAGTGCTTTACAATATAAAAGGGAAACAATACAGTTATAATACAATAAAATACAGGAGGAATAAGAGGGCCCTGCTCAGAAGAGCTTACATTCTAATAGGGTGGGGCAGGTGGTACAAAAGGTTGTAACTGCGGGGAATGAGCTGATGGAAGTGATAAAAGATTAGTTGGAGACGTGATAGGCTTTCCTGAAGAGATGAGTTTTCAGGGATTGCCTGAAGGTAGCAAGAGTAGGGGATAGCCGGACAGGTGGAGGTAGCGAGTTCCAGAGAATGGGAGAAGCTCTGAAGAAATCCTGGAGATGAGCATGGGAGGAGGAGATGAGAGAGCTTGAGAGTAGGAGGTCTTGAGAAAAGCGGAGAGGATGATTTGAGTGATGTTTGGAGACAAGATTGGTGATGTAGCTCGGGGCAGAGATGTGAATGGCTTTGTATGTTGTGGTTAGTATTTTGAATTTAATTCTCTGGGTGATTGGGAGCCAGTGTAGGGATTGGAGGAGAGGGTTGGTAGACCTTTAGTGGTTGATAAGGTGTATAAGTCTGGCAGAAGCATTCATGATAGACTGAAGAGGGGATAGCCTATGGAGAGACAGGTCAATAAGAAGGGAATTGCAATAGTCAAGGCGAGAGATAACGAGGGAGTGAATGAGGAGCTTGGTGGTTTCATTTGTTAAAAAGGGGCAAATAAGTTTTGATACAGATCGGCACACATACCTAATAAGATATGGGGCCAATAAAATTGTTACTTATACATAGTGATAGAGCAATACCATCTAAACAGCATACGTTGATGTTTAACAAAAATATAAAGAGACAAGGCAGGTAAATGAAAAAATCAATCCATGCAAGTAAAGATGTGTGTGTATCTCACAGTACTGATTACTAACATAACAAATGTGATTAAATGGACCATTTGTCTCAGATATATTAATTTGGAAAACCATATGAAGATGAGAGGCCCTATGAAGATGTTTGGCCTAAAGGTCCACCTCACAAACTCCAGACTCAAACCCTGAAAGATAAGGCCTAAAATTGAAGGCCTTGTTGTGTCCTGGAGCTGTAGTGCCCCCCAGGTGAAATATCCATTTGAATTCAGTCTGCAATAGCAGTTTGTTGTAGTTGCCTCCACGTGAGGTGGGGCCAATGTGATCTAGTGCAAGGAATTCGATTTTTGGGCATTTGTCCTTATGTAATAAAGCACTATGCCTACCTAGGGGGAGAGATGGATCTTGTTTTTGGATACTTGTGATATGTCAGTAAATGCGGCGCTAAAACTCTAGTTTGGTCTTTCCCACATAAAACCGCCACAATCGCAGGTGAGAAGATATACTATTCCTGGGGTGTGGCAGTTAGTATAGTGTTTCGGTTGAAAGTTTTCACCATTCAGTAGGATAATGTTTTTAAGAGTGTCCATGTAGTTGCAATAACCACAGTGACCACATGGGAATGTACCGCCATATTTCTTAATGTTTTTCTTGATGGTAAGTTCACTGTGTACTCATTTATCCCTAATTGAGGGGGCCCATCTGAATGTAATCAGGGGACATTCCCTCACAAGGGGTGCCAAGGTTGCATCAGTGTGAAGCAGGTGCCAATGTTTTTGCAAAATCCGCCTGATTTCTTGATGTTAAGAGGTATATTGAGTAATGACTCGGATTGGATTATCAGTCTCAGCTCTTTTCTGTTGAAACAGTGGATCTTATCGTATTTCGTTTTTTGCCTTATGATAGGCCCTTTTGAGCACTGAGTTTAAATAGCCTCAAGCTCGTAATCTTGTTCTCAGGTTCATTGCTTTTATTTCAAAGAGGATATCAGTTAAGCAGTTATGCTTGGCACGTATGTAATGGCCATATGGGATGGAATTAAGCAGGGGTTTGTAGTGGAAGCTGGAGGCTTCCAAGATGGTGTTTCCTGCAGTAGATTTTCGATATAGGCTACTAAGTAGGTGGCTATCTGGATGTTTGCTTATACTGAGATCTCAAAGGTGATGGATTCCATACTGTAGTTCATGGTGAACTTGAGGTTAAATTCAATGTTGAATTAATGTGAGTCAAAAATTGGTCCAGGAGTGTCACTGAGCTGTCCCAGATGACAAAGATGTCATTTATGTACTGATACCATGCAACGGCATGTTCAGTGTACATCAATGCAGTGTCATCCATAAAAAGGTGACGTTCCTACTCCCTCAGGTACCGATTGGTGTAGGATGGAGCACACGACAAGCCCATAGCTACGCCCTGCACCTGGAGGTAATGGGAGTCAAGAAAGGAAAAGAAATTATGTTTGAGTATAAAATCCAGGGCCGACAGGACAATTGAACCCTGGCGGGCTCAAAGTGACTCTGTCAGTGAAGTATGTCCTTCAAGGCAGAAAGACCCTTCACTTGGGGTATCGAACTGTAGAGGGCCTTAACGTTGATGGCAACCAAAATGGTATGGCCATCGACGTGGAGGCAGTCCAGTATCTGGAGAAAATTAATTGTGTCCTTGATGTATGAGGGAAGCTCCTCAACTAATGGCCTAAGCTGGTTATCGACAAACTTACTAAGATTGGCATTCCCGAGATATCTTCCCGAGACAATCGGTCTGCCCGGGGGTTTAGTTATATTTTTATGTACCTTGGGCATAGTTGCCAACTGTCCCGAATTTCCCAGGACATTCCCGGGATTAAGACCCTTTTCCCGGTTTTCGCGTTTTCCGGGAAATGTCCCGGGAAATCCTTGTCTTACCGTTTTTTTGCCGCCGCGGCTGGTGGAGACAATGTCTCCACCGGCCACCATATTGCAGAAGACCAGAACGCCCTGTGGTTGCCAATAGAAATTGAGCTGCAGCGCTGCCCACCCCCTGCCACTCTGCTGGTCTGATGGGGTGGGCAGCCTCCCGGACGGCTCAATCTCTATTGGCAGCCACCCGGCCGGCTCCACGCTGCCTGTTAGAGAGTCTTCGCTGCTGGGGGAGGGGGGCTGCTCCACTGGGGGACACCCCGGATGTAAGGGGGGGGCTTCTCCACTGGGGGACACACTTGATGTAAGGGGGGGCTTCTCCACTGGGGGACACCTGATGTAATGGGGGGCTTCTCCACTGGGGGACACACCTGATGTAAGGGGAGCTTCTCCACTGGGGGACACACTTGATGTAAGGGGGGGGCTTCTCCACTGGGGGACACCTGATGTAATGGGGGGCTTCTCCACTGGGGGACACACCTGATGTAAGGGGAGCTTCTCCACTGGGGGACACAGGATGTGAGGGGGGCTTTTCCACTGGGGGGACACACATGATGTAAGGGGGCTTCTCCACTGGGGGACACCGGATGTAAGGGGAGCTTCTCAGATACCTGAGAGTCTCCGCTGCTGGGAGACGCACCTGATGTAAGTGGGACTTCTCCACTGGGGCATACCTGATGTAAGTGGGACTTCTCCACTGGGGGACACCAGATGTAAGGGGGGCTTCTCCACTGGGGGACACCAGATGTAAAGGGGGCTCCGCTGGTGAGGACACCAGACATTCTGGATGCACCTGATGCAAGGACGGACTCTGCTGGGGGCACCTGATGTAAGGACGGACTCTGCTGGGGGCACCTGATGCAAGGACGGACTCTGCTGGGGGCACCTGATGCAAGGACGGACTCTGCTGGGGGCACCTGATGCAAGGACGGACTCTGCTGGGGGCACCTGATGTAAGAATAGACTCTGCTGGGGGCAGGCGACGTGGCAGGTGGCACGCTCAGGGATCCCACTGATTCTGCATTATGGTGAGTTGAATGATTTCATTTTATATTACAATGTAATAATAGAAATAATGCACTTCAATCATCCTGACACCACAACAACCATGGTACTGGGATGATTGAAGTGCTAACACAAGGTGTTTGGAGTATCTTTATCTGCTGATTGTTAAACATTCTAGAATACACATATTTTGATTGTTGTGTAGGATCTGGGGCTGCTGTCCCTCCATCCCTCTACCCCCCTTTCCCTCTCCATCCCTCATTCATCTCAGACTCTAACCACACCCCCCTTTGAGCCATGCCCATTTAAGACACGCCCACAATTTTGCATAAACCACGCCGCATTTTTATTTTCCCCCTATGCCATGCCTACAAACGAATGCCCCACCCGCTAATTATAATAAGACTCCACCTAAAGCCAAAAAAGTGTCCCTAAAATTTTTTCTACAATGTTGGCAACTATGCTTGGGGAGGGCGTAAAAGGTTGCCACTCTAGGGTGCTTTGTCCTGACATATCCCATGTGTTTTTATCCAAAATTCCACAATAATAAGCCTCGTCTACCAAGTTGTATAATTGGTCTGCAAAACCCGTAATTAGGGACCTGGATATTGGGCAATACCAATCCCGGTTATCCAAGATATCTGTGCACATTTAAATGTAGTCCATATTGGGGGTCATTTACTATAGCGCCGAAAAATGATCCTGCAGTCCCAGAAAATAGCACCCAATTAAGGCCAATTAATTCAACTCTCAGAAACTGGGCGCTAATGCAAATGGAAAGCAGCGCTATTGCCAGCAAAAATGCCTGTCAGATCACATATGCGGGAATAGTAGAAGTCAATGGGGCTTGAACCTGCAAAATCCAAAGTTCTCACTGAAGGCTTATATGCAAGTTCTTTGCCATAAAAAGTGTGTGGAAACCTGGGTCCTGCCCTAGGGGACATGTATCAATTGGAAATTTTTTTTCAAAAACGCCCGTTTTTTTGCGAGCAGTGATTAAAGTGAAACAATAAAAATTAAAAATTCCTTTAAATATCGTGCCTGGGGGGTGTCTATAGTATGCCTGTAAAGTAGTGCACCTTTCCCGTGTTTATTGCTGTAACGCACCAAAATGACATTTCTAAAGGAAAACATTTCATCCAAAATTGCTCGCGGCTGTAATGAATTGCCGGTTCCTGGCAATATAGAGTTAAAATCAAAGGAAAAAACAGCGTAGGTTCCCCCCATAAGTCCATACCAGGTCCTTCGAGTCTAGTATGGTTATTAAAGGGAACTCCACGCCAATTTTTTTTTTTAAATGGCGTAGGGGTTCCTTTCAGGTTTGGCATGGATATTAAGGGGAACTTTGGGCCAAGATTGGAAAAAAATGGAGTGGGGGCCCCCCCAAAATCCATACCAGACCCTTATCCAAGCATGCAACCTGGCAGGCCCTCCTGAACCGTACAAGGCCAAATGCCCTCAACATGGGGAGGGTGCTTGTGGAGACAAGGGCCTCATCCCCACAACCCTTGCCCGGGGGTTGTGGGGGTCTGTGGGTGGGGGGCTTATCAGAATCTGGAAGCCCCCTTGTACAAGGGGACCCCCTATGTGAATGGGTATAGGGTACATTGTACCCCTACACATTCACCAAAAAAGGCAGTGAAATGTGACAAAAGACAACAGCCGGTTTTTGACAATTCCTTCATTAAAAATGTCTTCTTTCCTTGCTTCTTCCTCAAGACTTCTCCATCTTCCTCCAGCTTCTTCTTCCCCCCGCTTCTTCCTTCATCTTCCTCCGCTTCTTCCTCCGGCTTCTTCTTCCCCCGATCCGTCCTCCGGTCTTTCTCCTCCGCCGCTCCCGCTGAACATTCAAAAAACGAACCTCCTCTGATGTGCGGATGAAGTCATTTCGAGACCCCGCCCCTTGTGACTTTACCACATGGGGCATGATGGGTCAGTGATGTCACAAGGGGGCGGAGTCTCCTGATTATGTCATCCAGCGGCCACACCCTATAGTTATATATGATATGTGCGCAATGGAAGCGGACAGATCAGCTGGCCGCAGTGTCGGAGGAGGTTCGTTGTTTTCTTGTTCAGCAGGTTGGTGGAGGGAGCGGCGGAGGAGAAAGACCAGAGGACGAAGCAGGGAAGAAGAAGCTGGAGGAAGAAGCAGAGGAAGATGAAGGATGGAAACCGAAGGAAGACCGGAGGGGAGGAGCGAGGGAAAGAAGAAGACATTTTTAATAAAGGAATTGTCAAAAAACGGCTATTGTCTTTTGTCACATTTCACTGTTTTTTTTGGTGAATGTGTAGGGGTATAATGTACCTGATACCCATTCACAAAGGGAGGGGCAGGATCTGGGGGCCCTCTTATTAAAGGGGGCTTCCAGATTCTGATACGCCCCCTCCGCAGACCCCCACAACCATCGGGTGCTTTGAGAGGGACCCCAAAGCACCCTCCCCATGTTGAGGGCATGTGGCCTGGTATGGTTCAGGAGGGGGGGCGCTCTCTCATCCCCCCTCTTTTCCTGTGGCCTGCCAGGTTGCGTGTTTGGATAAGGGTCTAGTATGGATTTTGGAGGGACCTCCACTGCAATTTTTTTTATTTTGATGCGGGATTCCCCTTAATATTCATACCAAACCCAAATGGCCTTTTAATGGACTGGGGAGGGAACCCCACTCCATGTTTGTTAAATTTTGGCGTGAAGGGGTCCCCCCCGAATCCATACTAGACCCAAAGGGCCTGGTATAGAACTGGGGGGACCCCATGCAGTGTTTTTTGCGATTTTTTTTTTTTTTGGCTGGCATTTGTTTGACTTTCAGTGGGGAAGCCGCTGACAGCTGAAGATTCATTGGTTGTTAAGGACGCGGCAGCTGGCCTCCCACCCCCCCGGTTAGCAACCAGCTATATACAGTGTTAAAATAATAACCGCAAAACACTTTAAAAATCACATCACAAATGCAACAGTTGCATTTCTGGTGCAATTCCATTGAAATCTATTACCTGCAAATCGTGTGAAAAAAGTCCCCGACCATTTCCAAAAAAACACGCTGGCTGCAAAACGCATAGGTGTACTAACTAGTACCATAGGAAACCATGGTAAATGGACTGTAGAGTGTTTCTGAAAACTGCAAAATGCACTAAAAAATGCATAGGTGTGAACCTAGGGTCAGGGCCAGTTCAAACTGGAGCGATGCGGGAACCCTGCAAATCCAGTGCGGGTTCCTGCATCGCATACAATTCACACTGCCATATGTGAACTGCTGGGAGTGTCAGTAGAAAGCTAATGACACCCTCAAATCAGTTCCCATATCGCAGAGCAAACTGAAAATTTAGACAACACCCATGCGATCCGATTCTGCTGCGGACCAAAAAAAGGGTCCTGTGCGAGTTTGGTCCAAACACGATGCAAATTCAACCATACAATCTGTATGGCTGAGTTTGCATCACTCAGACATTGCATGTGATTGGCAGTGCAGGGCAAATCACATCCGATGTCAGACAGCACAGGAGTGTGAACCGGCCCTAAGGCCCCCTGCACACTTGTGCTACTTGTCCTCCTGCCACTCCTGCGTCCAGAGACCTCAAGATAACACTGGCATTGCTTCAAATCACATAAAATTTTCATCAAAAAGTACTGCAAAATCGCGGGACTTTCAGATCGCACAAGTGTGAAAGGGTCCTTATGGACCTCAAGTGAGCCAAGTGTGAAAGGTGTGAAAGGAACCTACTGAGATTCATTGATAACACCTTTGAATTAGGCCTCATTTGCACTTGTGCGACCAATGCCTGTGTAATCTTGCTGTATATATGGAACTCAAGTCGCATCAAAGTCAAACCATAGTAGCGCAGGAACAAATTTGACCCACTTGCAGGATGCATAAGTGAGAATAGTGTCTAATTCAAAGGTATTATCCATAAATCTCATTCAAACTGCTGAGACCTGAAAGTCACACTATTTTGCTGCCACAACTTGGCCCCAACTTCTGGGAATGCCTGTGTAATATGGCGCCCTATGTACCTCAAGTCACACCGAAGTATTACAGGGACTACTTTGAGTTGTTGAAGTAGCACAGATATGAATAGTTATCATTAAGAATCATGGGGTACAACTTGACATGCAACTCGGAGGTCCAAATTTGCTGGAGAAGTCGCCCAACTGTGAAACATGTCATATATATTTTAATAGAAAGGAGCTCTCATTTATATTTACATAGTCCTTACTAATGATGAGCTCCGGCATGTTCGCACACTCCACGTGCAGAGCCCGCCAGGAAGTCGGCACTGCGCTGTGCTAATCACAGGCAGTGAGACATTTCCCAATCTCTGCAGCCTCACATTGGGAAAATGTCTCACTGACTGTGATTAGCGCAGTGCCGACTTCCTGGCGAGCTCTGCACATGGAGTGTGTGAACATGCCCGAGCCCATCCTTAGTCCTTGCTGATTTACATCAGCAGAACAAATGCAGGAAGTGATGTGTGCACATGGGCCAGAAGCAAATGTGTGGTGATGCCAAACAAATCAATGAACCCCACACACACAAAATCTAACTACCACATAAAGTAAGCACAAGTACATATCCTACACTTACCCAGCAAATCAGCAGCACCTCCTCTTTGCTAAAGAGGGACCTCGCCATGTCCACCTAGATGGAGGTCCTGACCAGCACAGGAACTTCCCGGTGATTACAATGACTCATTTCCGGGTCGGAAGGTGAAACCACGCTCTTGATAGCAACCACGATTAAAATATTTTTATTTACAGATATGCAAATTTGTATTTCTACATATGATATTTGAAGGTAAACTTAAGGGAGTTCGATAGGAAATGGTGTCCCTGGGATTGCAGCAGGTGAATTACAAAGACGAAGGCCCAGTTAGAGCCCTGGTTCACACTGACAGGCAAGTTCAGCTGAACTCAAACAATTTCATTTCCAAATGTCAGTCCTGACTGCGGGGGGAATTTCAGAGACGTCTGTGCAGGTTCCTACACTAATGTCAAAAATCGCACCAAAAAGTAGCACAGAAACTACTTTTGGAAATTGCGGCGCCGCACCAATTAGAACGGTGCAATTGCCACCGATTTGACATGTCAAATCGCACCAATGTGAACCAGGGCTGACACATACAACATTGCCTATCCACCAGCTGAATTCATTACCTGCAATTCTCCACAGCTGTTATATATAAAAATTCCACCTTTATCATTTACTTGCAGGTGTGCTGAAGAGATTAGTTTTTTTAATGCACAAATACATATAGAAATTCTAAGGTATAAAAGATATTGCACTTCCCCAAAACCACCACCCCCAAAACTAATTAAAAAGAAGTGTAGCGGTCACATTTTTGCTTAATGTTTTAATGTTATGTTATGGTTTAGTCTTTGGTGCCATCTAGTGACCAAAATTGTCTATGGACTTATTTTTCTTTCTGGTTAATGTGAGAAGATGATAGGAAGTGACTATTTTGTTTACATTTCCACATTAACTTGACCTACCCACAATGCCAATGACCACCTATGAACACCAAGAGAACTGAACTGCATTGTGGGGAGGATATAAAAGAACTTAGCGTGGCCATCTCGGAAACGCATGGTCAGCCTGGGAGGATCTGTGTGAGGTCTCCAGCGGAGCGCGGCCTACCTCCATGAAAGAGCAATCCTATGACACATCAGTGAGCTGGACTGACAGTGAGGCAAGACTGGGAAAGAGTCCAGAGAAGCTGTCGGAGCCATCTGAGAGTCCCAAGGCATCTCGGTATGCGGAGCGGAGCAGTATCTGCCGGCTGGGAACAGGACCCTGCGCAACGGAGCAGAACTTTCCTACTTTACAGACCTGGTTGGGTGAGAGGGCTGCTGCCCAAAAGTTTCTTTGATGCACTCTTACACACCTGTCAGCATAATATAGAGTTGCTGGGACTCTTAGTCCCACAGAGAACAAACAAAGGATTAGAATGAGATCAAAATAGGCCTCAAGCCTGAAGCTCATTGCAACTCTGGTACTGTGTTATTGGTATCTGAGGTAGTTGCAGTACTGCTGCACCGCAACATTAATTCAATATTAAGCTTGCTTTGATTGGGAGTTGTCAACCATTGGATTACAATTCACTTACCCATAGCTAGCAGAAGAAATAAGAAAAGAAGGACTGTCTCATAAAACACAAGGCTTTGTGTTTCATTGCTCTTTAAACTCACTATACTTTATTAAATTAGCAGTTGCTTTCTCTATAGTTACAAAGCATGTAAAGGGTGGGACAGTGCCCAGAGTGAAATCATTCCACTCTGTCATTTATCCTATTCCCTTGACACATTGTTAGTAGGTTAATTTAAACACTTTACATCTCTGTAAGAACCTTTCTGAGTTAAATCAGTTGGCTGCCACACTACGTTGGTTTGACAGCACAACTGTTGTAATCTTTACTTTAAAGCAAATACAGTAAAACATAATTCTTATTTAAGTATTTCTGTGTGGAGTGTTTCCTTTGTATTATTGCTACTAGGTGGAGGCCGGAAATTAAAGGTAAAGATAAAAAGGTATTATATTGTATATTGTGAAAGTATCTTTTTTTTACCGCACATTATATTTTACCACAGCTGTGTCAAGGGGACTGAGGGAAACCAAGGGGGTATAGAAGCAGAGTACAGGTCCAATTAAAATACCAGCAGCTCTTTTGGGGGTCAGTGCTATAGAAGAAAGAAAAGAGAAAAAAATACAACAACAAACAAGCTCAGCAGAAACAAAATTATGTACATTAATTTACTAGCTTCAAAAAAATTCTACAGGATATATGGTGCTACATTTAGCAAATCAGTTAGCAATTGGGTTTTAAGGGCTCTGCTCATAGGAGCTTACGATCTAAAATTTGTCTAAACCTTATGCCGCGTACACATGGTCGAAATTTCTGACAACAAATGTTCGATGTGAGCTTGTTGTCGGAAATTCCGACCGTGTGTAGGCTCCATCAGACATTTTCTGTCGGAATTTCTGACAACAAAAATTTGAGAGCTGGTTCTCAAATTTCCCGACAAAAAACTTTGTTGTCGGAAATTCCGATCGTGTGTACACAATTCTGACACACAAAAGTCCACGCATGCTCAGAATTAGGGATGGGCAAATGGTTCAGCTCAAGAGTACTTTCGTTGTTCGGATGTTCATTTAACAGCCGAACAAACGGGTCGTTTGACCGTTCGTTCGCCCCCCCCCCCCCCCCGAACCGACCACAAAGCATTGTGGCACTGAACAGTGCATTGCAAGCCGTGATTGGCTGACGCAGTGAAAGCTTTAGCCAATCTGGGCACAGAGCACTGTCCGAGTCATGATTGGACACTGTCATCATGACTTTGTCCCATCATGGCTCATTCCCACCCCACAGTATAAAAGTATTCTTTCAATGGCAGCCATTTTCTGTGTGATTTTGGCGTGGAGTGAGATAGAACAGGGCTCTGTTCAGTGCTATTAGTTAATGTGCTATACTGTGCTATTTTGCTTCAATTGTCAGTGGAGAATATTAGTTTAGTGTCAGTCTAGGAGTAGTGTGAGTGTAGTGAGGAGGAGCATCATTCATCTTTTTATAGTCTGCAGCTAGAGTAGGGACAGCTCAGATAGTTTCAGTGTAGTGTAGCGAGACCATGTCAGTAATCTTGACATTAGTATATAGCTAGAGTAGGGACAGTTCAGATAGCTTCAATGTAGTGACGGTTGAACACCGTCTATTTGATTGCCTTACTGCCAGTTCAACGCCATATTGTATTGCGTGTGTTACTTCCAGTTTAACGCCATATTGTATTGCGTGCGTTACTGCCAGTTTAACGCCATATAGTTTTGTGTGCGTTACTGCCAGTTTAACGCCATATAGTTTTGCGTGCGTTACTGCCAGTTTAACGCCATATAGTTCTGTGTGCGTTACTACAAGTTTAACGCCACATAGTTTTGTGCGTTACTGCAAGTTAAACACCATTTACTTCTGTGTGCTTTACTGCCAGTTTAACGAAAAAATATATATAACCCAAATGGGGGGCGACCCCAGGGATTTTGTGGGTGGGAGGGAGAAAAAGTATAAGTAAGTATGAAGGTGAAAGATAAAAGAGTATATAAAAAATATTACTTTATTCAAAATTACACATGAATATAACGAATTTAAAAACAATCAGATATACAGAAACTGCAAATGATCCTAAACATACAGGTTCTACTTGTGAAGAACTCATACGTGAATGATACATATGGAAATATCCAACATGTTTTGGAATATTTGAAATGTGAATTCCTTCTTCAGTGGATTTCCTGTGCAGTTATATAATGTAATCTGCAAGTGTGTGAGAAATAGAGACATACTAAAAAACAAGGTACAAAAATACTAGGCATCTATAATTTAGTGGGCATACATAAGTTCGTTGGGGGGCTTGGAAAAAATGGGAGAAAGAGATATAACTAATAGTGATGATACGCCAATAAAGAGAAAAACTTACTGGTTACACCATTTGTAGTTGTTTGTGAGGATCAAAGAAGATGCAATGTTAGAAAGTGATGCTTGCAGTTCTGATCTCCCAGATTTGTGAGGTAGTGGAGGAGAAAGTTGGAGTAGATTGGAATCTCAGTCCATCATTTTATAGTGTTGTCCCATGTCAATTACATGGGTGGCAGCATTTAAGACAGGAAGGGTCATAGAATACACCCGGCTTATGCGGTCCACGAGGAACGGCTAAATGGATACATATGCCAAGTCCTATGATGTAAAGATAATGTATAGTCAGCTATGCTATACTATTATATAATCTGACACGTTGATCTATATATATAGCATGACATATGTAGAGATTATGGGAGCTGGATGAGCTTAAAAAAGCATACTTCTAGAAAGAGGGAAAAATCTATAAAGTAAAAAAGCATATATATGGATATGGAAATATGCTCTGTTATAGCCGTAGATATGGATCCAACAGGCCTGTTCAATCGTTATAATATATAGGGATACATTATTTAAGAGGCTAAATAGGTATATAATTGCCCATAAGTTATGGATAGAAAAGTAAATTGCATATTAATCTAGTTTGTTTCACACTATATAGTGATAATTAAAATATATGCAGTTGCTGAGACATAAAGAGAGTAAAAATATAAGTAAAGAGAGCATAATAAACAGTGCTTACTTTGTAGATGAGAATCCGAATACACCTGCTCCACAAGACACACGTAGGGTGTATGAGAGGAGACAGGCATATTGGCGGATTATAAGCCAGCTGATTGCGAGATAAGTCCGCCCTTAAGGGGTGGGGAATCTCGCAACCGTGGATGTTGGTAGGTCAGAAAGTGAGACCAAGAAGGAGGACTGTATCGGCTAGGCGATACACCTCCCACAGCTGACAAGTGCAGGTTACAGTGTGGTGGAAAACTGCCAGTTTAATGCCATATAGTTCTGTGCGTCACTGTACGTTTGGCGCATCATTTTGCAGTATATTATATTGAATCCGTGGAGTGTGTCTGTGTAGTGTGAGTACTCCAATTAAAGGGCACCAAGAACCTCTTTACATTGATTAAAGTGCATCTACGTACAGATTTCAACTTCTCCTTTACATTCGCTTATAAGCTTCGCCCCCTCCCTCCCAATAATGTCTGGGAGACCAACAAGGAGAAGTAGACATTCCCTTGGCACTGTAAGGGGGCCAGCAACAAATGTGTCCACAGGCTAACGGTGGACGTGGTGGTCAGTCCTCAGGCAGGGCATCATTTCCTCTGTTTAGTGAGTTTGTCCGTGCTATCCAGCCACAGCATGTAGAGGAGGTGGTGGACTGGCTTACTAAACCTTCCTCCTCCTCCTCATCCTCTGTCACACAAGCAGAGACAAGTGTGCAGTCCCCTGCAGTTGCCAGAGTGGATAAACCTGCCTTCTTGTCCACATCTATTCCTGCCATAGCCGTAACATCAGGAGTCAGCTGAGTTTTTTGACCACAGCATCAGCCACTTGCTCCTTGATGATGCCCAGCCATTACTGGATTCAGATGCTGGTTCTGAGGTTGGGGATGACAGGAACATGAGCCTAGAGAGAGGGAGGAACACTGGTAGACAAATTGGCATTCATGTTCCCCAAGCCGCAGCGTATTGCCAAGTTGTCTCCAGTGGTAACGATGAAGATGGAGGAGATGGAGATGATGATGATGATGATAATGAGGTCACTGAAGTGACTTGGGTGCCAGATAGAGCAGAGGAGGAAACTGAAGGTGAGGTGGCACAACCCCAAGGAGGTCGGCGTCAAGAAAGAGTAGAGAGCAGCCAGCCTATTCCATCACATTCTGCAGCTGTTATCTCCCGGCTCACTCCCCACAGCTCAGCTGTCTGGGCCTTTTTCAGCACATCTATAGCAGATCGCACTGTTGCTATCTGCAAAATGTGTCACAGGCACATCAAACGTGGCAAAAACACCAACCATTTGGGTACCACATGCCTAACAAGGCATTTAACGTCCAACCACTTAGCCCGTTGGCAAGAGCACCTAAAAGCCACACAAAAGGGGCACAAATCTGTCCCTCCTCCTCCTCCTTACCCACTTCAGTCTGCCCCTGCAATACCGGGTCATTACCTTTCAGCAGCCTCCACTGACAGGGATGATGGTATAGCACAGGGTGTCCAACATCCTAGCAGCTCATCTACCAGCGGCACACCACCAGATGTAGACTGTAGCCGGCAAATTTCTCTGCCCCATCTTTTGCAGCGGAAAAAAAATACAGTCCCTGCCACCCACATGCCCAGCGCCTGAATGCAAGCTTGTCAAAGCTGTTGGCTCTCCAACTTCTGCCTTTCAGCCTGGTGGATTCTGCCCCCTTCCGTGAATTCGCACAATGTGCTGTACCACACTGGCAGGTAATCAGTCAATACTACTTTTTACGTAGGGCCGTTCCATCTCTCTACCATCACGTGTAAGGCCTGGCACATGTCCTCAATTTGGTGGTGCAGCATTTCCTAAGTATGTACTCAGGGTTGCAAGATGTACTAAAGCAGGCCAGAAGAGTCTGTAGCCATTTTAGGCGGTCATACACAGCTCGGTTGGCTGAAATTCAGCAGGATTTCCACCGCCTGATTTGTGACATGCCCACCAGGTGGAACTCAACTTTGGGAATGCTGCAGTGGCTATACATGCAGCAGAAGGCCGTCAATGAGTACTTGTGTCAGTACGGCACGATGACAGGCTCAGGCCACCTCTGCTTTTTTTCCCCACGCCAATGGCTGATCATTAAGGATGCATGCACTGTATTGTCACCATTTGAGGAGGCCACAAGGATGGTGAGCAGTGACAGTGCATGCATCAGTGACACAATCCCTGTTGTGTTCCTGCTGGAGCAGACTTTGCATGGCATTATGGACAGGGCACTGGAGGCAGAGCAGCAGGAGGAAGAGGAGGACTTCCTTTCCTCTCAAGGCCCACTTTATACAGATACCATCATTCCTATGTCACAGAACACACAGGAGGAGAGAGGGGAGGAGGAGGATTCTGGCACTATCATAGGCTTTGAAGAAGAGAAAGACATGCGTCAATCTGTAAGCGATGGCTTTCCAACCCCAGGACCCTTGGGTGTAGTACGTGGCTGGGAGGAGGAAGTTTCAGATACTGTCATCCTGAGTGACCCCGAGGAGTCTGCTTCTCAAGCCTCTGCAAATTTGAGGTGCATGGGCAACCTCATGCTTCAAAGCCTGCGAAAGGACTCAAGAATATGTGGTATAAAGGAGAAGGATGATTACTGGTTGGCAACTCTCCTTGACCACCATCATAAGGGGAAGGTCTCTGAACTCATCCCGTCCCCACAGAGAGTGCAGAGGTAGGTTACTAGTAGACTCTAGTAGGTTACAGTGTGGTGAAAAACGTCGTTTTGAGTCTTCCATTGGTCAAGAAAGAAGCGTTGGAGAAGGCATCTGCCTAAGTGAGGCATTTCGGAATTTTTTTAGTCCTCGCCGCCCAGGGCTTCCACATCCCATCGGCAGCGTCTGCATCACATGGTGGACGATTACCTCGGGGCCAAAACAGATACAGAGAGCTTTCCAGCTGATGATCCACTGGCTTACTGGGTCATGAGAATAGACCACTGGCCAGAACTTACCCAGCATGCTATTGAGTTGTTGGGCTGCCCTGCATCCAGTGTGCTTTCAGAATGGGCATTCAGTGCTGCAGGAGGTTTCATTACTGATCATAGAACGTGTCTGTCCACAGACTCTGTGGACCGTTGGACTTTTATAAAAAATGAATCAGTCCTGGATTACTAGCTATGAAGCCCCTGACGCCAATGTCACTGATTAAGTCTTTTTGGGATGTGGAATCTCAGCAGGACTTTGAGGCTGCCTAGCTTTGAGGGTGTTCAATCATTTCATCTGGAAGAATGTTTTTGGTATAGGTTTCATGGGCACAATTAACACCCAAAGACCAATTTTTCTGCACCTATCTGACAGATGCATACCATTGCAATTTTTTACAGCAAAGCAAATTCTTGCTTTCATCAAGAGTACCTCTATAGGGTTACGGTGGGAAGGCACCACCGACAGCCAAAGACCAATTTTTCTGCACCTGTCTGACAGGTGCATATCGTTGCAATTTTTTACAGCAAGGCAAATTCTTGCTTTCATCAAAGTACCTCTATAGGGTTACGGTGGGAAGGCACCATCGACACCCAAAGACCAATTTTTCTGCACCTGTTTGACAGGTGCATATTATTGCAATTTTTTACAGCAAGGCAAATTCTTGCTTTCATCAAGATTATCTCTATAGGGTTACCGACACCCAAAGACCAATTTTAACACACCCGTTACTTCTATCCAAATTCAAAGTGACACCAGAATATATCCAAAAAATCTCTAATCTTGTTTCCAGTGCACTGTTGCTGAGCAAAATAAAGGCAGCTTGCAGGAAAATGTCATTTTTTTTGGCTTTATAAATTCAATTGTTGCTGCAGCAGATTCTAGACATGGTACAGATCTGTCACTTTATAGTTAGACTAAGGGGACCCCCCTGGCACTATATTGGAAGGAATTTTTCATTTACAAATCAAAAAATCACTGCTCATTTAAAAATGAAGTTTTTCACAAGCTTTTTTTTTATTGATCCATGTCTCCCAGGACAAGACCCGGACCCCTATAACCATTGTATGCCTAATTACTTGCATTTAAGCCTTCAAAATGGGCACTTTTGATATTTGACATTCGGGTCCCATTGACTTTAACCGCTTGCCGACCGTCTCACGCAGATATACTGCGGCAGAAGGGCTCATACAGGCAAAACCACGAACCTGTACGTTGCCCTTTAGGAGGCGGCCAGCGGGCGCGCAGCAAGCTCCATGAGTCGGGTCACCTCATGGGGAGGAAGACCGGGGAGATGCTGATGTAAACAGCATCTCCCCGTTCTGCCTAGTGACAGTGTCACTCGATCTCTGCTCCCTGTCATCGGAGCAGAGATCAGTGACGTGTAACATGTAGCCACCCCCCACAGTTAGAAACACACCCCTAGGACACACTTAACCCCTACACTGCCACCTAGTGGTTAACCCCTTCACTGCCAGTGTCATTTACACAGCAATCAGTGCATTTTTATAGCACTGATTGCTGTACAAATGACATTGGTCCCAAAAATGTGTCAAAAATGTCTGATGTGTCCGCCATAATGTCGCAGTCACAATAAATAATCGCTGATCGCAGCCATTTAAAAAAATATATATTAATAAAAATGCCATAAAACTATCCCCTATTTTGTAAACGCTATAACTTTTGCGCAAACCGATCAATAATCGCTTATTGCGATTTTTTTTACCAAAAATATGTAGAAGAATACGTATTGGCCTAAACTGAGGAAAAAAATAGTTTTTTTAGATATTTTTGGGGGATATTTATTATAGCAAAAAGTAAAAAATAATGCGTTTCTTTTCAAAATTGTCGTTCTATTTTTGTTTATAGCGCAAAAAATAAAAACCGCAGAGGCAATCAAATACCACCAAAAGAAAGCTCTATTTGTGGGAAAAAAAGGACGTTTTGTTTGGGAGCCACGTCGCACGACCGCGCAATTGTCAGTTAAAGCGACACAGTGCCGAATCGCAAAAAGTGCTCTGGTCAGGAAGGGGGTAAATTCTTCTGGGGCTGAAGTGATTAATGGGGTTCGTTATTTGGGTCCAAACGTTCACGGTGTTCGGACGTTCTGGTCCGAACTCAACAGGGGTCCATTCGGCCCATTCCTACTCAGAATCAAGCAAAAGAGCCGCACTGGCTATTGAACCTAATTTTTCTCGACCCGTCGTACGTGTTGTACGTCACCGCGTTCTTGGCGATCAGAATTTCCAACAACATTTGTGCGACCGTGTGTATGGAAGACAAGTTTGATACAACATCCGTCCGAAATAAATCCAGGATTTTTTTGTCGGAATGTCCAATCGTGTGTACCAGGCATAAGGGTGGACACAGCTTTACTTTCAGTGTATAATGGGCAACACATCACATTTTTATCAGCAAGATTATAGAAACATACTTAACAGCCATTCTTACAAAGCATTCCAACATAATATTAAAAAAGGCACATGTTCAAAATATAACACCCACCACCACCCCACAAATCCACACACATACATACATTGGTGACCATGTTCTGCTGGAAGCTGCATTTCTGTGTACATGATTAAGCAATGAGATCAAAGAGTAGAAGGTCAGCACATGCTCCCAAACCATTAATGCATGAACAGACAGGAACAATACACGCATAACATTGACAGCGTGGCCACATAAACCCACTTTTGATTGTAAAAATGTACAAAAAATTTCAGCAAACAGCCCTAGATGGCATTTGTCAATAGGCACATTCCTTCTCCCCCACAAATCACAGCAAAAAACCTGGCCTTCTCAGGCAAAACAAACCCCCCCTATTGCAGCCCTTTATATAAGGTAGGTTGTGTTGTTCGCACACTGACACATGCCCAATAGAAGTACACGCCCACCAGTATCTTTTAATCTGTTTCTTCATGTATGTCTAAATCTGATTGCACCTGATGGACAGGAACACATAATACTATTTGCAACGGTGTTAACCCTTGGCTATGGGCATCAAATCTCCAACTACAGGCCAAAGATTGAAGTCCATTTGTACGCACATAAAAAGTAACAGTTTTTTTAGCATATGTACTTGTGAAGTGTAAACCCTACAATTTTAAATGTCCAAGTCCCTGGGCATGATTAGTGCTAACAAACATTAACATCAATCCCTGGCTGCAATGAGCTTTCAATCTAAAGTCCAAAACGAACTTTCTTACATTAGAGACTATTTTGACAGGAGACAGATAACATGCCAGCATGTCTTTGGGTTGTGGTGAGAAACCCACACGGGGTGAACATATAAACTTCAACACAAGCATTAGCATGTTGGGGAATTGAACCAGCAACCCCAGTGCTGCTAGACAGAATTGCTACCCACTTAGCCAGCAGGCAGCCTCACACATGTTCTCTGCATCTCTGTGGTGTGAACCAGCCCTAAGACCATAGCCATGCTCAGTGTCACAAGCAATATACAATATATTGGCCTAAGTAATGGGACGCCTGCCTTTAAACGCACATGAACTGTAATGGCATCCCAGTCTTAGTCTGTAGGGTTCAACATTCATTTGGCCCACCCTTTGCAGCTGCAACAGCTTCAGCTCTTCTGGGAAGGCCGTCCACAAGGTTTAGGAGTGTGTCTATGGAAATGTTTGACCATTCTTTCAAGTGCGTTTGTGAGGTCAGGCACTCATGTTGGATGAGAAGGCCTGACTTACAGTCTCCACTCTAATTCATCCCCAAGGTGTTCTGTTGTGTTGAGGTCAGGACTCTGTCTATGCTAGTCAGATTCCTCTACTCCAAACTCACTCATCCATGTCTTTATGGACCTTGCTTTGTGCACTGGTCCAAATCATATGGTGGAGGGGGGATTATGATGTGGGGTTGTTTTTCAAGGGTTGGGCTTGGCCTCTTAGGTCCAGTGAAGGGAACTCTTAAGGCATCAGCATACCAAGACTTTTTGGACAATTTCATGCTCCCAACTTTGTGGGAACCATTTGGGGATAGCCCCTTCCTGTTCCAACATGACTGCATAAAGCAAGGTCCATAAAAACATGGATGAGCGAGTTTGGGGTGCAGGAACTTGACTGGCTGCACAGAGTCCTGACCTCAACCCGATAGAACAATACTTGGCTGAATTAGAGCAGAGACTGCGAGCCAGGCCTTCTCATCCAACATCAGTGCCTGGCCTCACAAATGCACTTATAGAAGAATGGTCAAACATTCCCATAGACACACTAAACCGTATGGACAGCCTTCCTAGCCTTCCCAAAAGCTGTTCTAGCTGAAAAGGGTGGGCCAAATCAATTTTTAACCCTACGAACTAAGACTGGGCTGCCATTAAAATTCATGTGTGTGTGTGTAAAGGCAGGCGTTGCAATAATTTTGACTAGATAGTGTATCTGGCAAGATTTACAATGGTGGAACTCTCCTACACATAAATACTACATTAAAGCCACGTACACACAATCGGATTTTCTGACGAGAAATCTGTGATGACAGGCTGTTGGCGGAAAATCCAATCCAAAAGTTTGTATGCTCCATCGGACAATTGTTGTAAGATTTTCCACGGACAAATGTTGGATGGCAGGTTTTAAAATTTTCCACGGACAAATGGCTGTTGGATTTTTCGAACATGTGTACACAAGTCCATCGGACAAAAGTCAACAGTACAAACACTCATGCAGAAGCAAGGACGAGCCGGAAGCGATCGGTCTTGTAAACTAGCATTCGTAATGGAGAATTAAAATTTGTGACGTGGCAAATTATGAAGTCTCGAAATGCAGCCCACATTCTCTTCTTCTTTAATGGGATAATAATGAAGCTGCTTTGCTAGTGATACTGATGTAGTTATTGCAAACAAATTTTCAAAGGCCTTTTTTTTCTAGTGATATCAAAAATAATATTATTATCTTTTTTTGGGGGGCAAGTTACCACAACACCATTATCCTGTGATTTTTAAGATCAAAGATACAACTATGTTGGTGTCCCTTGTCAATTTTACATTGTATTTTTTAAAATGTAACTGCTTACTCCCAAACTGTCATTTGAAGTAAAACACATAGCCAAGTATTATTCTTCACAATTTTTTTATTGTGCATTAAAAAAAGAAAACAAATAAAATCAGACATGCTAACTGCTAATAGAACTTAAACAAATAGTGCATTCTATGCATCCAAAAATATAGAAAATATAACAAATCAAATCATTATTATTCAACCAAAAAATAAAATAAAAGCCTCATGCACGTGTCCTGCTTCTTAATATAGGGGGTCAACAATGCCAAGAATTGGTGAAAGCGGGGGTCCGTCATCCGGAGATAATTCTGAAAATCTGGATTATTCTCCTGGAGCTCCCGCAGCAAAGGCATATGACATAATTGGTCATGATTAATAAAGCAACCAATTTTTGGTCCAAGAACTCCTCCACCCCCTGTTCCTGGACTGGACTTGGGTCAAAGCAATAACTCCAAGGCCAATAATAAATAACACGTAATCTCCTCCGATTCCGCAACATGTCTGGTTGACAAACGGCCGTTCAGAAACAAACTGAAAAGCATGAAATGAAAACCGCAAACTGAAGTGTACTAAGGTAAAAGCGCAAAATGAAAAATGCGAATAAACACTCACCAAACTTCTACTGACATGAAATTAGTAGAAGGAGCCCAAAGGGTGGCGCTAAAGAGCTGAAAAACCACATAGTACGTCACTACGTTCGTGTTTGTTGGCTGACAATTCCTTGCTGTTTGTATGCAAGACAAAATCCAGGCACACGCCTATAGACAAAAGTCAGAGGTTTTGTCTGCAGAAAATCCCATTGTGTGTACGAGGCTTTAGGCATAGTTTTAGGACCTAGGAGATGAGACAACTTCTCTACATGAAGCAGCATGTTTGGAATTCAAACCCAGACGCTCAGGGATGCTAAGCAGAAGTTCTAACCTCTAAGTCATGGAGCTGCCGCATGTGAGAACCTCCTACACGTAAATACACATAAATACTGCATTTCTTTGGACATACAGGTGATGGAATTACATTACTCAAGAGTTATTCTTCTTGATTTATTCTGTGATATTTGCTGGTTCTTTGTGGGTGAGTGTAGAATAGTGATATTATCCTCACATTTTTGGGAATTACATTTTGATTTCTGATGTTGGTACACCTATCACATTTTTTGGGCTCAAATTATGATTATTTGGAAATAATAAAAAGCACAAAAAATTGTGACTCGTTTTAAATTTGCATCAGCAATGGTATTGTTTGTGGATTGTAAAGACACCTGTGTCAGTTTGGGTAAATATTGTTGTGAGATGGAGAGTAACAAGTGAAAGTGACAGAGAAAAATATATTTTACCAAAACATCAAAACATTCCACATTCTAGCATTCTTAAAAACACAATATTTGGAGTAGAAGCAACAATGTCGCAAAGGAAAATTTATTTCAGAGAAAGATACATTTCATCTCAACATTAAAAGGATTTATTTGGGAAAGTTAAAATTCTACCATTAGACTCAATGGCCAAACTTGCACTGGACTAAAATAGCGCAGATTTTCACTTCCAAAAGATGCTCTTTAACACAGCGCTCATTTTGGTATTTACTATAGCGCCTTGTAAAAAAGACACTTGAGCTAAAATGAGAGCTATTTGCAGGTCTGAGCATGCTCAGTTGTGTTGGCACCTAGTTGTACAAAAACAGGGAATTTATCTCTTCTCAGACTTTTAAAGATATTTCAGTGTAGAAATCACTTTTTCACGCAGTTTAAAAGCAGATTATCTTTAAATAATATACCACATATGTCAGTACCATTTAGTACTGAATATTTCCATGTGCAATTCTCCAGGTTTTAGCATAGTAAGGGTTTGGGTGCTATTTGGTTTCATGGAACTATAGTAAATTTGATTTTGGGAGTATTTTTTTACCTGTGCTATAGCGAATACCATTTTAGCGCCATTTAGCACCCTGGCACTATAGTAGATGACCCCTATTGTCTTGAATGACAATATTGCCGCCCTTGTCAGCCGGTTTGATTGTAATATCTAGATTCGACATTAAGGTTTTAAGGGCTTGTCATTCCACTTTGGTTGTATTACCCGCCAAATAAGATGCTACCTTAAAGCGGTTGTATACCCGCAAAAAAAAATTTTTCTCTACCCCTGTAAAGCAAAAGGCATAATGAGCTAGTATGCACCCCATACTAGCTCATTATGAAATACTTACCTTAGAACAAGGCGTCGGTATCTTACCTGGTCCACACCGAGGGAGCTGTCATGTTGCCTCGGCGTGTCTTCCGGGTAACGCGGTTCCAGCGCTGTGAGTGGCTGAAACCGCGATGTCGTCACTCCCGCGCATGCGCGCAGGAGATTTCTTACTCGGCAAGGTCCGGCAGTTGCTGGCCTTCAGCCGAGAATCCCATGTGCGCATGCGCCGCTGCAGTCAGCGGCTCATAGCAAGGGGAATATCTCCTAAACCGTAAAGGTTTAGGAGATTTTTTTTTACCTACAGGTAAGCCTTATTATAGGCTTACCTGTAGGTAAAAGTAAAAAAAATGCCTATACAACCACTTTAATCTCTTAGATGTGTTTAAAGACAGCTTTGAGGAAAGTCGCGGCACTGGGGTTGGAACTAGTTGCTCGATACCAATTGGACTTCTTCTTTGAGCTTTTAAAAGAAGAAGACACAGAGGAGAGAGTAGAAATTGTGCACTCAACTTCGGCCAAGATTGTTTCCAAATCAATGGTTTCCGATAAATCGTCAGAATTGTTTTCTTCAAGTAAAGCTGTAATTTGGTTAATTGCTTCAAGTTCCTGTTGTGTATAGGTTTGGTCACTACCAGCCCGCTTTTTATTAAATAGCAAAATAGGCTTTTTACCAACAAGTTGCGCACAAAAGATGAAAATCTTTAATTGTATCGAACTTGTTGATCTGAGAGGTGGGACAGAAAGTTAACCCTTTTTCCAAAACACTTATTTCTGCTAGTGTGTGTGAATAAGATGACAAATTAATGATATTTAGTTAGACTGGGGTTTGGGAGACTGTTGAGATTTTGGACCAAGTTTTTTTGTTTGTTCGTGATGTTTTTGGGTCTGTGCACCTAATAGGTCTAAAAAATATCCACGTTGTGAGCCCCCTGATACTGGGGTGGATAAGGGAGTGCTGGATCTGGATGATCCTCGGGATGCATTATGTGAAGTTTTGATTTTAGATTGGGTATTATTGTGGGAATTAGGGTGCTGACCACTATTATGCATGGAGGAAGAATCTTCCATTTCAGAACTATTATCAGTAGATGTATTGCATTGTTTAGACTTTTTGAGATGATGTGGTCTTGGTGACTGTATGGGGCCATGTGAGGGGGCATAACCCCCTGTGGATAATTCTTTGGAGGAAGAAACATTTTATGCTGGATTAAAGGGCCTGTTTTTTCTCGTCCCTGTCGGGGTGGTGTCCTGCTTGTATGCTCGCTCCTCTCTTAAGGCCTTCTTGTCCCGATATAATTTTTTATCCTTCTTGACAAGAATGTCTTCATTAAATTTCTCTAGGTGCTCTTTAAGTTTTTTTTCCATCGATTGATATAGGGTATGTGTTTTGAACTTCGTTAGTGGAATATTTAGATTATCAATCTTGGCATCAATATCCCTAATTCTTTTCTTCTATTCCATGATTAAGAGCAACATTAAAGCTGTAGAACATTGTTTAAGGGCGTCTTCCCAAGTAATTTTGAATTCGGGTTCGATCTTCTCAAAAGATGGGAAAATCTGTACCCGAAGACCAAAAGGGTTAATGCCATCTCTATTGTAGTCTTCAAAAGATTTAATATGCCAGTGAAGAGATGCTTTTTTTCTCCACCAAGTGTGTAAGATTGGAGAAACTGTATAAAAGTTCTGATTCTGCGGACTTGTTGGTGTCAAAGTCTTTGAGGGACTTGGACATCAAATTGTCCCAGTCATCCCCAAGATAACTTGCCATGATGATATACAAAAGCTGGTACAAAAGTTATGGCCCCCTGTGAATGATGGTAGTTACAATTTAGATTCCAAAAGAATGTTACTGATATTATCATAAACAAGAAACATGCGTGGAAGACAATTACTGCATAGGTAGCATGAACAATATTTTAATTGTTTAAATAGAACGGATCAAAAAATGTTATATACACATACATTAAGTCCAAGGCCTCAAGGTAAGGGGGTTTTTGGGCGGTAAGCCCAGGTGGATAGAACCAAGATTAAGAGAGGGAACGGACTATGTGTGAACAAGATTTGGTCTGTCTGACCCAAATCAAACAAATAGCAAAAACACTTGGTGCCAAGGGCACGGTGGAGAGAACCCCTTAGGGTCTTTAATAGACAGACCAAAACATGAAGTATAAAAAGTATGAATTTATTGAAAATTGATAAAAATATACATGTATACATGACCAGACTGAACCCAGGGCCATCACTCTCTTGTCTTCCTTTCACGCTTCCTTCCCCGCTGTGGCTCTGGTGTTGGAGATGTGGCAGGAGGAGGAGTAGGACCCGGAGGAGGAGGAGGAGGAGTAGGACCTGGAGGAGGAGGAGGACTATGTGTGAGGCCACAAAAGTGGGTAGCACATTATGTTTGGCCCCTCAACCCCTTATTGAGAGCTTCCAAAATTAAGGACTCACACAGGAGTCGTTGGCCCTCCTCCATCTGCATCATTTTGCATTCAGTTATGCCAGCAAAGTCCTCCTCCACACTGTGGGGGGTTCTCAGGGCATCTGTAGCCTTCCAAAAGAGGCCTATGGCAGCCTCCTCCAGGTTACTCCTCCTCCTGCCACTTTGTCTTTGAAGGTGTAGGGGAGGGACTGGATATCAGGCAGCCTGCTTGGCCCGGCCACCTCCTGGCTGAGACTTCCCTGTGTATGAAAAAGGGACATGGTTTTAGTTTTTGCATCATCAATCACAATCAGAAATTAGTACTCCAAACTAACATCTAGTTAGCATCATTGATTGGACAACCATGAATATTTAGAAGAATGCTATACCTGGCTCAAGCTGGGCTCCTCCACATGTTGCTGCCTGGAAGGCCCAGGTTGGGTGTCAGAAGCCTCAGCTGGGGGGGAAGGAAGCGTGGAAGGAAGAGTGGAGAGTGCTGGCCTGGGTTCAGTCTGACCTGCCAGAAAATGCAGCCTGTCATAGTACCACAGCCTGGGGACATAAATGTCATCTGCAGCTCCTGATCTCTGGGAATCCTGGACCTTCTTGTGCTCCCTTAGATAAGTGCTCCTCGGGCCACCAATTAGGATCTTCAAATAGGTGATGTCTGCCGTGGGAATCACTGTCTTCACAAATTCCAACAAATTTACCAGCGCTGCCTTTCTCTTTGTTTGGTTCTTATATTCAGGGTGGTTTACCTGCCACAGACAAGGCAGCTCCCTGAACATATCAATGAAGATTGGCATAAAGTCCTTTCTTTCAAGATATCCATTTTCACTGCAAGACACAACACAAGACAAACCCTAATGTCAGCCCAAAGTCTTCTAAACTTGTGCAAATACAGGCCTCAATCTAGAAGTAGTATAGGCCCAATGTTAAATCTTATCTTCGCAATCACGATTGGTGCCTCCGTTACTCCTTCCTCCGCTCACAGATCATACGTACTACGCACGCTTCCCCACGTCGCAGTGGGGAAGAGCACATGGCGGAGACACAGCAGGTGTCTGATAATTACAGCAATGAGGATGAGGAGGAGAAAAGCCCGGAGCCTGAAACGTCCCGATCCAGAAGGAGATGATTTAAGGCCTCAAATATATCCTTTGGGGAGATATTGGAGATGGTCGACATCCTGAAGAAGGCCGACTATGACGGGAAGTATGGACCTTACCCCAACCCCAACGTCAGAAAGGCAAAGATCATGGCGAAAGTGGTCAAGAGTCTGCACCGGAATTTCGGGGTACGACGATCAAAAGATCAGCTCAGGAAACGGTGGTCGGACCTGAAATTAAGAGAGCACGAGCAGTACTCTCCGGAGAGTGCTGCAAAAAAGTAAGTAGTTGTGCTGTGTTCCTATTCTTTATGTTTATTACGTTCTAGCTGCCCCATGTGCTTTTCTTAACTGCTATCCAGTTTAAAATGGCAACTTTCATGTTCATGGGCACATTGTTAGTTCATATAAAACATTGTTCGTTTGGCCTAGTAAACACCATTGTTTTGGCCATATGCATTTGCCCACATTTTTTATGGCCTACTTGTCTGCAAATAATTTGGTTGGGTAGATGGGTTTGTAACTAGAATGAAATGCAAACTAGATTCTGTGTAAGGAGAGGACACTCAGCAGCAGTTTTCACATCTGGACGCTGGAGCACTAGTGTGGGACACATGAACACCCTTTTTATTAGGGGGGCCCACACAGGTGCTCCAGTGTATACTATAGGGGTGTCTCCATCTGTGAAGCTTGTACAAAACAGGTAAAGTATTCAAGCTTGACAAAGGACACTAAAAATTCTACATCTTGGAACTCTGCCAAAATAGACAATTGTACCCCACTTCCAAGCAATGTTTCATATTCCTATTTCTGCCATGAAATATCTGTGTGCTAAGTATATATTTTTTTTTACATAGGGGATAAAAGACTCGGACGACACCCCTCATCCGAAGAGACCACAGACCCCCCATCTCTGGAACAAGGGGAAATCCACCGAAGCCAAGCAGAGCAGGAGGAGGAAGACGTGGTGGAAATTGTCACCACAACAGGTGAGTGTCTGCGACCACAGGCTCAGGTAAGAGATGGATGCCGGCATATTTATAATACATGGTGTGTTTTTGTTTCTATCTTTTTAGGTGATCGTGATGTTGTGGATCCAGATCCTTTCACCTTGGAAAGTGCACAGATCCTAAACGGGGAGATCATGGGGTGTAATAGGGACTTGGAAAACATCCTTAAAAACATCAATGATGTTCAACAAAAAATGAAGAACATCATTGATATTTTAGGGAGAGTTTAAAACCCTTCAAAATCCATTTTTTTTCACTTTTTATGAGCTAAAAATTTATACCATTTTTTGACATATTTGCAAAAAGCCAAATTTTGAAGAGGCACACAGTGTGTCAACATGTGCTATCTGCCATCACGGGAGATCAATGGACGCATTTTGGGGGTGCAACCCCTTCCTCAATAATAAAGTAGCTGTGAGGAAGGGGTTGCACCCCAAAAACACGTCCCTTGATCCCCCATGATGGCAGCTAGCACATGTTGACATTCGGCAATTGGTGTGCATCTTCAAAATTTGGCTTTTCTAGGGGTGACTTCACCCCATCTGAACGCAATATCAAACACAGTTTGTAAATACTCATGTCTGATATTGCCTTCAAATTCTACAAAATGTGAACTTTGTAAGTTCAAGATTTGTGTCTTTCTTGTTGATTTTTTTTTTTTTTTAAATTATTTATTTATGTCAGAAAACCGGTTCACCGGGACATACAACAATAGTGTAATTGCATTCAATAACAGCAGATACATCGATTATGTTGACAATACATGTGTTACATTCAGATATAATATAAGGAGCATAACATATAACTCTCTGTATGCTTGTATCGTCAGTATGTATTGTGTGTGGATGCAAAATTGGAGGGGGAACATAAGCTCAGCTGACCGGTTCCCTAATTATTTTATCATTTTAAGAGAGAAAGAGAAGTCTAGCGAGCGGAAGAACAGAATG
Source organism: Lithobates clamitans (assembly GCA_037952925.1). Lineage (NCBI taxonomy): Eukaryota > Metazoa > Chordata > Amphibia > Anura > Ranidae > Lithobates > Lithobates clamitans. Next base: position 454,578 of record JBBGZY010001009.1, read on the forward strand.
ATAGGTGGAATAGATATAGATGGAATGGGGGAAGGGAATATTATGGGTATGGGGGGTGAGGGGGGGGGGGGTCTGCATGAGGATGGGGGGGGGGGCAGAGAGGAATTCGGGGATACAGCTAGTGGATTGTGGGGATGTGTATTTACTTATGTCTATCTGCAAATCTTTCTATACATACAATAAAGTTTAACCTCAACAACCTTGGAGTGCCTGTCCCTCTTCTGAATACTTGAACATATTCCAGAATTGCCAAGTCTTGGTATATGTTTCCTGTCTGTTTTGGCTTGTGAGGATTAAGTCCTCCATTTGGTTTATTTCTTCAACCTTTTGGATCCAAAGAGCTATGGTTGGTGTTTGAGTGGTCTTCCACAAAAGTGGAATGCAAGTTTTTGCTGCGTCTAATAGGTGCCGTATGACTGATTTTTTGTAGACCTTTTGGGGGGTGTCGTTAGCATGAAGAAGGAAGTATGCTGGGTCATCGGGTACAACTCGGTCTGTAAATTTTTGTGTTAACTGGCGGACTTCTCTCCAAAAGGTCTGGATCCGGGAACAGGACCAGAAAATATGGAGGAGTGTGCCTTTCTCTTCTTGACATCTCCAGCATAGTTCTGAGGATGCAGGGAAAATCGTGTTGAGCAATGCTGGGGTTCTGTACCAATGAGTAAGGATTTTATAGTTTGTCTCTTGGATTTTGGTGCATAAGGAAGATTTGTGGGTAAACTGCAGTATGTGTTGTTTTGTTTTAGTGGTAAATGTATTTTTTAGTTCCTTTTCCCATTTAGTGAGGCCCTGTATCTTATGGTCATCTGATGGGGTGATTAGCATACTGTATGTCAGAGAAAGTGCGTGTAGTACGGGTCCCGTGCCCGAGCACAGTTCCTCCAGTGATGTGAGTGTTTGATCGGTAGTGCTAAGTGGTGTCATGGTGTTTAGGAAGTGGTGGAGTTGTAGTGCTCTCAGGAAATCCAGACGGAAGCATCCCTCTGGGTCAGACAGCTCTGTAATAGTCTTCCATCTACCTCTGTTACTGAAATGTGAGGCTTGGTATATTCCCTCTTCCCGCAGCTCCCTGAACCTCCCGTCCCTCATACCGGGTTCAAATGCAGGGTTTCCTAGTATGGGCCTAAGTGGAGATTCGCGAGCAAAAAGGGGAGATGACTCAACCAGGTGGGCGCACACACGGGCTGTGTTGCCTATTAACGGGTGGTGTTTGAGATCTGTTGGGAGATTAGCGTAGCACCAGGGGATTCTATGTATAGGAATCTCACTCTGTGCTTGTTCTATTTGAGTCCATAGTTTGGTGGTTGTATGTCGGCTCCAGTCGATGAGTCTACCTAGATGTGTTGCCCTGTAGTAGGTCTGAAGTTCAGGCATTGCCAGTCCCCCATAGCGTTTGGGTAGAGAAAGGGTTTTCCTATTTAGTCTTGGTTTTTTCCCTGCCCAGAGGAATTTGATAAATAGTGAGCGTGTCTGGTTGAAGAAGCTTGCTGGTATGTGTATGGGGATGGTCTGTAGGAGATATAGGAATTTAGGTAGGATTGTCATCTTGAGGATATTGCAACGTCCGAACCATGAGTGGAGGCCCATGTTCCATTTCTCTAGCATTTGTTGGACTTTTTTTAGGAGGGGAGGGAAATTTAGCTTGAATAGGTGGGAGAAGGTTGGGGGTATAAATGTTCCTAAGTACTTCAATGCTGTAGTGTTCCATTTCAGGTGGAAACTATTCTGGAGTTGTGTGAGTAGTGGTTGTGGAATACCCAGACCCATCGCTTCAGATTTACTGAAATTGATTTTCAGATTAGCCAGTTTACCATATAAGTGAAATTCTTTCATGAGATTGGGGAGGGAAATGATTGGATTTGTGAGGGAAAACATTAGGTCATCAGCGTATGCGGAGACTTTAAATTGTTTGTTGCCTACTTCTATCCCTGTAATGTCTGGGTTATGTCTAATATGACATAGGAAAGGTTCTAGGGACAGTGCGAAGAGCAGAGGTGATAGGGGACACCCTTGACGGGTTCCGTTATTAATTGGGAAAGTTTCTGAGAGTACCCCATTTGCCCTTACTCTGGCTGTTGGGTCTGTATATATTGCGGAAATCCAATGTAACATTTTGTCACCCAGCCCTATGTGTTTTAGCGTCGCGAACATAAATCTCCAACTTACGCGATCAAACGCTTTTTCGGCGTCGGTTCCAAGTAGGACGCATGGGGATTTGGTGTTGTTCGCGATATGCAGTAGGTTTAAAACTTTAATCGTATTATCCCTAGCTTCCCTCGTTGGGACGAAGCCCACCTGGTCGAGGTGTATAAGTGAGGTGAGGTGTTGTTGTAGTCTGGTGGCAATGATCTTTGTAAAAAGTTTGAGGTCCGTATTCAAAAGGGATATCGGGCGGTAGGACCCACATTGGCCCGGATCTTTACCTTCTTTTGGTATGACAGAGATTTGTGCCTGCAGCGTGGACTTATGAAACTTACCCCCTGAGCCTAAAGTGTTGTAAAGTTCAACCATATGCTGGCCCAGGAAGGGGAGTAGGGTCTTGTAGTAGGGGATTGTAAGCCCGTCTGGTCCTGGTGCTTTCCCAGATTTAGAATGTTTTAGAGCGATTTGTAGTTCAGTCAACGTAATGGGTTCTTCTAGAATGGATTTTGCATCGTCTGGGAGGGTCGGCATGAGGGAGGATGTTATGTATTCTGTCGTGTTTTCAATGGGGATTTGTGACTCTGTTAAGTTATATAGAGAGGAATAAAATGAGCTAAACTCCTGCACTATATGTTGGGGCAACGAGGCTTTCCGTCCCGTGTGGGACATGATGTGGGGTATATATGAGGCTATTTTTTGTTCTCGTAGTGATTGTGCTAATAATCTTCCGCATTTATTACCGGATTCGTAATTTTTCCTTTTGCAGATTTGTATGGCCGCTTTCGCTTTATAACGCAGAAGGTCAGTGATCTGTGTCCGGACCAGGTTTAGCTCTGCTTCTAATTGTTTGGTGGGAGTCTGTTTGTGTCTCCCTTCTAGTGTGTCTAATTTCTTCAGCAAGGTGTTTAGTTGTGCTGTACGTTGTTGTTTAAGTCGTGAGCCATGTTTGATCAGTATTCCCCTAATTACGGTCTTGTGGGCCTCCCACACTAGCCCAGTGTCACAGTCAGGGGTGGTGTTGGAGGAAAAATAGTGGCCAATTTCCCTGGACACCTCAGCTAATATTTCTGGGATTTTCAGAAGACCTTCGTTTAGTCGCCACGGTGGTTTCTGTGTCGACCGTAAGTCTGGGAGAGTGTATTTTAGTGTGATCGGGGCATGGTCCGACCATGTAATTGATCCTATTTTAGTTTCTTTAATCGCGTGCAGGTCTCTGTGGGGGATCAGGAAATAATCGATTCTGGAGTACGTCTGGTGAGGTTTAGAGAAGAAGGTAAAATCTTTTTCTCCCGGATGCAGGAGGCGCCACACGTCGATCAGTTGGAGATTGTGTAGTGTCGTTCCGATGCGTTTACGCAAGTCCCGCGATGTGGAGGAGGTTCCAGTGGAAGTATCCTCCGTGGGGGCAAGGGGGACATTCAGGTCACCTCCCACAATCAAGTTTCCGTCAGTGAAGTGTGATAGTAGGTCTAGATGACGTTTGAGGAATATGTCTTGATGTGTGTTGGGAGCGTACAAGTTAGCTAAGGTAACTTTGGAGTTCCCAATCATCCCTTTTAGAAAAAGGAATCTGCCCTCCTTGTCATATTTTACATCTATGAGTGTCCATGAGAGTTTGGACGAAATTAAGATGGAAACTCCCCTGGATTTGGCTTCTGTGTATCTGGAGTGGTAAACCGATGGGAAAGATCTGTTTTGAAGTGTCCGCAGGGAACCCTCTCTGAGGTGGGTTTCCTGCAGGAAAACAATGTCTGCTCCCATGCGTCTCATGTCATTAGTCAGCATTCGTCTTTTTTCTGGTGTGTTTAGGCCTTTCACGTTAAGGGAAATTATGTTTAAGGGTACCATGATCTGGGGTGGTGAGTATATCAATAGTCAATTAATGGGTAAAGGAGAGGGGAAGGTGGGGGGTACAAAGAGGGGGGGGGTGGGAAGGTAGGGAAGAAGTGTGGAGGGGGGGGGAAGGGGGGGGGGTGTCAGGGAAAGGTAAAGCTAGAGCAGAGCAGAGAGAGAGAGAAATAAAAGAAGCTGTCACTAGATAGTGCAGCTGGGTGTGGGTGCTAAGTTAGCCAAGTGGGCTATTACGCTCCCCAGTCGCTACACTGGGAATGGAGCGCTGTCCTATGTGGGGTTGTGGATAGACAGGGCCAGGAAGTGAGCTCCCGAGCCTCTCCCTCCACCCCCGGCAATCTATGGTTTCCATTAGTGCACGCAGTGTGTCTAAAACAGTAACATAGCAGACCAGTGGAATGCAGCATTGCAAATGTACTATTAGCTTAAGACAAGACCAACCAAAAAATAACATACAAAAGGCATAAATTAACATAACATTAAGTGAGCTAAACTGACTCAGAGTTTCCAGAACTAAAACCCTATGGAGCCTAACTGCCTAAATTAAGGCACACAGTAGGTGTCACAAAGAAGATCCCATTTCCCACCCCCTCCATCAACACACCCATCATACGGGCTCCCTGAGGCGGACTCAGAGAGAACAGCAGGAAAAAGGCTCAAAACCAACCCCTCATTTTACCGGTCCGCGCAGAGCTTCAGGGCCAACAGTGTTCAGTCTCGTCTTAAGTTATGCGCAGAAGGCCCAAAACAGTCCTGGACCTAGACAGTAATCACCGCAAACCAGTAAACATGAAGTCTCCTCCACCATTCCCCCTCCCGACCACCCGCACATAGATCCCCGCTGTTATATTTATGGTGTTGTTAACAACTGTGATCTTCCATGATGAGCTTTCCGTGGCACGTGTCATGGTTCCTGCTGCTGTCTTGGGGTCATGGCGAGCTTCCCCTGGTACGCAGGGCTAGGGATTTTGAGCGTCTCTCGATTCTCTTCCCTTGTCATTAAACCATTCAGTCTCCTGTGACCATTTTACATATACATTTCCGCGTCATCACAGAGGATGTGACTTTGGGATTCTATTTTATGTGTTGACTGATGGATGGGGAATTGTAGGTTCCGAGCCCCTAGTACTGTGGAGTCTGGGGTGAATCCTGACCGGTATGGGGGCGGGTATTGTTTTAGGAATTCGGTCTGTGGGTTTACATCAGCTCTCCCATGGGGCCTCTAGACCACAGTGCTGTCCAGAGATGTGTTCAGCTAAAGTCCCGAGGGGTGAAGGGGAAGGAAGGACGGAGGGGGGGGGGGCGGTCAGGGGGAAGCGCTTATCCAAAAATCCTCCTCATCGGTTAACAACGAAGACCCCGTTACAGTTCTCTGCGTGTGGGGGTTGGCAACCTCTCGTTCTATCCTGGGTGTGTAACAATGGATGGGGATGGGTGGCCCAAGGCCTACTCACGTGGCTCTCCCTCTGAGGCCATCCTGCGTCTCCTTCTGTTCCTGAAGTGACGAGGAGGAAGGGGTCCATGCATCCTCAGGGGGCCCGATCTTCCCTGTGGCCGATGCAGGAATTGCAGCCAGTCAGGTATCTGTATTGGATCCGTATCCATGAACCCAAATAGCGCCGGGAGGTCTTCTGGTCTTTGTAGGGAGAAGGAGCTTGTGTCCTTACGGAACATCACAGAGAGTGGGTAACCCCACCGATATGTTAATCCTTTTTGTTTGGCAAGTTCTAGGAGAGGTCGCAGTAAGGCTCTGCGCCTCAGCGTTGCTCTCGATAGGTCTGGCAGTATTTTTGCTTGCTTACCTCCTACCTCCACATCACCATGTTCCCAGGCTCGGCGCAGGATGCTTTCCTTCTGGGTGTAGCGATGTAATCTGCATACTACATCCCTCGGTCTGTTCGGATCTTCAGATCTTGGGCCTAGAGCACGGTGAACCCTGTCCAGCTCAATGTTGAGGTCTGGGTCTTCAAGTACAGTGCAAAACATTGTCCTCACCGTCTCCCCCAGGTTCTCCGTTGCTATATCCTCCGGGATTCCTCAGAGCCGCAGATTGTTCCTGCGACTCCGGTCCTCGATTTCCTCCAGATGCAGTTGTAGAGCAATGGTGGAATCCCGGTGATGGTTCCTATCCTGTTCAAGTGCTGCAACTCTTCCCTCCAGAGTGGTGACCGAAGCTTCCCCTGTGTCTATGCGATCCGCTAGAGTGGCTACCTCCCCTCGTATCTCCTGCATGTCCCGTCGGTGCGTTTCCTCTAACTTGAGGATGAGCGCCTCGATGTCTGAGCGGGTGGGGAGGGCCTGTAGTAGGGCCCGAATGTCCTGATCAAGCATAAGGGGTACAGGTGGTTGCTGGGATGTCATCGCGACTCCCACTGGTCCTCCGATGGTCTCCGGTGAGTTGTTAATATCCCCGCTGTGGCAGGGTGAGACGGGAGAATCACTCTGTGCGGAGGCTCTATGTCTCTCTCCACGTGGAGGGCCTCGTGGCGCCGCTACTGTGGCTCCTGGGGATGAACCTTGCAGTTGCTGGAAATAGTGTCGAATCTCACCAGGGCTCCTTCCAACTGGTGTCCCCCGGGTGGATGCTCTTGTCCTGTGCTTTTTGGACGGTATCATGCCTCTAATAAGACGAATGAAGCCGGGTTTTTCGGGACAGGCCGGGAGCTCCAAGAAAAAGCAGCCTCACTCAGCCATGTCCAGGCCACGCCCCTTTTCTTGTTGGTTTTAAACATGCCTGTTTTATCTTAAATGGACATTTCTACTTTTTCTAATGTGACCCCAAAAATTGTTCTACAACAAACATGTTGGTTTGTTTTAAAAACCTTTTCTAAATGCACATGTGATTGTGCTGGTATTAAAAAGATTGTTAATCAAGAATGTGTGGATTATTGTTTCGATGCTCCAACACTTTTGTTGTGCTCTAATTGGTGTTTTCAGTGACAATGGGGGTTATTTCCTAAGAGCAAATCCACTTTGCACTACAAGTGCAGTTTCAAGTGCACTTGTAGTGCAAAGTGTCTTTGCCTTTAGTAAATAACACCCAACGATGCTTTGTAATGTTACACAATCGCGCCATTTTCAGGACTCACCACATTTCTGTCAGGGTCAGCTAAAAGAAACACAAGCAGTAAATGTCACCAAAGATTTTAGTAGGTAATTTTTTTTTTATTTGAAAAAGGTTTCAGACATTGTCTGGCATATTGATAGCCCCCCCTACCCGCAAAGTATTAAAGCTATCTTAGACGGACATCACGGGCACTAAGGGGGGGCAAGCCAGGATGGCCACTTTCAAGCGCCGTCAGTGTTGGTTCATTTAAAATTCCAGCCTCAGGCCCAACTGAGCCAGCATAGTTGGCAGAATGTTGCCGTAAAAAGTTGTGTAGAACACAGCACGCCAGGATGATATGATTCAGTTTGTACTCCGCCATGTGCATGGGTGTAAGAAATACGCGGAACTGGCTGGCCATGATTCCAAACGTGTTCTCCACCACTCTTCTGGCTCTGGCCTGCCAGTAATTAAAAACTCTCTGGTCCGGGGTGAGGGTCCTCATCGGGAATGGCCGCATAAGATTGTCCCCCAGCGCAAACGCTTCATCAGCAGCGAAGACGAATGGGAGTCCTTCCACATTGTCTTCTGGAGGTGGCAAGTCCAAGCTGCCATTCTGGAGACGCCTGTAGAACTCCGTCTGGGCGATGACTCCACCATCGGACATCCGGCCATTTTTCCCCACGTCCACATACAGGAACTTGTAAGTAGCCGACACCACCGCCAACATCACAATACTATTGAACCCCTTATAGTTGAAATAGTATGACCCTGAGTTGGGTGGTGGGACGATGTGGATGTGTTTCCCATCAATTGCCCCTCCGTAGTTAGGAAAGTCCCACCGCTGGGCAAAGTGGGAGGCCACAGTCTGCCAGGAAACTGTGGAGTCAAACAAGAAAAAAACATAATCAGGGAAAGCAGATTATACACAAACATTCAAGATAACATTTATTTGAGGGTGTTTTTAAAGACCAAAGTATAAGGTACACCTATCAGATTCCCCCTCCCCCACCCCCTCTCATAGGCCATTTCTAACATTATAGAGGGGGACTCTTGGACAGGTAACCCTCTCCACTTCATTGAGAGATGAATGCCTAAATAATGGTATTACTTTGGCCAGCCCCTCCTTAGTTACACTATTGGCAGCCCACTGGACAGGTAAGAAGTGTCATAATACAAAGACATAAATACACATTATATACATTTGAGCACAATTGTACATTCTGCTATTACTTTTTAAGATAATAATAGTATACAGAAACTTTTAACAGTACCATTTGAAAGTATACAGGCAGGCCCTTGCACTACATGCTTTGAGGAAATAATCCATAAATCTGACCACAAAAGAGATGGGTATAGTGTGTATGGGTTTGGCAAAGTCAGCAGATAGATAATTGAGGATAGATAGAGAATTGGTATCAGCTGACTTAGCAGTTGGGGGGAGGGAGGGTTCCAAATGATTTGGGGACCCCCAAAAAAAGCCTTTGGCACTCTGCCTGAATTTAAAGCACAAATCACATATAAAAACATTTTAGGGGGTGTTTAGGGTAAAGCACTACTATGGAGCTGATAAAATACATTGTTAAGTGACTACATGAGGTGAATATAGGGCCAGGAGACCATGCTGGGGAGGTTAGTGAAGGCAAATATGTATGAAGGACAAAAAAAATTAAATAAAAATCCAGCATGCACGAGGACAAAGGGGACATTCACAGCATATTACAATCATGGTAATTAGGGAATGAGGAAAGAAATACAATACATTAGTAAACATTATATACAATAAAATGTGATATTAAAGGATAAAAATCTTACCTTAATATACTCCTTCTGCAGGACATGTATGATGGCAGAACAGGTCTCCGGGATAATGATCCCCAGAGCCTGGGGGGAGATACCTGTCGAGAACTTGAGGTCCTGCAGGCTTCTCCCCGTCGCCAAGTACCGCAGGGTGGCGACTAACATCTGCTCCGGAGTGATGGCTTGCCTCATACAGGTATCCTGCCTGCTAATATAAGGGGTCAGCAAAGCCAACAAACGGTGAAATACAGGGTCCGTCATCCGGAGAAAGTTCCTGAAATTATCAGGATTATTCTCACGGATCTGACGGAGCAAAGGCATATGACAGAACTGGTCACGCTGAAGCAACCAATTCTTGGTCCATGAACTCCTCCCCACTCTGTTCATGGACTATTTAAAGAGATTACCAATATCACAAGAGCGAAATGCCCACAAAGACATACCTGAAAACGTTACCACAGCTCAGCAATGTGGCTAAAAGCCTTTTACCTAGGTATTGGCAAAAGAAAGGAAGACCCACGATGAGAGACTGGTTCAACAAAATTAATGAAATCCAAAGCCTAGAATATCTCAGGTTTAGCGAAGGGACGAAAATGGAAGTTTTTGAGACGAAGTGGAGGGAATGGGTGGAGTTCAAAGACTCACTAAGAGCCGCCGAGGTATGGGGTATTTAGCTGAGAGGTCTAGATACTGCTAGATGGTGAAAAATGGGTTAGGGCGTGATGAGTGGACATTGGGGAAGACAGGAGTAGAGTAGAGTAGGAGTGGGAGAGGGGGGTGAAATAAGAGAGGTGAGGCTGGGGGGCTGGGGGGGGTGGGAGGGGTGGGAGCGCCCTAGGACGTGCTGAAAGAGGGAAGTTTATTGTAATAAGGGTCTTTCTGTGATATATTTGTTTGGTAAAAAGTTGATAAAAACTGCCACTATGATGTGACGATGTGAAGGGACGAGTTTGAACTTTAATAATTGAAACATGACTCCCCGAAATATACCTCGCTGATGTGGCAAAAAAAATAAAAAAATAAGTTGATTTCAAAACAAAGTTTGCCCAGATTGTGAAAAAATGTTTGTTCGATATAATGACATTGACAGTGCAATTTCTACAGCAGGAACGAGTGGTGATTAAACAGCAGATTGATGATATTGAGAAACAACTAGAGGAGTTTTCTAAAAGCGTTGATTTCACCAATAAAGTAAAAAATGAAGAAAAATTATCTGCCTTTAGAAAGAATGTGGAATTGCGCAAATGTACTAAACTGGAACGAGACAAGGATGATTATACCAACAATCGAGTATACAACTGGTCTAATCCTAATTACCATCACAAATCTCTACCTGCTCCTCTTCAATTGCCTCTACAGGGTCATCAGCCAATGTATCTACTACTTCTTTTTTGACCACGGCTACAACAGACCATGCATCAGGAGGGGAGGCAAACGATACAAGAAAAGGAGTATCCAGGGGTGTAACAACTAGACTTCAGAACCATCGGAGGCATTAGAGGACAATGTGGTATATAAAATCTCTTCTATATCATCAACAGAGACTGAAGTACAGGTATTAAATAGAGGTTTTGGGCTTTTGCCCCAAAGACAAAATGAACAAATTTGTGTTGAGACAGGATTTTTATCGCTTATAGGCAACTTAGATGGATAGCTTATTTTTCTTTGAAACAAGGTTTACCAGATCTGGGTGTATTACCATTGTCTATTAAGAATTAAAATTTGAGAACTAAAAGCACCACTGAACCTCTTACCTCATGCTCTGCCGTTGAGGTGTTCATTGATAAAATAAATGCAGAAATTGATTCCTTTTTGCGTGATAGGTCTAAATTGGACCATATACCACACAACTTTAGTCGCAAAGAAAGTGAAGCTCTGTCCTCCTTGTCGGCTCGGTGAGATATTGTTATCAAACCGGCCGACAAGGGGGGAGCGATTGTAGTTATGGACACACCGCGGTATGAACCTGAGGTATTAAAACAACTATCAGGTATGCATACATATAAATATTTGGACTTTTGTTCTGTTTTTCAGGTTCAGTCTAAAATAAAAAAAGTGGTATTGAGAGCTCTTAAAGATGGTATTATTGATAATGACACCCAGAGATTTTTAATAAGCGATTATTCTGTTACACTGGTAATGTATATATTACCAATGATTCATAAGGACCTTTTGAATCCCCTGGGCCATCTTATAGTGTCTGGAACAGAGTCAGTTACCACTCCATTAGCGCAATATGTGGATAGATGTTTCACTCCACTGGTAATCAATACCAGATCATATTTACGTGATACTGGTGATTTTGTTTGAGAAAATTAGGAATATACAGGTGGGACCTGACTCTTTTCTAGTCACTTGGGACATCTCTAGTCTTTACACTGTTATTCCACATGATCTGGGTATGGAAGCCTGCTGGCGGCTGCTGGTACAGTCAAATTGCTATAATGATATACACATTGATTTTCTGCTTGTATTGCTTAAAATTGTTCTTGAAAAGAACTATTTTTTGTTTAAAAAGACCCATTATTTGCAGCTTAAAGGGGCAGCGATGGGTTCCAATGTCGCACCCCTGTACGCAAATATATTTATGAATATGATTGAGACCTCATTTATTTATAATAATAAAATTATTACTGAACACTGTAAGGCGTGGTTCCAATTTATTGATGATATTTTTGCAGTGTGTGATGGCGACATTGGAACCCTTTTATTGTTTGATCAGTACTTCAATTATTTAGTCCCAGGTCTGAAATTTTATGTTTTTTATAGCAATAGGGAGATTTAATTTTTGGACACATTGCTGAAAATAAATGGTACGAACATAGAGAGTGATCTGTTTATAAAAAGTACTGATCATAATCAATTATTAAACTATAATGCGGTGTACACACGAGTGGACTTTTCCACCGGACTGGTCCGACGGACCGAATCAAGCGGACAATCCAACCATGTGTGGGCTTCATCGGACTTCGGACTTCGGTCGAAAAGCCACCGGACTTTAGATTTGAAACATGCTTCAAATCTTTCCGCCGGAACTCCGCCGGACCCAGTTCCTATCGGGAAGCCCGTTCGTCTGTATGCTGGTTCGACAGACCAAATACGACGCAAGTGCAGCTACAGCACCTGACGGTATAATCTCGTGCTCGCTGCAATAGGAAAAACACATTTTCCTATTGCAGCGAGCATGAGAAAGAGGCGACAATGTCGTCTGGTATGGATTTTAAGTGGAACCCCCTACGCCGAAAAAACGGCGTAGGGGTCCCTCCAAAATCCATACCAGACCCTTATCCGAGCACGCAGCCTGGCCGGTCAGGAAAGGGGGTGGGGACGAGCGAGTGCCCCCCTCCTCAACCGTACCAGGCCGCATGCCCTCAACATGGGGGGTGGGTGCTTTGGGGAAGGGGGCGCCCTGCGACCCCCCCATCCCAAAGCACCTTGTCCCCATGTTGATGAGGACAAGGGCCTCTTCCCCACAACCCTGGCCATTGGTTGTCAGGGTCTGCGGGAGGGGGGCTTATTGGAATCCAAGAGCCCCCTTTAATAAGAAAGCCCCCAGATCCCAGCCCCCGCCCTATGTGAATATGTGTGGGGTACATCGCACCCCTACCCATTTACCTGGGGGAAAAAAGTGTCAATAAAAAATACACTACACAGGTTTTTAAAGTAGTTTATTAGGCAGTCTTCTTCCGACTTCGGGGGGGGGTCTCTTCCGACTTCTCTGCTCTCTCCAGCCTCTTCTTGTCCGGATCTTCTCCCGCTCTTCGGTTCTTCTGCCGGGCTCCTCTGCTATCTTCTGCTCCTTTGCCGCTCTTTTGCTAGTGGTGGCCCGGTCTTCTCCGTCATCTTGTTCCCGCTTCTCTTCTTCCGATGTTGACATGACGCTCTCTCCCGCTGTAATGCTGTGTGAGCGGTGCGCAATGATTTATATAGGCATGGGCGTGGTCACTGGGTAATGTCACCGGTGACCCCGCTTCTTATGATGTCACAGTCCCGGGGTATGTTGAGACTGTGCCGTCATAAGGGGCAGGGTCACCACCCGGTGACCATGCCCCATGCCTATATAAGTCATTGCACACCTTGCACACAGCATTACAGCGGGAGAGAGCGTTGTGTCAACATCAGAAGAAGAGAAGAGGGAAGAAGACGATGAAGAAGACCGGGCCGCCGCTAGCAAAAGAGCGGCAAAAGAGCAGAAGGTAGCGTAGGAGCCCGGCAAAAGAACCGGAGAGCAGAAGAAGAGGCCGGAAAGAGCGGAGAAGTCAGAAGAGACCCCCCAAAGTCGAAAGAAGACCCCCGGAGCTGCCTAATAAACTACTTTAAAAACCTGTGTAGTGTGTTTTTTATTGACACTTTTTTCCCCAGGTGAATGGGTAGGGGTACGATGTACCCCATACTCATTCACATAGGGTGGGGGGCCGGGATCTGGGGGCCCCCTTATTAAAGGGGGCTCCTGGATTCCAATAAGCCCTCCACCCACAGACCTCAACAACCAACGGCCAGAGTTGTCCTCATCAACATTGGGACAAGGTGCTTTGGGGTGGGGGGGTCGCAGGGCGCCCCCCTTCCCCAAAGCACCCACCCCCCCATGCTGAGGGCATGCGGCCTGGTACAGTTCAGGAGGGAGGGCGCTCGCTCTTCCCCACCCCTTTCCTGACCGACCGGGCTGCATGCTCAGATAAGGGTCTGGTATGGATTTCGGGGGGACCCCCAAACCGTTTTATTGGCGTAGGGAGGGTTCCCCTTAAAATCCATACCAAACCTGAGGGCCTGGCATGCTCTGCGATGGGGCTCGCAATGTGTTAATTTCGCCGATAAAAGCGGCCAGATTGACCTTTTCTAGTCCCGTCGTACCTCATCACGTTCAAAATGAACGGACTTTAGTCCGTGTGTGGGCAAGTCCGTTTATTCGGAAGTCCGCCATAACTCAGTTGAAAGTGCGTCGGGAAGAACGGCGGACCTAGTCTGCCAGAAAGTCCGGTCGTGTGTACGCGGCATAAGAGTTTTCACCCCCATGGGGTGTTCAATTCGATACCTAGGAGCTAGCTGCATAGGGTTAAAATAATAGTTAGTGATTCACAACAATGTGAAGTAAGACGAAATTAAATGGAAACCAGGCTTGTTAAGCAAGGTTATCCAGTTTCATTAGTTAAAAAGGAACGTATACAGTGGGGCAAAAAAGTATTTAGTCAGCCACCAATTGTGCAAGTTCTCCCACTTAAAAAGATGAGAGAGGCCTGTAATTGTCATCATAGGTCTACCTCAACTATGAGAGACAAAATGTGGAAACAAATCCAGACAATTACTTTGTCTGATTTTTGAAAGAATTTATTTGCAAATTATGGTGGAAAATAAGTATTTGGTCAATATCAATAGTTCATCTCAATACTTTGTTATATATCCTTTGTTGGCAATGATAGAGGTCAAACATTTTCTCTAAGTCTTTACAAGGTTGTCACACACTGTTGCTGGTATGTTGGTCCATTTCTCCATGCAGATCTCCTCTAGAGCAGTGATGTTTTGGGGTTGTCGCTGGGCAACACAGACTTTCAACTCCCTCCAAAGGTTTTCTATGGGGTTGAGATCTGGAGACTGGCTAGGCCATTCCAGGACCTTGAAATGCTTCTTACAACGCCACTCCTTTGTTGCCCGGGCAGTGTGTTTGGGAACATTGTCATGCTGAAAGACCCAGCCACGTTTCATCGTCAATGCCCTTGCTGATGGGAGGAGGTTTGCACTCAAAATCTCACGATACATTCATTCATTCTTTCATGTACATGGATCAGTCGTCCTGTTCCCTTTGCAGAAAAACAGCCCCAAAGCATTATGTTACCACCCCCATGCTTCACAGTAGGTATGGTGTTCTACCAAACAGTTCTACTTTGGTTTCATCTGACCATATGACATTCTCCCAATCCCCCTCTGGATCATCCAAATGCTCTCTAGCAAACCTCAGATGGGCCCGGACATGTACTGGCTTAAGCAGGGGGACACGTCTGGCACTGCAGGATCTGAGTCCCTGGTGGCGTAGTGTGTTACTGATGGTAGCCTTTGTTACGTTGGTCCCAGCTCTCTGCAGGTCATTTACTAGGTCCCCCGTGTGGTTCTGGGATTTTTGCTCACCGTTCTTGTGATCATTTTGACCCCACGGGGTGAGATCTTGCGTGGAGCCCCAGATCGAGGGAGATTATCAGTGGTCTTGTATGTCTTCCATTTTTTAATTTTTGCTCCCACAGTTGATTTCTTCACACCAAGCTGCTTGCCTATTACAGATTCAGTCTTCTCAGCCTGGTGCAGGTCTACAATTTTGTTTCTGGTCTTCACCATAGTGGAGTTTGGAGTGTGACTGTTTGAGGTTGTAGACAGGTGTCTTTTATACTGATAACAAGTTCAAACAGGTGCCATTAATACAGGTAATGAGTGGAGGACAGAGGAGCCTCCTAAAGAAGGAGATACAGGTCTGTGAGAGACAAAAATCTTGCTTGTTTGTAGGTGACCAAATACTTGTTTTCCACCATAATTTGCAAATAAATTCTTTCAAAAATCAGACAATGTGATTGTCTGTATTTGTTTCCACATTTTGTCTCTCATAATTGAGATATACCTATGATGACAATTACAGGCCTCTATCATCTTTTTAAGTGGGAGCACAATTGGTGGCTGACTAAATACTTTTTTGCCCCACTGTACATTTATCAGATAATAGGCATCACTATAGAAATGATAGGAGAATTCCATTTGTGTCACAGTATCATCCAATCATCCATATTCACTTTGTATCCATAATATCCGTAAGAAACATTGGGGTTTATTAAGAGAGAATTATCCGAATATTCATGAATTCCAAGCTCCACCCTTATCCTCATATAGAAACGCTGATGCCGCGTACACACGATCGGAAATTCCGCCAGCAAAAGTCAGATGTGAGCTTTTGGTCTGAAATTCCGACCGTGTGTATGCTCCATCGGATTTTTGCTGGCGAAATTTCCGCCAGCAAAAGATTGAAAGCAGGTTCTCTATTTTTCCGTCGGAAAAAGCTCCTATCGGAATTTCCGTTCATCTGTATGCAATTCCGACGCGCAAAAATACACGCATGCTCAGAATCAAGTAGGAGACGGAAGCGCTCGGTCTGGTAAAACTAGCGTTCGTAATGGAGATAGCACATTCGTCATGCTGTAAATTTTTGGATCTTTTAATGCAGCGCATTCTTTTGTTCTTTATAATGCTAGAATAATGAAGTTGTTTTGCTGCTGATATTCACACAGAGTTCTGACAAACTTATTTCTTTATTATTTCTTGTGATCTCCTTAATAATAATTTTAGTTTTTAAAGCCAGATCTCCATGATAATGTTTAGAATTATTTTTTATAATGATTTTTTTCCTTTTTCTATGTAAATCACGATCTCCTTTTTTAAAAAATTATTTTAAAATTATTTTCTAGTGATCTCCATATTTTTTTGTGTGTGTCAAGTTACCACAACAACATTATTATCTTGTACTTTTTAACCTCAAGGAGGTTGGTGTCCCTTGTTAATTTGACATTGTATTTTTGAAATGTACCTGCCTACTCACAAACAAACTGTCCTTTTTAAAAAAAAAAACACATAGGCAAGTATTTGCTGAAAACAAAATTACCATTTATTCTGGGTCATAACAAATGAAAGAGGGAAGGCAACGCTGGAGAAACTGTAGAAATTTGCGAAGCCTTTGGACCCCAGAGCAGACATCAACTATTTGAAAAAGAAAATTGGTAGCCTGAGGTGTCCATACAATAGGGAGCACAATCTGGTCCTGGACTCCGAGAGATCAGGAACAGAAGCAGGTCACATATATGTCCCCAGGCTGTGGTACTACCAGACCAGACTGAACCCAGGCCATCACACTCTTGTCTTACTTGCACACTTCCCTGCATGCTGTGGCTTTGTTCATTGAGTTGTGGCAGGAGGTGGAGGGGGTGGAGGAGGAGGAGGAGGAGGAGAATGGACAAACTCAGAAAGGTGTATATTTTCTGTTAGGTGGCCACTCAACTCCTTATTTAGGGTCTGTAAAATGATGTTTTCACAGATGAGGCATTGGCCCTCCTCCATTTCCTGCATTTTCGCTGCTACTATGCAGGCATAGCCCTCTTGAATGCTGGGGGGGTTCCTCAGGGTCGCATGAGCATCCCGAATGAGGGCAAGTGCTGCCTCATCCATGTTCCTCCCCATCCTGGGCCTTTTGGTTGGAAGGCAGAGGGGAGGGACCTGGGATTGGGTCAGTCCACTGGGCCCAGCCACCTCCTGGCTGCCACCCCCCTGCCACCTCCTCGCTGCCACATTCCAGACCCTCATCCTGGCTGAGGCTTTCCTGTGTATAAAAAAGGGACAAAGTTCTAGTTTTTGCTTCATCAAATCACACACAATTTTCAGCTGATGATTGTTGCAAGTTGAATGATAATAGCAAAGACTATCATTCTGACCCCAGCATTTTTCATTATTGTCCCAATCTTTTTTTAGCCACTACTGTCTATTGATATGTAAAACACTTTTTGTTCAATCGTTAATTTCTTATCAATAATAACATCTAGTTAACATCATTAATTTTAGGACAAAAAATAGGTAGAAAAATACTATACCTGCCTCAAGCTGGGCTCCTCCACTTCTTCCTGGATGGAAGACCCAGGTTGGTCCTCAGAAGCCTCAGCTGGGGGGAAGGAAGCCTGGAAAGTGATAACCTCACTTCAGTCTGGTCTTCCAGAAAATGCATTTTGTTGTAGTACCACAGACTGGGTACATATACATCCTCTGCTGCTGCTCATGACCTCTGGGATTCCAAGACCTTGTTACGCTCCTTCTTGTATGTGCTCCTCAAGCTACCAATTTTCCTGTCCAAAAAAATCACTGTCTGCGTTGGGGACCTCCATCTTCACATATTGCAACAGTTTCTTCAGCGCTGCTTTCCTAGCTGGTCTGTTATGATATAAATTATGTTTTACTTGCCACAAACTGGGCAGCTCCCTGTACCTATCGATAAACTGGCTCATAAACTCAGGCTTTTTGAATGGATTCATTATTTCTGCAAGACAAAAAACAAGAAAAATACTAATGTCAGGCTAAACTCTCATAATCTTATCACAATATAGACCCCAATCTAGAAGCAGTATAGGCCACTGATGCCCCAAGTTAAAATGTTACCTTCATTCTCACGATCGGCACTTCCTCCACTCACAGATCGTACATCCGACGCACACGCGTTACACTTTATATACACTGCATATGTGTGAAACACCACCCACTTCGCCCACCCCTGACATTCTTTCTAGAATATTCCCCACCCCTTCTCTTTCGACGCAGTGGGAGAGCACATGGCGGAGACACAGTGCGTAATTCCAGTAACAATGAGGAAAGGCCGGAGCCAGAATTGTCCAGATCCTGGAGGAGATATAAGGCCTCAAACATGTCCTTTGTAGAGATGGCGGAGATGGTGGACATCTTGAAGAGGGCCGACTATGATGGGAAGTATGGACCGTACACCAACCCTAATGTGAGAAAGGCCAAGATCATGTCTAAAGTTGTGAGAAGTCTGCACAGGAATTTTGGGGTATGACGATCCAAGGAGCAATTGAGGAAACGCTGAGCAGACCTGAAATTAAGGGAGCATGATCAATACAGAAGGATCAAGAAACTGCTTCTAAAAAGTAAGTATTTGTCCTGTGTTCCTATTATTATTATTACTTGCATGCTGCTCCATGTGCTTTTCTTTACTGTTGTACATTTTTAAATGGCAACTTTCAGGCTCATGGGCACATTAATCGGTCGTAGTAAACATCGTTCGTTTGCCCACTAATAATACAATGTTTTTTGCAGATACAGGGTTAACTACATTTGGTCATGCCTATGTGTATTAAAATAAGTTTAGTACATTGTTGTCTAGATGTGTTTGTAACTAGAATGAAATGCAAACTTGATTCAGTGTAATGTAAGGAGAGGACACTCAGCAGCTAGAGCTCAGGAGCGCTAGTGTCAGAGAACTCACACAGCAAGAACCCGTCTCCCTGCAGCAGTAGCCAATATTCGTTCTGCTAATGCCAATGTGCACGCACAGAACTGTAGCCAGAGACAAATGAGATCCAGGGTGGGCATGCACAATGGCACCTCCATGTTAATGCACGTACGCGTGCTAAGGCGCACGTGCTAATGTGCACCTGCGAGTGCCAAAGTGCTAATGTGCTAACGCGCATGCGCCTATGAGCTAAGGTGCTATGGTACTAGTGCGGCCAATCCTCGTTCTGCTAATGCCAATGTGCATGCACGGAACCGTAGCCAGAGACAAATGAGATCCAGGGTGGGCATGCACAATGGCACCTCTATGCGAACGCGTGCATACACTAAGGCGCCAAGGAGCTAATGTACGCACGCACGTACCCTGGTGCGAATCCTGGCACACAGCACCCTATATGAACAGAGAGTCTGCCTAGCATCAGTGCTGGATAGTCTTCAGCTTTTTCCTGTGTTCCTGTTGTTACTCTGCCTGATTGACCTTGTTCCTGAAAACCCGGCTATCTTCTGACTATTCTCTTGGATCTCCCCTGCCTGCTGAACCTGCCTCTACCTGCAATACTGACCTTGGCTTGAACTTATGATTACGGCTCTGCCTCCTGATTCTGTACCCCGCTGTCAGGGGATGTTATACACAACATCCAATGCAGGGGATCAGATCGCTGGGCTGCACCAAGGAATCAGGGACAAATGAGTAAATAAAGAAAGTATGTTTATTATAATGATAACGATACACGTGAAAACAAGACAGCAAACCAAAAACAAGAAAATGGTGAAAACACAGCAAACCCCAAAACCCACCTAACTATCTATCTAACTAATATAATACACAAGCAAGGAAACCAACATGCAAAATATAAGGCATGGGCCAAAGCGACAAGGGAACAGAAACCAGGAATAATGAAGCAGACCAAGGAGCAGGTAACAGGGAACAGGGAACAGGGTTCAAGTTCAGGATACACAAATGGGGTTCAGGAACAAACAGGAACAGGCTGGAACAAGAGCAGGTACTGGCAGGGACAAGGGCTAGCAGAGGAATACTGAAGCACTGGAGGTTAGTTCAGGGCGGGTTTATATAGTCCAGCAAAACCATGACAGGTGTGCTTGATGGCAAGTCTGCAGACCAGGCAGGGAGACCCCCGCTGGTGGCCACTGGAATTACACCCTTTTGGTGCTGAATGTAATAGTGCCACCAGCAGGAGAAACCGGAGATGACACCGTTCCTGACAGTTCCCCCTCCTAAAGGAGTGGCCTCCGGACACTCCATTCAGCCCTGGGTACGACAGTCCGAGTGGGTGCAGAAACACCTTAAAATGTTTCCCTACAGAGTCTGCGGACTTCTTCGCACTTCCAAGGTCAGAGTCTTTTAGTTTACTGGGGGATGTGCCATCAGAGTCTGAAAATAGGACACGTACCCCACCACCCGGGTCAGGAAGTTTGGATCTGGAGATGAAAATTAGCAGGGTAATGGGAAAGAAACCATCGGAGGCAGACCACACAGGAGCATTACATTCAAGCCAGGCGACAGACAGGATTGACCCAGCGGCAAGATGGCCATCAGTCAGGAACAGTTTTAGCAGGCACCATGTCATCAGGCTGAGCAGAAAGCAGAGGTACATCACGCTGGGCAGTGGCACATCCGCATCGAGCTGGACAGCAGGCAAAAGCATATCAAGCTGGGCAGCAGGCAAAAGCACATCAAGCTGGGCAGCAGGCAAAAGCACATCAAGCTGGGCAGCAGGCAAAAGCACATCAAGCTGGGCAGCAGGCAAAAGCACATCAAGCTGGGCAGCAGGCAAAAGCACATCGAGCTGGGCAGCAGGCAAAAGCACATCGAGCTGGGCAGCAGGCAAAAGCACATCGAGCTGGGCAGCAGGCAAAAGCACATCGAGCTGGGCAGCAGGCAAACGCACATCGAGCTGGGCAGCAGGCAAAAGCACATCGAGCTGGGCAGCAGGCAAAAGCACATCGAGCTGGGCAGCAGGCAAAAGCACATCGAGCTGGGCAGCAGGCAAAAGCACATCGAGCTGGGCAGCGGGCTCATCAAGCTGGAGAGCAGGCACTGGTACTTCCGGCTGGAACACTGGCACCTCAGACTGGAATACTGGCACCGAGACATCAGGCTGGAGGGCTGGCACAGAGACATCAGGCTGGAGGGTTGGCACCGAGACATCAGACCAGGCGGCAGGTACTGGAACTTCAGACTGGGCAGTAGGCCCATCAGGCAGAACAGCAGGTGCTGGCACAACAAGCTGAACAGCAGGCACATCGGACTGGATAGCAGGTACTGGAACTTCAAACGGGGCAGCCGGTACTGGAACTTTAGACTGGGCAGCAAGCACAGACACTGGCACATCAGGCAGAACAGCAGGTGCTGGAACAACAGGCAGAACAGCAGGCACATCGGACTGGATAGCAGGTACTGGAACTTCAAACCGGGCAGCCAGTACTAGAACTTCAGACTGGACAGTGGGCACAGGTGCTGGCACATCAGGCAGAACAGCAGGTACATCAGACTGGATAGCAGGTACTGGAACTGCAAACCGGGCAGCTGGTACTGGAACTTCAGACTGGGCCGTGGGCACAGGCGCTGGCACATCAGGCAGAACAGCAGGTACTGGCACAACAGGCAGAACAGCAGGTACATCGGACTGGATAGCAGGTACTGGAACTTCAAACCAGGCAGCTGGTACTGGAACTGCAGACTGGACAGTGGGCACAGGTGCTGGCACATCAGGCAGAACAGCAGGTACATCGGACTGGATAGCAGGTACTGGAACTGCAAACCAGGCAGCTGGTACTGGAACTTCAGACTGGACAATGGGCACAGGCGCTGGCACATCAGGCAGAACAGCAGGTACTGGCACAATAGGCAGAACAGCAGGTACATCGGAATGGATAGCAGGTACTGGAACTGCAAACTGGGCAGCTGGTACTGGAACTTCAGACTGGACAATGGGCACAGGTGCTGGCACATCAGGCAGAACAGCAGGTACTGGCACAACAGGCTGAACAGCAGGTACATCGGACTGGATAGCAGGTACTGGAACTTCAAACCGGGCAGCTGGTACTGGAACTTCAGACTGGACAGTGGGCACAGGTGCTGGCACATCAGGCAGAACAGCAGGTACTGGCACAGCAGGCTGAACAGCAGGTACATCAGACTGGATAGCAGGTACTGGAACTTCAAACTGGGCAGCTGGTACTGGAACTTCAGACTGGACAGTGGGCACAGGTGCTGGCACATCAGGCAGAACAGCAGGTACTGGCACAACAGGCTGAACAGCAGGTACAGCGGACTGGATAGCAGGTACTGGAACTCCAAACCGGACAGCTGGTACTGGAACTTCAGATTGGACAGTGGGCACAGGTGCTGGCACATCAGGCAGAACAGCAGGTACTGGCACAACAGTCTGAACAGCAGGTGCATCGGATTGGATAGCAGGTACTGGAACTTCAAACCGGGCAGCTGGTACTGGAACTTCAGATTGGACAGTGGGCACAGGTGCTGGCACATCAGGCAGAACAGCAGGTACTGGCACAACAGGCTGAACAGCAGGTACATCAGACTGGATAGCAGGTACTGGAACTCCAAACCGGGCAGCTGGTACTGGAACTTCAGACTGGACAGTGGGCACAGGTGCTGGCACATCAGGCAGAACAGCAGGTACTGGCACAACAGGCTGAACAGCAGGTACATCGGACTGGATAGCAGGTACTGGAACTTCAAACCGGGCAGCTGGTACTGGAACTTCAGACTGGACAGTGGGCACAGGTGCTGGCACATCAGGCAGAACAGCAGGTACTGGCACAACAGGCACATCGGACTGGATAGTGGGTACTGGAACTGCAAACCGGGCAGCTGGTACTGGAACTTCAGACTGGACAGTGGGCACAGGTGCTGGCACAGCAGGCTGAACAGCAGGTACTGGCACAACAGGCTGAACAGCAGGTACATCGGACTGGATAGCAGGTACTGGAACTCCAAACCGGGCAGCTGGTACTGGAACTTCAGACTGGACAGTGGGCACAGGTGCTGGCACAGCAGGCTGAACAGCAGGTACATCGGACTGGATAGCAGGTACTGGAACTTCAAACTGGGCAGCTGGTACTGGAACTTCAGACTGGACAGTGGGCACAGGTGCTGGCACATCAGGCTGGAACAGATCAGCTGGTGGGGAGGCAGGATTGGATACTGGCATGATGGTATGGGTTGGAAAAAACTTCCGCTTCTTTTTGCTTTTAGCCACTAGGGATCTATAAGTGGGTACAGGGCTGTAGGTAGGGAATGCAGCTGGTAGAAGCGAAGAGTGAAAGGATGGCAAGACAGAGGGAGTAGGTTTTGAAGGGAGATTTAGTGGAGCTGATGGAGGCAGTTGAGAAGCATCAGGGGAGTTAAAGGCAGGGTAGGTGCAACAGGAGGAAACAGGGTACTGGTATTTCATTGGTAGAGAAGTATATTTGGAGCTAACAGAAGCTGAATGCAACAGACTTGACCAGGCCTGTATTAATGATTGCACTGCATCAGGTTTGCACTTGGCTTGTCTGACCAGAGACTGCACTGATTCAATGCATTTTGCAAGCACCTGCTGGGGACAAGCTGAATATTGTTCAAAAAAGAATGCTGAGTCATCCTCCAACAGCCAAACTAAAGATTCTACCTGAGCTGCACTAAAAGGGGGTGTATAGTCATCACCTCCCTCAGCGACATCAGACAGGGCCAACTCAGTACAGATCCAAATTAATGGTTGCACATCTTCAAACAAAAAACTGCCTTGCTCAATAAAAACATGAGCTAGGCGGATGCCTTCTAACAACTGTTCCCTAGTGTATTCAGTCAATGTCTGATAACAAAGGTCTCTGTCATCAGTTGCCAGGAGCGATAAATACAAAATACTTTCAAAATCCATATTTCAACAATAGCTGGGACTCAGGCCCAATTCCCAGGTGCAACCGATCTGATTGTATGGCTTCAGTATTCTGTCAGGGGATGTTATACACAACATCCAATGCAGGGGATCAGATCGCTGGGCTGCACCAAGGAATCAGGGACAAATGAGTAAATAAAGAAAGTATGTTTATTATAATGATAACGATACACGTGAAAACAAGACAGCAAACCAAAAACAAGAAAATGGTGAAAACACAGCAAACCCCAAAACCCACCTAACTATCTATCTAACTAATATAATACACAAGCAAGGAAACCAACATGCAAAATATAAGGCATGGGCCAAAGCGACAAGGGAACAGAAACCAGGAATAATGAAGCAGACCAAGGAGCAGGTAACAGGGAACAGGGAACAGGGTTCAAGTTCAGGATACACAAATGGGGTTCAGGAACAAACAGGAACAGGCTGGAACAAGAGCAGGTACTGGCAGGGACAAGGGCTAGCAGAGGAATACTGAAGCACTGGAGGTTAGTTCAGGGCGGGTTTATATAGTCCAGCAAAACCATGACAGGTGTGCTTGATGGCAAGTCTGCAGACCAGGCAGGGAGACCCCCGCTGGTGGCCACTGGAATTACACCCTTTTGGTGCTGAATGTAATAGTGCCACCAGCAGGAGAAACCGGAGATGACACCGTTCCTGACACCCGCTGCCCGTCTGTTGCCAACCCCTGCCTGTTTCTGACTACGGTTTTGCCTTCTGATTTGGTACCCCACTGCCAGCCTGTTGCCGACCCCTGCCTGTTCCTGATTCTGCAGTTGATCCTGATCTGGCTCCCGCTGAACAAGTTTGGTGAACAGTTTCCACATCTCCTCAGCAGAGGTTCCTGTATCTCCAAGTTCCAGCCTCCTGCCTGCAGGCACCTGTACCCTTTTGTTGCCCTCGCACTTCCTGTACCCATCACCAGGGGTGCTTGGACTGGAACCGTCCAAGAGACCTCCCTCATCATTTCGGGCTCCGCTGTAAGGTACGTGACAGCAACCCCGGTTCTACAGCCTCTCCCCTCAGCCGCAATTATTATACTCCTCTGAGGCACAATCAAAGTCCCACTCTGTTCTAAACCTTTTTTGAAACATAGTCGCATATTCTTAGGTGGATGGTGCCTTTGCAGGAGTATCTGTGACTCCACGTCTACCCCAACCCCTAGACATGAGTGACACTATTAACGGTGCTATATTCTGTTTCCTCCATCGAGTTAAGAATCACAATTGAAAACTGGTGCAGGTCTCCAAGGGACCATTGGTATGCATGATGACATTGTGTCCAAAAGATTGAGGCACTAAGACGTGCCAAACAAGCAGAGGTTTCTATCCTCAGAATTATCCTCCTGACTGTCACCTCTTTCCCGGATGGAAGCAAAACAGAGGAATCGGTAGGGTACTGTGTTTGGTTGAAGAGAGCTGGCTTTCTTTTTTTTTAAGTTGATAACTCAGCCATATCTCTGCAGGGTGTAAAGGAAGATCTTTTGGTGCGCCAACAATTGTTCCAGACCTCTGGCTAGGAAAACTAAAATTTAGGATGTGAGGGAAGCCATCCTGAAGGTCCAGTAATCGCATCTAGCCATCTGTCTGCTCTGCTTGAATGGACTCCATCTGAAGATCCCCTTTTTGTGAATGAAACCAGTGCGATGACCCCCTGGATCAGAAGTGTCTGTATGTATTGTAGCAGCCCACCTGCTTTTGTTGTGAATCTGGCAGCCTAGTGAGAGAGAAATGGTCTGGAAGAGGAGCAATAAGGACTCTCCCAAAAAGGTCCATGAGTGCCTGATATTTTCACCCAGGAATCTGCACAACATATGTCTAGATATCTGCAGAGCACGCCAACTGTGGCTTTTACATCAAAAGCCTGAGCACGTGCTCGTCCAAAGAGCTTAGAGGGTATCCAACGTTTTTTACTTATGGGCCATGGGAAAGGTTGCTTGATATGGCTGCCTCCAATCTCTTACCAAACAGAGTTTTTCTGTTATAAGGTATCCTACACCATTTTTATTTTTTTTGCTCTGCAGCAAATACAAAACAGCAAACACAGCTTGTTGAGTCAACCGTAGGGCCCCCTTAGCCATTACCGAGTATATCTTGCCCTGGTTGGACACCTGGATGAGACCACTGATGCTTCACCAATAAAGTTTACTGACACACTCACTTTGGCTAGGGTCCAAATACTATCAGCTTTATGGAATTCCTCTTCAACTGCTGTCTCTATATTCTAGGACCAAAAACATACAGCACTGTCCTTTAGGCATGAACTTAAGTGATTCTATAGCCGATCTCTGCCAAGGGCAACACTTCGGGTCTTTTGCAATCCCTCAGTTTTAGTCTCTTTCAAAAACGTTAAAGAGATTACCCTTTTTTGAAGAAAGGGTAAATATGACTGCTTGGATACATGACTCCATGAAGGAAAACCTGAAACAAAGCAGCTCTGGGTCTTCCTCTCAGGATGAGGAACCACTATTGTGTGCAGGTTGCCCGCTCAGCAGGGTAACGGAACTGAGAAGTTG
This sequence comes from Lithobates clamitans, assembly GCA_037952925.1. Lineage (NCBI taxonomy): Eukaryota > Metazoa > Chordata > Amphibia > Anura > Ranidae > Lithobates > Lithobates clamitans. The sequence continues at coordinate 480,898 of JBBGZY010001009.1, forward strand.
AGCACCATCTGCCAAGGTGCCAGCTTGTTCTATTAGTACTGGCAATGCAGCTACCTGGCTGGGATAGTTAAAATAAATTCAAAAAAGAATCTCTTGCCACCCTCATTAATAGAAAAAAATGATATGTGGGCGTTACCTGATAACAGCGAACTTCTCCAGACAGTCTTTACTCACCAGCCTATTGGATATAGGCATTGCACCACAGGGCCTGCAAGACTCTTGCTGGGGCACTGGTGTTGCTCTGGAGAAGAGGAGATAAGATGTCTTCCTTGGAACTTTTCCCTTAAGTGGGAGCGGCATCTCAGGCTGCTGTCCACCTTCCCTGGCTCTCCTTTGCGAGCTTGAGCATGCAGGGCTGACAGGCATCAAAGCAATCCGAATAAGGAGGCACTCCTTTCCTGAAAACTTACCAATACGGTGGTCCCGACTTTTGGGTTTGAGGGTCTTTTTTTGCAAAAGTGGTGACTGACTCGGCTTGAGGTAGGAAAATTGAATATTACTAAAAAACGGAGACATGGGAAGCCCATACACCTGAGAGATAGACCAAGGTAAGAGAGAACACATAACAGGATATGGGGAGACAGACAAGAGAAAAAGGAAAGGCAGCCCTGTATGGTATAAGGGACCAAAAAAAAAGAGAAAATAAATTAACTAGCTGGCACCCGTAAACCTCAGCCCGCAGACACGTGATGGCAGATTTTGTTCCTAAAGACCCACAGAAGGGGTTCCCTGGTTCCTCAGCTTCACACTGGGAGAGGCCTGAACCCAGATGGATACTGCTCTGAGGCAGAGGTGGGGACATAATACTGCTTACTCTTCACTGGTGCATGGAGGTATGAGGAAAAAAATAAGAGTGGGGTGGGGCCTAACTAGGCCTTTCATGTATGCTATTTACTGGTCCTGAGGGAGCTGTCAAGAGGCGGAGCTCTATCACTAGTATGCTGCCATGTTGGCGTCACGAAAAAGGTTTTTTTATTAGTATCAGTGTCACATAGTTACATAGTTACATAGTAGGTGAGGTTGAAAAAAGACACAAGTCCATCAAGTCCGACCTATGTGTGTGATTATGTGTCAGTATTACATTATATATCCCTGTATGTTGCGGTCATTCAGGTGATTATCTGATAGTTTCTTGAAGCTATCAATGCTCCCCGCTGAGACCACCACCTGTGGAAGGGAATTCCACATCCTTGCCGCTCTTACAGTAAAGAACCCTCTACGTAGTTTAAGGTTAAACCTCTTTTCTTCTAATTGTAATGAGTGGCCACAAGTCTTATTAAACTCTCAGTGCAAGTGTTAGTGCCAGTATATTATGGTAGGATAACAAAAAAAAAGCAAAATACACACTATTGTTTCTTGGCCCTACTTTGGTTACAAACAGCATATAATGCACACATATTGCATGTGGTATTTTCAGGCATGTCAGCATTAGAAGAATTAACTTTGCTTTTTTTGGTGGTGGGTCAATACAATCGCGAAATTATAAAGCAAAAGTTGAAACATGTTTTCTCTACTATTTTGGGTCTTTTTTTTATAATAATAAAATATCAGGAAAAGTCTGTTAACAATTATTACCAAATAAAAGCCCAATTGGTCCTGACAAAAATGAGGTACAGTATATTTCACCTGGGGTGCATTGAGATTTTGCATAATTGTAAAGGGTGCTAAGGCTGAGAAACTCTGTTATAGAGAGGCCCTATATGGATTCAAGCGTAATTAAGCTTAAAGTGTATCAAAATGTTTTGATTACTTTTATTTTGGATTCAGTAGGAAAGTGTACTTCTGTCAGGCTTTTATTTTCATGTTTTTCTCCACTATGGAGATTTTCCCTTTGTTTGTCTTGGTGACCATTGTCAATGGGACAGAAAGGGATGAGAAATACAAAGGGGAAAAGGGACTATCTTTCAATGGCGTCTGTTGAAAACTCCCTTTTGGAAAAAAAATGTATGATTCCAGGAAAGTAAAGGGAAATCCCCCCCCCTTAAGAGAAAAAAATGGACATGGGTTTTAACTATACCCTAGTCTGTCAAATAAAGGTTTCAGCTAGAAATACATTTTAAGTATGGACATAAGTAATTTATTTTTCTTCTGTTTTTTTTTAAATAATGAAATAAATGGATCAGCAATATAAATAATTGTATATTTGTATATTTAGGATGTAAAAGATCCCTTCTGTAAGATGAAAAAAAAAACACATCTTGTTATATTCCAGAGAATGACCTAAAGGCATGACAAAAATGAAACAAATAAAAAGGTAAAATGTAAATACAAAATTAGCAGAGATAAAGAAACACTATTAATTGAATAGCAAAGCTTGTTCTTTTTTCTGGAGAGTGAAATACTTGTGAGTTATTTGCTGCTTTACCCAAGAGAACACAGGGGGGGGACACAATGAGTATTGAGGGGACCACAATTAGTACTGAGGGGGTTATTGTGAGTAAACGGAGTGGCCCTATATATGACTAAGGGGCAATGTCAAACAGTTTAAGTAGTTAAATATATTTTTAAAAGTTTTTTATTATTGTTACCATTACGTTAGTGGGTAATATGGCTTACATGAGTGGTAACGCGACCCAGTGCACATCCTGCTCAATGTATATGTTCCTTGAACCACTGTTTGAAAGTGAATACTGTTGTACAAGATGTGAGCTGGCAACACTGCAAACCATTAACAACCTGGAAAGAAATATGGACCCTATTTTATCAGGTGTTGGCCTTGGCCAGTATAGAGAAGGGTGGTGATATGGAGGTGAAGGCATCAGAGGAAGGTAGTTGAGTTAGGAGGGAGGAGCTGGGAACTGGTTTGGGGAGGGAGGGGTAGAGGGAAAAGTGTTAGAGATGCTATTCCATAGTGGATACATCCCAAAAATATGCCTAGTTACACAATATTGGGGAAATCAGCTCAGAAATGGTATTGATGGAGCAGAATATCTTGCCTAGCTACCAGATCTCGAGTATGTGGTCCAGTTTTGGTCACCAATCCTCAGGAAGGATGTGCTTGAACTGGAGAGAGCCCAGAGAAGGGCAGCAAAGCTAATAAGGGTTCTGAAGGACCTTAGCTATGAGGAATGACTACAAAATATAAACCTATTCTTCCTAGAGAAGAGACGCTTAAAACGAGATTTGATCACAATATGCAAATCTTTAAATGGTAGCTCCAGCATTGCAAGGAAACTATTTAACCTAAGGTGTCTAAAAAAGACTTACGGCAACACAAAGAAATTGGATGAGAAGCGGTTCAACCTTAAACTGCATAATTGGTTCTTTACTGTAAGGATGTGAAACTTCCTTCCCCAGCTGGTGGTGTCATCGGGGAGTGTAGATGCAGTAAAAAAAAAAATGTTTTTTTAGCAAGCACAATGTATAGATATGGAAAATAGCAACATAAACACACATACAGACACCCAGGTTGAACTGGATAGACTGGTGTTAAATTTGTTTATAATATTAAAAAAAAAATGTTTCCTTGCCTGATCCAAAAGCACATTTTATTTTTATAATTCTAGTCTGTCTTTGTGAGAAAACTTTCCATGATCATCTATATGTCTTTTAATCAACTTTTTTTGATTAATTGACAAGCACACCTCACCCCAAATTTAAAGCAACTTATGGGAAAAACACAGACAGTGGTAGGCATAGACATTTATCATTCGAGGCTAAGTATCAGTGCTGAACAAGTACCGGGTATTTTAACATAATACTTCAACTAAGGCAGAACCAATAAAGCAACAACAAACAACAGTGCTACATTTCAGACCGACTGCAAGTCAACCTGTATTTCTCCATTCAGCTCTTAATTTTCTGCTTCCCGCTTTCTCCACCCTGTAACATTCTTTCTATACCTTTCCTCTTAACATTAGTGTCCTCTCTCCTTACGCTTCTCTCTTTTCCATTCCTTCTCACAATAGGATCCTCTTTCCTTCACCCCTCTTCTTTACCCCAGTAGTACAGTATATATTACCCTCATACCTGCCCTCTTCCTTTTACTGAATTCGCCTCCCCTGCTCATTCTAAACACACACACTGTCACAAATGCCTGGACACTGTTTGGCCTAAATAAAAATCTCAATCCCATCTTACCTTTCTTACACTCCTGCTTCTCAGAAATTCCACTAATCCTGGACCCCAGCCATCATCTTTCATTCCCACTCTGGGTTGCCTTCTTTCTCTGGCAGCAGCCACAATCCCCACACTCTAATTTCTATTCTGCTGCTTCCAATAGCCAGCTCCCTTTTCAAGAGTTCTTTTATCTCCAACCCCTTTAACTCTACTTGCTGTTACTGGAACCTGGCTTCAGGAATATAACTTTGCCTCTCCAGCTGCCCTCTCCAATGGTAGCCTCCACTGGACTCACTTACTCAGACATAGAAGAAAGGGAGATAGAGTCAAATTCCTTATATCCCCGCAAAGCACTTTTCAAGGTCATCCTACACCTCCCTCTCTATCTCTCTTGTTTTTTGAAGCTCACTACCTTTCTTCTGAAATACCCCAAAAAACAATATGGCTGTCCAAAGGTTTCTTGGTGCTCCTTCATCCAGAGAGAAGGCTCTAATACAGGCAGTATGTTATCGGCAGGATCACCAGGCAAAGGCAGAGGGGAAAAAAAATGGAAAAACGTAAATAAACTGCGCTACGGAATCAGCAAATAAAATATGATAATGGTGTTTTAAGGAATGCCCTGATGTTGAAGGAGAAATTTGCTGCCTCTACAAAACTACTACCACCTAAGTGGAGCACAAGATGAATTAAGAGAGTGTAGACGTGGCGCTGTTTCTCTTAAGATGTATATAAAATTAATAAGAAATTAATATGGAAAAGTTAGAGATGATTAACTGGGTCCTGATGGGAAGACCCAATCATCTGTAACTTTTCCATATTAATTCCTTATTAATTTTATATATATTTTAAGATAAACAGCGCCACGTCTACACTCTCTTAATTCATCTTGTGCTCCACTTAGGTGGTAGTAATTTTGTAGAGGCAGCAAATTTCTCCTTCAACATCAGGGCATTCCTTAAAACACCATTATCATATTTTATTTGCGGATTCCATAGAGTAGTTTATTTACGTTTTTCCATTTTCTGGGGCTTATAACACCCATTTAAAACTGTAGCAATGGGTATCTTCAAATATATAAGTAGCAGGTCCATTATTCTGATGGAGGTGTTCAATCAGGAACAAGTTGGAATTAGACAAGACATGGAGAGCTTATTTAAACAATTGAGACATAGCATGGAGAAACAATTAAGAGTGTGGTGGGATGTAACCACACTAGAGATGTATATCTCAGAAAACATCACACCAAGAAGACTCAGGTGGGATGTTTCTCCAAATGATGCAGTTAACGATAAAGGACTGATGGAGGAATGGTATAAATTCTTCAATCAAAGCGAAAAGGAGTTACTCCAAAAAATAATAAGAAGAAGACAACACAAACTAAAGAATATTGAATCAGAAATTCTGCAAATAAGAGACCAACTTATACCATTTATAGACTCAAGAGAGTACAAAGATAAAGAAACCAATCTTCAGGAATTGGTTAAAAAAAAGATAAAGAAATACAACAGAAAAAACAGAAGAAATTTCAAAGAGATGTATTAGATTATAAAAACCAACAAGTTTACAAGTGGCAAGCAGACGAAAACTACAATGAAGAAGAAAATAACATATCAATGACAGAAGAATCAAGAGAAAGCTCGGTAGAAAGAGAAGACACAACATGGCAACAAACAAGACCAGCACCAACTAGAACACCCAGGAATAGGGGTAATGAAGAAATGACATCTACACATAGAAGAGAGGAAAGAAGTCCCATATATATAGAAACTATAGTCAGCAAGAACAATATGCAAATAGAACACAATATTCAAACAATGTACACCAAACATCTTAAGACACCCAAATAGATATTCACCCCTCAGGCACGACTATCAAGAAACCCCTTATAGAGAACCCCAACCTAGGAGGATTTTTTTTCCCAAGGGGTACACAGGGAGACCTCCAGCACGGAGAGATGGAAATACACCTCACAGACTACAAGGGGGAAAGAGGCCTTTCCGGTAACCAACCAAGAACCAATATCAAGGAGACCCCCAAAGATATGGGGGACAGCAAGGACGGAATACAAGAACAATAAGATATACGGATGGAAGAAGGTACACTACAATTCCAAAAATGACTCAATGGGAGAAGAGGAGGGAACACATTTACAGACCCCAAAGAGGGGGAAGAGAAAACGAGCCAGAGGAAAGAGAGGAGGCATTAAGAAAAAGAAGGCGAGAGTATTATGAGGAGGCATTTTTAATTTAAGTGAAGCTGTTTTTAATGAAGAAGAACTCAAAGTATTGAATCTGGGGTTGAAGTATGCCCCAGATAAAGACTTGGATACATTTGAGGCATATATATATTTACAGAAATTTATAAGGAAAATGAATATTAAGAATTTTTTTGCCTCAAAGGATCAGAGTACAAAGGCTAAGGAGAATACCCAATTTAGACACTCCAACTTGAGGAACAACTCAATCTATAACCCTAAAATGAAACAAAATGAGAGTCTATTGGTTTTCAAAAAAATGGTAGAAGAGGACATAAGGCAACTAAAGGTAAAGAAGTCAAGAAATAATAACGTATGGAAAACAATAAAGGAGATAGAAAAGAAGAAACAAATAATCATATGTCCAGCAGATAAAGGGGGAGGTCTAGTCATACTCAACAAAATTGATTACGAAAATGAGATGAGTAGATTGCTGAGAACTCCTGACACCTATAAAAAAACTTAAGGGAAACCCAAAGGATGAATACAATAAAAAGTTAACATCATTTGTTAAAAAAGGAGAAGAATCAAGAATCCTAACGAAGAAAGAAGCAAAATTCCTAAACCCAGAAGCAGCCAAACCTCTGGTAATCTATTACGTCCCAGAAATACATAAGAACCAACTGAATCCCCCCGGCAGACCAATAATAAGCGGGATTGCCTCACCTTTCTCTCAATTAGAAGCATATATTGACGGATATCTACAACCATTGGTGGCAGAAGGCAAGTCCTGCTTGAAAGATAGTAAACAGCTCATCTCCGAATTTAGAAACTTTGAAATACAGGAGAAGGATTTTCTAGTAACAATAGATGTGAATTCATTATATACTAATATCAAACAGGAAGATGGACTAAGCAGTGTAGAATGGGCACTATATAAACGGATCTAAAAAACGAACAAATTAAATACATTTCTGAGGGACTAAAGTTAGCCATGAGCCACAATTACTGTTGGCACAAAGGAGATTACTACACACAAACAAAAGGAGTAGCCATGGGAGCCAAGTATGCCCCCAGTGTGGCCAACTTGTTCTTGAACCGGTGGGAGGAAGAACAAATATTCAGCGTACACAGAGAAAACCTCAAACTATATTGAAGATACATAGATGATATCATCATAGTATGGAAAGGTACAGAAGAAGAATTACAAATTTTCTTTGATGAGATAAACCACAACATCTATGACAACACCTTTGCAGGCAACTGGAGTACGCAGAGTATTGACTACCTTGACCTGCAAATATACAAGCATAACGGGTTTTTAAACACCCGTACATTCTTCAAGGCTACGGATAGAAATGGATATATTCCAACCAGCAGCTGCCACCACCCGCAGTGGATTAGCAATATACCAAAATTGCAACTAATGCGTGTATATGGAAACTGTAGCGACAAAAAAAGACTTTGAAGAACAAGCAAGTATAATAATTAAAAAGTTTAAGGAAAAGGGATATAAAGAGACAGAACTAATATCTGAAAGAAAAAGTCAAGAAGATGGAAAGAAACAAGATGATTGACGGGCTTCCACCGGCAAAGAAAACGAAAAAATATATTGATACAGCCTTCCTTACCGGCTTCATCAGACAACACAAGACCCTCGAAATGATATTCAAAAAGCATTGGCCTATTTTACAGTCTGACAGGGTGCTAAAGTCTATATTACCCATGAGGCCTATTTTTATATATAGGTAAGCGCCATGTTTAAGAAACAGACTTGTACACAACACTTTAGACCCTCCTAAGACAATTAAAATATCTAATAACCTAAAAGGGTTTTTCAAATGTGGAAAATGTTTACCATGCAAAGTCAGCAAAAAAAAACTAATAAGAAAAAAACAAATTTCACATCAACAGCAAACAGAATACAAAATAAATGAGCTAATCACTTGTAGCAGTACTTACGTCACCTATGTTATAGAATGACCATGCCATAAACAATATGTAGGGAGAACTACTAGGCAATTAAAGGATAGAATCAGAGAACATATCACCAACATTAAAAATGGATTTAATAAACATAGTGTCTCACGACACTTTAGAGATTACCACAGGAGAGATCCATCATGCATGAATTTTTACGCAATAGATAAGATAAAAGGCCATTGGAGAGGTGATAACAAAAGGATAAAGGTTTCACAGAATGAAACGAAATGGATTTTTAATTTAAATACTCTCCAACCAGCAGGAATGAACATCGACCTAGACCTGAACTGCTTCCTGACCAATTTTTGATCCGATGATCACCATTAATATTCTCCTTATACTCCTTTATATCTCTCTCCCCTTTTAAACAATTCCCCTCCTACCAACCCATTCATTTAATTCTGCACATGGTCCCAAACATACAGATAATGTTAAAGTCTCACACATGTAGTTAAGTACCGTATTTATCGGCGTATAACACGCACTGGTGTATAACACGCACCCCAAGTTTAGGAGGGAATTTTAAGGAAAAAAAAACTTTTAGGAGGGAAGTTTAAGGGAAAAAAACTTACATTTAAATGCCCATCATTGTCACCTTCTCAGTGCAGCCTTCTCAGTGCAGCCTTGCCCCAGTGCAGCCATGTTAGTGCAGCCATGTCAGTGCAGCCTTGTCAGTGCAGCCTTGTCAGTGCAGCCTTGTCAGTGCAGCCTTCCCCAGTGTCCATTGCAGCCTTGTCCCAGTGCAGCCTTGCCCCAGTGCAGCCTTGCAGCTCGTAGTTTGAAAATCCTGTGATCCCCTGCGATCCTGAGCTTTAAAATTGCTGACCGTGATTTGAAAATGGCGCCGCCGGCGCCGAAATACACAGAGCCAGTCCTCGGCTCTTCTCGGCGGCTCTTGTTCACTTTCGGCTCCACTCGTAGTCCCGCCTGGGATGGGCGTGACTGTGTGCGGAGCTATCCGAACCTAGCGAGTATACTCGGCTAGGTTCGGGCGGCGCTCGAGTGAAGCTGAAAGTGGCCGAGAAGAGCCGAAGACCGACTCTGTGTATTTCGGCGCCGGCGGCGCCATTTTCAAATCGCAGTCCACGATTTTGAAGCTCAGGATCGCAGGGGATCGGCGTATAACACGCACCCGCGATTTTCCCCTGATTTTAAGGGGAAAAAAGTGCGTGTTATACGCCGATAAATACGGTATATGATAGATTTCACATACATACATTTTCTTTGGATGAAACAACTGATATCCCCTCTAGTTTTAAAAACAGATGCCTCAATTCACGCAGCATATGTATATGTCTCCTCATTTCCACCTCTTCTCCCTCCCTCCCCTTTCTTCACCCACATATGTGGAGATATACGTTCATATATTTTATATATATGAAATTTTTTCACATTCTGCACATTTTTATACATAAAATAGTATGAGAACATAATACACTATCGGGTAGTGTTCATGAAAGACCCTTGACACGTTATCTTTCTGTCTACTAATACACACCTTATGGGCTCGGTCTTAAAATCCCACCAAAAATGGCCACCGTGCTACTTTTGCGCAAGCGCCGTAGGGACACTACACCCTATATCAAGTGGGAGGTGTAGCAATATGGACGCTCCAGATGATGTCTTGGATGACGAAATGCGTAGAGCATCATTGTGTCACTTCCAGTTTGAGCGGCGATTGTTGTTATACAGCGCCGGCTCGTGTTTTATCCTCCTGCATGCAAATTACGTTGTAAATGTGAGTATATCTCCAAACTTTTCTACAAATAAAGCCTTTTTAAACCATATTATACTATGGGCATTACTCTTTCCCTCATGTGACATCACGGTGGGAAAGCCAGGATAACGGTCCTTAGATTGCCCACCACAACTCCAGAGAGCTGCACAGTGGCTCACACTGTGAAGGCATAATACCCCCGGGGGGGTAATGTAATCTGGTGAATGCAATCACACTATCAATACGGATATCACCTGGCACCACTGTCACTTTGAAAGGATAAAACAGCACCTGTTTTCTGAGCACAAGTCACTTTATTCACTGTATGGACTAATTTAAAATGATCTAATGTCCGCAACAATTTTATTCACTATATGAATTAATTTATTAATGATCTAGTGCTTGCAACTTATTTATTCACTGTATGGAATGAATTATGAGTGATCTAGTGTTTGCAACTAATCTCATTAATTGGCCTCTGTATTGTGGTAATACACAGAGACACATACCATATTGTGTATCCATTCCTATGATTTTCTTCACCACATCCACTATTATTATCACAATTTGGTTTTTGTTTATTAATGGCATATTGGATTTTCTATACACCGGATTTCTGATATAGCAGACATCCACATTTATTATTTTGGCGTTTTGATTGACGAACTTTAGGGGGTGTCGCACCGAGGAGGACACCCTATCTGAGGCTCAGCAACTTTCATCACATACACATTTTTTGTCACGCACCAACAGAGGGTGTAGCACTAGTATGCAAATGAGCTAAATTTGATTTTGCCCTTAGGGGGTTTAACACCTAACAGTCTTTTTCCATTTATTTTATTTAGCTAGTAGTCTGATATTCATTAGACATGTGCATTCTTTTTCGTCCGAATTTCAGGTATTTCCCTTATCATTTTAACAAACGATAACAAAAGCGCAGATTCCGAAAAACGAAAGATCCGACATAAACAAATGCTTTATTTTTGTTTTCGTTGCGACAACAGTTCAATATGGATAGGAGATTCGACATGACACTAACAATAACAATTTGTGTCTATTCGACCTGTGGTCGAATGTGCCCAACCTTAACTCTATAGTCTATCCACCATAGTAGTCCAAGATTATTCGAAAAGATTCGACATAGAGAGAAAAGATTCGACATAGAGAGAAAAGATCGCTGCTGGAATTGGGTGGGGGAAGTAAAATAAAAATAATGATGATGATGGTTATTGGCCAATTTTAACCAAAGAGGAGGGGCTGTAAAATAGCTAGAACTGCATGTACAGCCAACTTAGTTTCACTTACGATTTGCTAGCAGAGAAAGACAGACACGCTGATTCATTTCAGAACAGTCAATCTTAGCTGGTCCATTTGAATTGTCACTTTGTCAGAGAACCTGAACTATTTCATTTGAGCATAAGCTAAGCACAGCAGCAGAACAGTAGTGAAGCAAGCTACATCTGTGTTGTGAACTTGATAGATAGACTAGTGATACTAGTGTTGCTGCTAGTGTTGTGATAGCCTCAGAGGCTGCCCGTGTTGTGGTGAGGGGTGATTTATAGATTGAGATTCTATATACCCTATCTCCACTCCAGTCCATTTGCTGACTTGCAGTTGCTGTAAAGTTCAGAGATGTACCGTTCTAATGCAAAAGTGAAGGCTGGTAGAGGTAGAGGTAGTGGTCGTGGTCGTGGTCGCGGTCGCGGTGGATGCCTTGCTAAAAAAAGTGGCAAGGTCTCTGCTACTAGTGCCTCTGACACTTCTGCCACCACCAACATGCTGGTCACAGCAGTGGGTGTCACCGCCAGTGCCACCAGCAAAGCTAGTTCCACTACCCCCAGTTCTTCTAATATTACTTTTCCTGCCAGACCACCAACATCTGCTGCCACTTTAACTGCCAGTGCAGCGCCTCCTTCCACTTCTACAGGTGTCATGGCTGCATATTTTTATGGAATAGGCAAGAAACCTAGTAAAGTGGAGTTGCCTTTACAGTCACCACCACCAATCACACTACCAGTGCCACTGCCCAGCTCCCCAAAGAAGCAATTGAGGGAGACAGCAGCAGAGACAGTGTGAGACTTTTCTTCATTGGCCCAAGAAGATGATTTAAAATGTGATGCTCCTCTTTCCCCAAACACTGCGGATGTTTTATACAATCTTAGCCCACAGGACTTACAGCTTGACCTGGAGAAAGTGCAAGAGGGATATTCTGTGAGGAGTAGGACAGGTAGCAGTCCACTTTTTTCATCTGCTGCTAACTCCCCTTCTCCCTCTGTTATTATGGAAGAATCCTGTGATGATATCACCAACCTACTAGTCCCCAGCACCCCTGCCATTAGCAGCACTAGTTCTAGTTCACCAAGTGTAACTGTAGTGGCAACAGCTTCCACCACTGGTATGCTACCTGCTGCAGCTATATCAGCCCTAAATAGATATCAACAGGGTCAAGGAGCTGCATCCCACAGCAGCAACGTTTAGAAATACTTTCAAACATTGGAAAGCGGGTTCTTTGCCAAGTGTAAATTGTGTGGGAAGCAAGTAAGCAGGGGTAAAAAGTTAGGTCATTTAACCAATGCTGGTATGAACCTACACCTTAAAAATTACCACCACTCTACTTTACTGTGGGCAGAGGCAGAAAAAGAAGATGGTAGCGCAGGAAGCAGCATAATGGACTCTGACTGTACTGGTGGTACCTCCTCAACCACACCACTTACTCAGAGCACAGGAGGCAATAGAGCGGGTTCAAATAATACAACCTGTCCACGTGCAGTAGTTCCACTGCAAACCCAATCAGGCTCCTCATCCTCCCAAGGACATCATCAGCCTACCCTCGATAGTTTTGTTGGCTTTAGTTCCAAGGGCATGTCAAAACAGCAGGCCAACAAGATCACCTGCCTCATTGGCCAATTCTTTGCTGTTGGAGGAGCCTCTTTTCGCATGATTGAAGTGGAGCCGTTTAAACAGCTCATGCATGCCCTTGCTCCACGATACATTGTTCCTGCACAAACAACTTTCAGCAGAAAGATTATTCCAGCACTATACCACTCGTGCATTGGATTATTGAAGGAAAAAATGGCCAAAGCCGAGGGTCAGACAATTCATTTGACAACTGATTTGTGGACAGCTCCCAGCGGTCAACATGCTTTCCTGTCTTTGACTGCACACTGGTGGCAGGCCACTGTGCCTGTTGGTGGTGGCACTGGTGTAAGAGTTCAAACTTTATCAGGAAGCAGCACAAGACCAGCAGGGTTATCAAGCTTTCCTGCTCCACACAGAAGTCCGTGATGACAAACACAGCTCTGCCAACATATTGCGGCCAATTAGATCAATGTTGGCCAATTGGTTTGGAGAATGGGCAGTCACCAATGTCTCTGTTGGGTTCATTGTGACAGACAGAGGTTCAAACATGGTTAAAGCTCTCCAAGATGGATCTTTTGTCGATGTGCGCTGTTCTACACACATACTGCATTTAGTGGTCAAGGGTGCAATCAAGGGTGCAATCCCAGTGGAGAAAAACAACAAGATTGCTCAAATCTTGGACCTTTGCAGAAAGATTGCAGGTAATTTCCACCGCAGTGTAGGGGCTAGTCAACTGTTGAGGGAGGAGCAAGAACAATCAGGGCTCCCCATACATCGCCTGAAACAAGATGTCAGCACCCGGTGGAACTATACCCTGGAAATGCTGGAACGCATTTTGGAGCAAAAGACAGCCATCCACAATCTATCATCCCGCCACAGCATCAGGATTGATTTCACACTGGGACGTGATGACTGGTGTATAATTGGGCAGCTCGTTTATGTCTTAAAACCCCTTCGGAATGTGATGGAAAACTTGAGTCAGAGCAATGCCAGCCTAGGACAGGTCATACCCTTGTTTATCAATCTCATAGATAAGATGGGATCATTCCTAGAAAACAGTGAGCCTGTTTGTGGCAGCCCACTTCATGCAGCGTCTTTCATCAGAAAGCTACAAGCTAACTTAAAAGATCAGCTAAATGACCGTGTCCGCAAAAGCCCTGAACTCATGCTGACTTCCCTGTGTGATCTCAGGATCAAAGGTAAACTGGCATTTAGAGACAACAGCCTCTCCCACTGGAAAGAAAAATTGATTGAAAGGGTCCGGAATTTGCAGCAACAGAGATGTACGACGGATCAGGCAGGTTTGGAAGATTCACCTGCCATGTCTGCTATTCCAAGGCCTGGCACCATCACTCAAAAACAACAGAGTGGAGCATGTGCATGTTGGGTAGAGGCACTTGACAATCTGGTGGATGCAGGTAATCGAGAGGAGAGCAGTGCCTCTGAAATGGTCAGGGCCTACCTATATGAAGCACCTTTGCTTCCTACAGAGGACCCTTTGACCTATTGGGATGGTAAGAAAAGTTTGTGGCCTGGTCTTTGCCTGGTTGCCCAGCAACTACTATCCTGTCCTCCAACCACTGTGCAAAGTGAGAGAGTTTTCTCTATTACTGGGAATATTCTTAATCCACACCGTTCACAACTAACACCCCATTTGATGGAACAAATAACTTTCCTCAAATTTACCCTCCCCAAGCTGGGTTACCCTACCCTTAACTTGTGAGACCTGAATCATTGTTACCATGTGAAGATAGATTGGACTAGAGTGACTTGAGTGTGCGTGATTGCATGAATGAATGTTGTGTGAATGGACAGTGAAGATAGATGGGACTCAGAGAAACCATCCAAATGTTGAGGAAAATTATTTTTTTATTTTCTTACCACTTGACACAATAGCAGTTGTCTACTTGACTTTGGTGTGACCCCAAGATTTAAATAGAATTATATTGTTTTAAGCAATCCAAATGTTTCCCTTTATTCCTTCCATCACCCTTTTTTGTAATGAATGTTGTGTAGAGTGACTAGCGTGTGCGTGATTGCATGAATGAATGTTGTGTGAATGGACAGTAGCAAGGGTTGAAGCCTTGACGTGGCGCTACTGCTCATGCATTGCTGTCTTTGTAAATACAAATAGCAACATGTGCTAATTTAACCATTTTTGTTTGATGGTCTGGAAATAAGAGACAATGATTAAAGATGATCTCAACAGCATGACAATTCCTCTTGATGGAGAGACTGTAAACTCAAGGATCAGAATATGTTACCAACACAACATAGCACAAAGAAGCATACATTTGAAAACGTGATTCTATGCAAGATAGATTAGTTGGTCACTGCTGAGCTGCATCCAGATGCCCAGGACCCCTCCCATTTACCATCTCTGACCCTGGGGACACCAGGGCCCTCTCTGATCCTCCGCCTGTTTCATGACCATCTGCAATTGTCCGAAGTCACCAGTGTAGGTGAGTAATCTACCCTGCTGCCATGTTACTCAATCCCTGGAAATGATGACTGCCTGTCAGGTCACCTTGAGGCTAGGTGACAGATGCACCCTGTAGGAATCGGAAGTGCACCACTAGGTAGTGGACCCTAGGACTGACTGCTGTGGATTGAACCCTGGGAGGTTCAGGAAGCAGGTCTACTGGATCACTAACACAGATGCCACTGGGAGCTAGAGCATAGATTCCCCAGGGCGTGGAGTCTAAGAGCCAGCAGGTGTTCACCAGAGCCTCTAGTGGGGAGGATGGACTGCGCTGCAGTCTGGCTCCAGGTCGCGGCCCCCAGGGTCTCACAGCTCATGCTCATGGTAGACTACAGGAGAAGAGGAAAGAGGCAGCAGGCTAGAACAATAAGCAAGTAAGGGATAAGCCAAGGTCGGGGCCACAAGCAGACAAGGACAACAGAGTACACGCCAAGGTTCAGGGTCACAGGCAAACAGGGATGGTCAGGGACACGCCAAAGGTCAGGGTCACGAGCAGACAGGAATAGTAGAGAACAGGCCAAAGTCGGTTAAAGGGAATCAGATGTAGGAAACACAGCCAGTACACATGAAAGCTAACACACAATGGTTGATCAGCACTGCTGGCTTGCAGTGCACAGGTTAATATAGGGTTCACTGATAGGAGCTGGGGTGGAGCCATGCTAGAGGAGAGCTTACAAAAGCAGTCAGGTGAGGGTCAGCTGGTCTCTAGAGATGAACACATGGAGACAGGTAAGCTGACAGACAAACTCTATTGCATAACCATGACACTGCCCTTTGAACTGTTGCCCCTTGTGATTGCATTAGCCTGTGAACCTCTGTCCGGTTAACTGTTGCTCTCATGATTGCAAGCCTGCAACCTATGTCCTGTGAACTGTTGAGGGCTGTATGGTAACCCCTGCTGTAACTATCTGCTGTGTATTCTGGTGGAGGGAAAGCTGAACGGCGTGACTGGACACAATACATGGGATTACCCTTTGCACATTGAAATAGTGTAGAGCGAAATCTCATCAATTTTCTAAGTTCAGCCTGATGGTTAAATGTAGAAAAACTACAATTATAAGGCCTCTAGTAAGTTAGTAACATTAAATGGACTAATTCATTTAGATAAACATCACACAAATCTAACAAGGAAAGCAAAACTCAAGAAAACAATTATTTCTGAACAAATTTTTTTTATTTTAACATAAACAAAACAAACAAAAAAATTTAAATAAAAAAAAATTATAAAAGTATATTCTCCCCCAACCTGGTGACCAGTCGCTGTAGGGACATATTAATCCCAGCCAACTGGTCACCAAGGTACCGCGTAGCCTCCAGATGTCTCCTGAGGCTACGTTGGTACCTCTCCAGAGCCACATAGTGACGGAGCTGCTGGCGATTGTGGAGGGCCAAAGATTGACACAGCCTCCGGGTTACTGCAAATTGTCTCTCTTGGACCTCCACAATGCGCCGCAGATATTCATTCACATGTGGCTCTGGAGGGAGGGGGATGTGTACTGGTTCTGGAGCGGGTGGAGAAGGATGCACTGGGGAGGAGGCACCAATGGGTGTGTCACTGTCCAGGTGGGGGAATATTGATGAAGGGTGGAGGAGAACATGCCCTGTAGAAACCACTGGGGAGGAAGGACAGTCAGTCCAACCAGACACGGGCAGGTCCAGGCCTTCATCCACAGGGTGCAGTTGAAGGATGAAGACTTCACCTGTGACGAAAAGAAAATACATTAGATAGATAGATAATACAATACACGTGGTTTCTTCACCCTAACATTATATAAAGGCAATTATCTCCCAGCCCTTGTAGACAATCCTGTAACATCTTGAGATGTTTTTACTTCCATACCAGTTTTCCATTTTTGATATTTAGTGAGATGCAAATTGATTATTTGTGTGTAGGAGATAGTGGAGTCTGTGTCAATTCGCTGCATCATACCAAGTTTGCAGAGCTGTGCAGGAAGGTGTAGTACTACTTTACTGTACTCTGACCGGGGCGGAGCTGAGTGTCCTCCCCGGCCAGAGTACAAAGGGATTCCCCTCTACACATCGAGCTGTGTAAAGGGGAATCTCCCAAAGATTTTATCCGCTTGGTCGCACGGGCGGCTGGAGAAAATCTTAAGGTGTAATGGGCGCCTAAGTGCTAACTAATCTACCTCATCCAGACTGACTGACTTTTGCGAATATGGAAGATCAGTTGCACTTGCAGAAAAACATATCAGCTATACACTTTTAACATTACACTCACCAAAGAAAAGCCATTCAAGCCATTGCATTTGGGATGACCTAATAAAAAGTTGTTTAATAAAATATAGCAGGCTACTTTTTAAAGTTGATAATTTTGTAAGGCCACTGATTGTTGAATAATCCCCGCTTCTGTTCTAGGCTAGGTAGGTTACTCACTCCTGGTCTAGGTTAGGAGGTATAACAGGTATAACATCATGAGAAAAGTGTTAATGCATGCATTAGGGGCATGCCAGAGATTGAACATGTACAGGGACTGCCAGCCAATAGCTGGAGATTCTTTTCTGACACACCCCCTCTAGCCTGCTGTGTTATTCACAATGATTAACAGTGATTGGCTCAGACTGGGAATCTGAACTGCAGCAAGAAGGTGGCGTGATCAGACACATTGAGGAAATAACAAGCACAGGTCACGCTAACAGGAAGATTTGAATCAGCTGCAGAGGGGAACTAATATAATTATTAATTCCAGCTAAACCGAAGCCTTGCAGAATAAATCACAAGCTATTCTAGACAAGGTATGCCATCAGCATTTCATATTTAAAATACTATATTTGCCTGGAAAATACAAAAAAAGTTATACTTACTCCCTGGATCTGCCTCATCTGGCTGTTCTACAGGGCAGGTCTCCTCCACCTCCTGCTCAGCCTCAGTAGCTGTTGATTAATGATAGAAAAGAACATTACAATCTGCATGGTACAACAATCTCACACATTAGTACAAGAACATTGAAACATGTATGATCACTCAGCAGATACCAGCAAGATTATACTAACTTGCATTCGGGCGTTGCTGCCTCAGCCTTCTCCTCCTGAGTCTCCCCCTCTGACTGGATGACACCTATTTATAAAGGAGAAATGATGAACGTTACAATGTTCAAGCTTCAAATTACTATAAATAAATATACTGTAGTGTAAATAGATAAATTAATTATCCATTAGCATGGCAATACAGGGCAGGTCACTAACGTTTATCTACAAGGCAGGAACATGCATTCACCATTTAGAAAAAATCATTAAAAAACAAACAAATACGAGGCACTTACCTGTCCTGGTTCCAGCGGCGCCGGCAAGTGCTAGGTGCACTGCCACTGATCAGGCGCCTCACTTCAGAGCGGCGACGTTCTGTCAGATTACGCAAGTTACGCAAAAGCTTGCGTTACCTGACAGAACGTCGCAGAGGCTCTACCTGTCACTGCATGAGCGAGAAGCAATGACACTGGAATCAACAATAGAGGGCTGGACAAATGGAAAAGGAACCACTGTATTAGTGTCACTACTACAGTACTTACTGCACGTTGATGACATGGAGGACTCCTGCTCCTCCGCCCTCTGCTTCCGGTGGCGCTGGGCCTGGAGCCTCTTTAAATAAAATCAAACACATCATGGTAAATGACTATGTCGCGTTGCATGCTTGACAAAAAAAATGTCCTGCACACAATGCAATGCTGACACCAACCTTGATGAGCCAGCAGCTTTTTTATCTCATCCTCCCCCACAGCCACTAAGAGCTCCTTCTCATGGGGGAGGAGAGGCACCTGCTTCCCTCTGCGCCCTCCCAACTGCCTGTGCTTAAGCACTATGGAACTGCAAAACAAAAAGAGAAGAGAAACAAGTTCCACAATTAAACTACAAATGTAATCTGAAAATGACATCAACACATGAAACACATGTAGAATGAACCTGTAGGAGGGCTGATGTGGGAATTAGCTGGGATGCAGATGTGAGACGCCTGACGTAGGGAGGGGCCTGAAGGTGACACCGGAGTGGAGGGTGGAGGCGTGTAGGACAGAGCGGGTCGGCGTGTACGAGGCGAGCGGCGAAGTGAGAGTCTGCGGCCGCCTCGTGCACTGAGAGACCTGGACGACGCTGCGAGCTGCTCTGTCACCCCAGCAACGGAGGAAGAGACGGCTCTCCCCGCAGAGTATACAGCGGGGGAGAGCGTCAGGCGAACGGTGCTCCGGAGCTGGTAGCGCGACAAGGAAGCCCGGACAGGATTTACTATGCGGCAGCGTTCTCCAACAGAGCCCATTCAATAGTGAAATAAAGGTCGCAGTCAGCAAAAGATATATGAACAGAGGTACTCCCCCTATCCCATCCCACCCTGGATTTGGATGCTAATAGAACACGCAGAAACATCAGAGCTTTATGCAAAACAAGTAATTGGTGAGTTTACAGCACCGAAGAAGATCACCTCCCCAGGTATGATTATGTGATTTTTTTGAACTGTTGAACGACAAATGAAAAGGGCTGGAGTGGTTGGATAACAATTAAAGGAGGAGGAAGGAAAGGTGAAGAAATAAGGGGAAGAAAAGGAAAAAGGCAACATAAGAGTGTGTCCATAGATCCCTGAACTGAGGGCTTGATTGCAAAAAATGACAACAGAAAGGAGGTGGGGACCCCGCAGAAAGGGGCATCGGCATAAGGAAGGTACAGAGGCGCTGCAGGGCGTCCGACCCCCGGTCAGACGGGAACCAATTACATTTAAGTAGTTTTAGCAGGGAGCCCTCCATGGAGCAGTAAGGGCCGAAGACTGGGTGGAAGGGGGGTACGTAACCAGTGTCTAGGCATCTGATATCTCTAAAAGCAAGCCAGGTGCAGCATGAGAGAACGGAACCAGAAAACAGCGGAACCCAAGACCCCCAGGGAGAGCCTCAATTCAAGTACAATACAGAAGTACCTCAAGGAAGTGAGTGCCAAAAGTCCTGTTGGGGACATGAAACAAGTTGGAACGAAAGACAAAAAAACCCAGTTGAAACAAAAAGGGGGACAGGGGGAGAAGCCCAGAGAAGATATGGAGCAAGAGGGCGCAGGGGCCATGAGTGATTTAGAGGAACCGAGAAATGCAGCACTCTTTATAAATAAAACAGAGATGACAGAAATGTTCACTAAGTTGGAAAATGTGATTAAATCAGAAATATTAAATGTTCGGTCGGACATGAGTCATCTGCTGCGCAGAGTGGAAGAAATAGAAGAAGCCACAGATTCCCAGGCGAAAAAGATACAGTATTTAAAAGAGCAAATGATGAAAATGCAAAATGATAACCGCATATTGATTTACAAACTAGAAGAACAAGAAAATCAAAGCCGTAGGCAAAATTTGCGAAAAAGAGACCTCCCTGAACAACAGAATAAGGACTTAAGGAATAAGTTGCAGAAAATATTTAATCCAATCCTGGGAAGAAGGGAAGACGAGGTTCTGAGGATTGAAAGGGTTCACAGGATCAGAAAACCCCCAAATAAAAGACAAGATATTCCAAGAGATGTAATAGTTAAATTCCACTCGTATGAAGACAAGGAGAAGATATGGACCAATCTCAGAGGGACCCCCCCTTTAAGTTTCGATAACAAAGAGTTAAAAATTTTCTCAGATTTATCAGCGGGAACACTGGCAAGAAGAAGGCAACTAAAACCCCTTTTGGACCAACTGAAGAAGGCTAATCTAAAATACAGTTGGGGGTTCCCAACATCCCTACTGGTAACAAAAGAGGGCAGAACACACAAAATGAGGTTTCCGGAGGAGATTCAGGACTTTTGTGTAAATCTGGGGATCCCCCCACCAGAAGTACCTACATCAGGAAAATAAAAAAAAGACAAGCGGTTCGGGCAATAAGAAGAGAAGGAGAGAGGACTTTCCCTTAGAGGACTTTCCCTTTTTTTTTTCTTTCCTCCTCTTAATCTCCCCCACTCTGTATGTGGGCGAGGGGGGAGATGGGAGATTGGAGATTGAAGACTGAGACTAATATTAAAGATCTGTGGGGGGGGGAGGGGGTAAAGGAATATGTGACAACAGTAACATAAAAAGCTCTGGGTTTGGAGGGTTATGGAGGAGATGCAAGGCCTTGGTCTCACTAGCCCACTACCTTGTCATCTAGGGTGACAGGGCGGGGGGCACCGGTGGCCACCTGAGGAGCATCACCCCTGGGAAAGAGGTTCGCGATATGAGATCTAGATGGATTCATATGCGCGGGCTTAAGGCTGGTAGGGCCGGGAGGGGGGGAGTGGGGCCCTCATCTGCAGAGAGGGAGTACACAGAGGTTGGTAGAGAAAGAGGGGTGAATTATATTAATGCCTGAGCTAAAACTGATGTCCTATAACGTTAAGGGTCTGAACTCCCCAGGAAAAAGACATAAGATTCTCAAGGAGCTCCAACACTACAGAGCGGATGTAGTATTCCTCCAGGAAGCACACTTGACCCAGGAATCAAATATAAAATTATATTCCCAATGGTTGCCCATTTGGTATTACAGCGATACACCAATAAGGAGATCTAAGGGCGTGGCAATAGGGTTTTCTGGCTCCGTGAAATTCTCAGAAGTGGGGAGGCTGACGGACCCAGAAGGCCGATTTTTATTTCTTAAGGGTACCCTGGAGAAGAAAAAGCTCACTTTGGTGAATGTTTACTGCCCCAATAAAAACCTGATTGTATTTTTAAAAGGGGTGCTCTCCAAACTGGCGGAATTTAGGGAGGGAGAGGTGGTGCTGGCGGTGGACTTTAACTCCTGCCTGGACCCTAATCACGATAGTACGTCCCGGGCACAGGGGACAAGTAACGCTCAATTGAGCAAGATTAAGCGACAGCTACAGGATTGCCACCTAATAGATGTGTGGAGGATGCAACATTTAAGAACTTAAGAATACACCTTTTTCTCCCCTGTGCACGGGACGTACTCGAGATTGGATTATATATTGCTGGATCACAGTTTATTGGATCTTGTCGAGGAGTCCAGAATAGAGGTCACTTCCTTATCAGATCACGCGCCAGTTACATTAAGGATCAGAATTACAGAACCACAAAGACAGTTATATTCATGGAAGTTGAACGAAAATTTACTCATAGATCAAAAAGTGTTAGAAAAAATTAAGGAGGAAATAGAATTCTTTTTCAGAGTCAACGATACAGGAGGAATTTCACCGTCGGTGCTATGGGAGGCGCATAAAGCGTATATAAGAGGGGTACTGATATCCATAGAGGCGGGGTTAAAAAGAAAAAGAAGAGAGGAGAGGGAAAAGCTCATTGAGGAAATTCAGATGATAGAACAGGATCACAAAAAATCAAAAGGCCAATGTCATGACAGCTACCGACAGTTAGTTGCAAAAAGGGAAGAGTTGAGAGACAGGTTGGAGCAAGATTCAAAAAGGGCCCTTAATAAATTAACAAAAGACAGATATATGTGGGGTAATAAATCAAGCAAACATCTGGCAAGGATACTGAGGAAGAAAAGGGAGAGGAACTACATCGTTAAAATACAAAATAAAAAAGGAGAATTAGTAAGTACAAGTAAAGGAATAGCGGATGAGTTTAGAAAGTATTTTAAAGATCTATACTCTATTAGACAAAAGGGATCGGGAGAAAGTACAAAGGAGGGGAAGATGGATGAATTCCTAAAGGAGGCAGAGGTAGTCATGGTCTCTGAAGAGGAGAGAGATCTCCTAGACAGACCTATAGAGGAGGTAGAAATACTTGCTGCTTTAAAGAGTACTCCCAAAGGGAAAAGTCCCGGCCCCGATGGATTCACCTCACTATACCTGGAAAAATGTAAACAGATCCTGGTACCCAGATTAAGTCATTACTGGAATGAACTGGGCCCTAATTGCACAATGGGGGGAGAGGCCTTGGTAGCGGCCATAACATTAATTCATAAAGAAGGCAAAAATAGGGAGCATTGCTCTAGTTACAGACCCATTTCATTATTAAACGCAGACGTAAAGTTATACGCCAAAGTCCTGGCAGGAAGATTAAGGGATAGAATGACCACCCTGGTTCACCCAGACCAGGTGGGTTTTGTACCGGGAAGGCAGAGTAGGAACAATGGAGTGCGGTCAGTACTCCTGGCTGAGTCCATCAAACGAGGAGGGCCCCCAGTTCTATTCCTGTCACTGAACGCAGAAAAAGCGTTTGACAGGGTAGACTGGGGGTGGATGATTAAAACTCTAGAAACAATGGGAATAGGCCCAAGATTTATCTCCTGGGTTAAAATACTATATACCAGGCCAACGGCATTTGTAAAGATGAATGGAGTTTCCTCTGAGCCCTTCCGGATGGATAATGGCACTAGGCAAGGGTGTCCATTGCCCCCCCTACTATTTGTTCTAACCTTAGAACCTTTATTATCTACTATTCGTAATAACCCAGACTGTGGCGGGGTGAGGATAGGTTCAGAGGAACATAAACTAGCGGCCTTTGCCGACGATGTAATGTTTTTCATCTCAAATCCTAGGATCACGATCCCGAATATTTTGAGGATTCTAAAAAGATATGGGGAGATCTAAAATTTTAAAATTAACCTCGGGAAATCCGAGGTGCTCAACGTTAATGTGGGAACGCAAGAGGAAAAGAATCTGGCAGGGTCATTTCCCTTTCCTTGGAGGAAAACGATTAACTATTTAGAGGTCAAGTTATCAAACAACCTGAAGGAATTGTACTTGAACAACTACATCCCTCTGTTAGATGAAATTAGACGAGAAGTTAGAGGCCTGGCCTCCCGCCCCCTATCATGGATCGGCCGCATTAATGTGGTGAAAATGGCTATAACGCCCAAAATACTGTATAAGTTCCAGATGCTCCCTATCCCTCTCCCTCAGTCGTATTTTAGGGCCTTAAGGGGCCTAATATCGAGGTTTGTCTGGGGTGGCAAAAAATCACGAATTGCTAGATCGGTCCTGAGTAGGAGGAAAGAAAGAGGAGGGCTGGCGTTGCCAGATTTCAATAAATATTATAAAGCGGTGGTACTTACACGAGTTATAGAATGGTCAAAGGGGGCTTTAGATAGGAGGTGGGTAAATATAGAACACAGTTTGAGTGGTAGGGACTTAAGTCACATAATTTGGAACCCACCCAAGTTTAGAACACTGAACACAGAGACGGCGGCACTAACACATAATGCTTTGAAGTTGTGGGACCAGGTTCACATTCATAATAAGTGGACATACAATTCACCTTTGATATATCTTAAAGATAATAATTTTTTTGAACCAGGGAGGAGGGAGATGGGAGGAAACTGGATTAAAAGGGACAGTTTACAATTAAAAGATGTAATTAGAGAAGGGAAAATATGCACGTATTTTGAACTAAAAGATAAGGCTGAGAACCTTGCTATTGATCCGTGGAGGTACCTCCAGCTGTCTCTTTTTGGAAGTTGCCGAAAACACTCAGAGGTGGTGAAGAGTACAGGCCCCTTGAGCAGCTCTGTGAGGGGGAGCGGCAGAGGGGCCTGGTCTCACAAATTTACAAAATTCTGAGTGAGAGGGAGGAGCTGGAGGAGCCCCAGTATATTAAGGCATGGGAAAGGGAATTAGGGTCACGGTGTAGTAATTTCACATTAGGGAAAATTTTGAAGCTGTTACACAAATCAGCAGTAGATAGTAAGAGGACTGAGATAAATTATAAATGTCTAGCAAAGTGATATGCCACCCCAGACAAAATGAACAGGTTTGATTCGGCAAGATCAGATAAATGTTGGAGGATGTGTGGGGCTGTGGGGACGATGGCGCATATGTGGTGGGAATGCGCTGTCATCAAAATCTTTTGGGAAAAAATAATAAAACTGACTAAAGCCATCACGGGCAAAACCGTGGTAGAAGATCCATGGGTTTGCTTGTTTCATGGTACAGAAGAGCCCATTAAGCAATATCAAAACTCTATAGTTCCCATATTGCTGGACTCGGCCAAGAGGCAGATCGCGAAGAACTGGTTAGAGCCAGATAGTCCAAACACTCGAGACTGGCTCTTCTGTATAAATGAAATATACAACATGGAGGGTGCGAATGGAGAGGGAGACTTTCTGAATGAGGGGGAGGACTGGGTGGATAAATGGGCAGGATTGCGGAAGTATAAAAGTTCATGGAGTTACCTGGAGGAGGTAACAAGGTGGGACCGACGGGGAGTGGATTTTGGATAGCCCAGGTACAACAGGAGTACAATAATCTGCAGAGGAGGGGCAGGAGAGGGGTTGAGGGAGGAGTAGGGGGGGGAATGAAGATGGTGTATAATGGAATGTCATTGTTAAAGATGTTGATGTAGACTCTCTGTTGGAGGAGAGTTATTTATCTTTTTTGTAATGGAGAATTTATATAAATAAATATTAAAAAAAAAAAAAAAGAATGAACCTGTAGAATGAAACAATGTATTGCGATTTTTTTTTTACCAAAAATATGTAGAAGAATACGTATTGGCCTAAACTGAGGAAAAAAATGTTTTTTTTATATATTTTTTGGGGATACTTATTATAGTAAAAAATAATGCGTTTTTTTTCAAAATTGTCACTATTTTTTTGTTTATAGCGCAAAAAGTAAAATCCGCAGAGGTGATCAAATACCACCAAAAGAAAGCTCTTTTTGTGGGAAAAAAAAGAACATCAATTTTGTTTGGGAGCCACGTCGCACGACCATGCAATTGTCAGTTAAAGTGACGCAGTGCTGAATCGCAAAAAAGTGCTCTGGTCTTTGGCCAGCCAAATGGTCCGGGACTTAAGTGGTTAAATACATGTAATGTGGTGTTAAAGGACAAAACTTACTTTAATATAGTCCTTCTGCAGGACCTGAATGGTGGCAGAACAGGTCTCTGAAATAATGATCCCCAGAGCCTGGGGGGGAGATGCCTGTCGAGAACTTGATGTCCTGCAGACTTCTCCCCATCGCCAAGTACCGCAAGGTGGTGGATAGCCTCTGCTCGGGAGTTATGGCTTGCTGAATACAGGTGTCCTGCTTCGTAATATAAGGGGACAGCAGGGACAGCAAAGCCAACAGATGGTGAAAAACGGGGTCCGTTATCCGGAGATAATTCCTGAAATCATCAGGATTATTCTCACTGATCTCCCACATCAAAAGGCATATGAGAGAATTGGTCACGCTGGAGCAAACAATTCTTCGTCCATGAACTCCCCCTTGCCCTGTTCATGGACTGGACTTGGGTCAAAGTAAGAACCCCAACACCAAGCCCCTACACAGCACGAACTGTACGATGAGTACAAACCCGCAACATGGCTTCAAAACAGTCGGCTGGTCAGAACGAAGTAACAGAACACACTGAAAATCAGAAAGGCTTGAGAAGAGTGAGCTGAAAATCAGAATCGAGCGGACAAGAGCGGGCACTGAAAATCAAATACGTAATATAAAAATATGCACTGAAAACCAGATGCGAAATGACTACACGCACTGAAAACCAGATACGAACCCACAAGCACAAACTGAAGAGCATTAACGAACTGAAAAGCACAAGGCTGAAAATCGCGAATCGTCTCTTACCAAACTTCTACTAACACGAGATAAACACAAGATTACCAGAAGGAGCCCAAAGGGTGGTGCACTGGCTATTGAACTTCCTCTTTATAGTGCCGTCGTACGTGTTGTACGTCAGCGCGTTGTGACGATCGGAGTTTCCAACAACATTTGTGTGACCGTGTGTATGCAAGACAAGCTTGAGCCAACATCCATCTGAAAAAAATCCCAGGATTTCGTTGTCGGAATGTCCGATCGTGTGTACGCAGCATTACAGAATATATGTCGATTTGTAACAATATTATTTTGACATTACATTTATTTAGCTTATTCTATTTTAAACAGTAAATCCACCAATTTTAAAGAGCCAAGAAATATATTATTATCCATTGTCTGTGGCTAATTATTTACTTTTTCTTTAAAAATAAAGCGAAAAAGGCGAGTTAGACATACACAATATTTTTTAATGTCTAGGTTACACATAGACTATGTTCAGGGCATAGATAGCATAGATAGTTAATTTTATGGACCAATGAAGCACAAAGCAAAGCTGAAGAGGTATTACAAAGGTTGTGCCCTTTTCGCTTATATAGTATACACTTTAAGCTCTGAAAGAAAACACATTTAATTCTATAAGCAGTAGAGCTGCAAATACTGTAAAGTGTGACCATATTTTATTGCCTCCTAATATTGGTTTTGAGCATCAACTCTCTTAAGTCAATTTTAGGAGTGTGTTCATAATTCAGACCTTCTAAATGTTTTTTTCTACACTTAATCTAAGAGCGATCACAGGAAAAACATGAAAGAACTCAAATCTCATGAACTATTTTCATTGTTTTCAAGGAAATGCTCGCATTCATGCACCCAAACTATAACTGCCCCATTGCCTGGTAAAAGCAAACCACAGTTCAAATGATAAATAGGTTCTGAGGCTAGGGCCTAGACATTAGTTTCTCTCTTTCCTAGGAGTTGCCACCGTGCTGCTTATAGTGAGGGAAAAAAGTATTTGATCCCCTGCTGATTTTGTACATTTACCCACTGACAAAGAAATTATCAGTCTATAATTTTAATGGTAGGTTTATTTTAACAATTAGAGACAGAATAACAACAAAAATATCCGGAAAAATGCATTTAAAAAAGTTATAAATTGATTTGCCTTTTATTGAGTGAAATAAGAATTTGACCTCTTCGCAAAACTATGTGTAGTCATTTGCTGACCCCTCATAGAGTTCTATGATAAAAAGATGTAGTTATGGTTGCTCTTGGGTAAGAGAAGAATGCTACTGTACCTGGCTGACTAGGATGTAGCATTAATACTATTATAAGGTTGTGGGAGAGGTAGTTATTTTAGGCGTGTTCGCGCTCTAAAATGTTATTAATGGATTCAAATACATTTTTATGTATGTGCTTTCTTTCTAAACTCTGTTAACCTATAAAACTATTTTGTGACTTATTCATGGCTGAATTATAGAATGATCTAAAATAACAATGTATGTGATGATGAAATAGGTATGGAAACCTTATATAATAGGTATCGTGAAATATATTGCACTCTGTATTTAATACTAATATGAAAAGTATTAATTATATTCGATTTGTCTTATTTCACATGCCTTTATATTTTTCTCCACATAGTTACATAGTTACATAGTAGGTGAGGTTGAAAAAAGACACAAGTCCATCAACCTATGTGTGTGATTATGTGTCAGTATTACATTACATATCCCTGTATATTGCGGTCATTCAGGTGATTATCTAATAGTTTCTTGAAGCTATCAATGCTCCCCGCTGAGACCACCGCCAGTGGAAGGGAATTCCACATCCTTGCCGCTCTTACAGTAAAGAACCCTCTACGTAGTTTAAGGTTAAACCTCTTTTCTTCTAATTGTAATGAGTGGCCACGAGTCTTATTAAACTCTCTTCTGCGAAACAGAAACATGCTAATGCTAATCAAACTTACCAGGAAAAGCGACAGGGACAGGGGTTGGGTTAAATTTTAACATTTTCATGGGCAGGCCCAGACTGGGACAAAAAATAGGCCCGGGCATTTTAGACTGAGCAGCCCATTTTTTATTTATTTTTTTAAAATCAAATTACAAAAATTGACATCTACCGGCTTCTCAATGTATTTTAGTTATATTTAGCCTGCTTCAGTCACTGTAATTTGTCAATCATTTGGAATTTGAATGCAATATATAAGGTGCTACATCTGTAATTAGTTGCCGACTGTGCACTGTAGTTTGACTGCTACAGTGCGGGCTGGCTCCGCAGAATCACGTATATACTGTACATGTGATTTTGCATTTCCGGGTAGGGGACGCATTCTCCGCTGTCACTGGCTCCAGAAGATGCCGATGAGCGGGCAGGTCCCGGCCAATGATTCATGGCTGTGACCCAGCGATTGTCAGAGCGAATAACAGAAGAGAGATTTGTGTTCAACACAACACAGATCTCGTTACTGACAGCGGGGGATGTGCCCATCACAAATGTAGCATTTTTTAGCTTTTTTTATCAAAACTATACGCCCATAAAAGCTTATGGCTCAAAAACGTGTGGAAGCTAAAGTACAGATATTATCTAAGGGGTTGTTTTCTGCCCACAATCCAATATTAATCATTTTGAAGTCATTAAAGATGTTAATTTGTTTGTCAAGATTTTGTATTAGAAGGAAGGACAGAGGGCAGAAGAGTCATCCTTTGAATTATGCTAAACGTGACCCTAGGTTCCTATCAAATTAGTTGTTGGTGAAAAATGAGCCCCCTAATTCAATTGATTGTACTGATCTTGAAACAATTTTGAATTCAGTGAAGGAAGACACTGCGGGCCCCAATATGCTAAGAGATCCACCAAGTTCCCACCAATGCAAGCAATCCCTAATCTTGCCTTGTTTTTAAAAACGATTATGGCCAAGGTTGAAAGCATTCCATCTGATACCGATCGGTCCAAGTTTAATTTGACCCCCCCCCCAACAAAATCTTGCATTACAACACCCTATAACTGGGGAAGATTTAACTATTAAGCCATCTGACAAAGGGGGCAATATTGTGATTATGGACACTGTCAAATGTGAACAGAGGTGTCTTGATGTACTATCTAACAAGAACTGGTATAAGAAGATTGGCCCTGGCAGAGTATCTGCAGGAGCCATTTCCAAACAAGTATGGGAATTTAGGGAAAGCCTGCAGCAGGCAACTTGATTCAACATGCCAGAAGTGCTCATCCTTTACCCCTAACACATTCAATTACATATAACCAGTATTTGAGGCTAAAATGGAATTGTAGCGATAATGAGACCTTTGAATTGAAAGAAAAAAAAAAAATTACAAGGTTGTTTGCTGGCCAGGGGCTAAGGTAAAAAATGTTTGAGGAAGGCATACAATTATACCAAAACCCAGTCCTGTGAATCCCTATTGTTTTTTAGAAAAATGTTCAAAAGTGGCAATACGGTAATATTTATCACTCAATATAACCGACAACATCATGCTACAAAAGCTGCTTTGCAAAAATACTGGTATTTGTTAACCAGTGATCCTGCCATTGCAAAACATGTAGCACCCAAACCTGGTATTGGGTTTTGTCATGCCTCCTCCCTGAAAGATAAGTTAGTCCACAGTCATTTTACAGGTCACCACTCTTTGAGAAAAAATCTCCCACGAGGTACCTTCAAACTTGCAAATTGTGAATACTGTAGGTTTATGAACACTAATAAACACATTGTTCTTCCAAATATAAAATACATTTTTCCCAAAACATTGTGTCAATTGCCACACCCAAGTAATAGTTTACCTTTTCTCTTACAAGGCTGGCTCTTTTTATGTCAGTAAGGCAATACATGAAATTTGGGCGTAATACCTACAACCACACTTATGCTAAAGAAAAAGGTGACCTATATTCACCAACTGGCCACCATGCAGCCATTGATCATCATTACCGTCTGTTTTGTTTCAATTTTTTGTCCATTTAACATATCACTTGCTACCCTAGAGGTGGGGACTGGAATAGGAGAATCCTACAGAGAGAGATAAGGTGGATGCACTTACTGGGGGCTAACTCTCCCCCGGGTCTGAATGAATCCACCTTGTTTAAATCTTTGCTACCTATTTGATTAATCTATTTATAAATTTGGGTTATTTGGTTATTTTGTTTTTCATGACATTATTATGACAGTTTTTTATATCTTATTATCGTTTTTTTACTCGCAGTGTAAGTGGAGACACTGGGGGTCATTTACTAAGATGAATGCACTGCGCTGGTTCAGACCTTAATTGGTGCGCTGGATAGATCCTTAATCCAGCATGTAAACCAGCGCACACACAGGAGTACCTGCACGCGAGATTGTTTCCAGCGCGATAGGATCGCGCTGGTTCTCGGCGAGGTACATCGTGCGCTCGCTGCAATAGGAAAAATACATCTTCCTATTAAAGCAGCGCAAGAAAAACCGGCATGGGTCCCCCCTTCGGGTGCATGCCAGGCCCTTCGGTCTGGTATGGATATCAAGGGGAACCCCCTACGCCGCAAAAACGGCATGGGGTCCCCCCAAATCCATACCAGACCCTTATCCAAGCACACAGCCTGGCTGGTCAGGAAAGGGGGTGGGGACGAGCGAGCGCCCCCCCGTCCTGAACCATACCAGGCCACGGCCCCCTCCACCCCAAAGCACCTCGTCCCCATGTTGATGAGGACAAGGGCCTCTTCCCGACAACCCTGGCCGTTGGTTGTCGGGGTTTGCAGGTGGGGGGTTTATCAGAATCCGGGAGCCCCCTTTAACAAGGGGGGCCCCCTGATCCTGGGCCCCCACCCTATGTGAATGAGTATGGGGTACATGGTACCCCTACCCTTTCACCTGGGGGAAAAAAGTGTCAAGAATAAAACACACTAAACAGGTTTTTAAAGTAATTTATTAGGCAGCTCCAGGGGACTTCTTCCGACTTCGGGGGTCTCTTCCGCACTCTCTGGATCTTCCTCTGGTCTCCGGTTCTTCTCCGCACTCTCCGGCTCTTATGCCGGGCTCCTCCGCTATTCCAATGTTGACACGATGCTCTCTCCCGCTGTACTGCTGTCTGCGAGCACAGTCCCGGGGCATGCTGGGACTGTGACGACATAAGGGGCGGAGTCACCGATGACATCACCCGGTGGCCACGCCCTATGCCTATATAATTGGTTACAGACCTCGCTCACGGCATTACAGCGAGAGAGAGCGTTGTGTCAACATCTCAGGAAGAGAAGAGGAAAGAAGCTGTCTCAGAGGACCGCCTCCTCCGCTAGCAAAAGAGCGGCAAAAGATCAGAAGATAGCGGAGGGGCCCAGCAGAAGGAAGAAGGCATCAGAGAAGAAACAGAGAGCGCAGCGACGACACCGGAGAGAGGGAGAAGAGGCCTGAGAGACCCCCGAAGTCGGAAGAAGACCGGGCTCCTCCGCTAGCAAAACAGTGGCAAAAGAGCAGAAGATAGCGGAGGAGCTCAGCAGAAGAGCCGGAGAGCGTGGAGAAGAGCCGGAGAGCGAGGAGAAGAACCGGAGACCGGGAGAAGATCCGGAGAGCGCGGAAGAGACCCCCGAAGTTGGAAGAAGACCCCCGGAGCTGCCTAATAAATTACTTTAAAAACCTGTCTAGTGTGTTTTTTTTTATTTGACACTTTTTTCCTAGGTGAATGGGTAGGGGTACCATGTACCCCACACTCATTCACATAGGGTGGGGGGCCGGGATCTGGGGGCCCCCTTATTAAAGGGGGCTCATGGATTCCGATAAGCCCCCGCCCGCAGACCCCGACAACCAACAGCCAGGGTTGTCGGGAAGAGGCCCTTGTCCTCATCAACAGCTTTTTTCCTAGGTGAATGGGTAGGGGTACCATGTACCCCATACTCATTCATGGGTGCTTCCCCAAAGCACCCATACTCCATGTTGAGGGCATGCGGCCTGGTATGGTTCAGGAGGGGGGGGCGCTCGCTCATTCCCACCCCCTTTCCTGACTGGCCGGGCTGCGTGCTCGGATAAGGCTCTGGTATTGATTTTGAGGGGGGACCCCCATACCATTTTTTCAGCGTAGGGGGTTCCCCTTAAAATCCATACCAGACCGAATGGCCTGGTATGCCCCTGGGGTGAACCTAAAAAAAAAATTGAGAAAACAACAGCGTGGGATCCACCCCCAGGTCCATAGCAGGCCTTTGGATCTAGTATGGATTCGGAGG
The DNA here is from genome assembly GCA_037952925.1 of Lithobates clamitans. Classification (NCBI taxonomy): domain Eukaryota; kingdom Metazoa; phylum Chordata; class Amphibia; order Anura; family Ranidae; genus Lithobates; species Lithobates clamitans. Next base: position 513,831 of record JBBGZY010001009.1, read on the forward strand.
GGACCCCCACCCATGCCAAAATTTTTAAAAAACTGGCGTGACCCTTACTAAACCCTTATCCGAGCATGCAGCCCGGCAGGTCAGGAAAGGGAGGGGAGGAGCGAGCGCCCCCCCTCCTGAACCATACTAGGCCGCATGCCCTCAAAAGGGGGTGTCGGGTGCTTTGGGGCAGGGGGGGCTCTGCGCCCCCCACCCCAAAGCACCTTGCCCCCATGTTGATGGGGACAATGGTCTCTTAACGACACCCCTTGCCCGGTAGTTGTCGGGGTCTGCGGGTTGGGGGCTTATCGGAATCTGGAAGCCCCCTTTAACAAGGGGGCCCCCAGATCCCGGCCCCCCACCCTATGTGAATGAGTATGGGGTACATGGTACCCCTACCCATTCACCTGGGGAAAAAAAGTAGTGTAGTGTTAAAAAATACAGGTCGTCGGCAGGAGCGGAGAAAGAAGAACACCGGACAAAGAAGACAGAAGAAGCAGGGGGAGAAGGAGGATGAAGATGTGGGAGAAGATGGAGGAAGTCCGGAGGAAGAAGCGGAGAAGAAGATTTGTAATAAAAGACTTGTCAAAAACTGTCTACTGTATTTTTTAACACTACACTACTTTTTTTTACAGGTGAATGGGTAGGGGTACAATGTATCCCATACTCATTCACATGGGGGGGCTGGGATCTGGGGGCTCCCTTGTTAAAGGGGGCTTCCAAATTCCGATAAGCCCACAGTAGTGGAAAGAGAGCCTAAGGCCACTTGGGACTGAAAAGTTGCATCACAAGTTGTACCCCATGATTTACAATGAGCACCGTTCATATGTGTGCGACTTGCTTACGCACATGCCGTATACTCAGCGGGCACACATCTTTATTACAGAAATCCATATTTGGCATGGAAATTAACTACTTGCTTACTGGGCACTTAAAACCCCCTGCTGTCCTGACAAATTTTCAGCGCTGATCCATTTTGAATGACAATTGTGCGGTCATACTTAGCCAAATGTTGTTTTTTTTAAGTTCCCACAAATAGAGCATTCTTTTGGTGGTATTTGATCACCTGTGTGTTTTTTTTCTTTTGTTCAAACAAAAGAAAAGACAGATTTTTCTAAATAATTTTGTATATTTTTGTATATTTTGATATTAAATTTTGCAAACAGGTAATTTTTCTCCTTCATTGATGTACGCTGATGAGGCGGCACTGATTGGTTACACTAATAGGCAGCACTGCTTGGGACCACTGGTGGGCATTGATAGGTGGCACTGGCAGGTGGTACTGGTGGGCACAGATGAGGCAGAATTGCCTCTTCGGGACCAATGTCCCTTGCACCTAAGACGGTGATCAGCTTTTATTTTTATCCTCATGCTGTCAGCGTGAGGAGAAAAAATAAACAATTACCGAGCTTTAGTTTACATCATGTGATCAGCCGTCATTGGCTGACAGCTAATCGCGTGGTAAGGGGCCTTACTCGGATCTGTGATCACCCAAGTCTCAGTGACTCAATGCGTTTGCAGCAGGGAGCATACGGGGAGCCCGTCCTATGACAGCCTCCCAGAAATTCAGGTCCACGCTATGGCCATTGTTTGGCTATAGCACAGGCACTAAGTGGTTAATAGAAAAACAGATGCAGATTTCTAGGACTGGCCAAAAATAATGCTTAGAATCAACGGCAACTGATGACTTTCTATTAAAGGTCTAAATGGGCCATTAACATGCATCACAATTGAACTTAGGAATGTGTCTTTGCAAAGTTAAACTTATTAAAATCCTTTCTTATTTTTGCTTGGGGATAGACTGCAGAGGGATTATACGTTTTGGGGGATGTCTACACCCCTGATAGGGTGAAGACACCTCCCAAATTTTGCCAATTTCTCATTCAAAATTATTCACTTCCTGTCCCATAGCCAAACAGGAAGTGAGGGTAAAACCCTACCAATGTATGTCCTTGGGGACACACAGGTTGATCTAAATAGTTTCCCCTTTTGGGAAATTGCACTCTAGCATTTTGCCATGTACATCCCAAACTATTATGTAGCTTGGGGTTTATTTACTAAAAGTTAAATCCACTTTGCACTACAAGTGCACTTAGAAGTACAGTTGCTGGAGATACGAGGGGGACATGCAAGGAAAAGAAAAAAAACAGCATCTTTGCCTCTACATGATTGGATGATAAAATCACCAATACTGATTTTCATCAACTACACTTGTATTGCAGAAAGTATTTGCCTTTAAAAAAAACCCAAATACCTAATAATTTGGGGTGTATACAACGTGCCAGAGTGCAATTTTCATAATGAGGGCACTAGTTAGATTGACCTGTGTATCCCCAAGGAAAAATTTTGTTAGGGTTTTACTCTCACTTCCTGTTTGGCTATGTGACAGGAAGTGAAGCCAATTTTAAGAAAAGGGACACAAAGCCCAACCTTTAAAAAAAAAAAAAAAATCTTGATTTCCCTCAAATGTCCACAATTAGAATAGGATTGTCTTCGGCTTGATTTTAGTTCAGTGCTCTAAATCAGTGCTTCTCAACCCTGTCCTCAAGTAGCCCCCCCAACAGGCCATGTTTGCAGGTTTTCCTTCATCTTGCACAGGTGTTTTAAATCAAAGTCAATGGTTTTTTATTTTGGACAGCTATTTTAAATAAGATAAAATTTCCTAAACATGTCCTGTCGGGGGGGGGGGGGTACTTGAGGACTGAGGCTGAAAACCACTGCTCAAAATGAAAATTGAATACTTCCCACTCTGAAATGTTACTTTCCTGGTCATTATCCATGGCAGCATATGCACAATCCATGCATGTGCTACCATGAAGGCACCAGGAAAGTAACTTAAAACTAAACAAAAAAAAATGAAAAAGGGATTTGTCTAAGACATGCCAATCAGCCTAGTTAAGCTGCAGCTGGGAAATCTGTTGCATGAAAAGAACACATAAAACAAAGAATTTGAAACAATTTTATTGGTCCAAAAAAAAAAAAAAACAGGACTTAGAAAAGAAGCAAGGAAAGCAAAATACACATGTATGTTAATTTGGGACACTAACAGAATAGGTTTGAGGTTTGACGCTTTTGCAATGTAAATAAACAGGAGTTAAAAGGAGTGCACCCACAAATGGACATCTATTAACCACTTGCCGACCGCCTAACGCAGATATACGTCTGCAGAATGGCACGGGCAGGCAAAATCACGTACTTGATACGTGATTGCCTTCCCGCGGGCGGGGGTCCGATCGGATGCCCCCCCGGTGCCCGGGGCGGTCGGCTTTGGTCTGGGAGCATTCAGTGATGAGGGGGAGGCCATCCATTCGTGGCCCACCCCTCGCGATCGCTCCCAGCCAATGAGAATCGTCCGTAGTACACAGAGGCAGGGGATGTGATGTCATCTCTCCTCGGCTCGGCAGTTTCCGTTCCAGCGCCGAGGAGAGAAGACATCTGAGTGAGTGCAGAAACACACACACAGTTGAACATGCCAGGCATACTTTACACCCCCAAAAATAGTGCTAAAATCTTGTGAGCCACAAATGGGTTAATGCCTCCAATGTGAATAAATGAACCTAATTCAGCTGCACACACTAACCACGTTCCATACCGTGTATATGCCAAGACTAAAATAAATATATGTGTATGCGCTAAAGGCTATAAATACGTGAACTTTTTTATAAAAACAAGCACGAGGAATGCCTGCTATTTGTTTGGACACTATTGTGCACTTTGATTTATATACTCTTGTGAATGGTTTGGACTGAGATATATTCATTTATATGAATTGTTTTCGGACACTTTATTTATCAAGTAGCACTTATATATTTTTGTTAATTATTTAAAGGATTTTTTTTTTTTTCTCTCTCACATTTTTTTGCATGTTGCATGTTACCATTTCTTCATATATTCAATTGTGGATTTTAGTCACTTTCTTCACAGGCGTTTGACACTGTTTGGAATTTTTAATATTGTATAGATTTATTATATTCTTTGTTCACGTATTTATAGCCTTTAGCGCATACACATATATTTATTTTAGTTTTGGCATATACACGGTATGGAACGTGGTTAGTGTGTGCAGCTGAATTAGGTTCATTTATTCACATTAACCCATTTGTGGCTCACAAGATTTTAGCACTATTTTTGGGATATTATTTTCATACACTTGTTAGTAGCCTATGGATCCTTTTGCCTTTTTTGAAAATAGGGAGATAGATCTGGAGGATCTGTTCTCAGTTAACAATAACAAGGAGAATGATATCTCTCACTTATTTAGAAAATTGGGACACTGCATGGATAAGAAAAGTAATATATGGTGGGACCGTTCCACCATGGAAAAGTATTTAAAAAGAAAAGTTTAATTCCCAGAAAACTTAGATGGGATGTTCCCATAAATGATGGTCTGTTGGGAGAAGAGGATATAGATGAATGGTATGCCTTCTATATAGGCAAAGGAAGGGAAATCATGGAATTTCTCCTCAAAAGGAAGCAACGCAAATTATCACTAGTGGAGAATCAGATTAAAGAGATTAGGGACAAGCTTATCCCTTTCATCAATACACCTGAATATAACAAGCTCATGGATGATTTGCACAAGAATATGCAGAAGAAAGATGTTGAAAATAAAAATATCAAAAAGACTTTGAGGATTATCAAAATAAACGAGTATTTCGCTGGCAGTCTACATTAGCAGCAACTACGACTGCTAGCATACCGCCGCAGACAACAACTGGAAGCACTAGCGATATGAGACCCTCACAACCAAAAGGACAACAACAGCAACAACAACCGAGAACCAAACAAACAAATGGTGGACAAATTCCACACCGACAGGACGATAAACAACCATACACACCCCGTCGGCAGCCGCTTAGGAAGCCATACTTTGATCAACACCAAAGATCTAACTATGGGGTTAGTAATGCTCAGAATCCCAGGTATGGCCCACCACCGAACTAGAACAATTGGTATCAAGGAGGACCACCAAATCGAGGCAATGGCAATAGAGCCCAGTATAATTATCATGAAAGGGGCCACCAATCTTACCCCCCCACACAACGAAGGAGTTGGCAGTATGGTTCTGGTGGCCAGCAGAAGCAACAGGGATACCAGAATAGTACCCCGCATAGACCATTTGGAGGTTATGGATATCAACAAGGCACTCCGTACAGAGGTAATCAATATCCATATAGAGGCTCCCCATCAAACCAATACCCCCAGAGGGCCCCTCCTGACTCATATAGAGACACGCAGAGGGGAGGTGTTTATTACTCGCCAAAACCACAGTGGGTAAGGTATAGAGATCCTTTACATGATCAATATAGAATACTCGTTTATAATAGTTACCAACCATTGGAGGATAATGAAGAGGAATTTTTGGATGAATCTTTTTTAGGGGAGACCAGGGGAGGGTCCCCCCGCGAGACAAGAAACCCAGGAAGAGGGGAAGGAGAGCAGGCAGAAGAATACAGCAGAAAGAGAAGGCGAGAAGACTAGGTAATGGGATTTTTAACCTGAGTGGAATTGCTTTGTCGAGAGAAGAATTATTGGTGCTAGATAAGGGCATCAAGTTCACCCCTAAAAAAGGGCTGAATAAGTTCGAAACATATGTTGGAGTACAAAAATTTATTAGAAAGTTAAACCTCAAGAAATATTACGCTCTCAATCCGGTGGAAAAAGTGATTAGGAATACTAACCACACTAGTTTGAAGAATAATTCCGTGTTCAACCCATATATAGCCAACAACAAGTATGTTGATTTGTTCAAGAAACTGGTCACCAGTGAGCTGGAGCAATTGCCAGTGAAGAAGGTTTATGAACAGAAGGATTTAAAAAAAGGGATGAAAACACTAGAGAAAAGGACAGATATAGTGATAAGGCTGGCAGACAAAGGTGGAGGGATAGTTGTTCTATCCCTACAACAATGCAAGTCAGAAATGGAAAGATTACTAAATGATACTGTGGAAGAGTTGGAAACAGCAACAGATACCCAGGGAACGGAGATAAACGTTCTTAAACAGCAAATCGAAGAAATCCAAAGAGAACAAAGGAACCTCCGGTACAGATTGGAAGACCAGGAGAACCGTAATAGGAGGAAGAACCTGCGGATAAGAGGCCTACCTGAGAAGGAAGGGGGGAAAGAAAATCTCCAAGAAATAATAGATCAAATTTTTGGTGATCGCCTGGATCCAACTGAAAATAGACCGAAGATCAAGTTAGACCGGGCCCACAGGAAGCCAGCGGAGATCAGGGGAGATGCCCCACGAGATGTAATTGTCCGATTTCACAATTTCCAAGATAAAGAAAAGATCAAGTCAAGCTTAAGAGCAAATCAACAAGTGAAATACGGAGAGGAAAACCTCCAGATCTTCCCAGATCTATCGGCAGAGACTCTAGCGAGGAGAAGAACTCTCAAGCCACTCCTAGCCCATCTCAAAGCAAATGATGTCCAATATTCCTGGGGCTTCCCAGCATGTCTGATTGGACACAAGGAGGGCCGCTCTGCGACACTTAGATTCCCAGAAGAGACACAAAAATTTTGCCAACGCTTGGAAGTGCCACTGGTTGAAATACCGGGGTGGTGGGAAAAATCCGAAACTCAAGAGTATAGGGTGGGGATACCTGCCTGGAAGCCAGTTACCGATATGAGGCGACCGTAAACAGGCGACACAAGATTGTATATGCACATAGATAAAGAGAAAAAAAAAAAGGAAAGAATAAAGAAAAAGAAGAGATGAAGAAGGAAAGGAGGAGGAAAGAAAAAAGCAAAGAAGAAAAAAAAAGAAAGAAAAAAAAAAAAAGAGGGGGTGTGAGAAAGACGGGGGGGTGGGCGGGGGTGGGCCCCGGGGGGGGGTGGTGAGAGGGAGCGGGGAGGAGGGGGGGAGTCGGGTACTCCGACGAAAGTGGGTAGATCCAGGAATGGCACCCCCGAGCTCAACCTCTAGGGGGATAACCGGGGGGCCAGGAGGAGTTAGTGGGGCCACGGTTAAAAGGGCCAGGATAAGGTCTGTTACCCCAAGGGAGGGAGGGAGGGAGGGGGGAGGTGGGGGGGAGGATAGGGTGGGGGGGAGGGAGGGTCAAGGGTGGGAGGGGGAGGGGGGTGAGGGTATGACCGACAAGCGTGACACTGCTCCCCGCTATCCAGATTTTAAAAAAAAGAGGTTCAGCCTACGAGGGGGTGCGTCAACAGGATGGCTGGGATAAACTTAATTTCATATAACGTGAGGGGTATCAACTCTCCGGTGAAGCGTGTAAACATAGTAGGGGAGTTGAGGCTCCTCAAGGCAGAGGTAGTCTTCCTGCAGGAGACGCACTTCCTCGTGGGCAGGAATCAAAGAATACGCTCGAGGGACTTCCCAAACTGGGAATATGGGGATACCCCAGTTAAGAGTTCAAAAGGTGTAGCGATAGGCTTTGCCAAAAACATCAGGTTTGGTCCAGATGAAAGAATGATCGACCCGGAGGGACGGTATCTATTCCTCAGGGGCAAACTTAATGGGGTAGAATGCACGCTGGCAAACATCTATTGCCCGAACACCAACCCCGGGGGGTACCTAATGGGCATTCTTGCTAAATTGGAAAGCTTTAAAAAGGGGAGGACCATCATTGCGGGAGATTTTAATATATGTCTTGACCCAGCGAAAGACAGTACGTCGTGTGTCCGTGGGACCGGAGGGATTTGGATGAACAAACTCAAAAGGAAGCTGCACCAATACCAACTGTTAGACATTTGGAGGCTGCAGCACCCGAACAATAGAGATTATTCCTACTACTCCCACGTACACTCGACATACTCTAGGTTAGATTTTTTCCTGGTGGAACACAGGTATGTAGACGAGGTAGAAGCCACAAGAATAGGATCGATCACATTTTCCGATCACGCGCCAGTGAGTCTTCTGTGGAAATCAGTTAGGGGAAGTCAGTCTTCCAATAACTGGAGACTAAATGAGGAGTTACTGCATGACAGAGAAATAGACCAGCGCATTAAGGAAGGACTAGAATTCTACTTTAAAACTAATTCGGTCGAGGAAACTTCAAAAGCTGTAGTATGGGAGGCCCATAAAGTATTCATTAGAGGCATCTTGATAAAAGCAGGCTCAGAAAGGAAGAAAAAGGAGGCTAGGGAAAGATCAGCCATACAGAAAAGTATTCAGGAGCTGGAACAACGACATAAGCAAACGGGAGAAAAGGAGATATTGGTAGAACTACACAAAAAAAGAGAGGCCATGCGAGAACTCATAGAAATAGACAACCGTAAGGTCTATAACCGGGTAAAGAAAGAAAGATATATAGGTGGCAACAGACCCGGGAGGCCCCTGGCTAGGGTCCTAAGCAAAAAGAAAAATAATAATTATATCGATAAAATAAGAACTAAACTAGGCGAGATCGCCTATAAAGATAAAGACATTGCTAGGACTTTCCAGGAGTTCTACGGGGGATTGTATGCCATAAATAAAAAAATTAGCACTAAATGATACTAAAACATATCAGTTACTGAACGGTAACTCTTCTCGATCCTTCAAAGAGGCACTTGAACATAATATTAAAGATGGTATGGATGAAGGATTCTTAAGTAAACAAGAAGCAAGGTATGTAGTCCCCATGGTTAGTAAGATACCAATAATTTATTACTTACCAAAGATCCACAAAGATAGTAATAACCCCCCAGGGAGGCCGATAGTAAGCGGCATCGAATCTCTGACATCCAGATTGGGGGAGTATATAGACATCCATCTGCAACCTCTGGTTGCTAAGACTAAAGCCTATCTCAAGGACACCAAGCACACACTGCAACTCTTAGACGAATGCAGTGCACAAGAGGATATTACTATGGTTACAGGAGACGATTCCTCACTTTACACCAATATTGATCATGAAGGTGCCTTGAAAGCAGTTGAATGGGCCCTGAGGAAGGAGAGTTTGGCGAATGATGGTTTCATTGCATTTATTCTTAGGTGCTTAGATTTCTGCTTATGGCACAATTTCTTTTGGTATGATAACACATTTTACTTACAGACCAAGGGAGTCGCCATGGGCGCTAAATTCGCCCCCAGCGTGGCAAACTTATATATGGCCACATGGGAAGAGGAAGGTGTTTTAAATCAGGATTACGGTGCTATTTTACTATACAAAAGGTTTATTGACGATCTGTTGATTATTTGGAAGGGTAGTATGGATGCATTGTTAGCTTTATTGGATTCTATGAATAACAATGATCTGAACATCTCTTTGACCTGGGATGTAAATAGAGAATGTATTCACTTTCTGGACTTGGAAATTTTTAACACCAGGGAGGGCTTTATTACAAAGACGTTTTTTAAAGCAACGGATCGAAATTCCTACATCCCGACCTCCAGCTGTCACCACAAACCTTGGCTAAGTAATATACCCAGAGGCCAGTTTACAAGGATGAGGAGGAACTGCACGAGGACTGAGGACTATGATTACCAGTCTAACATACTCAGCAATATGTTTATAGACAAGGGGTACCAGAAAGAATTCCTGAATAAAGAAAAGTTGCAAGTCGCTTGCCTTAGTAGAGATAATTTACTTAAAGATAGGGTTCAGACTACAGAAGAAGATGTTAATGATGGTATTAGTATGGTTCTGAATTATTCCTTACAAAACAATGAAGTACAAAAAATTATTCGGAAGTACTGGAATGTTTTGAAACAAGATGTCCACCTAAAAGAGATACTCCCAGAGAAACCCAAGATTATTTTTAAGAGAGCACCCAACTTACGAGATAGGTTAGTTCATAATGTGGTAGAACCACCCCCCCAGAAACCCTCAATGTTCTGGGACCTAAAAGGTTTTTATGGGTGTGGGAGATGTTACAGCTGCGTTAGGGTTCCTGGTAACAACAGAAGATTAAAGGAGTTTAGCAATCCTAGAAATAACCACTCCTACACCATTAGAGATTTTATATCCTGCGACACGATAGGGGTTGTTTACGCGTTAAAATGCCTATGCAATTACATCTATGTGGGGCGGACTATTAGGGTTTTGAAAGACCTTTTAGAAGAGCACGTAAGGAATATACGTAAGGGGTCTGACAAGCACCATCTGTACATACATTTCAAACGTGTACATAATCAAAGCAAGCTTGGGATGAAATTTTGGGGGATAGAGGTACCCAAACGCCACTGGAGGGGTTCCAACTTTGTAAGAGAAATTAGTAAACCTGAATCATGGTGGATACACCAGCTCGGCTCCATGGCCCCGGGGGGGCTTAATAAGGAGTTTGATTTAAGATGTTTCTTGAGTAATTATTGATTTCAGCTTTTTTGTATCCCACCTAGATATCCATATTTTACAGTACCTAAAGGGTTTTTATGGGTATACATAGTAGATTATGATGATTCACTTGATTTTGATTGGATTCACTCTAGCCACTAAAATAATATGTTTGCACATTGGGAAGCGATTAAGCTCACATAGTGCCTTTCACAAAGCACTCCCCCATATTTATTGTTTTTTGATATAACACTCTCCTGGATTACTTAGCACTTTTTTGATACTTAAATGATCGCCTGATTAACATTTATGGTATGGTTCATATAGATTTACTTTTCCCTTTTTACCATTTGGTGAGGCGGTTATTTTTTAGGTGTTATTACTAGATAGTAATTGTGATATTCCAAGATTAATACGCATTTTCAGAAATACTTTCATTTATATTTGAAATTTTATCGCATCTACTGTATTCCAGATGTATATTTTTTAGGTTATAGAATTTTTATATATAAAAAATTTTTTGTATTAATTTATTTCAAATAATTTTTATATATCTATTTTAATATTTTTATTTAAGTACATATCTGTGAGTTTCCTATTACAGAGCAATAAAGGTTACAGGTCCCTTTAAGGGTTTTATAGGATCCCACAATGATGATTGTGCTGTATTACTGATGCGAGAAACATACTTAGTTCTCAGTATGATTTTAGACAATTTTTTATATATATTTTTTATATTGTTAAATATTATGCCATTAGATTAGTACATTTGTAGTTTTTTGATGTTCCATATATTAATCGCTAGTGCAATTACCATTATTTGTGGTGTGCGATGTGGTGTCTACTCTGATGTGTGGCTCTGTCCTGGATTAGGATTATACTTATGCAGATAGGGTTAACACCGCTTACTATAGCTTTTCATTTCCTGCTTTTTCTAAAATATCAAGGCCGGTATATAGCGTCATTTGCTGTTGTTTTTACATAGCTGGAGCCTAACACTAGGATGTCAGCGATCCCAGGCAAAATGGCTGCTGTTGTTCTTTACATAGCTGGAGCCGAACACTAGGATGTCAGCGGTCCCAGGCAAAATGGCCGCTGTGACAGTATAAATTACACATAGAGCGCCCGTCCTATTAGATCTCCCAGATAAAGGCACGTATACCCTGTGCCGAAGACGCGTAGGGGAGAGGCAGGACGGAGCTTTCTACACACAGACAGGCAGAGGATTGTACACCGCACCGCACACCACAGGATTCATCTGTATTGCATACTTTGGATAGGATGGTGCACTGACGCACCCAAGCATTGTGAGTACCCTCCTGGAGGGATTGTTTTTATAGCTTTTCAAATAAATTCCTGGCGGTATTATGCTATGAGTCTCCTTTCTTTCATATATGTCACCATTTGAGCGAGGTACAGATCATCACCAGCAGACCCTGTATGAGCCCTGGAGTGGCTCTAATGCGTGTTTTGACACTGTTTAGCTACTGTGTCACACGCTCTAAGGTGAGCGCATTATCCATTGGGGGTCACTGGAGAGCACTGCAGCATGCCATTACGTGCAAATCTCTTAAGAAGAGCATGAGGAATATTTAGCACTTTTTCATAAAAACAAGCATGAGGAATGCCTGCTATTTGTTTGGACACTATTGTGCACTTTGATTTATATACTCTTGTGAATGGTTTGGACTGAGATATATTCATTTATATGAATTGGTTTCAGACACTTTTTTTTATCAAGTAGCACTTATATATTTTTGTTAATTATTTAAAGGATTTTTATTTATTTTATTTTTTTTTCTCTCTCACATTTTTTTGCATGTTGTATGTTACCATTTCTTCATATATTCAATTGTGGATTTTAGTCACTTTCTTCACAGGCGTTTGACACTGTTTGGAATTTTTAATATCGTATAGATTTATTATATTCTTTGTTCACGTATTTATAGTCTTTAGCGCATACACATACTTTACACCCCCGATCCCCCCCAGATCACCCCCCAATCACCCCTCACCCCCCCCCCCCCCCCGTCACACTGACACCAAGAAGTTTTTTTTTTTCTGATTACTGCATGGTGTCAGTTTGTGACAGTTAGAAGTGGTAGGTCAGTTAGGGTTAGCCCCCTTTAGGTCTATGGTACCCCCCTAACCCCCCCTAATAAAGTTTTAACCCCTTGATCACCCCCTGTCGCCAGTGTCGCTAAGCGATCATTTTTGTGATCGCTGTATTAGTGTCACTGGTGACGCTAGTTAGGGGCGTAAATATTTAGGTTCGCCGTCAGCGTTTTATAGCGACTGGGACCCCCATATACTACCTAATAAAGGTTTTAACCCCTTGATTGCCCCCTAGTTAACCCTTTCACCACTGATCACCGTATAACCGTTACGGTTGCGCTGGTTAGTTAATTTATTTTTTATAGTGTCAGGGCACCCGCCGTTTATTACCGAATAAAGGTTTAGCCCCCTGATCGCCCGGCGGTGATATGCGTTGCCCCAGGAAGCGTCAGATTAGTGCCAGTATCGCTAACACCCACGTACGCAACATACACCTCCCTTAGTGGTATAGTATCTGAACGGATCAATATCTTATCCGATCAGATCTATACTGGCGTCCCCAGCAGTTTAGGGTTCCCAAAAACACAGTGTTATCGGGATCAGCCCAGATACCTGCTAGCACCTGCGTTTTGCCCCTCCGCCCAGCCCAGCCCAGCCCACCCAAGTGCAGTATCGATCGACCACTGACACTTACAAAACACTAAAGGCATAACTGCAGCATTCGCAGAGTCAGGCCTGATCCCTGCGATCGCTAACAGTTTTTTTGGTAGCGTTTTGGTGAACTGGCAAGCATCAGCGGCCTAGTACACCCCAGTCGTAGTCAAACCAGCACTGCAGTAACACTTGGTGACGTGGCGAGTCTCATAAGTGCAGTTCAAGCTGGTGAGGTGGCAAGCACAAGTAGTGTCCCGCTGCCACCAAAAAGACAAACACAGGCCCGTCGTGCCCATAATGCCCTTCCTGCTGCATTCGCCAATCCTAATTGGGAACCCACCGCTTCTGCAGCACCCGTAATTCCCCCATTCACATCCCCAACCAAATGCAGTTGGCTGCATGAGAGGCATTTTCTTTATGTCCTCCCGAGTACCCCTACCCAACAAACCCCCCCAAAAAAGATGTTGTGTCTGCAGCAAGCGCGGATATAGACATGACACCCGCTATTATTGTCCCTCCTGTCCTGACAATCCTGGTCTTTGCATTGGGGAATGTTTTGAACGCTACCATACACTAGTTGAGTATTAGCGTAGGGTACAGCATTGCACAGACTAGGACACACTTTCACAGGGTCTCCCAAGATGCCATCGCATTTTGAGAGACACGAACCTGGAACCGGTTACAGTTATAAAAGTTACAGTTACAAAAAAAAGTGTAAAAAAAAAAAAACACAAACAAAAATATAAAATAAAAAAAAATAGTTGTCGTTTTATTGTTCTTTCTCTCTCTATTCTCTCTATTGTTCTGCTCTTTTTTACTGTATTCTATTCTGTAATGTTTTATTGTTATTATGTTTTATCATGTTTGCTTTTCAGGTATGCAATTTTTTATACTTTACCGTTTACTGTGCTTTATTGTTAACCATTTTTTTGTCTTCAGGTACGCCATTCACGACTTTGAGTGGTTATACCAGAATGATGCCTGCAGGTTTAGGTATCATCTTGGTATCATTCTTTTCAGCCAGCGGTCGGCTTTCATGTAAAAGCAATCCTAGCGGCTAATTAGCCTCTAGACTGCTTTTACAAGCAGTGGGAGGGAATGACCCCCCCCCACCATCTTCCGTGTTTTTCTCTGGCTCTCCTGTCTCAACAGGGAACCTGAGAATGCAGCCGGTGATTCAGCCAGCTGACCATAGAGCTGATCAGAGACCAGAGTGGCTCCAAACATCTCTATGGCCTAAGAAACCGGAAGCTACGAGCATTTTATGACTTAGATTTCGCCGGATGTAAACAGCGCCATTGGGGAAGCATTTTATCACACCGATATTGGTGTGGTCAGATGCTTTGAGGGCAGAGGAGAAATCTAGGGTCTAATAGACCCCAATTTTTTCAAAAAAAGAGTACCTGTCACTACCTATTGCTATCATAGGGGATATTTACATTCCCTTAGATAACAATAAAAATGATGTAAAAAAAAAATTAAAGGAACAGTTTAAAAATAAGATAAAAGGCAAAAAAAAAAAAAAAAGCACCCCTGTCCCCCCTGCTCTCGCGCTAAGGCGAACGCAAGCATCGGTCTGGCGTTAACTGTAAACAGCAATTGCACCATGCATGTGAGGTATCACCGCGAAGGTCAGATCGAGGGCAGTAATTTTAGCAGCAGACCTCCTCTGTAAATCTAAAGTGGTAACTTGTAAGGGCTTTTAAAGGCTTTTAAAAATGTATCAATTTTGTTGCCACTGCACGTTTGTGCGCAATTTTAAAGCATGTCATGTTTGGTATCCATGTACTCCGCCTAAGATCATCTTTTTTATTTCATCAAACATTTGGGCAATATAGTGTGTTTTAGTGCATTAAAACTTAAAAAAAGTGTGTTTTTTCCCCAAAAAATGCGTTTGAAAAATCGCTGCGCAAATACTGTGTGAAAAAAAAAATGACACACCCACCATTTTTTTTTTTGCCACTTCAGTCGACCTTTTCGAGGGGATTTAATCAACTTTGAGGATCATATTGTATAATCACCCTCTCTGTGTCTCATCATCGTAGCCTTTGCCATAACAAAAATAAATAATATACAAAATATTACCGTATATACTCGAGTATAAGTCGTTCCGAGTATAAGTCGAGGCCCTAATTTACCACAAAAAAAATGGGAAAAACTTATTGACCCGAGTATAAGACGAGGGTGAGAAATGCACAGCTACTGTAAGTGGAAAAGAGGGTCAACAATGCCCATTTGCAGCATCACTGTGCCCATTTGCATGCCTCACTGTGCCCATTTGCAGCCATAGGTCCCCTGAACTTCAAACTCAGTAGTTAAGGGTTCCTAGATGCCCCCTAGCTGCAGCCAAAATGTGGGGTCTCTGAACCCAAAGGGTCCCGAAATGACATTGCTGCAGATGGACACAGTTGACCGAATTTGGGGCCCCGTATCTCGGGGCCACTTAGTGCTAAGAACCCCAAATTTGGTGTGCAAACCCAGTGGAACTAGTACCATAACATTTACAAAGCTGGGGTTTCTAGCACTAAGTGGCCCCGAGATACAGGGCCCCAAAAATCAGTTCAGAAAATGTCAAGCACTTTTCTGTAGCAGAGAATGACATTTTCCAAACCAGGTTTGGGGCCCTGTATCTCAGGGCCACTTGGTGCTAGGAACCCCAGCTTTGGATATGTTATGGTACCAGTTTCACTGGGTTGGCACACCAAATTTGGGGTTCCTAGCACCAAGTGGCCCTGAGATATTGGGCCCCAAATTCGGTTCAGAAAATGTCAAGCACTTTTCTGCAGCAGAGAATGACATTTTCCAAACCAGGTTTGGGGCCCCGTATCTCAGGGTCACTTAGTGCTAGGAACTTCAGCTTTGGATATGTTGTGGTACCCATTCCACTGGGTTTGCATACCAAATTTGGGGTTTCTAGCACCAAGTGGCCCTGAGATACGGGGCCCCAAATTCGGTTCGGAAAATGGAATTTTTTACTGCATAAAAGTGCTTGACTCGAGTATAAGTCGAGGGGGGCACTTTCAGCACAAAAAAATGTGCTGAAAAATTCGACTTATACTCGAGTATATACGGTACATCTCCCAAGGAACAAGAGCAAACCCAAGCACGCCTCATGTCTCCTTTCTTCCTTTATTTTCCCAACCCCCCCTCCCCTCTCTCCAAGATCAATTTCTCTTTATCCCTTCCAGTGCTAATCTAAGGCATTCAATTCTTTAACATATCTCCAGGTTTTTTTGAATTTTTTTCAACGTTCCCAGGCCTCCGAATTGCCACTGCCTACTTCTTCTGTAGTATTCGCCAGTACCTTGTTATTATATGTTTCCTCTATGGCATCAAACCACTCCCATATCTCTGGGCCTTCCTTCCTCTGCCATCCCTTCGGTATTAATCTCTTTGCAGCGTTTAGGAGAAACGGTACCAATGTCTGCTTATATTTATTTGTATCTCCTTCCCCCCCATGGAACAACACCACCCACGGATCTTCTACCACCTCTATATCAGTGATTGTCTTTATTAATGAAAAAAATATATAATGTTTGGGGGTTCAAAGTAATTTTCTTGCAAAAAAAAAATAATTTTTTCATGTAATCAAAAAGTGTCAGAAAGGGCTTTGTCTTCAAGTGGTTAGAAGAGTGGGTGATGTGTGACATAAGCTTCTAAATGTTGTGCATAAAATGCCAGGACAGTTCAAACCCCCCCAAATGACCCCATTTTGGAAAGTAGACACCCCAAGCTATTTGCTGAGAGGCATGTCGAGTCCATGGAATATTTTATATTGTGACACAAGTTGCGGGAAAGAGACAAATTTTTTTTTGCACAAAGTTGTCACTAAATGATATATTGCTCAAACATGCCATGGGAATATGTGAAATTACACCCCAAAATACATTCTGTTGCTTCTCCTGAGTATGGGGATACCACATGTGTGGGACTTGTTGGGAGCCTAGCCGCGCACGGGACCCCGAAAACCAAGCACCGCCTTCAGGCTTTCTAAGGGCGTAAATTTTTTATTTCACTCTTCATTGCCTATCACAGTTTTGGAGGCCATGGAATGCCCAGTTGGCAAAAAAACAAAACAAATGACACCATTTTGGAAAGTAGACACCCCATGCTATTTGCTGAGAGGTATAGTGAGTATTTTGCAGACCTCACTTTTTGTCACAAAGTTTTGAAAATTGAAAAAAAAAAAATTTTCTTGTCTTTCTTCATTTTCAAAAACAAATGAGAGCTGTGTGTTTTTGATGCATTTTACAGCGTTCCAGTACAGTCCAGTGCATAAAAAATGCAGCATGTTCTACTTTTTTTTGGGAACTGGAAACGCACTGGAACTGAAAGCACTGGTGTGAACTATGCCATTGAAAACCATATAACCTACTTTCCTTCCCTTCAGGTCTGGCATTGATTTTAATGGGGAACCCCGTGCCAAAATTTTTAAAAAAATGGCGTGGGGTTCCCCTAAAAATCCATACCAGACCCTTAACGAGCACGCAACCTGGCAGGCCACAGGAAAGGAGGGGGGGACGAGAGAGCGGCCCCACCCTCCCGAACTGTACCAGGCCACATGCCCTCAACATTGGGAGGGTGCTTTGGGGTAGCCCCCAAAACACCTTGTCCCCATGTTGATGAGGACAAGGGCCTCATCCCCACAACCCTTGGCCAGTGGTTGTGGGGGTCTGCGGGCAGGGGGCTTATCGGAATCTGGAAGCCCCCTTTAACAAGGGGACCCCCAGATCCCCCTGTGTGAAATGGTAAGGGGGTACAAAAGTACCCCTACCATTTCACAAAAAAAGTGTCAAAAATGTTAAAAATTACAAGAGACATTTTTTTTATTTAAATGCTTCTTCTTTCTTCTTTCTTCTATCTTCCTTTGGTTTCTTCCTCGATCCTCAACTTCTTCTGGTTCTCTGGTTCTTCTGGTTCTTTCTCCGGTGTTCTAGCCTGGCATTTTCCTCCGTGGCGCCGGAGTCTTCTTCCCTTCGTCTTCTGGGCTGCTCCGCATCCGACCATGATGGGAGGCTCCCACTGTGTGACGCTTCTCCTCTTCTGACAGTTCTTAAATAACGGAGGGCAGGGCCACCCGGTGACCCCGCCCCCCCTGACGTACAGGGACTTCCCCGAAGCTTTCCCTGTGATGTCAGAGGGGGCGGACAGGGAAGTCCCCATGCGTCAGAGGGGGGTGGGGTCACCGGGTGGCCCCGCCCTCCATTGTTTAAGAACTGTCAGAAGAGGAGAAGCATAACAGCGGGAGCCTCCCACCATGCCATCATGGATGCAGAGCGGCCCGAGGAGAAGAAGGGAAGAAGATGCCGTGGAGGAAGATGCTGGACAAGAACACCGGAGGGAGAACAAGAAGAACCAGAAGAACCAGAAGAAGAAGAAGAAGATGATGATGAAGGATACCGAAGGAAGATAGAAGATAGAAGAAGGAAAGAAGAAGACTTTAAATAAAGGAATTGTCAAAAACTGTCTCTTGTAATTTTTAACATTTTTGACACTTTTTTTGTGAAATGGTACCATTTCACACAGGGGGGAGGGCTGGGATCTGGGGGTCCCCATGTTAAAGGGGGCTTCCAGATTCTGATAAGCCCCCACCCGCAGACCCCCACAACCACCGGCCAAGGGTTGTGGGGATGAGGCCCTTGTCCTCATCAACATGGGGTCAAGGTGCTTTGCGGGGGACCCCAAAGCACCCTCCCAATGTTGAGGGCATGTGGCCTGGTACGGTTCAGGAGGGTGGGGCCGCTCTCTCGCCCCCCCCTCTTTTCCTGCGGCCTGCCAGGTTGCATGCTTTTTCTTTGGCGTGGGGTTCCCCTTAATATCCATACTAGACTTGAAGGGCCTGGTATTGAATTTCGGGGGAACCCCACGCATTTTTTTTTCTGAATTTTGTTTGTTTTCTTAATGCTGTTTTTATCAATGAACTTTTATGTGTTTTGCCGGACCGACATTTCATTAGAGCCGCACGAAGTGAACCAGCGTATGCAAATGCTTTTACGTTGCTTGACATTTACTAATATTTTGCCGGCACAGTGAACCAAAGTATTTGAACAAGTGCAATGCCGTTTGAGCATGTGCAGTGTATAAATTCACCTCCCGCAGTTTAAATGTATTTGCCGGCGCTGCCGGCTTGTTCAGAGAAAGTCACTTTCTCGTTCTATTTTGGCCATATTTGTGACTTGGGCAGTTGGTACTACACTTTCCCACATCACCCCACATCACCCCCCTATTATTGGCACTTCCAGCTTGTTTAAATTTGAAGTTAAAGATGCCGTGCACCAAGTCTATAGTGGCGTACAGATCACCTATTCCTGTGCGCCGGGAAGAGAATAGTAAATGAGGGATCGTGCTGTGTTACCGGCGCAAATGCTTTGTAAATATGAAAATGTCATTTGCGCATCGGCGTGCACCGCAAGTCATGGCGCAAATGCTTCGGAAATCAGCCCCACTATGTCTATTATTATTTTACAACTATATGTATGTATATATGCATATATGAATATACCCTTCTTTGTTTATTGTTTAACTTTTTTGTTTTTTGTTCATATTTTTTGTCAGGGCTTTCTTTTTCCTCAAACTATGTAGTTGATATGCAAGTATACTTAATGTAGGGAATTTTCTACCCATAGCACGTGACTTCTTCAGAAGAAGAAGTGACTCTGAAGAAGTCACGTGACGTGACGATACGCGTCAGGAGCACGGGACGCTGCCACACACTAGCTGGATGTGACGAGCTCGGCGCTCGTGGATGTTTTACCCCCCAGCTGTTTTTAAATGTAAGTGTACGAATTTTAGGAATGTTTTAATAAAGTATATGACATACGGGATTATGCTATGTGCGGTTTCTGTTTCCTATACACCGCACTAAACAACTCTGCACAACGGGTGGTGGATTTGGAAGCGGGGAGAGTCCCTCAGAAGACTCAGAGCCTGGGACTATACGAGCTCGGCGTTCGTGGGTTGAGGCGTGCGCTCATTGTTCAAAAGTTAGTGCAACCCCCCCTCCCCCTCTCTCCCACTTGTGTCTTTACATCAAACGGTATCATACCATATACCACTCGTTCTTTGTTTTTTATATATGATACATGGCATCACCAACCAACGTCATCTGCTGTATTGCTGGACTCCCCCGCCTGCGGGGCCTCCTCGGCATATGCTGTATACCTTACAGCTGTAAGGTAAGGGGCCTGGGAACACGAAGGTGCCCCCACCTGTCAGCACACTGTTTTTTTTCCTTCCCCTTGATTCATCAACACCGTATCTATATCCAGGATTGTCACATCTGGTGGTGGGACTGTTGTCATCTTTATTATTATCATTTTTTATTTTTTTTTGGTATTTTTTCGCCAAGTGTTGGCGGGACACCAACACCAATCACTGGGACTATTTTTATGGACACCTATATCCACTTTGTATACACATTGTCTATTATTCACGTGTGGACCTAATTGTTAGTTGTATATTATATTCTATTTTTATACACATGGTTCTAGTAATGTCATTGGAGTACCTTTTCATGTTATCACGATAGATTTCGGATTTATGCTCCTTCTCTAGCAGATTCACATACCCTTGCACATATGTTGCTGATATACATTTATTTGTATTTTTATTTAGATTTGATCACAGGAATTTGGGATATATTATCCCTTGATATTTGCTTGTGTTTATTTTTTATTTTATTTGTTCATACATTTGCATTTGTGATTTCGTTTCTACATCATTTATTTATAACGGAGGTCATTTGATCCATCTAGTATAGCCCCCCCCTCCCTCCCCTTACCTACCCCCACCCCCTCCCCCTTCCTTTTCTATCACAGCGCAGCCACCACCCTCTTAGTACATTATTATTATTTAATCTCAAGGAGGTTGTTTGGTGTTGGTGTCTCTTGTTAATTTCACATTGTACTTTAGAAATGTACATGAATCCTCACAAACAAACTGTCCTTTTTGAAGGGAAAAACACATAGGCGAGCATAATTGAAACAAAAAAAAATTTATTAAGGGCTCACAACCAAACAAAGAGGGAGGAAACGATGGAGAAACAGCATAAATTGGTGACGCCTTTGTCCCCCAGGGCAGACATCAATTATTTTACAGCAAAATTGGTGGCCTGAGGAGTCCATATGTAAGGGAGTACAGTCTGGTCCAAAAGTCCCAGAGATCCTGAAAGCAGCAGATGACATCTGTGTCCCCAGGCTGTGGTCATACAAGAGCCTGCATCTTTTGCCAGACCAGACTGAACCCAGGTCATCACTCTCTGGTCTTCCTTCCACGCTTCCTTCCATGCTGTGGCTGTGGTGGTGTAGTTGTGACAGGAGGAGGAGGAGGAGAAGGGGTAGGAGGAGGATGTTCCAACTCACTCAGGTGGGTATTGGGTGTGATTTCGCCCCTCATCCCCTTAGTTGAGACTTTATAAAGAAGGGCCTCACACAGCTGGTGTTGGCCCTCCTGCATGCCCTGAAGTTTGTTGGTAGCCATGCAGGCAAAGGCCTCTTCAGGAGTGGCTCTGAGGGAAGCAGAAGCCTCCTGAATGAGCCTGAGTGCTGAATCCTGCATGTGACTCCCCTTCCTGGGTCTTTTGGTTGAAAGGCGGAGGGGAGGGACCTGCGATTCTGTCAGGCTCCTACTGGTCCCAGGCTTCTCCTGGCTGCCACTTAGCCCTGCCTCCTCCTGGCTGCCACTAACCCCCGCCTCCTCCTGGCTGCCACATTCCACAGCCTCCTCCTGTGTGCCACATTCCAGAGCCTCGTCCTGGCTGAGGTCTTCCTGTGTATGAAAAAGAGACATACGTTTAGTTTTTTAGTCATCAATCACACACAATTTTCACCTCATGATTGTTGCAAATTGAATGTTAACAAATATAATAGACTATCATTCTGAGCCCAGCATTTTTCATTCTTGTCCCAATTATTTTTGCCCACTACTGTCTATTGATATGTCAAACACTTTATTAAATCACCAATTAGTGATCAATAATAACATCTATTAAACATAATTTCTTTATTGACGAGAAATCTGTAGAAGAATTCTATACCTGGCTCCAGCTGGGCTCCTCGACTTCTTCCTGGCTGGAAGTCCCAGGTTGGACATCGGAAGCCTCAGCTGGGGTGGAAGGAAGAGTGGAAGGAAGGGTTGAGAGGGATTCCCTGACTCCAGTCTGGTCTGACAGAAATTGCAGTTTCTCATAGTACCACAGCCTGGGGACATAAACATCATCTGCTGCAGCTCCTGATCTCTGAGAATTTGTGACCTTCTTGCGCTCCCTAAGATAAGTGCTCCTCAGGTCACCAATTTTTGCTTTTAAATAGGGGGTGGTTGCCATGGGAACCACCAGCTTCTCCAACTCCAGCAGTTTCTCCAGCGCTGTCTGCCTCTTTTGTTTATGATTATAATGTGGATGTTTCACCTGCCACAGACAGGGCAGCTCCCAGTATTTGTCTATGAACATTGGGAGGAAGTTGTGGTCATTGAAGCCAGCCATTTTATCTGCAAGACACAAGACAAGACAAACTCTAATGTCAGGCGAAACTCTCCTAATCTTGTTACAATTTAGGCCTCAATCTAGAAGCAGTATAGGCCCAAGTTTAGATCATACCTTCGTTATCACGATCGGCGCCTCCGATACTCCTTCCTCCGCTCACATATCGTATGTACTACGCACGCGCGTTACGCTTTATATACACTGCGCATGTTCGCACTTTCTAGTCTATTCCCCGCCCCTTCTCGTTCGGCGCAGTGGGGAAAGAGCACATGGCAGAGACACAGCAGGTGCGTGCTAATTAGAGCAACGAGGAGGAGGAGGAGGAGTAGGAGGAAAGCCCAGAGCCAGAAATGTCACGATCCCGGAGGAGAAGATTTAAGGCCTCAAATATGTCCTTTGGGGAGATGTTGGAGATGGTCGACATCCTGAAGAAGGCCGACTATGATGGGAAGTATGGACCTTACCCCAACCCCAATGTCAGAAAGGCCAAGATCATGGCGAAAGTGGTCAAGAGTCTGCACCGGAATTTTGGGGTACGACGATCAAAAGATCAGCTCAGGAAGCGGTGGTTGGACCTGAAATTAAGGGAGCATGAGCAGTACAGAAGGATCTGGAGAGTGCTGCAAAAAAGTAAGTAGTTGTGCTGTGTTCCTATTCTTTATGTTTATTACGTTCGTGCTGCTCCATGTGCTTTTCTTAACTGTTATCCAGTTTAAAATGGCAACTTTCATGTTCATGGGCACATTATTCGTTCGTATAAAATATTGTTCGTTCGGCATAGAAAACGCCATTGTTTTGGCCATATGCATTTGCCAACATTTTTTAGGGCCTACTTGTCAGAAAATAATTTGGTTGTGTAGATGGGTTTGTAACTACAATGAAATGCAAACTAGATTCTGTGTAAGGAGAGGACACTCAACAGTTTTCACATCTGGGCGCTGGAGCACTAGTGTGGGACACAAGAACACCCTTTTTATTAGGGGGTCCCACACAGGTGCTCCAGTGTATACTATAGGGGGGTCTCTATTTGTGAAGCTTGTACTAAACAGGTAAAGTATTGAAGCTTGACAAAGGACACTAAAAATTCTACATCTTGGAACTCAGCCAAAATAGACAATTGTACCCCACTTCCAAGCAATGTTTCATATTCCTATTTCTGACATCAAATATCTGTGTGCTAAGTATACCTTTTTTTTACATAGGGGATAAAAGACTGGGAGCACACCCCTCATCCGAGGAGACCAGAGACCCCCCACCTCATGAAGAAGTGGAGACCCACCAAAGCCAACAGAAGGAGGAGGAAGGAGATGTGGTGGAACTAGTCACCACAACAGGTGAGTGTCTGCGACCAAAGGCTCAGGTAAGAGATGGATGCCGGCAGATTTATAATACATGGTGTGTTTTTGTTTCTATCTTTTTAGGTGATCGTGATGTTGTGGATCCAGGGCATTTCACGTCAGGAAGTGCACAGATACTGATCGGGGAGATAATAGGGTGTAATAGGGACTTGGAAAACATTCAGAAAAGCATCAATGATGTTCAAAAAAATGAAGAACATCATTGATGTTTTAGGGAGAGTTTAAAACCCCTCAAAATGCCTTTTTTTGTGGTGCTTTTTGTGAGCTAAAAATTTTTACCATTTTTTGACATATTTGCGAAAAGCCAAATTTTGAAGATGCACACAGTGTGTCAACATGTGCTATCTGCCATCACGGAAGATCAATGGACGCGTTTTGGGGGTGCAACCCCTTCCTCAATAATAAAGTAGCTGTGAGGAAGGGGTTGCACCCACAAAACACGTCCCTTGATCCCCCGTGATGGCAGCTAGCACATGTTGACATTCGGCAATTGGTGTGCATCTTCAAAATTTGTATTTTCTAGGGGTGACTTCACCCCATCTCAACGCAATATCAAACACAGTTTGTAAATACTCATGTCTGATATTGCCTTCAAGTTCTACCAAATGTGAACTTTGTAAGTTCAACATTTGTATCTTTCTTGTTGGTTTTAAACATGCCTGTTTTATCTTAAATGGGCGTTTCTACTTTTTCTAATGTGACCCCAAAAATTGTTATACAACAAACAAGTTGGTTTGTTTTAAAAACCTTTTCTAAATGCACATGTGATTGTGCTGGTATTTAAAAGATTGTTAATCAAGAATATGTGGATTATTGTTTCAACGCTCCAAAACTTTTGTTGTGCTCTAATTGGTGTTTTCTGTGACAACGGGGGTTATTTCCTAAGGGAAAATCCACTTTGCACTACAAGTGCATTTTAAGTGCACTTGTAGTGCAAAGTGTCTTTGCCTTTAGTAAATAACACCAAACAATGCTTTGTAATGTTACACAATCACGCCATTTTTAGGACTCACCACATTTCTGTCAGGGACAGCTAAAAGAAACACAAGCAGTAAATGTCACCAAAGATTTTTGTAGTTAAATTTTTTTTATTTGAAAATTGACATTGTCTGGCATATTGATAGCCCCCCTACCCACAATGTATTCAGGGTATCTTAGCCGGACATCATGGGCACTCAGGGGGGGCAAGCCAGGACGGCCACTTTCAAGCGCCATCAGGGTTGGTTCATTTTGAATTCCAGCCTCAGGCCCAACTGAGCCAGCATAGTTGGCATAATGTTGCCGTAAAAAGTTGTGTAAAACACAGCACGCCAGGATGATATGATTCAGTTTGTACTCTGCCATGTGTATGGGTGTAAGAAATAGGCGGAACCAGCTGGCCATGATTCCAAACGTGTTCTCCACCACTCTTCTGGCTCTGGCCAGCCGGTATTTAAAAACCCTCTGGTTCGGGGTGAGGGTCCTCATCGGGAATGGCCGCATAAGATGGTCCCCCAGTGCAAACGCTTCATCAGCAACGAAGACGAATGGGAGTCCTTCCACATTGTCTTCTGGAGGTGGCAAGTCCAAGCTGCCATTCTGGAGATGCCTGTAGAACTCGGTCTGGGCGATGACTCCACCATCTGACATCCGACCATTCTTCCCCACGTCCACATACCAGAACTCGTAAGTAGCCGACACCACTGCCAACATCACAATACTATTGAACCCCTTATAGTTGAAATAGTATGACCCCGAGTTGGGTGGTGGGACGATGTGGACGTGTTTCCCATCAATTGTGCCTCCGCAGTTAGGAAAGTCCCACCGCCCTGGCAAAGTGGGAGGCCACAGTCTGCCATTCCTGTGGCGTGGAAGGAAACTGTGGAGTCAAACAACAGCAAAAAATTAGTTATTTTGCACATAAACAGGGAAAGCAGATTAGACACAAACATTCTTGGCCAACATCAAGATAACATTTATTTGAGGGAGATTTTAAAGACCAAAGTATAAGGTCCACCTATCAGATTCCCCCTCCCCCCCTCTTATGGGCCATTTCTAACATTTTAGGGGGGGAGGAGATCTTTGGGACAGGTAACCCTATCCACTTCATTGAGAGATGAATGCCTAAATAATGTGTGTTACTTTGGCCAGCCCCTCCTTAGTTACACTATTGACAGCCCACTGGACAGGTAAGAAGTGTCATAATACAAAGATATAAATACACACTGTACACATTTGAGCACATTTGGAGATTCTGCTATTAACTATCAAGATAATAATAGGATACAAAATCTTTAAACAGTACCATTTGAAAGTATACAGGCAGGCCCTTGCACTACATGCTTTGGGGAATTCATTCATACATCTGACCACTAAAGAGATGGGTATAGTGTGTATGGGTTTGGCAAAGTCAGCAGATAGATGATTGAGGATAGATAGAGAATTGGTATCAGCTGACTTAGCAGTTGGGGGGAGAGAGGGTTCCAAATGATTTGGGGATCCTCAAAAAAAAGCCTCTGGCACTCTGCCTGAATTTAAAGCACAAATCACATTTAAAAACATTTTAGGGGGTGTTTGGGGTAAAGCACTACTATGGAGCTGATAAAATACATTGTTAAGTGACTACATGAGGTGAATATAGGGCCAGGAGACCATGCCAGGGAGGTAAGTGAAGGCAAATATGTATGAAGGGGAAAAAAAAAATTACATAAAAATCCAGCATGCATGAGAACAAAGGGGACATTCACAGCATATTACAATCATGGTAATTAGGGAATGAGGAAAGAAATACAATATATTATCAAACATTAAATACAATAAAATGTTATATTAAAGGATAAAAATCTTGCCTTAATATACTCCTTCTGCAGGACCTGGATGATGGCAGAACAGGTCTCTGGGATAATGATCCCCAGAGCCTGGGGGGAGATGCCTGTCGAGAACTTGAGATCATGCAGGCTTCTCCCCGTCGCCAAGTACCGCAGGGTGGCGACGAGCCTCTGCTCCGGAGTGATGGCTTGCCTCATGCAGGCATCCTGCCTGCTAATATAGGGGGTCAGCAAAGCCAACAAACAGTGAAATAAGGGGTCCGTCATCCAGAGAAAGTTCCTGAAATCATCATGGATTATTCTCACGGATCTCACGGAGCAAAGGCATATGACAGAACTGGTCACGCTGGAGCAACCAATTCTTGGTCCATGAACTCCTCCCCACACTGTTCATGGACTGGACTTGTGTCAAGGTTAGGACCTCAACACCAAGCCCCCGCACAGCACAAACTCTACGAGGAGTACGTATATGCAACATGGCTAGAAAACGGTCAGCTGCTCAGAACGAAGTAACAGAACGCACTGAAGAACAGCAAGGCCTGTGAAGAGTGACCTGAAATCAGTAACGAACTAACAAGAACACAATGACAAGGAGTCACACGTAATTTGCTGCAGGCACTGAAGAGCAGATACAAACCCACAAGCACAAACTGAACAGCAGAAAACGATCTGAAGTCTCTCACTAAACTTTTACTAACACGAGATTAGCAAAAGGAGCCCAAAGGGTGCCATGCTTGGTTCTGAACTGGCCTTTTCTAGTCTCGTCGTACGTAGTGTACGTCACCGCATTCTTGGTGATCGGAAATTCCGACAAGTTTGTGCGACCGTGTGTACGCAAAACAAGTTTGAGCCAACATCCATCAGAAAAAATCCATGGATTTTGTTGTCGAAATGTCCGATCGATGTCCGATCGTGTGTACGGGGCATAATAGTGATGCAATGCATGATGATTCACCAAGTATGGTGTGATGCTTTGTATTCTCATTGAATGGAAAGATAATGCATATAAAGAACAAATCTGTACTACAGCTCACCATATTGTTACACAGAGAAAGTTGTGCGGTGTCCTAAGTTAAAAAATAGAGGGATTTTTCCTGTGTTAGGGCCTATTCAAAATGTATGGTCTGGGGTAATGCAGCCAGAAACAGCGCACAATAAAACATGTTGTGGCAGAAAATGTCAGACAAAAATAAACAAGAGTTTTATTTTTTCACATATACATTTTATCTATATTTAACTGCAAATATAATGTACTTATACGGTTGCTTATGACTTATTGCCTCAGTTTATACATCATACAGGAGTAATGTGTCAAGGATCAATTTGTGAGACATGTCAGCTTAATAGAAAACATTTAGTATTCAGGTTAGTTAAGAAGTTGCCTGATTTTATCTGCAGTATGTGTTTGATTGTTGCATCAGTGACAGCATGCTAGGACCTGTCATGAATGATTTCTTGTCATGGTGATGTGATAAGTATACAGTTTTCGCAACACATTTTCCTCTACTGAAAGCTCATGCTGCTTGTAGACTTGGGGGCATGATCTGGTATGCCTTATAATTCCAGAAATAATGGTAAAATAGAAAAGACAAGATTAATTGAGTGTTTTAAATTTTTTTGCCAACACACCTGTGCATTACTGGTAAAACTCTAAAGTAATAACTGCATTATGTCTGTCAAGAATAAAAGAAATGTTACTTTGGAGAAATCAATACTTGCGATACAAATAACGATATTCGAAACATCCACTAGTAATATTTTAAAATTGAGATAAAACACTTTGGGACCTAGGAGTAATGGGACTGTTTGTTCTGTCACTGAAAATATTTTTTTCTGTAGACAGGCTCTCCTGCATATAAGACTATTTAAGAAAATTTTCCTTTTCGATTCCTATGACAGCCAGGAAAAAAAAACAGTTGCTGAGACAATAAATCCAGATTGCTGGTAAAATTTACACAGCTATCTTGGAAAACTTTTGGTAAGCAGTGACATACAGTAGATGAAGATTTTTTTTATATTAGCTGATCTTGCAATCACAATAACAAAGTTAGGGGGCATACACCACATAAATCAACCACATCCACTGGTAAGCTGACAGAGGCTTGACCTACAGTCTCTGCATCTTGATGCCCCCAGATGCATTTTATCCTGATTGGGTGACTCTAGGAACAATATGTAGCATACCCCTCATAAGAGCTGCTGAATTAACGGTACCCCACTGCTGCACAGCCAGTCACTTAGCATTTCCTTCATTCACTCAGACACAGAAAACGGTCATTGGCTTGTTTTGCTGTTTTATTAGGGGATGATAACTTGGATGGGGTAGAGAATTATGGGATGCCCAACAAGAAAAATGTCTAAACACAGAACAAAAGTACAACTTTGTTCTTGTACTTTGTACCTGAGTATTGTGAGTACCTGTGTATTGGGAGTGCATGTGTAGTGTGAGTACCTGTGTAGTGTGAGTACCTGAGTATTGGGAGTACCTGTGTATTGGGAGTACCTGTGTAGTTTGAGTACCTGTGTAGTGTGCGTACCTGAGTATTGTGAGTACCTGTGTATTGGGAGAACCTGAGTATTGGGTGTACCTGTGTAGTGGGAGTACCTGAGTAGGGGGAGTACCTGAGTAGTGGGAGTACCTGTGTATTGGGAGTATCTGTGTAGTGGGAGTACCTGAGTATTTGGAGTACTTGAGTATTGGGAGTACCAGTGTAATGGAAGTATCTGTGTAGTGGAAGTACCCATGTAGTAGAAGTACCTGAGTAGTGGGAGTACCTGAGTAGTGGGAGTACCTGAGTAGTGAGAGTACCTGTGTATTGGGAGTACCTGAGTAGTGGGAGTACCTGAGAAGGGGAAGTACCTGAGTAGTGGGTGTACCTGTGTATTGGGAGTACCTTAGTAGTGGGAGTACCTGTGTATTAAGAGTACCTGAGTAGTGTGAGTGCCCATGTATTGTGAGTACCCATGTATTGTGAGTGCCCGTGTATTGTGAGTACCCATGTTTTGTGAGTGCCTGTGTACTGTGGGTGCACTAGGAGTAGATAGCTACAAATAGGGTAGACTATAAATAGTTAGTCTTACTCAATTTCCCCAATAGTATAGAGGGTAAAATGTCCAACAGGACTGGTGATGCTACTAAGTGCACATTCTATACCATGTATGCGTTCCTTGCTGAGCCAATCAAGGGCACATACTGCTGTGTGAGATGTGAGTGAATTGTTTCTCTGGAAGCCCAGATCCTGGATCTGGAGAATCAAGTAGCAACACTGAGAAGCATTAGCTACCTGGAGGGGAGTTCGGACATTACCCAGCAGGTACTGGCGGGGGCCAGCCTAGAGGAGGTTGGAGAGATCGAAGCACAGGAATCAGAGGTAGGTAGCTGGGCGACAGAAAGGAAGAGGGGTAGAGGGAGGAGCACTAGGGAGGCCAGTCCTAAGTTGGTACACCCCAACAAATATGCCAGGTTGCATGATGGTGGGGATACAAGCTTAGGGGTGGCAGTGCTGGAGCAGCCACCAAGGAATTGATGTCTCCAGTAAGATGTAGAGCGGTGATACAGGCAAGGCCAGACAAGTGCTGGTAGTGGGAGACTTAATTATTAGGAGGATAGAGAGGGAAATCTGTTTGAAAGACCCGGGTTGCTGAACAGTGTGTTGTTTACCAGGCGCTCGGGTTTCGGCACATCACGGATCGGTTGGACAGGTTATTGAGGGGGGCTGGGGAGGACCCAGCGGTCATGATACATGTTGGTACCAATGACCAAGTAAGAGGAAGGTGAAGAGTCCTAAAAAACTATTTCAGAGACTTAAGGAATAAGTCTACCTGTAGGCTAGACTTACCTGTAGACTACCTGTAGAATAATACTACCTGTACCTCGAGACACACCAGAAAGGCAGCAGGAGCTCAGGGAACTGAACAAGTGGCTGAGGAACTGGTGCAGGAAAGAGGGGTTTTGATTCCTGGAGAACTGGGCTGACTTCTTAGTCGGTTACCAGGTCTTTAGTAAGGACGGGCTGCACCTTAATGGGGATGGTACAGCTCTATTGGAAGTAAGATGGCCACAAAGCTGGAAGGTAACTGTACTAAATGCCTTCTCCACAGTTTTTAAGCAAGAAAAAGAAGATTTACCGACAGGGAGTGTAGTGTTAGTGGCACAACACAAGACATACCCAAGTGACTAACAGAGGCCAGAGTCAAAGATAGACTTAGTAAGCTAAACACAAATAAATCACGGGGACCAGAGAACTCAGTCAAGTTATAGCCAGACCATTGTTCCTGATCTTTGTGGACAGCATAATGACAGGATTGATACCAGCTGATTGGAGAAAAGCCAATGTGGCACCAATGTTCAGAAAAGGACAGAGACATATTCCTGGGAATATTAGGCCAGTCAGCCTAACATCAGTAGTGGGTAAATTATTGGAGGGGATGATTAGGAACTACATCCAAGGTTTTACGGAGGAGAAGAATATCATTAGTGGTAATCACTCAGCATAGGTTTATGAGGGGACGTTTCTGCCAGACCAATCTGCTAGCATTCTACGAGGAAGTGAGCAGCCATCTAGATATGGGGAGGGCTGTGGATGTGGCGTATCTGGACTTTGCACAAGCATTTGATACAGTCCCCCATAAATGCTTAGTTTACAAGCTAAGGTCTGCAGGCTTAGACCATAGGGTTTCTGCTTGGGTAAATAAATGGTTACAGGGACAGGTCCAAAGGGTAGTGATAAATAACATGTACTCAGACTGGTCTGGAGAAGGGAGTGGGGTACTCCAAGGTTCTGTCTTGGGACCAATTCTATTCAACATATTCATAAACGACATAGAGGATGGGATAAATAGATGAGTCTCAGTTTTTGCGGATGACACAAAGTTAAGCAGAGTAATAAACTCTCATCAGGACATGGAAATTGTGCAGAATGACCTGAATAAAATAAAAGAAGTGGGCAGACAAATGGCAAATGAGGTTTAATGTGGAAAAATGTAAAGTAAAGCACTTGGGGTCAAAAAACATAAATGTAAAATATTCACTTGATGAAGTA
Organism: Lithobates clamitans; assembly: GCA_037952925.1. NCBI lineage: Eukaryota > Metazoa > Chordata > Amphibia > Anura > Ranidae > Lithobates > Lithobates clamitans. The sequence continues at coordinate 545,428 of JBBGZY010001009.1, forward strand.
CAACTGGGGGAGTCAAGGATGGAGAAGGATCTAGAGGTACTAGTAGATGACAGGTTGTGCAACAGCGTGCTGTGCCAAGCTGCAACTGCCAAAGTCGGCAGAATTTTAGCATGCATAAAATAGGGATATACTCCAGGGACAAAACCATAATTCTGCCACTTTATAAAACTCTGGTCAGATCTCATCTGGAGTTTTCAGTCCAGTTCTGGTCACCAGTCCTCTGAAGGGATGTGCTGGAGCTGGAGAGAGCCCAAAGAAGGGCAACAAAACTAATAAGGGGACTGGAGGACCTCAATTACGAGGACAGGCTGCAAACACTAAATTTATTCTCGCTGGAGAAAAGATGCTTGAGAGGAGATATGATAGCGATCTACAAATATCTCAATGCTCATGGAACTGGGGGGTGTGACCGGATGGTGATGGAGATGTGGGGAGAGGAGTGAGGAGTGAGAATGTGTGTGTGTGTGTCTCCTCCGGCCCTATGTTGTGTAATGAACGGATCTCCTGAGTGGATTCCTGATGAGCCCTGATGACCCCCGGTAAAAGGAGACTGGCAGTGTTAACATAGGCACACTCAGCGTGCTATTACTCTGCACTTATTCATTAGCCGCACATAGGGATGAGCATCGAGTTTGAGTCGAACTCATGTTCGACTCAAACATTGGCTGTTCGCAAGTTCGCCGAACAGCGAACAATTTGGGGTGTTCGCGGCAAATTCGAATGCCGCGGAACACCCTTTAAAAGTCTATGGGAGAAATCAAAAGTGCTAATTTTAAAGGCTTATATGCAAGTTATTGTTATAAAAAGTGTTTGGGGACCTTGGTCCTGCCCCAGGGGACATGTATCAATGCAAAAAAAAGTTTTAAAAACGGCCGTTTTTTCAGGAGCAGTGATTTTAATAATGCTTAAAGCCAAACAATAAAAGTGTAATATCCCTTTAAATTTCGTAGCTGGGGGGTGTCTATAGTATGCCTGTAAAGGGGCGCATGTTTCCTGTGTTTAGAATAGTCTGACAGCAAAATGACATTTCGAAGGAAAAAACCCATTTAAAACTACTCACGGCTATTGCATTGCTGGTTCGACAATACACATAGAAGTTCATTGATAAAAACAGCATGGGAATTCCCCACAGGGGAACCCCGAACCAAAATTTAAAAAAAAAATGACGTGGGGGTCCCCCTAAATTCCATACCAGGCCCTTCAGGTCTGGTATGGATATTAAGGGGAACCCCGGCCCAAATTTTTAAAAAAATGACGTGGGGGTCCCCCTAAATTCCATACCAGACCCCTCAGGTCTGGTATGGATTTTAAAGGGAACCCCGCGCCAAAAAAAAAACGGCGTGGGGTCCCCCCAAAAATCCATACCAGACCCTTATCTGAGCACTCAACCTGCTCTGGAATCTGGAAGCCCACTGTCAGGGAGCCACCGGCGCCAGACCTGGGCGTTTGCATGCGCCTATGCGCCGGCGCGCTCCTGTGCGAACACTGCAACAAACTTCTGCTGCTTCCAGGCTTCAGCGCGGCGCTCGGTTCGCGTTAGCGCCGTTTTGGTGCCAAAGAGTGCATAACAGTTCCCCTGTGCCATGGGCACATTGCTGCTTCATCTCAGCTCTGTGATTCCTGTTAACCTGCACCTGATTGATTGTTACCTGATGTGACCCGGCTTGTCTGACCATCCGTCCCGCTCCCATCCGACCCGGCCTGCCTGACTATTCTGCTGCTTCTGCCTGATACCGTTGCCAATTTCTGCTTGCCTACCAACTCTGCCTCTGCCTACCGTTATTGCCTGTCTCACCTACCTGCTGACCCGGACTGTCTGACCTTGCTTGTGCCTGCTGTTTGTTCCTTGCTGTTGCACCTTCAGCTCCAGCTCCAGTGATCTCTGCATCTCCAGTGTTCCAGCCTGCTGCCTCCAGTCTCCACCTGACCTGCAGTCCAGCCATCCCTGGAGGGATCTCTACTTCACTTCAGCATCAGAGACTCTACTTCAACAGGCACTCCTACCCCACTGCGCTCAGGAGACCACTGTCCCCACTCCAGTGGCTCCTGAACAAGCATTGTATGAGAGGTCTTCTCCTACAAGTCAGGCTCTACTACCAGGTACCTAACAGTACGAAGCAGCCATGACTGAGCCTGCAGGAGATACCTCTCCAATGAAGGAAATATGCGGCCCTCACTCAAGCAGTGCAATCCCTTCAGGATAACTATAACAGACTGGAAGGACAAGTTCAGAATCTCGCAGGGTCTAACCCTACAGCCTCCTCTTCAGCTGCAGCTCCAGCACAGACTGTTTCAGCCCCTTCAGTTGTGATGCTTCCACCTGAACCGAGGATCCCTATTCTTGAAAGATTCTCCGGAGACCGGTCTAAGTTTCGGGCCTTTCGCAATGCCTGCCAGCTCTTTTTTGCCCTACAGCCCCGAACTTTCTCACTGGAAGTCACCAAGGTGGGATTTGTGATTTCCCTCCTACAAGGAGAACCTCAGACCTGGGCCCACTGTTTACTTGAGGGGGACTCAGCCCTAACCCAATCTTTATCATCTTTCTTTGAAGCAATGGCGCAACTACATGAGGACCCTCAACAGACTGCCACCACCGAATCAGCTCTGTTCGCGCTCCAACAAGGCCGCAGACCAGCAGAGGACTATGTCACTGACTTCAGGTGTTGGAGCGCGGACACACAGTGGAACGATGCAGCCCTGCGCCACCAGTTCCACATGGGTCTATCTGAAGGACTAAAAGATGAACTTGCTCGAGTGGGTGTTCCAGATACTCTTGAGGCCTTGATCTCCTTAACCATTCAGATTGATCATCGCCTCCGAGAACGTCGATCTGAACGCTCTGCTCAACAATCCCTCCCGACCTGGATGACAGCACGAGCCCCGGTTCCCGCAGCACGCTACTTATTCTCACCCAGTATGAATCCTGCTAATGTCACGCCTGACACCTCTGAACCGATGCAATTAGGACTGATGGGACCTGCCCTGTCTTCCGAAGAGCGTGCTCGACGTCGGCAACTTAATCTGTGTCTCTATTGCGGTGGAACCGGGCACTATGTCCATAATTGTCCAGTCAAAATAAGTAAGTGCCCATCTCCTGTGTATACCAGTCTCTCTGCTTTATCTATGAATTCTACCCACTTTGCCATTCCTCTCTCGTTACAGCTCCAAGAAGAGATAATCCCAGTCAACGTCATTATTGACTCCGGAGCATGCAGCTGCTTTATCGATTTAACTTTTGCCAGCCAACATAACATCCCTTTACGGACTAAAACCCATGGACTCTCTGTATTTCTAGCTGATGGTTCCTGCATCAGATCCGGACAAGTTACCTGATAGCATAATTTCCCTGCTGTTGTTCATCTCCCCCCTCTTTTCACATCCTCCCAGCTGTTGTAATTGTGCAGAAAGAAAGTACTTGTATGGGTGAGGAACCGCCAGCCCTCCCTCCCCCGTAGAGCGTTGCAATGTCTGAAGACTAATCCTAGCCTGCCCTTTTTTCCATATTAACTCACGGAAAAGGGAATTTATTTTAACGAACCTGTCTCTTTTTATCCAGACCGGAGAGTTGTGGAGTATGTACATTAACTGCGGCATCCAAATAATTTTAATCAGGTTTATCCGGCCTGCTACCGACAAAGGGAGCCGGCACCAGATATCCTTTTTCCTTATAAATCTTTCTAGGATTGGGACTAAGTTATCACTAATAAACTGGTCAGGGGAACCAGAGATCACTATTCCCAAATACTTAAACTTTTCCACTATTTTAACTCGGGGTACTCCCTGGGGCTGCAGGCCACTAGCCGAGTCAACCGGGAGGAGAACCGACTTCTCCCAATTGACCATCAGCCCCGAAATCCTCCCAAAACCTTCCACCAGCTGCATTGCTTTTATTAATGAGGGCCCTGTGTCCCCCAGAAATATTAAAACGTCGTCAGCATATAGGGCTATTTTTTCTTCTCCCCCTTTCCTCTTAAATCCCTGCAAACCGACAGCTTTTCTCACAACTTCCGCCAAGGGCTCCATTGCCAGGGCGAACAGCAGGGGTGAAAGCGGACAACCCTGCCTGGTTCCCCTCCCAATGGATATCTTCCGCGAGTATGCGTTATTGATTTTTAATCTGGCGCTAGGATGCTGATACAGTATTTTAAGCCACCCAATAAACCCCGGGCCGACACCAAACCTCTCCAGAACCCACCACAGATAGCCCCACTCCAGAGTGTCAAATGCTTTGGCAATATCCAAAGATAGGACAGCTCTGGATCCTGTGTTTGCAGTCGGGGTCTGAAGATTCAGGAATGTCCTTCTGATATTTTTGCTAGTAGCTCTATTCTGTATAAACCCAGATTGGTCTGGGTGTACCAGGGTAGCAATGCACTTATTTAGCCTAGCTGCCAGGACTTTTGCCAAAATCTTAACGTCAGACCCTAACAAAGGGATTGGCCTATATGAAGATGTGTCTACTTGATCTTTCCCTTCCTTCTGGATTAAAACTATTGTTGCTTCGGACATCGAAGATGGTAGACCTCCGACGGTCGCCGACCAGTTCAATGTCTTCAGAAGCTCCGGGACCAGCACCTCCCCATATTGTTTATAGATTTCAACTGGAAGACCATCTGGGCCCGGAGCTTTCCGATTAGGCATATCTGATATAGCTTGCCACATTTCCTCAAGAGTTATAGGGGCTTCTAGACTTGTCCTATCTGCAGCCGAAAGGGCCGGGATCTCGGCACCTTCCAGGAATTTTTCCATCTCACCCCTTTCTGCCCAGTGTTGTGACCTATACAGCTCTTTATAATACTCAAAGAACCTTTCCCTTATTACCCCTGAGTCCGATGAAATCAACCCCTCTGGTGTCCTAATTAGAGGGATTGTTGAGGAGGGCGCATTGGTGCTGGCCAGCATGGCCAACAGCCGGCCAACACTCTCCCCCTCCCCAAAATTCCTCTGTCTCTGGAAAAGTTTCCTATTTTCTGCAACTCTAATACTTTCCCTTTTATAATCCTGTTGTTTCCTTATCCAACACTCTTGATTTACCGGGCTTGGATCTACCACGTACTTTCTTTCTGCTACCATCACTTCTTCTCTAATAGCCTCCCCCTTACCCTTGATTGTTTCTTCGCTATTGATATCTGTTGGATCAGGAGCCCTCTCAGGTACGCTTGGCAGGGGCACTAGAGGCTGAGGCTATTCACTGCGCGCTACCAACATACAAATTGGTGGCAAAAATCTGGCGGGTAGTGAAGGCGGAGTTGGGATATGAGGGCTTTACGGAGTTCTCACCTTTATGGAACAATAAGCAGCTGAAGGAACTAGATTTCAATGGGAAAAACAGGTGGTGGGAAGAGTGTGGTTTGGTCCGGTTGGCCCAATTGTATAAGGATAAGGTCTTCAAGTCCTTTCTGGAGCTAAGAAGTGAATTTGGAATTCCAAAGGAAACCTTTTACTACTACCTCCAGATCAGACATGCCCTGGATAAACAGTTTAAGTCCAGGACGATGGAATGGAGCAAGGCCCCCCTCCTTAATAGTGTGGTATTAACATCTAATTTTAAGGGAATGATTTCAAGGATCTATGGACAACTGATGGCTAGAATGGCAAATATTCAAACGCTCGGGCGTGCCAGAGAGGGATGGGAGGCGGATGCGGGGGAGTTGACAGACGACCAGTGGAATAGAATACTGGCGCTAGGCCCTCTGGTGTCCGTCTCTCCGTCGCAGCGAGTGTCCCACCTCTTGCTGATACACAGAGCTTATTACACCCCAAAGAAGTTGTTCAGGTTTGGTCGCAGACTAGATGAGAAATGTCCTAGATGTGGTGAGACGGGCGATCTCATACATATGATGTGGAGATGCCCGAAATTAGCCAGATACTGGACCGAGATCCTGAAGATCATCGAATCTAGGTTCAGGATAAGTCTGGATTTGGAGGCTAAGGTGTGCGTGCTGGGCTTGATCGGCCAGAAATTGGGAAATAAGCTAAAAATTACAGCAGTGGTTAGATGCCTCTATCAAGCGAGGAAACTGATAGCCCAGTCCTGGCTATCGGCGGTCCCTCCTACCCCGGAAGGTTGGGTTAGAACTATGAATGGATTGGTGAGAACAGAGAGAATAACTTATATTAGAAGAGGAAGCTATGGGAAGTTCAGGAATATATGGGAACCGTGGCTCCAAGGGATGGGTATTGACCGGGGGTGCCTGTAGACTGGGTATGGACCGGGGGTTTCTGTAGGCCGGGCCGTAAAACGTCTCGAGACTAGGTGTGTGGGAAAGGTATGAAAGGGCAATTGGTAAATCTTGAATTATCTTTCAACGATAGACTAACTTATTGAGGCATGGTGTTAGAGTTTCTCCTGATAGAGCCAGAGGGTTGGGGGGGGGGGGTGGGGTGGGCACAAAGGGTTTGGATAAAATACTAAAAGGTATGATGGTATTTGTGTGAGATATTAGAGGGGGTCGTGCCGGGCCCCTGGAAGCGATTTTATATTCGTATTAAATTGGGATGTTGGAATATGTATTTGTATACCTTGAAAATTTCATAAAAAGGATTGAAATTAAAAAGATCCGGACAAGTAACGCAAGAGACCCTGCCATTGCCTGCTACCATTTCTTCCTAATCTGATCTGTATCCAGGCTGGGCACGAGTGGAAAACAGGTTTTTGGACCCGATTCGGGCATTATGAGTACCTAGTTATGCCCTTCGGACTCTGCAACTCTCCTGCGACCTTCCAACACCTGATTAATGATGTTCTCAGGGACTTCCTAGATGTGTTTGTGATCGCATATCTGGACGATATCTTGATCTTTTTGGAATCTCTGGATCTACATCGAGAACATGTCCGCAGGGTGTTGGGTCGTCTCAGCTTACACAGACTTTATGCAAAAGCAGAGAAATGGGAGTTCGAGCAACAGAGCATTCAATTCCTGGGGTTGATAATCTCTTCCACTGGCATCAAGATGGACCCGCACAAGGTTTCCGCTGTTCTGGACTGGCCGGTACCCCTGGACAAAAAGGGGATTCAGTGGTTTATCGGGTTTGCAAACTTTTACAGGAAGTTCATCAGGGGGTTCTCAGCCATAATCGCACCCATCATGCAGTTGACCAAACAGAATGCCCGTTTTTCCTGGAATCAACTAGCCCAAGATGCTTTTGAGAACCTCAAGAGAATATTTACCTCAGCACCTATCCTCAGCCATCCTGAACCATCATTACCATTCATTTTAGAAGTGGATGCTTCTGAGATAGCGGTAGGTGCAATACTTTCGCAACGTAAAGGCAGTAAAGACGTAATGCATCCTGTGGGGTTCTTCTCCCGAAAATTCTCTCCTGCGGAGAAGAACTATGATGTTGGTGACCGGGAGCTTCTCGCTATTAAGACTGCACTAGAGGAGTGGAGGTACCTGTTGGAGGGGGCCATGCATCCATTACTAATTTACACTGACCATAAAAATCTGGAGTATTTGCGATCTGCCAAACGACTAAAGCCTCGACAAGCCCGCTGGGCTCTGCTCTTCTCACGTTTCTCCTTCCACATTACTTATCGGCCAGGCTCAAAAAATATTAAACCAGATGCTTTGTCACGAATGCATGACAACCCAAAAGACTTATCTACCCCTGACACCATCTTACCTGCAAACAATTTCCTACTACTAAACAGATCTACTCTCCCAGATTAAGGAAGCATCCTCTGAATCAGCCAGGCCTACAGGGATTACCTTGATAAACAGAGATGGATTGTTCTGGAGAGTTAGCCAAATTTTTGTCCCTGTGGAGGTTCGGGTCATGGTCTTGACACTTCTTCATGATCACCCACTGGCAGGTCACTTTGGGGTTCGCAAAACCCTGGAATTGGTGCAGCGTACATTTTGGTGGCCCAATCTAAAAGACTTTTGCGAAAAATATGTCAGCTCTTGCCCTATCTGTACCCAGAATAAGACATCCAGGAATCGAGCTTGGGGCTTGTTAAAACCTTTACCTGTACCCGATAGACCCTGGAAAATGATTTCCATGGATTTTATTGTAGAGCTTCCATGTTCTGAGGGGTGTTCTGCCACCTTTGTGGTGGTGGACCGTTTAACCAAGATGGCCCATTTTCTTCCGTTAAGGGGAACCCCATTGGCTATTGAAACGGCTCGTATATTTATCAAGGAAATCATCAGACTTCATGGAGTTCCTGTAAACATAATCTCTGATAGAGGGGTACAATTCACCTCACGTTTTTGGAGAGCCCTGTGTGAAACTTTAAAAATCAAACTGGCCTTGTCCTCGGTCTATCATCCTCAAACTAACGGGCAGACAGAGAGGACCAATCAGACCCTTGAACAATACATCAGATGCTTTACTTCCTTCTCACAGGACGATTGGGTATCCCTGCTGCCTTTAGCAGAATTTGCTTGCAACAATGCCAAACATTCTGCCACCGGACAATCCCCCTTTTTCGCCAATTATGGCTTCCATTTAACCTTTCTACCCGATTTCCTTCCAGAGTCTTCAGTTCCGGCAGTACAGAGTACAGTGGATTTCCTCAGTCACAACAACCAGATGTTGCAGGAAGCAGTATCCAAGGCCCAGGCAGATGGCAAGAGAATCTTCGACCGAAAAAGAAGAGGGGAGTTGAAGTTACAGCTTGGTGACCAGGTATGGCTTTCTACCAATAATATCAAATTAGCATGTCCTTCTAAGAAGTTGGCACCTAGATTTATGGGACCTTTTCCGTTTAAGAGGAAAATCAATGAAGTTTCTTACGAATTGACCTTGCCTGACTCTCTTAAGATTACATAGTTACATAGTTACATAGTAGGTGAGGTTGAAAAAAGACACACGTCCATCAAGTCCAACCTATGTGTGTGATTATGTGTCAGTATTACATTACATATCCCTGTATTACGTGGCCATTCAGGTGATTATCTAATAGTTTCTTGAAGCTATCAATGCTCCCCGCTGAGACCACCGCCTGTGGAAGGGAATTCCATATCCTTGCCGCTCTTACAGTAAAGAACCCTCTACGTAGTTTAAGGTTAAACCTCTTTTCTTCTAATTTTAATGAGTGGCCCCGAGTCTTATTAAACTCTCTTCTGCGAAAAAGTTTTATCCCTATTGTGGGGTCATCAGTACAGTATTTGTAAATTTAAATCATATCCCCTCTCAAGCGTCTCTTCTCCAGAGAGAATAATTTCAGCGCTCGCAACCTTTCCTCATAACTAAGATCCTCCAGACCCTTTATTAGCTTTGTTGCCCTTCTTTGTACTCGCTCCATTTCCAGCACATCCTTCCTAAGGACTGGTGCCCAGAACTGGACAGCATACTTCAGGTGCGGCCGGACCAGAGTCTTGTAGAGCGGGAGAATTATCGTTTTATCTCTGGAGTTGATCCCCCTTTTAATGCATGCCAATATTCTGTTTGCTTTATTAGCAGCAGCTTGGCATTACATGCCATTGCTGAGCCTATCATCTACTAGGACCCCCAGGTCCTTTTCCATCCTAGATTCCCCCAGAGGTTCTCCCCCCAGTGTATAGATTGCATTCATATTTTTGCCACCCAAATGCATTATTTTACATTTTTCTACATTGAACCTCATTTGCCATGTAGTCGCCCACCCCATTAATTTGTTCAGGTCTTTTTGCAAGGTTTCCACATCCTGCGGAGAAGTTATTGCCCTGCTTAGCTTAGTATCGTCTGCAAATACAGAGATTGAACTCTTTATCCCATCCTCCAGGTCGTTTATAAACAAATTAAATAGGATTGGTCCCAGCACAGAACCCTGGGGAAACCCACTACCCACCCCTGACCATTCTGAGTATTCCCCATTTATCACCACCCTCTGAACACGCCCTTGTAGCCAGTTTTCAATCCATGTACTCACCCTATGGTCCATGCCAACGCACCTTATTTTGTACAGTAAACGTTTATGGGGAACTGTGTCAAATGCTTTTGCAAAATCCAGATACACCACGTCTATGGGCCTTCCTTTATCTAGATGGCAACTCACCTCCTCATAGAAGGTTAATAGATTGGTTTGGCAAGAACGATTCTTCATGAATCCATGCTGATTACTGCTAATGATATCGTTCTTATTACTAAAATCTTGTATATAGTCCCTTATCATCCCCTCCAAGAGTTTACATACTATTGATGTTAGGCTAACTGGTCTGTAATTCCCAGGGATGTTTTTTGGGCCCTTTTTAAATATTGGTGCTACATTGGCTTTTCTCCAATCAGCTGGTACCATTCCAGTCAATAGACTGTCTGTAAAAATTAGGAACAACGGTCTGGCAATCACCTGACTGAGTTCCCTAAGTACCCTCGGATGCAAGCCATCTGGTCCCGGTCATTTATTAATGTTAAGTTTCTCAAGTCTAATTTTAATTTCGTCGTCTGTTAACCATGGAGGTGCTTCCTGTGTTGTGTCATGACGATAAACACTGCAGTTTTGGTTACTGAAGCCCCCCGATTCACTCGTGAAGACTGAAGAGAAGAATAAATTCAATACCTTTGCCATCTCCCCATCCTTTGTAACCAGATGTCCTTCCTCATTCTTTATGGGGCCAATATGGTCTGTCCTCCCTTTTTTACTGTTTACATACTTAAAGAATTTCTTGGGATTTTTTTTGCTCTCCTCCGCTATGTGTCTTTCATGTTCTATCTTAGCCGTCCTAATTGCACCCTTACATTTCTTATTGCATTCTTTATAAAGTCTGAATGCTGAGGATGATCCCTCAACCTTGTATTTTTTGAAGGCCTTCTCCTTTGCTTTTATATGCATATTTACTGTTAGGTACCTGGTAGGAGAGCCTGACTTTGTAGGAGAAGACCTCTCATACAACGCTGGTTCAGGAGCCACTGGAGTGGGGACAGTGGTCTCCTGAGCACAGTGGGGTAGGAGTGCCTGTTGAGCTGAGTCTCTGATGCAGAAGAGGTGAGAGATCCCGCAGGGATGGCTGGACTGCAGATCAGGTGAGACTGGAAGCAGCAGACTGGAACACTTGAATGTGCAGAGGTCTCTGGAGCTGAAGCTGAAGGTGCAACAGCAAGGACAACAGGAACAAGCAGGGTCAGACGATCCGGGTCAGCGAGGGTATGAGGCAGGCAAGTACAGCAGGCAGAGGCAGAGTCGGTAGGCAGGCAGAGTTTGGCAACGGTATCAGGCAGGTAGCATAAGAATAGTCAGACAGGCCGGGTCGGATTGGAGCAGGACGGATGGTCAAACAAGCCGGGTCAGATAGGTAGCAAACAATCAGATAACAAATACTAGAATCACGAAGCTGAGACGAAGCAGCAATGTGTCAAAGCACAGGGGGGCTTTTAAGTGTACTTTGGCGCCAAACTGGCGCTATCGCGAATGCGCGCACGCCCGTCCGCGCCCACGTGCACACGCGCGCGCGCCCAAGCGCCGCGAACCCGCGCGCGCGCCCAAGCGCCGCGAACCCGCGCGCGCCCTAGCGCCGCGCCGATGCCCGGGAACAACAGGTATTTGCTGAGCAGCGCGCAACGGCGCGCGCCGGCGCATAGGCGTACGCCGACGCCCCGGTTCGGTGCCAATGGTGCCCTGACATTGCCCCCCCCCAAGGGGCAACCTCCGGGTGCCCAAAAGCCTTTTCTTCTCCGGATGACTAGAAAAATAGGCTTGCACTAAACGCCTGGCATGCACATTACAATCTGGTTCCCAAGAATTACTTTCTGGGCCGTAGCCCCTCCACTTAATTAGGAACTGGATCTGACCTTGTCTTTTCCTGCAATCAAGGATAGCCTCGACCTCAAATTCCTCATTGCCATCAACCACAATGGGTTCAGGAGGTCTAGTTCCTCTATCGGGGAAGGGATCAGGTACAGCAGGCTTGAGCAATGACACATGAAACACGGGATGTATTTTGAGAGAGTCAGGTAAAGTCAGTTCATACGAAACTTCATTGATTTTTCTTTTGACCGGAAACGGTCCCATAAATCTAGGTGCCAACTTCTTAGAGGGACATGCTAGTTTAATGTTACTTGTAGATAGCCATACCTGATCACCAAGCTGAAGCTTCAACTCCCCTCTTCTCTTCCGGTCAAAGATCCTCTTGCTGTCCGCCTGAGCCTTGGATACTGCTTCCTGCAACATCTGGTTGTTATGGTTGATGAAGTCTACCGTACTCTGTACTGCCGGGACTGAGGACTCTGGAAGGAAATCAGGTAAAAAGGTTAGATGGAACCCATAATTGGCAAAAAAGGGGGATTGACCGGTGGCTGAGTGTTTGGCATTGTTGTAGGCAAATTCTGCCAGCGGCAGCAAGGATACCCAATTGTCCTGTGAAAAAGAGGTAAAACATCTGATGTACTGCTCAAGAGTCTGATTGGTCCTCTCTGTCTGACCGTTGGTCTGAGGGTGATAGGCCGACGACAGAGCCAGTTTGATTTTTAAAGATTCACACAGAGCTCTCCAAAAACGTGAGGTAAATTGTACCCCCCTGTCAGAGGTTATGTTTACAGGAATTCCGTGGAGTCTAATGATTTCCTTAATGAAAATGTGAGCTGTCTCCATAGCTGACGGAGTTCCCTTTAATGGAAGAAAGTGGGCCATCTTGGTAAAACGGTCTACTATCACGAAAATAGCAGAACACCCTTCTGAACATGGGAGCTCCACAATAAAGTCCATGGATATCATCTTCCAGGGCCTATCGGGTACCGGCAAGGGTTTTAACAGACCCCAAGCTCTACTCCTGGATGTCTTATTCTGGGTACAGATAGGGCAAGATTTGACATATCTCTCACAAAAGTCCTTCAAATTGGGCCACCAGAAAGTACGCTGTACCAATTCCAGAGTTTTACGAACCCCAAAGTGACCTGCCAGTGGGTGATCGTGAAGGAGTGCCAAGACCTTGACCCGAACCTCCTCAGGAACAAAAATTTGGCTACCTTTCCAGAACAGTCCGTCCTTGCTACTTAGGGTAAGGCCTGAGGGTCTGGTTGCTCCAGAAGATGCTTCCTTAATCTGAGAAAGAAGATCAGCTTGGATGAGCAAAAAATTGTTTGCAGGTAAAATGGTATCTGGAGCAGATAAATCCTTTGGGTTGTCATGCATTCGTGATAATGCGTCTGGTTTGACATTTCTTGAACCCGGCCGATACGTAATGTGGAAGGAAAAGCGTGAGAAAAACAGCGCCCAACGGGCTTGACGGGGTTTTAACCTTTTAGCGGATCGCAAATATTCTAAATTCTTGTGATCAGTATAAATTAGCACTGGATGCACAGCCCCCTCCAACAGGTACCTCCACTCCTCTAATGCAGTCTTGATGGCGAGAAGCTCCCGATCACCGACATCATAGTTTCTCTCCGCAGGGGAGAGTTTTCGGGAGAAGAATCCTACGGGATGCATAACATCCTTACTGCCCTTTCGTTGCGAGAGTATCGCACCGACCGCTTTCTCAGAAGCGTCCACTTCTAGAATGAATGGCAAGGATGGTTCAGGGTGACTAAGAATAGGTGCTGAAGTAAAAAGTCTCTTAAGGTTCACAAAAGCCTCTTGGGCTAGGTGATTCCAGGAGAAACGGGTATTCTGCTTGGTCAGTTGTGTGATTGGTGTGATTATAGCAGAGAACCCCTTGATGAACTTTCTGTAAAAGTTTGCGAACCCGATGAATCGCTGAACCCCTTTTTTGTCCAGGGGTACCGGCCAGTCCAGAACGGCAGAAACCTTTTGTGGGTCCATCTTGATGCCAGTCGAAGAGATAATCAAGCCCAGGAATTGGATGCTCTGTTTCTCGAATTCGCATTTTTCCGCCTTTGCATACAGCCTGTGTAAGCGGAGACGACCCAATACTTGACAAACATGTTTCCGATGGAGATCCAGGGATTCCGAAAAGATCAAAATATCGTCTAGATATGCGATCACAAACAGGTCTAAAAAGTCTCTAAGCACATCATTAATTAGGTGTTGAAAGGTTGCAGGGGCATTACAGAGTCCAAAAGGCATGACTAGATATTCATAATGCCCGAATCGGGTCCGAAAAGCTGTTTTCCACTCATGCCCAGCCCGAATGCGGATCAGATTGTAGGCCCCTCTTAGATCAAGTTTAGAAAAAATGACAGCAGTCCTTAATTTCTGGAATAGTTCGGGTATCAAGGGTAGGGGATACTGATTTTTAACCGTGATCTTATTCAATTCCCGGTAGTCAATACACGGGTGGAGAGATTTGTCCTTCTTGGTAACAAAGAATATTCCCGCACCTGCTGGAGAAGTAGAATGACGAATAAATCCTTTGGCTAGGTTTTCATCAATGTATGCTTTCAACACTTCTTGTTCCTTTTCGGATAGGGGAAAGATGCGTCCAAAGGGAATTTCGGATCCTGGCAGCAACTCGATGGGGCAATCGTAGGGACGATGAGGTGGAAGAGAATCTGCCCCTTTTTTGCTGAAGACATCCATGTAGTCATGATAGTGTTTGGGAATGGCTTGACGATTTGTCTGGTCGGAGTCCACACAAAGCAGGGTAGCTTGGGGATCCGAGTCTTTCGCCAGACAGTGTTCCCGACAGTAGGATGACAGAAATTTTATTTCTCCAGATGCCCAATGGATGTGTGGATTGTGGGCCTGAAGCCAGGGAATGCCCAGGATAATGGGAAACATAGGGGAGGAGATGGCGTCAAGGGTCAGCAGTTCTTTGTGTTGAGAAGAAGTTGTAGCGGGTAATGGCAGGGTTTCTTGTGTCACTTGTCCGGATCTGATACGGGAGCCATCAGCAAGGAAGACAGAGAGTCCATGGGCTTTAGTCTGTAAAGGGATGTTGTGCAGGTTGGCAAAACTTAAGTCTATAAAGCAGCTGCATGCCCCGGAGTCAATAATTGCGTTGACTTGGAGTGTCTTTTCTTGAAGCTGTAACGAGAGAGGAATGGCAAGATGGGTAGAATTTGTGGATAAAGCAGAGAGACTGGTAGGTATAGGAGATGAACACTTACTCATTCTGATTGGGCAATTATGGACATAATGCCCGGTTCCTCCACAGTAGAGACACAGATTCAATTGTCGACGTCGGGCACGTTCTTCGGGGGTTAGGGCAGGTCGCATCAGACCTAGCTGCATTGGTTCGGAGGTATCTAATGTGGTATTGACTGGAGGTGGACTTGGCACAGGTAAGTAGCGGGATGCAGGAATCGGGGCACGTGATGTCATCCAGGTCGGGCGGTTAGGTTGAACTGCTCGTTCAGATCGGCGTTCTCGGAGGCGACGATCGATCTGAATGGTTAGGGTGATCAAGGCCTCCAAGGTGTTTGGAATACCAACTCGAGCCAGTTCATCTTTTAGATTTTCAGACAGTCCAATGCGGAATTGATGACGCAGAGCCGCGTCGTTCCACTGGGTATCCGCGCTCCAACGTCTAAATTCAGCAACATAGTCCTCCGCAGGTTTGCGGCCTTGTTGGAGCGCGAGCAGAGCAGATTCAGCTGTGGCAGTCAGTTGAGGATCCTCATACAATTGTGCCATGGCTTCGAAGAAGGCAGATAAGGATTGGGTTGGAGCCGAGTCCCCTTCAAGTAAACGGTGTGCCCAGGTCTGTGGTTCCCCTTGAAGGAGGGAAATGACAAATCCAACTTTAGTGGCTTCCAATGAAAAGGTTCTGGGCTGTAAGGCAAAAAAGAGCTGGCAGGCATTGCGAAAACCTCGAAACTTAGACCGGTCTCCGGAGAACCTTTCAGGAGTGGGGACTCGTGGTTCAGGAGGGAGCATTACCACTGAAGGCCCTGGAACAGTCTGTGTTGGGGCGGCCGGTGAAGAGGAGGTTGAAGGATTAACCCCTGCAAGGTTCTGGACTTGTCCCTCCAGTCTGTTATAATTGTCCTGAAGAGCTTGCACTGCTTGGGTGAGGGCTGCCAGGTGTGTGCATATCTCCTTCAATGGAGAGGTATCTCCTGCAGGCTCAGACATGGCTGCTTCGTACTGTTAGGTACCTGGTAGGAGAGCCTGACTTTGTAGGAGAAGACCTCTCATACAACGCTGGTTCAGGAGCCACTGGAGTGGGGACAGTGGTCTCCTGAGCACAGTGGGGTAGGAGTGCCTGTTGAGCTGAGTCTCTGATGCAGAAGA
This sequence comes from Lithobates clamitans, assembly GCA_037952925.1. Taxonomy (NCBI): domain Eukaryota; kingdom Metazoa; phylum Chordata; class Amphibia; order Anura; family Ranidae; genus Lithobates; species Lithobates clamitans. The sequence goes on from JBBGZY010001009.1 coordinate 561,482, forward strand.
GGTGAGAGATCCCGCAGGGATGGCTGGACTGCAGATCAGGTGAGACTGGAAGCAGCAGACTGGAACACTTGAATGTGCAGAGGTCTCTGGAGCTGAAGCTGAAGGTGCAACAGCAAGGACAACAGGAACAAGCAGGGTCAGACGATCCGGGTCAGCGAGGGTATGAGGCAGGCAAGTACAGCAGGCAGAGGCAGAGTCGGTAGGCAGGCAGAGTTTGGCAACAGTATCAGGCAGGTAGCATAAGAATAGTCAGACAGGCCGGGTCGGATTGGAGCAGGACGGATGGTCAAACAAGCCGGGTCAGATAGGTAGCAAACAATCAGTTAACAAATACTAGAATCACGAAGCTGAGACGAAGCAGCAATGTGTCAAAGCACAGGGGGGCTTTTAAGTGTACTTTTGCGCCAAACTGGCGCTATCGCGATTGCGCGCACGCCCGTCTGCGCCCACGTGCACACGCGCGCGCGCCCAAGCGCCGCGAACCCGCGCGCGCCCTAGCGCCGCGCCGATGCCCGGGAACAACAGGTATTTGCTGAGCAGCGTGCAACGGCGTGCGCCGGCGCATAGGCGTACGCCGACGCCCCGGTTCGGTGCCAATGGTGCCCTGACATTTACATTGGAGTTAAGCCATCCAGGATTTTTGTTCGCTCTTTTAAATGTATTACCCAATGGGATACATTGGCTAATGCCCTTATTTAATATGCTCTTAAAGCAAACCCATCTCTCCTCCGTATTCTTTGTTCCTAATATTTTATCCCAATTTATGCCTTTTAGCAAGGTTTGTAGTTTAGGGAAGTTGGCTCTTTTGAAATTCAGTGTCTTTGTGTTCCCTTCATGTTTCCTATTTGTGTGATTTATACTGAAACTAATTGACCTGTGATCGCTGTTACCTAAATTGCCCCGTATTTCCACATCTGTGATCAGGTCTGTATTGTTGATAATCAGTAGATCCAGTAATATTTTATTTCTAGTTGGTGCGTCTACCATCTGACCCATAAAATTGTCCTGCAAGACATTAAGGAACTGGCGAGCCTTAAATGAATGCGAGGTTCCCTCCGCCCAGTCTATGTCTGGATAATTAAAATCCCCCATTATGATAACACTTCCCATCCTTGCTGCTAAGATTCACCCAGTATTCAATGTGCCTCTGCTTAAACCTGCTGTACCTGATCCCTTCCCTGATAGAGGAACTAGACCTCCTGAGCCTGTTTTGATTGATGGCAGCGAGGAATTTGAGGTTGAGGCTATCCTAGATTGTAGAAGAAGACAGGGACAAAACCAATTCCTATTTAAATGGAAAGGCTACGGCCCAGAAAGTAACTCATGGGAATCAGACAGTAATGTTCATGCTAGGCGTTTAGTTCGCGCCTATTTCTCTACCCACCCCGAGAAGAGAAGGCTTATGGGCTTCTGGAGGCTGCCCCTTGGGGGGGCAATGTCAGGAAGCCACCAGGGCCAGACCTGGGCGTTTGCATGTGCCTATGCACCGGCGCGCTCCTATGCGAGCACTGCAACAAACTTCTGCTGCTTCCAGGCTTCAGCGCGGCGCTCGGGCGCGTGTTGGCACTGTTTTGGCGCCAAAGAGCGCATAAGAGTTCCCCTGTGCCATGGGCATATTGCTGCTTCGTCTCAGCTCTGTGATTCCTGTTAACCTGCACCTGATTGATTGTTACCTGATTTGACCCGGCTTGTCTGACCATCCGTCCCGCTCCAATCCGACCCGGCCTGCCTGACTATTCTGCTGCTTCTGCCTGATACCATTGCCGACTTCTGCTTGCCTACCAACTCTGCCTCTGCCTGCCGTTATTGCCTGTCTCACCTACCTGCTGACCCGGACTGTCTGACCTTGCTTGTGCCTGCTGTTTGTTCCTTGCTGTTGCACCTTCAGCTCCAGTTCCAGTGATCTCTGCATCTCCAGTGTTCCAGCCTGCTGCCTCCAGTCTCCACCTGACCTGCAGTCCAGCCATCCCTGGAGGGATCTCTACTTCACTTCAGCATCAGAGACTCTACTTCAACAGGCACTCCTACCCCACTGCGCTCAGGAGACCACTGTCCCTACTCCAGTGGCTCCTGAACCAGCGTTGTATGAGAGGTCTTCTCCTACAAGTCAGGCTCTACTACTAGGTACCTAACACCCCCTTTAACAAGGGGACCCCCAGATCCTGCCCCCCCCCCTGTGTGAAATGGTAAGGGGGTACTTACCCCTACCATTTCACTAAAAAACTGTCAAAAATGTTAAAAATGACAAGAGACAGTTTTTGACAATTCCTTTATTTAAATGCTTCTTCTTTCTTCTATCTTCCTTCATCTTCTTCTTCTTCTGGTTCTTCTGGTTCTTCCTTCGGCGTTCTCGTCCAGCATCTCCTCCACGGCGTCTTCTATCTTCTTCTCCTCGGGCCGCTCCGCACCCATGGCATGGGGGGAGGCTCCCGCTCTTCTCTTCATCTTCTTCATCTTCTTCATCTTCTTCTTTTCTTCTCTTCTTCTCTTCTTCATTTTCTTCTCCGGGCCGCTCCGCATCCATGCTGGCATGGAGGGAGGCTCCCGCTGTGTGACGGCATCTCCTCGTCTGACGGTTCTTAAATAACGGGGGGCGGGGCCACCCATGACCCCGCCCCCCTCTGACGCACGGGACATGATGGGACTTCCCTGTGGCATTCCCCGTGACGTCACAGGGAAGTCTCGTCAAGTCACCGTGTGTCAGAGGGGGCGGGGTCACCGGGTGGCCCCGCCCCCCGTTATTTAAGAACCGTCAGATGAGGAGACGCCGTCACACAGCGGAAGCCTTCCTCCATGCCAGCATGGATGCAGAGCGGCCCGGAGAAGAAAATGAAGAAGAGAAGAAGAGAAGAAGAGAAGATAAGAAAAGAAGAAGAGAAGAAGATGAAGAAGATGAAGAGAAGAGCGGGAGCCTCCCCCAATGCCATGGGTGCAGAGCGGCCCGAGTAGAAGAAGATAGAAGACGCCGCGGAGGAGATGCTGGACGAGAACACCGGAGGAAGAACCAGAAGAGCCAGAAGAACCAGAAGAAGAAGATGAAGGAAGATAGAAGAAAGAAGAAGCATTTAAATAAAGGAATTGTCAAAAACTGTCTCTTGTCATTTTTAACATTTTTGACAGTTTTTTAGTGAAATGGTAGGGGTATGTACCCCCTTACCATTTCACACAGGGGGGAGGGCCGGGATCTGGGGGTCCCCTTGTTAAAGGGGGCTTCCAGATTCTGATAAGCCTCCCGCCCGCAGACCCCCACAACCACTGGCCAGGGTTGTGGGGATGAGGCCCTTGTCCTCATCAACATGGGGACAAGGTGTTTTGGGGGGCTACCCCATAGCACCCTCCCAATGTTGAGGGCATGTGGCCTGGTACGGTTCAGGAGGGGGGGCGCTCTCTCGTCCCCCCCTCTTTTCCTGTGGCCTGCCAGGTTGCGTGCTCGGATAAGGGTCTGGTATGGATTTTTGGGGGGACCCCACGCCGTTTTTTTTTTGTTTTTTTGGCACAGGGTTCCCCTTAAAATTTGTACCAGACCTGAAGGGTCTGGTATGGAATTTAGGGGGACCCCCACGTCATTTTTTTTTAAATTTTGGCCGGGGTTCCCCTTAATATCCATACCAGATCTGAAGGGCCTGGTATGGAATTTAGGGGGACCCTACGTCATTTTTTTTTTAAATTTTGGTTCGGGGTTTCCCTGTGTTTCTTAATTACAAGGATAAAGTGACACTGCTACAGAAAGCAAGGGAGGCGGGAAATATTTCTTTCAATGGCAACAAGATATCATTTTATTCTGACTTTTCGCCAGAACTTCAGAGGCGTAGAGCAGAGTTTATACCGATTAAGCTTACTTTACAGAAATTTAAGCTCTCCTATGCCCTACTTTATCCAGCTAGGTTATGTGTAACGGCTCTGGGGGGAAATCAGACTTTTGACTCTCCGGCCAGCGTGGAGAGGTGGTTAGAAGAGAATAAGGAGAAACTGTAGATAAACTAAAGGAAGGAGGGAGTTTGAGAAGGGTTTCTGCTGTTTTGTCAGAGGGAATTACCTTCCCCCCTTTTTTTTTTTTCTAAAAATGGGTGGAGGAGGGGTTAGACACACACAGATGATGTATGTAGAGTGATGGATAGAAGTGTATATGAGGAGCAAGTGGTGAGGGAAATGGTCACTATAAGACCCCTTAGGGTACACCTAGATAGGAGGTGGGGGGAAGGGGGGGGGGTGGATGGGGGAGTGGGGGAGGGGGATGTAAGACAGGTAATGATCAATTATTAATACGGGGGAAATATGAATTAAATAAGAGTCAAAAAGTCAAGGGCATATCACAAAAGAATTTTGTAGGAAAATATGGTTGTTTTTGTAAGATAATACACAAAGTAATATTTTTTGGCACAGGAAAGCACTGTGTGAAATTCACACAATAATATTTTGGAAGGTGAATTCAATGTTATTAGCTGCACTGATTAAAATGATAAAAGGTAGTGTGAAAGAGTTGTGTGCACGGGGATATTATCATAAAATAATTGATGTTAGAGTGGAGATTAGTTATGACTGTAATATAAATTTATTTTGGAACAGGAACCCACGACAGTTTTATATATACCTTCTACCTTTATATGAAAGTTAAAACACTCAACATAGGATCCTGGAACGTTAGGCGGTTGGGGACACCGTCCAAAAAAGCAGCAGTGTTCTCCATGTTGGAGAAATACGGAGCTGAGCTGGTCTGCCTGCAGGAAAGACACCTAACTAAACATACAGCCCAGCAACTACTGAATAGGAAATACCAATTTCAGTTGCAGTCGGTAGATTCCTCTTACGGTAAGGGAGTAAGTGTTATGGTCAAAACTGGAGTGGCTTTTTCCTGCAGTCAGACCAGCATAGATGAGAATGGCCGATATATTTTTTTGTACTGCTCAATTGGAAACAGAATGTATGTTGTGGCAAACATCTATATCCCTTAAAATGGATTATATGCTCAGATTAAATTAATTCTTGTTAGATAAAGAAGAAGTACCGGTCATAGTAGTAGGGGATTTTATTGAGATCCTAGATAAAAAGTTGGATAGGTTCCCTATACAGGTGCACTCAGAGCCCATGGGGAAGGGCCGATTAAGTCAATTTTGGGATGAAGTGGGGCTGATGGATATCTGGAGGGTGCGGAACCCGGAAGTCCAACAGTACTCCTGTTATTCAACTTCATACTCTACGCTTTCTAGGATAGATTTGGCATTGGGAAATGATAGAGCACTTCAGATTACAGAGAAGATCTATATATGCCAAGAGGAATATCAGACCACTCTCCAATAGTCCTTACATTGAAATTAGGGGAGAAAAGTGCCCAGAGGGAGTGGAAAATAAATCCATATTGGTTTGAATTAATTAAAAAAATAGACGGGGTCCTGCCTCAATTGAGAGAATTTATAGTATGTAACGAAGGTACTGCAGCGGCTGGGATTCTGTGGGATACCCTGAAGGCAAACCTTAGAGGGGTCCTGATTCAGCAGGTAGCCAAATTTAATAAGGATTCTAGGGCATGGGAAGAAGAAATTCGAAGAGAGGTACTAGAGGCTGAAAATAACTATGTAGTGGATCCATCATCTGAAAGGGAAAAAATTTGGATGGATAAACAACAAGACTATAAGATTGCAATTATGCGGAAGGTTGAGACTAGATGACTCTTCTTGCGTCAGTCTTCCTTCGCAGAGGGTGAAAGCATGGGAAAGATGTTAGCGTGGTTGGTGAAGTCCAATTCCCCACCTTCTACCATCTCTACTATTAGGTCCCCAGGAGGAGAGATTTTATCCGACACCACAAAAATATTGCAGATATTTAGGGCTTATTATAAAAATCTTTATACAGCCCAAAGGTGGGGGTAGAGGGCGTAATGGAAGACTTCCTGGGTAACCTGGAAATACCGACCATTGTGCAAGAGGAAAGAGAAGAGTTGGAATCTCCTGCAACCTTAGTAGAAATTCAACAGGCAGTAACGAGTATGGCAAATCAAAAGTCCCCTGGTCCCGATGGCCTCCCGATTGAGGCATATAAGTACTACGGAGAAATATTACTCCCGGAGCTTTTAAAAGCGTTGGGGGGAGGGGGAGGACTGCCCGCTTCAATGCTAGAAGCAACTATTATACTTATACAAACAGAAGGGAAGGATCCTCTGGATGTAGCGGCATATAGACCAATTTCTCTTTTATGCTCAGATGCTAAAATCCTAGCTAAGGTTCTGGCAACTAGGCTGAACAGACTTATTCCAAAACTGATCCACCCAGATCAGGTGGGATTTATAGCTAATAGATCCACAAGTATGAACATTAGAAGGACATTCCTAAATATACAGACTCCAACGGAGAATGTAGGATCAAGAGCCGTGTTGTCACTTGATGTGACTAAAGCTTTTGACAGCGTGGAGTGGGGATACATTTGGAGGGTGTTGGAGAAATTCGGGTTTGGCCCCTCCTTCATCGGGTGGATAAAGATGTTTTACCACAGACCCAGTGCTAGGCTTAAAATTAACAACGAGCTCTCAGATAAGATTGAGCTTGAGAGGGGGACGAGACAGGGATGCCCTTTTTCACCCCTCCTCTTTGCCCTAGCAATGGAACCTCTCGCCATTTCTATCAGATCGAGCTCTGAAATAACTGGGTTTCAGAGGAAGACGGGAGATGAAAGAATCCCGCTATATGCAGACGATATTCTTCTCTACCTGGGAGATACAGGTCAATCATTGACCAAAGCAATGAGTATAGTCGAGAAATTTGGTAGCTTCTCAGGGCTAGAGATAAACTGGGAGAAATCTGAACTCCTACCACTGGATTCCACTAAAGAGTTAACAATACCTGGAATGCCTCAATTGGTAGTACTGGATACATTGAAATATCTGGGGATAGCCTTGACGAAAAACCCTAATTAATTTATATGTAAAAATCTTATACCACTGTTGGCTAAATTTAAACAAAAAATAGGCATTTGGAAACGGCTTCCATTGTCGGTGGCAGGCAGATGTAGCCTTATAAAGATGATCTGGATGCCCCAATTATTGTACCTGCTGCATAACTCTCCAGTCTGGATATGTAAGAAATGGTTTAACAAAATTGAGTCCCTTTTTAGGGAACTAATATGGAAAGGGGGACAAGCCAGGATCCGACTTAGAACGTTGCAGTTACCGGCAGGGGAAGGAGGTCTGGCATTACCTCACCCTGAGCGTTACTATTTGTCGTCGCAGCTGCAGCACTTAATGGGATGTGACGTCCTGAGTGGAGGTACCCCTAATGGGAGAATAATATTAACTGGGGCCTTACATGATACAATTATTGAAGCACTAGAGCGGACTCCTTTGCCTATAGGTCTCCAACAATAAAAATGATAACTAAAATATGGAAAACTGTTAAAAAGCAGATGGGATATAATGGGCTAGCTGAGTACACTCCCCTTGGAATAACTGCAATCTGCGGGAAACCCTCTCGATAGAAAAAGTGAGAGAATGGGAAATACATGGCATCAAGAGGCTGAGTCAACTGTATATGGATAAAACTTTAAAAAAATTCTCAGACTTGAGACTAGAGTTTAACATATTGCAACGCTCATTCTATGCCTACTTTCAGTTGGGGCATGCCCTTGAAGCCCAATTTAGGAAACAGCCCCTAGTGTGGAATAAATGCCCCTTTTCACAGTTTACTCCAGGTAGGCTCCACCAAGGGACTTTAATCTGAAAATCTGAACTATATGGACAGATAAGCAAGGAAGCCAATACTGAGGGGAAACTCTGCAACGAAAAAAAAAGATGGGAAGAGGATATAGGGGTACTAACACAAGAGCAGTGGAGAAGAATTTTAGAAATTAGTCTGATGGTATCGGTCTCACCTCTGCAGAAGATATCCCACCTGATGTTGATAAATAGAGCTTATTATACCCCTAAGAGGTTGTTTAAGTTTGACAGGAGATTAGATGATAAATGTCCCAGATGTCAGGGATCCAGCGATCTCATGCACATGGTGTGGAGGTGCCCCAAGTTGTTTCGATACTGGGAGGAAGTACTTAAAACTATAAGTGATATATTTGAAATAACATTAAAGATGGATGCTGTATTATGCATATTGGGGTACAGGGAAGAAAGGGGGGAGAGGAAGAATACCACAATTGCAATATTAAGGCGTTTGTTTCAAGCCAGGAAAATTATTGCAACTAGATGGCAATCTAGAACACCCCCTACAGTGAGAGATTGGGTTAGGGAAATAAATGAGACTATCTGCAAAGAAAGAGCAGTGTATACAAAGAGAGGTAATCTCAAGGAATTTGACGCGATGTGGAGGCGATGGTTGGAAAAAATGGGTTCCTCCTTATAGAGTGAAAAATGAATAATAGTTTAGGAGAACAACAAAAATCTGATTCTTGGATAGGAAAAGATGTGCCAGATAAATCAGATGCAATAAGATCTCTTTGTAGGGGGGCGTGTCCAGATGAGCAGCGGAGCGGACATGTGGAGGCTGAGCTCCGTCTAGAGCATAGGAATCCACAGCCATCCTCACTCTTTCTAAGCTTTTAAAGCTTCATCTCGACACCAAAAGAGACTAGCTTCCCCCTGCTGCTGACCCAGCGCGATATTAGTCGCATTTGTTACCATTTTAGATCCTCGGCCTGCAGTCAGACCTGAGCCCTGTGCTTCCGCCGCCATCTTGGGGCCTGTTGTATGACTGAAGCCTGCCGCTCTCCTCTCCCGCGGACCGGAGGATAAGAGGGTCTTCTTCTCCTTGTCAGGCTGCCATCGGCTGACACGGAGGGCTCGTGAGACGGAGCATCACTGCCTGGAGACTGCCTGGAGACCCCTTATTCTGCCGCCGGCTTCCCTCATCCAGACGCCATCTTGCGGCCTGCTGGCCCGGCCTCGGCATCACAGGGACACAGTGAGTAAAGTGCCATCCGAATATCCCTTCCCCTGCCGGCTCCACTAATAGCGCCTACGGACTTTCACCCCATCGGGGCCCCAAATCCTGTGCCTTACAGAGGCGTGTTAGGCCTATAAGAAGCGCCGCTCACCCGGCCGGATATGGCCATCAGGAAAGTCCGCGGCTTCGGCCTGCTCCAGGTAGTCGGCGGCCATCTTGGTGCTCCACATACTCCCTTTACCAATCAGTTCTATTGTCTGCCTCATCAAGCTCTCTTAAAGTACTCATACACCAGCTGGCTCCCCCCTATAGTGCTGGGACATACACCCCTTGCTGTGATTTTGAACTTGGGTCCTTGCAGAGCCCTTTTTACATATTATAGCAGCCCCAGGCCGGCCACTACCGCTAGGAAAGTCTGCGGTTCCGGCCCATTTCTGGTAACAGGCGGTCATCTTTGTGCTCCCAGTACTCCCTAACTCATTTGCTGCTGACACATTACCTGCACAGCTTTTGTTCCTATAAATTTGAATCAAAACAATCCCTCCTTGCTCCACCCTGCTGCTGCTGAAGTGACTTTATTGCTATCTACATACTATCTACATGAGAATTCCTTTACATGATAACAATATTTTGATGTATGCGTGATATCGATTAGATGTGAGTGAGAGGTGCCCCTCACAGCTATCGGCCATATAGTTCCAGCTATGCCCGACAAAACACCTAAACTTCGATCTGCCTCAGTTAAACGTCCAGGCAAAAGATCATTGTCTATTCCAGTTTCTACAGGTTCCATTCAGCAATACTTATCCAACGCACGTGGTGCCCAAGCCCGAACCTCGAGAACAAGCGCTTCTCCATCATCCCATGCCGCCTCGGTGAGGGAGAGCTCTCCAGGCCTCCTCTTATTGCTCGGAGCTTATGGATGATCCTGGATCCCCCGCGGGTTCAGAAATGACTACGTTCATGAGCGGTCTCAAAAAAGAACTTGCAGGTATTTTTCACAGTTTGGAGAAATCCATTAAAAAAGAAATATCTGCTGTTAGATCTGATATGTCACATATCCTGGTCAGAGTGGCAGAAACGGAGCAACGGCAAGACACACAAGCCTTAGCCATAAAGGAATTGCAGGACACTGTTACCCAGCTGGCATTTGCCCATCGGGCCTCCTTGTATAAGCTCGAAGACCTCGAGAACCATAACCGTAGAAATAATATACGGGTCAGGAGTCTGCCAGAGGCAACCGGAGACAGTGATCTTGAACCTTCTATAAGAGGCATTTTTAATACCATCCTGGGCAACCCTGTCACTGAACCGCTGCGCTTCGACCGTGTGCACCGTGCCCTAAGACCCCATAATGCTAACTCAGACCAGCCCAGGGATGTTATCTGCCGCTTGCATTACTTCGAGGATAAGAATGCTATCATGTTAAAGATGCGGGGCTTGCCTAACATTGACTTTGATGGGGCTGTTATCACCATATACCCAGATCTCTCCAAGGATACTTTGGACCGTCGTAGAGCCCTAAAACCACTCCTTGATCACCTACGCTCTGACGGGATCACATACAGATGGGGCTTCCCTGCCTGCCTGATTGCCACAAAAAATGGCCGCTCCCATACACTAAGATTTCCTGAGGAACTCCCAACTTTCTTGCAGGATCTTCATCTTTCGTCTTTGGAGCTCCCAGGCTGGCAGGATCCAATCCCCAAATTCTCATGCCCAATGGATCCTCTTTGGAGAAAAACCCCCTCAAAGAAAAATCGTACTTCTCTTCCAGGCTCTGCACAAAAACATGGTTGAAATATATACTTTCTCGTCCATATTATTGTCATTAACGTGAACAATCTTTCTCCTACAGGGTTTTTTTTTTTTTTTTTTTTTTTTACAGAGTCAGGTTTTGGCCGCAGTTTTTTCTATTTTTGTCTGATTCTATATGGCCGAAGCTGACTTACCAGTAAGCTGACCAATGTTTAATTTTTTCCTTTTTCTTTTGTTATTTGGTTCACGTTTCAGTTTGGTTTACATCTATGCTACTTTGTAGGATACATACTGTTTATTATGATCCTGTTTCTGCATATCTAACTCTCATATTTCTAACTGGAACTAATTATTTACTTATAGGTATAAGTTATTAGTTTTGCACAGACCGTGTGCTGTCAGGGTGCACTTCCCTCACTACCCCTTCCCTAGAGCGTAACCCCGCCCCCATTTCCTTCTGGCGTTAGCAAGCGTGAACGGCCTTAAGGGTATCCTATTCTATCCCTGCTCAGGGATTAGGATGGCCTCTCGCTCTTTCCTCCCCCAATGGGACTACTGCAGTTTTCTGCGTGTTATTCATCTGTTTACCACAAGTTCTTTAATTCATGTATGTACTTTCTGTATATGCTTATCTTCTTACCCCTTTCTTCATCTCTCTCTCCAAATAACTTCTCTTTTTCCTTCCCCCCCACTCCCCCCTCCCTGCTGGCATGCATGGCAAGATAGGCTGAAAGATCACAGGTTGTTTTAACAATGGCTACGTTAAAGATTATATCTTATAATGTAAGGGGTCTTAATGTCGCTGCTAAGCGACACCAAATATTTCGTGAACTGAAACAAGCCACATGTTCCATTGCCTTTCTTCAGGAAACACATCTAACCCACACAACACCTGTTAAAATAACATCACCCAACTTTCCGCAGTGGTACTATAGCCTATCGGACACCAATGAAGCTAAAGGTGTAGCCATTGGATTTTGCAGAAATGTATCCTTTAGGCTATCTGATATGCTAGCGGATGATCATGGTCGCTTCCTTTTCCTTAGGAGATTCATAGGTAACAATCAATGTACTCTTGCAAATATATATTGTCCAAACCATAATCAACCTGCTTTTCTCTCACAAATCCTTACTAAACTGTCACACTTCGCTAAGGGAATTATTATCCTAGCGGGGGACATAAACATACCATTAGACCCAGTTATTGATACATCCAGAGGCCATTCTAATATCTCTTTCAAACGTCTGAAATTTGTCAAAAAAAGGCTTCTGGACCTTCAATTAATGGATGTATGGTGCCTCCTCCATCCCAAGGAGAAGGATTTTTCGCATTTTTCCATAACACACCAATCCTACTCCAGAATAGACAATATATTCTTAGATCATTTTCACCTCCCCCTTTTACAATCTTCTCATATAGGAACTGCTTCTGTTTCAGACCATGCACCTGTGTCAATGACGTTGACCATGTCTTCCTTACCACGACATACTACCAACTGGAAACTTAATGACTCCCTTCTCTCTAATGAAGCTGAGGTTTCCATGTTAGCCTCTCATTTATCGCAATACTTTAAGGAAAATAAGCCCTCTGACACCTCTCCCTCCATTGTTTGGGAAGCTCATAAGGCTACTATTAGAGGCTGACTCATTGAGCTTGGTGCAAGGAAAAAAAAGGAACATGGTCAACAAATTAACCAGGTTTTACAACAGATAGCGGTACTTGACAAACAGCACAAACTCTCTTTGCATATTGAGCACCTCCAATCCCTTACACTTAAACGAGAAGAATTAAAATCCCTCCTTAACTTAGACACTAAAAGAAAATTCCAACGTCTGTCACAGAAATTTTATGAATGGGGGAACAAACCAAGTAAATTATTAGCTAGATCACTAAAGACTAAACAATCACAATCATTTATTCCCAAAATCAAACTTTCAACAGGCGAGCTGGCTCACTCAACTCCGGACATTGCTAAAGCCTTTAGAGAGTATTAGGCAGACCTTTATAACGTTAAAAATGACTTATCATCTTTACCTCAAAAAGAGAGGAGAAACCGCATGCTTTCCTACTTGAAAGAAGCTAATCTTCCTAAATTGCCCATTTCTGTTCTTAAAGAAATGGAGGAGGACTTTTCGGTTAAGGAATTTCAGGCGGCATTGAAGTCCTCCCCATCCGGTAAAGCTCCTGGGCCTGACGGGTTCACTATTTTATATTACAAAACGTTCAGTGACATTTTGCTTCCTCGCCTCTCTGCGTATGCAAACTCTATCTCTCAATCTTCAGGACTACGCCCAGAATCACTTTCAACTCATATCACTGTCATTCCCAAACCGGATAAGGACCCCACCCTATGTAACAGTTTCAGGCCAATATCATTAATAAACGTTGACATTAAATTATTTGCTAAAGTAATGGCTAATCGCCTACTCCCCTTATTACCCAGTTGGATCTCGGCAGACCAATCAGGTTTCATACCCAATAGAGAAGCAAAAGACAATTCCCTTCGTGCAATTTCCCTAATCCAATATGTTCAGAGATGCGCCCAGCCCACCCTACTCCTTTCCACAGATGCAGAAAAAGCTTTTGATAGGGTGGACTGGGAATATCTTAAAATGACCTTACGACACTTTGGTCTGGGCCCTAAAATGTTTTTTCGTATCTCTTCCCTTTACTCTAATCCCTCAGCACAAATTAGAATTAATGGAACGTTAAGTGACCCCTTTCTTTTACATAATGGCACTAGGCAAGGCTGCCCTCTCTTCCCTCTCCTTTTTGCTATTACTTTAGAACCCTTCTTAGCTACAATTAGGAATAATGTTAATATCAAAGGCATACAAATAGGTAACAGATCCCATAAATACGCAGCCTATGCAGATGATGTACTATTTTTCATTCAATAGCCACGTATTTCGATTCCCAACTTGATGTCTGCATTTTCCACATTTCACTCAATTTCTAACTTCAAAATAAACTTATCCAAATCTGAAATTGTAAACATTAATATCCCTAAGTCCAAGGCTCTTTCTCTCAAACCCCTTTTTCCCTTCAAATGGGAACCAAAATGCATGAAATACCTAGGTATTTATCTTACTTCTAGTCTCCAATCCCTTTTCCGATACAATTATATCCCTTTGCTAAATAAGATTAGAGATGACCTACGAAAATGGTCTAGCCTATCACACACATGGTTGGGGAAAGTTAACATCATTAAAATGAATATATTACCTCGCATTCTCTTTATCTTTCAAATGCTCCCGTTGGGTGTACCGGTGGGGTTTTTTACTATTTTACAAACCCTGATTTCCCAATTTATTTGGAAGAACATCCACTCCAGAATATCCAGAGGACTATTATTTCGTTCCAAATGCTCAGGAGGACTGGCACTTCCTAATTTTAAAGCATATTATCAAGCGGTTGTTCTGGCCAGACTGGCTGATTGGAAATATGCTCGTAATTCGAAATTATGGGTACAAATTGAATATTTTTTGAGTGGCATAGATCTCTCAATAGCTCCATGGATACCCCATTCTTACAGGAACCTTGCTCGAACTGCCTGGGTTCTTACCATATCCTCTTTAGATATATGGGACGCCATACATAAAAAAATTTCATGGAATTACAATTCCCCCCTATTACCTCTCCTCAACCATAAATATTTTCTACCAGGTCTTCTTGACCCAGACTTTAAATCATGGAGGTCGGAAGAACCTTTCTTACTACATCATATTCTCAATGGCAATGTACTTAAACCATTACATATGATTCTCGATCCTAAACCGGCCACGTTCCTAGATAAATGGAGATACCACCAACTACAGCACTTCTTAAACTCCCTTTCTAATCCGCTTAGGGGTCTAAGTGATTTAAACGATATAGAAGTAATATTTCACCCAAAACACCCTCCTCTACATAGCATTTCTCTATTTTACAAAGCTCTCATTGCTCTCCAAAATCCAGACTTTCCACCTTTCCTAGCTAAATGGGAAACTGATCTGGAGTCCTCCCTTACTGACAACCAAAAGGATAAGATCTTGCAATTAGCTCATACTTCATCCCTAGCCTCAAAAATGTGAGAGGTCACTATAAATTGCTCACTAGGTGGCATTATACCCCAGCTAAATTACACCAAATGTTCCCCGCCAGTTCCCCATTGTGCTGGAGGAACTGTGGGAACAAAGCTACTCATGCGCACATATGGTGGTTTTGTCCAATTATTCGATCATATTGGGATGTCATTCGTGATCTGATTGTCCAGATCTCTGATGTCAACATACCCAAGACCCATGGACTATCCTTTTCCATGCTACAAAAACCCCCATAGGTTCGTATAAACGTTCAATCATTCCTCATCTTCTGAACACTGCCAAAGCCCTAATTCCCACTGTAAGGGGCCAACCAACAACCCCATCTATAAAAGTTTGGCTACAAATGATAGACAATGTATACCTTATGGAGAGTATTACCCACAATATTAGAGGTACCTCCAAGAAACATTCTCTAATCTGGGACTCTTGGATAAAATTCCAATCCACCTCCTCCTATAAGGACCTTATAACACAAACCCTTTAGATCTGTCAATTAAACGTAGACATTTAATGTATCATTTCTGATAACTCACCTCTCTTTTCGGTGTATTGACATGCATGCCAGCAACCCCCCCCCCTCCCCTCCTTTTACCGCCTCTTCTCTTACCCTTTCTTTTTTCTTCTATCTCATATATTCTTTTTTCTATCATCTTTTTTTTCTCTTTTTCTCTACTCTGCTTAAACCAAAGCAATATTTTTTTTCTCTTATGTTTGGATTAAAGTGCTCACACAGTAAGAATTATTTTCCTAATTAGATAACACAATAACTCTTTGTATTACTCCAGAGATATTATTGTATTTCTAGCTTACTTCTAATTGTTGTAACCTGTGAGTACTGAATCCTATGTTAATAAAAAAAAAGAAAATATTTTCTATTTTGAGATATATGTATGTATATATTCTTGTTATATTTTTATTCAATAAAAATTTATTAAACAAAAAAAAAAGATCTCTTTGTAAAGCACGTGAAATTATGGAAATGGTGCAACCCGATTTATTCATTAATTTATGAGATAACTTGAAAAGGCAATGGGAGGGGTAGAAAAGAGGGAGGGATCAAGGAGTAAGACTGTGTTTATAACATTGGTAATGGGTGAAGTGAGTGGGATGGAAGGGCTCTTTTGTACTTTTGGTTTCTGTCTCTCATTTTTTTCTGTCTTTTAGCATAATGTGCCCTTACACCTTTATGATTTAAGAATTTTATTGTGAAGAGAATGTTTGTGTACTCATTTTCTAATTGAATTGTTAAGCTTTAGAGGGAAAAGAAAGGGGGGAGGGGAAAGGGAAAAAAAGGGAATGGAAGGGGAAGAAGGAAAGAAAAAAGAGAAAAAAAAGGGGGAAAAAAAAGAGGGGAAAAGCAAGAAAAGACAAAAGCTACAATGATGTGACAATGAGATGAGACAAAAATTAACTATAATGGTGAATTAGGTCTCTCAAAAAACAACAACTTACTGACGTGGCAAAAAAAAAGAAAAAAAAGAAAAGAAAAAAGAAACTAAAAAAAACACCAAACAAATATATCAATGGGGATCCCAGCATAGGAAATAAACTATTCAGTCATAGGAAGTGTAAAAGGACAAGGGGCCACACAATGAAACTGGAGAAGACATGGTTTAACTTCAAACTGCGTAGGTGGTTTTTCACTGTTAGGGCAATAAGCATATGGAACTCTCTCCCACAAGTGGTGGTGACTGCGGGGAGTATGGCTATCTTTAAAAGACTATTATGCCGCGTACACACGAGCGGACTTTACGGCAAACTTTGTCTGGCGGATGGGATTTAGTCGGACAATTCGATCGTGTGTGGGCTCCAGTGGACTTTGTTTTTTCAAAAGTTGGACGGACTTAGATTTGAAACATGTTTTTTTTTGTATAATCTTTATTTTGAGAACATTTCAGTGAAAACAGAAACATAACATAGAGTAAGCATTAATAGTGTAGCCCAAGGAAGGTTTACATCAATACAAGCTTTTGCAACCAGCCCTATCACAAGTAATATTAAATCACAATTTTTGTGGCTTTTAGACGTCTTATTGATTCCCTACATCCCCGGGGCGCGAGTCCCATCCAGTGACGGTCCTCCCCCACCCAGGATGCAGGTCGTTCAGGTGGGTATATGGAGCACCCCCCCCCCCGATGACCGCCCGGGGAGAGGGGGGCCTTCTGCCTCCAACAACCTCCCCCAGGCCGCCACCTCGGCGGGAGCACCCCCCCAACACCTATCCTCTGGAGTGCGAGATGCGTTCCCCCAGTCCCAACAGGGCTTAGAGGAGCCGGGCCCACACCCCTGTGATTGGCCACTATTGCTTTGTTGCTCGTTGTTGCAGAGTGTTTGCACAGTTATTATCCCGTCCATGGGTATAGAAAGATTGCATACTCTATAAATCATAGTTAGTGGTAGAAAATAAGTGAAAGAGGGGAAGAAAGTATAGATAAGGAATTGGAGTAAGGGAAGGGTGTAGGTAGTTGGGGGGGAGTGGGGAAGGTAGGAGAGGAGCATACCTTGTGTTTGAAGAAGTCACAGGAATCCGCGCCGAACGGGCCCCAACCACCGCAGGTCTTTTCAATGTTTAATGTGGATCTTATTCTTTATGAGGTATTGTTGACATTAAGGCGAGATCTTAGGGAAGGTTCCGCTAACTCTAGCAGGGCTATGTCTAAGCTGGAGTTTTCATGGTCAGGTTCTGTCATATATTCTTTCCAGGGGGTCCATATAATTTCAAATGTTTCTACTTTCCCCTTACAGGTCGCTACCCAGTGTTCGGCTTCCCTAATGTCATTCACTTTCTTTATCCAGTCTGTTTTTGATGGGGTCTTGGTTTGTTTCCAATATATCGGGATGAGGCGTCTGGCTGCGTTTAGGAGATGTGGCAATATACATTTTCTGTATTTACTGATTGGCATTTGTGGAATGTGTAGGAGGAAGTGTGCAGGCGACATAGGGATGTCAAGATCTAGAATCTCTTTTATTAGATTTTTAATTTCACTCCAGTATGGTTGGATCAATGGGCACTCCCACCAAATGTGGAGGAGTGTACCCTTTTGTCCACACTTTCTCCAACACAGGTCCGATGCCATGGGGTAGATGCGAGCTAAGTCAGCCGGGACCCGGTACCATCGCGATAAAATTTTATAATTAGTTTCTTGAGATTTGGATTCTATGGAGCTCGAGTGGGTTAGATGGTAAAGGTGTGTCAGTTGAGTTGGGGGGAGATCCATCTTTAAGTCCCTTTCCCATGCCCTTATATAAGTTGGCCTGAGATTGTCAGTGGTATTACTTAATAGGCGGTACATTTCCGAGACCATGTGGGGGATTGGGTCATCTTCTATGAAAGTTTTTTCAAAGCTTGTGAGAGTGGAAAGGTCTCTAATTGAATTCCCGTTTGCCTGGAAGAAGTGGTGGAGCTGTCTGTATCTCCAGAAGTTCATTCTGGAGCCCTCGTGTCTCTTTTGTAAAGATTCAAAGTCCATTAATTTACCTTTATGCATTAGTTTCCCACAGCTGGCATTTCCATCATCCAACCAAGGGCCGAAGAAGGCCATCTGTTCTCCTGGTGGGAACCAGAGAAATCCCCCTAGTGGAGCTAGTGGTGACATAGGAGGAGACAAATTTAAATTTGAGTTCAATTTGTCCCAAGTGGAGAGTGCGTGGAGTGTCAGAGGGGAAGTATCTTCCGACAGTCCCCTGTACTCTTTAGGTAGCCATGGTGCATAAGCCAGGTTCCTGCCCGCTAGCCATTTTTCCAAGGAGACCCACAGCTTGGACTGGGTGTGGAAGCGCCAACTGAGGATTCTTTGAAGGACTATAGCTCTATGGTATTTCAATATGTCAGGAATTCCTAGCCCCCCCGCCAATTTGGATCGTTTCAGCACTCTCAAGGCTATTCTAGATTTCTGTGAGTTCCATACAAAACCCGATAGGATACTATTAATCTGGGAGAAAAACTTGTTCGGTAGGGGTATGGGGATCATTTGTAAGTAAAAGAGGATGCGGGGTAAAATATTAATTTTGATTATGTTGACACGTCCTATCCATGTGAAAGCAGTTTTAGTCCATTGTGAGAGATCTTTTTTAATTATATTGAGGAGTGGGGGGAAATTTATGGTGTACAGGGTATCATATCTGTCTGTCAGTTGTATTCCTAGCTATCTAATTGAAGATTTGGCCCAAGCAAAGGGGAATGCATTTTGCAAGTTACTCATCAGGGAGGGAGGCAAGTGGACAGGCAAAATTTCTGATTTAGAGAAATTAATTTTAAAGTTTGATAATGATCCGAATTCGTTCAGTTCCTTCATCAAGTTTGGCAGTGAGATCAGGGGCTCCGATAGATGAAATAGAACATCATCCGCATAGGCAGACAGTTTGTGTTCAGTCATTCCGATCTTCAAGCCCTTTATGTTTATGTTCGCTCTGACAGTGCATAACAACTGTTCAAGAACTAGAGCGAAAAGGAGAGGGGAAAGTGGGCACCCCTGTCTCGTGCCATTCCGAATCGGGAATTGGGAGGATAGTACTCCGTTCACTTTAACTTGTGCACAAGGAGTGGAATAAAGAGCTAGAATCGAGGATAGCATGCATGGTTTGAGTCCTAGTGTCTCTAATACCATTTTAAGAAATGTCCAATCGACCCGGTCGAAAGCCTTCTCGGCGTCAGTAGAGAGAATTACGTAAGGTTTTAAGTTTGGGCGGGTACGCGCCCAGTGTATGAGTTGGATGGCTCTAATTGAGTTGTCTCTTGCCTCTCTCCCTTTAATGAACCCTGTTTGATCTGGGTGGACTATATTAGGTATAAGATTCCCAAGTCTGTTTGCTAATACCTTCGCCATAATCTTAATGTCAACATTAAGGAGGGATATGGGCCGGTAGCTTTGGGGTAGCATCGGGTCTTTGCCCTCTTTGGGTAGCACTGTTATGTGTGCTAGAAGCGCCTCCGTGGGGATAGGATTCCCGTCTGCAATGGTATTGAAATATCTGCACATGTGGGGGCTTAAAAGATGTAGGAACATTTTATAATATGTCCCTGTAAAGCCGTCCAGTCCCGGGCTTTTTCCTTTGGGCAGGGATTTCACTGTTAACTCTATCTCTTCTGGTGATATTGGTAGTTCTAGTTCAGTGCATTGATCTTCGTTTAGGGGTGGAACACCGGCTGAAGCCAGGTAGTCTCGTATGGCTGTAATCCTATTTGTCTGGGCGTCTAAAGGGTGATCAGTGGTCAAATTGTAGTTGAGTATAGTATTCTTGGAACCCTGCAGCAATTCCAGAGGACTGGACCGAAACGTCTCCATTTGGGGAGCGTAGTTTGTGGACATAAGTCTGGGCTTGTTTCTTGCGAAGAGCTCTAGCGAGCATGCGCCCACATTTATTTCCATGTTCATAATATTTGTGTGAGAGGCGTCTGGCTTGTTTACGAGTCTGTCTATCTAGTAGACGTGACAACAAATTTCGTAGTTCAGTTAACCTCTGTAATGCCTCAGGGTTCTCATTTTGTTTATGTTTTAGTTCTGCTTCTTGAAGGGCAGTCAGTACTCTTGTGAAGTCAGCCTGGAGCATCTTTTTGAGTTTGGCTCCAAAAGATATTAGCTCTCCTCTTATTACAGCCTTATGACCTTCCCATACTATGCTTTCTTTTACATCGTTAGTGGTATTCTCTCTAAAATAGTTTGTGATGGCTTCCGACACTCCAGCTCCCACAGCCGCATCATCCAGCAAATTTTCATTTAATCTCCACGTCCATGCCCCACGAGAGCTAGACGGTAGCTTAAGGGTCACACCTACCGGTGTATGATCCGATATGGTGATGTTCCCGATGAATGCTGACTGTAGGAGCTCCAGCGCCCGCCGATCAACATATATTTGATCTATTTGGGTATAGACATTGTGTATTGCCGAATAATAGCTGAAGTCCCTCTCCGCAGGGTGTAGGGCCCTCCAGCCATCAACAAGCATGTGTGATTGAAAGGACTTACGGAAGTGTTTTAGAAAGGCGTAAGAGTGGGTGTGGCTAGAGTTAGAGGTGTCAATGGAGGGGTCTGGGCTGACGTTAAAGTCTCCTCCAAGGACAACAAATCCCTCTTTAAACTCTGTCAAGAGTTCAAGAGCCTTGTCTATGAAGGAAATTTGATTTGAGTTGGGAGCATATATCGAGGCGAACGTGTATTTACGTTCTGCTATGGTGCCTTTCAGGAAAACGTATCGACCTAATGGGTCTATTTTGCTGTTTAAAAGTTGAAAAGGGCATGTTTTGTGGATCGCTATTGAAGTTCCCTTAGATTTGGAGGTTGGGGAAGTGCTGTGAAACCACTGGTTATATAAATGGGTCGGAAGTCTAGGTAAGGAGAGATGGGTAAAATGGGTTTCTTGTAAGAAAACTATTTGTGCCTTCAGTCTTTTGAGTTCCCACCATAATTTGCTTCTCTTCCCAGGGGAGCATATGCCTCTTATGTTATAGGATATTACCTTTAATGTAGACATGATGGGTCAGGTGGTTGGGCGTATGTCGCGCGGTCGAGCCCGTCCGGCACGGAGCCCCTAGTGAAGTATCGCTCCTGTGGAAAGGGGGGTGGGGTAGGGAGAGGGTGGAAGAAGCCAGAAAAGTAGAGGAAAAAAAAGCACAAAGAGAGTATTGTTAGAACATACAAAACAGTACAACTTATGAGTAACAATGTTAATGAGCAGAGGTTCTGCATGTGAGGTGTGAGGTCTGCCCTAATGACAGGGGAGGCCTCAGACCTTAAACTAATGTCCCAACTAGGGACAATACCCAACAAGGGGTGGCCTACGTGGGGAAACATGAACCTAAACACAGGGGGAGACATGGGGTGCCGTCTCCGTCCACCGCATCAGTAAATTGTAGTATTAAACAGGGGGGATCATTCTAGGGGAGCGTATGCAGCCTGACATTGTATGGGGCCTAAGTAAAAATGGGTGAGACAATAATATCAGAAGGTGGTTTTCGCTTGGGGTCATCTGATTCTTGGACTTTGCCAGCGAGTGTCCCTCATTTATTGATTGTAGCTAGTGATCGTAGATAATCTGAAGACTTGCACGTGGGTATCCTGCTTTGCATATCAAATTAGGAAAAAAGGGGGGGTAACGTCTCGGAGTGTGAGTGTGGACCTTTTTGGTAGTTGGTGGTTCACCCATAGTCCTCAGGGTATCACACATGGGCTGCGTATGAGTTGTATAAGTCATCCATATTTATCAAGGTATCACATGAGGACTACGGTGTTGATCTCTTGTGATGGAGGATCCTGCTTCAGTATCTTGATTCTGGTGCTGTCTGTCTCTTCTGCGGTTCTTGCGGGAGACTGTTGACCATTGAGATGGGATTTGAGTCCCGGGAGCATTAAATGTGCTTCTCCAATCTGGAAAATCCACTGGATCCAGGTCAAGAGTGGAAAGGAAGTTCGGTAGATCATCCTTATTGTGACTTGGCGTCCATTTTTTGTCACTTGTAGGAAGAAAGGGAAGCCCCAGCGGTACGGCAGGCCCGCCTCTTGAACGGCATTCAGGAGTGGACGCAGAGCCCTGCGTTGCATGAGGGTGCGCCTGGAGATATCCTGGTAGAAAAATAAGTGCGCGCCATCAAAATCATAGAATGGTTTACCACGCATTTTTTGCATAATGCGGTCTTTCAGATTATACTTGTGAAGTTTGCAAATTATGTCCCTAGAATTGTCCATGTCTTGAGATGGAGGCCTTAGGGCTCTATGTGCCCTGTCAATTTCTATTGGTGTAGTTGCAGATAGGCCTAGTATATCCCTGAAGATGTCTGTCAGTGTGGGGATAATATCCCTTAAAGCTGTGGCTTCAGGCAGGCCTCTGATCCTTATGTTGGCTCTCCTGCTGCGATTTTCAGCGTCATCCAGCTGGCAAAGCAAGCTTTCAATCTGCTGGTTTTGTATTTGGCATTGTGATTGCAGTAGAGCAATAGTGGGGAGAGCCTCCTCCAGTTTTTCTTCAATAGATTCTATTCTGTTACCCAAGTGAGTGGTATCAGTTTTCAATTTGGCTATGTCTTCAGTGAAGGCTTTCTCCACTCTGTTTGTGAAGCGCTCCAAGTCCTCTTTGGTAGGCAGGGACATAATATGGCACCGAATGTCCTCAATACTGAGAAAGTCCGAGATCTCAGAGCGGCCTCCTAGAGAAGCTGGGGAAGCACAGGGGGCAGAATCACTCACCGACCCTGGGGATGGAACCGGAGATGCTGGGGAGTTTGTTCCCTTCAGTGCCCGCGTTGTGGCTGCAGCTGACTGGGAGGATTTGCTCGCCTTCTGGGCCTTCCCGGGCGGCGCCATCTTGGATGGTTCGCGGCCTTGTCCTCGGGTCCCTGTGAAGTAGTAATCCAGCTGTCCCTGCCTTGAACTATCGGTCCTTGCCGGCTGTGTGGGTTGCCTGAGCCTCTGTGACATGTGGGGAGTCTGGAGCGGCGATTTACCCCCCGTTTTTGGCTGATTAGTGCGGCGGTGGAGCGGAGCTGAGGCAAGACACAACCTCACTCCTCCATGGTCAGGTCACGCCCCCTTGAAACATGTTTTAAATAGGTCCGTCGAAATCGAGTCCGGTCGAAAAGTCCGCTCGTCTGTATGCTAGTTCGACGGACAAAAAGCCAAGCTAGGGCAGCTATTGGCTACTGGCTATGAACTTCCTTGTTTTAGTCCAGTCGTACCGGCCTTAAAAGACAAGCTTTCAAGAGGTTTCCCTCAGGTATTGTTTCAGACCTGAGAACGAGAGAAAAGCTCTCAAAAGCTTTTCTTTATAGTTTAACCACTTCAGCCCTGGAAGGATTTACCCCCTTCCTGACCAGAGCACTTTTTGCGATACGGCACTTCGTCGCTTTAACTGACAATTGTGTGCTCGTGTGACTTTGCACCCAAACAAAATTGACCTCCTTTTTTTTTCATAAATAGAGCTTTCTTTTGGTTGTATTTGATCACCTCTGCGGTTTTTATTTTTTGCGCTATAAACAAAAAAAGATCGTTAATTTTGGAAAAAGCAATATTTTTTACTTTTTGCTATTATAAACATCCCCAGAAAATGTATAAAAAACTAATTTCTTATTTAAAAAAAAAAAAAAAAAAACGAATTTCTTTCTTAGTTTAGGCTGATATGTATTCTTCTACATATTTTTGGTAAAAAAAATCGCAATAAGCGTATATTGATTGGTTTGCGCAAAAGTTATAGCATTTACAAAATAGGGGAAAGATTTATAGCATTTTTATTATTAATTTTTTTTATTAGTAATGGTGGCGATCTGTGATTTTTATCGTGACTGCGACATTGTGGCAGACACATTGGACACTTTTGACACTATTTTGGGACCATTGTTATTTATACAGCGATCAGTGCTATAAAAATGCACTGATTACTGTGTAAATGACACTGGCAGGCAAGGGGTTAAACACTAGGGGGCGATCAAGTGTGCCCTAGGGAGTGATTCTAAATGTAGGGGGGATTGTCTCACTAGAACATGACAGGGAGCAGAAGATCTCTGTCATTTTGCTAGGCAGAACAGGGCAAGGCCTTGTTTACAGGCATCTCCCCGTACTGCCGCTCTGTGACACACTCGCGGGTCCCCGACGAACATCGAGTCTGCGGGACCCGCGGGCACGCTCACGGAGTATGCAGCAGGCGCGCGCGCGCATTATGCCGCGATTTGAAGGGGACGTACCTGTACGCCCATTTGCCCAGCCGTGCAATTGTGCCGACGTACATCGTCGTGTGCTCGTCGGCAAGGGGTTAAAGCAGTTTCAGCAAACACCAGGGCTGTGTATATAAATCCCTATGTTAAATACACTATATTTTGAAAAGTATTGGGACGCCTGCCTTTACACGCACATGAACTTTAATGGCATTCCAGTTTTAGTCCGTAAGGTTAAATATTGAGTTGGCCCACTCTTTGCAGCTATAACAGCTTCAGCTCTTCTGCGAAGTCTGTCCACAAGGTTTAGGAGTGTGTCTTTGGGAATGTTTGATGAAAAGAAAAAAAGGCGCCTCTAAGTGCAGAAGTAAAACTTTATCTTTCCCAAAAAGGTTAAAAACACTTACAAAAGGGTGCATGAGTAGGAGCACATCATATTAGTAATATGGCAGGTGGTCCGCTGTTCTGGTAGTCCCAAGGATTCTCAGGGATATCCGGAGGTGTAATTCTATGGCAGCATATTCTTTGTCATTGCTTGAAGAAGGAACCAATTAGCTGTTCTGAAACGCATTGCATGACATCACTTCCGGTTTGCTGTCCACGCTGGTTGATGGTCCCTTACTGCTGATGTCACTTCCTGGATTCGGCTTCCATGCTGTCTCAGACAGCCTAGCTGTCTTCCCAGTATCCAGGAGAGTTGTAGCTTCCATCTGCCGGCCACTCCAGAATATGTTGCCATAGAATTACACCTTCAGATATCCCTGAGACTCCTTGGGACTACCAGAACGCCGGACCACCTGCCATATTACTAATCTGATGTGCTCCTACCCATCCACCCTTATGTATGTGTTTTTAATCCTTTTGGGAAATATAAAGTTTTACTTCTGCACTTAGGGGCGCCTTTTTTTTTTTCATTTTACTTCCAGAGTTTGCTTCTCTCTTCAAGTGCTGCCGGAAGTGCATGAAGACTCTCTTCTATTTCTATATAGACTGCTATCTACCAGTCTGTTACTCAGAGCACCCTTATACACACTTTTGTCTGGTTTTATGGGAACGTTTGACCATTCTTCCAGAAGTGCATTTGTGAAGTCAGGCACTGATGTTGGACGAGAAGGCCTGGCTTGCAGTCTCTGCTCTAATTCATCCCAATTCACCCCTAATTCTATCGGGTTTAGGTCAGGACTCTGTGCAGGCCATTCAAGTTCTTCCACCCCAAACTCGCTTATCCATGTCTTTATGGACCTTGCTTTGTTCACTGGTCCAAATCATTTGGTGGAGGGCCCATGATAGCCCTATGAAAAAGTCACTGTATCACAGGACGAAACTGTCAGGGGCGGAGCCATGTGATGCCAGCATGCCGACAGGAGGCAAGTGGCCATTTTAATATTCTCCACTGGATGGATGTTTCTATGTAAAAGGATATTTATGGATTTTGTGAAACCTGTCTTTTGTATTCAGTGCACTGGATTGGAGAGTACATAACAACTTTGTTTTAAATAAAGTAGTCCCTTATTTTGATATACTACACCATGATAGTTTTTATTTGATCTATCCCTGGCTGAGCTCTGCAAACTGTGAGAGTGAGAAGCATAACGTAACCCGATCCTGAGGTCTGTCAACTATCTCCTGGAGTGCTTCTGCATTGATTATACCTATTGATCTGGGAAGGCTTGTGCTGACCTTACCTTTATGAGGGTCTCCAGATGAGGTAAGAGGCAGTATGGAGGTGATCAGTATCAGGCACTTCATTCTAAGAGAGCAATGTGTGGATATAGGAGTGGCCTGTGATTCAGCAAAGGACCACATGTGTCTTAATAGAGTGCACAGAGGTGGACTGTCATATATGCGCCTTTTTTGTATATTGATACACTTATTAATTGTAATACATTTTTGTATGTGTTGGGCTATAGATTTGCACTATACTAATTATAGGTATATTAATTGAGCTTGAACAACCTATGTGAGCAGTTTAACAGGGGCAGCTTCTGCAACAGACTGTACTATAGTGGAACCAGAACACTCCCCCATTTCTGACGCCTCATCACAGTCCACCTCCTGGACACTCTTCTCTACTTGAACGGTCTGAGCTGAAATTTTCTTCGCCTTGGAATTAACTTTCATCTGCTCCTGTGCCCCATGGTTTTTCTCATCCTAAGAAGCCACTTCCTCTCTGACCAGTTTCATGAGTTCAGGATAGGTGGGGACCACCTGCATCCCTTTGAGTAACAACCGTAATACAATTGGGTGGTTGGGCCTGGCGCCCTGCAGAACTCTTTCAAGCCTGGCTTTGTCTGCCTTCTGAGGGTCGATGCTCTTCTTCAGAATGATGCAGAATCCGGTCCACTCTGACAACTAGGGATGAGCCGAACACCCCCCGGTTTGGTTCACATCAAGAACATGCGAACAGGCAAAAAATTTGTTTGAACACGTGAACATCCTTAAAGTCTTTGGGACACGAACATGAATAATCAAAAGTGCTCATTTTAAAGGCTTATATGCAAGTTATTGTCATAAAAAGTGTTTAGGGACCTGGGTCTGGCCCCAGAGGACATGTATCAATGCAAAAAGAAGTTTTAAAAATGGACGTTTTTTCGGGAGCAGTGATTTTAATAATGATCAAAGTGAAACAATAAAAGTGTAATATTCCTTTAAATTTCGTATCTGGGGGTGTCTATAGTAAAGGGGCGCATGTTTCCCGTGTTTAGAACAGTCTGACAGCAAAATTACATTTCTAAAGGAAAAAAAGACATGTAAAACTACTATCGCTACTATCACTACTAACTATTGTGAAACTACTATCGCTAGAGCCGGCTATAATGAATTGTCGGTCCGGCAATACACGTAAAAGTTCATTGATAAAAACGGCATGGGATTCCCCCACAGAGGAACACCGAACCAAAATTTTAAAAAAAATGCGTGGGGCCCCCCTAAATTCCATACCAGGCCCTTCAGGTCTGAATATTATGGGGAACCCCGTGCCAAATTTAAAAAAAGAAATGGCGTCAGGGTCCCCCTCAAAATCCATACCAGACCCTTCAGGTCTGGTATGGATTTTAAGGGGAACCCTGCGCCAATTTTTTTTTAAAAAATGGCATGGGGTCCCCCCAAAAATCCATACCAGACCTTTATCCGAGCAAGCAACCTGGCAGGCCGCAGGAAAAGAAGGGGGGATGAAAGAGTGCCCCCGCTCCTGAACAGTACCAGGCCACATGCCCTCAACATTGGGAGGGTGCTTTGGGGTAGCCCCTCAAAGCACCTTGTCCCCATGTTTTTTTTTTATAATCAAAATGTTTTCCTTTATTTTTTATTATAAATTTCACAATTCACAATTATACATTCTTCATTCCATGCTTTACAATAACTACACAAGGTTAAACATATAAAACATAGACAAGTAGACGAGAAACAAGCTAGTTACACAGTTCTCTTGTCAGCAGTTAACCAGTTGTACTAACCCTATCCCCCCCCCCCC
The DNA here is from genome assembly GCA_037952925.1 of Lithobates clamitans. Taxonomy (NCBI): domain Eukaryota; kingdom Metazoa; phylum Chordata; class Amphibia; order Anura; family Ranidae; genus Lithobates; species Lithobates clamitans. The sequence goes on from JBBGZY010001009.1 coordinate 589,317, forward strand.
CCCCAAAAAGAAGAGAGAAATTTTTTTTTTAAGAGCTGTCTGTCTCCACCCCCCTCCCCAGCCCAGCACAAAATAAATACCCGCCCTGTGTCTTCACCCTCCGTTCTCCCCATTTAAGTCATGTGTTCACCTACCAAACCTCTCTGTGTCAAAAAAAAAAAAAAAGTACCCTGTGATTAATATAGTTCCCAATTATTGTGTGTATCAGTCTATATAATCTGATTCCTCAGTGACACTCCAAACACCTACAAGCCAACACATTAAACAAACCCAAACAACAAAAGTGAAAAAAAATAAAAATCCCCACCATACGAGCCCTGTGATTATTATTAATTATCCATAGTTGTGTATATCGGCCTTCATGGCCTAATTCCTCAATTCTAAGTGACAGAGAGAAAAAAAAAATGAATCAAAATAAATTAATTAAAGCCAAAATAGGTCCCTTCTCCTGCCTCCATGTGTTACCAAACCCACTATAATGTAAGGAGCCACTAACGGCCATAATAAAGTATAACTTCTATCTTGTGTAAAAAAAAAAGGGAGAAAAAGGGGTTTGCACCCTAATTGTGAATAAGCAAACTTCACAGCCCACTACTCCCCACCTTCAAGTGCCAAACTCTCCACCTCCACACGATTCAACTCACCCTCTCCCTCTCTCCCTTCACCAGGGGCAGGCATCCAAATATAGGGGTAAACGGGGAGGGGAGGAGGGAGGAGACAGCAGAAAAAAAAAAAAAAAAAAACCTCAGCTTGTATCTATCCTGTTCATATTTTGCACTTCAGCACCTTATTCCTTTATAGCTAAGACCATATGCGGTTATACTAAGGTCCTTATAGGGCCATTGCCACCTTCACCTTCCCATTCCCTGTCTTTTCTCTTAATCTATCCCATGTACACACTGTATTCAGCCTGCCCATATTTTCTCAAATTCCCCTTTTTTATCCCTTACTGCATGAATCCACCTTTCAGCTTCCATTATCCGGTTAACCTCCCTTTTCCAATCCTCTAGTGTTGGGCAAGCGGTCTGTTTCCAGAATCTGGGGATTAATATTTTAGCTGCATTTAATAGGTGTGGTGTAATGCTCTTCCTATAGACTTTAATTGGGCCGGTTGTTCCATGAAACAAGAAGTCCAAAGGTGCACGCTCTATAGGTCTAGGGGTTAACCTCTCGATCCATGGTGCAACTGCTACCCAAAATTCTTTGATCCTGGGGCATTCCCACCACAAATGGAGAAGTGTACCCCTTTGCTCACACCCTCTCCAGCACCGGGCATCCGCTGCTGGATACATCTTATTTAGTCTTACTGGTGTCCTATACCACCTTGTCAGGAATTTATAGGCCATTTCCTGAACGTATGGACGTTGAATAAGTTGATTTAATCATTTTTTTAATTTGTTCATCTGACAGTACCTTGTTTAATTCCCTTTCCCATTCCCTAATAAAGTATGGAATTATATTCTTTTGGGTACCAAGTATCAGGCTATACATCTGAGACAACAGATGTCTATTTTCCCCCAAGCGTACACACTGGCTCTCAAACCTAGTTGTTCAGTTTAATGGTCTTAGAGAGGGTTTCATTTTTTTAAAATAGCTTGTCATTTGGTTGCATCTCCATCCTGATATGGATATATTCCCTAGTGCTGTAGCCAGCTCCGAGTAAGTTGCTAAGGTTCCCCGCGGGGCAAACTTGCCACAAGTGACATCTCCATCCCTCCCCCATGCCCCCAGGAATCCCCCTCCCTCCCCCGGTGGAAACCATGGGAAGCCCTCCTGTGGAGCTAAAGGGGACATCTGGGGGGAGTACTCTCCTGTTTTATTCAAATTGTCCCATGTTGTCAAAGAATTCCAGGTCAGGGGGGACGTCCACTTCGAAAGTCCTCTTGCCACACTCGGAATCCAGGTGGCTCCTACCAAATTCCTCCCCACTATAGCTTTTTCTAGTGGGACCCACATTTTACTAGAGGAGTCATGGCACCAATTCAGGATACGAACCAGCGACATTGCCTCATAGTATACTAATATATCGGGCAGGCCCAATCCTCCATCTGCCTTACTTCTACACAGGATGTCATATGTCAACCTTGGTCGTTTACTATTCCACACAAATGCTACAAAAGCCTTCCATATCTGTTTGAAAAAGATTCCTGGTAGTTTAATCGGGACTGTATATAACATGTAAATAATTCTGGGTAGTATACACATTTTGATGGCACTCACTCTTCCAAACTATGTTAGGTATTGTCCTGTCCATTTCTTTAAGTCCCCCTTTAGCCCTACCATTAGGGAGGCATAATTAAGATCATATAACATTTTTTGATCCGAGGTAATATGAACCCCTAAATAAAACAATGAGTCCTTCTTCCACACAAAGGGGTACTCCCTCCTCAGCATCCTTGCCATCTCTTGAGGGATGTGACTCGGGAGGAGTATTGATTTTTCATAGTTGATTTTAAAATTAGATAGGAGACCGTATCTGTCTAGTTCCTGCATGAGAGCCATTAAGGATGTCCAAGGTGCTGAGAGGTAGAACAGCAGATCATCAACATAGGCCGATACCTTATGTTCCACGTCCCCAACACCTATTCCCGATATCTCCCCATTGCCTCTAATCCTACAGAGAAATGGTTCTAATATAGCAAATATTAATGGGGAGAGTGGGCACCCTTGCCTTGTTCCGTTTCGTATGTTAAAATAGTAAAATTGTACCATTCACTTTAACCCTTGCTCTTGGATCTGCATAGAGGGCCATTATCCATCCCCTCATACGGTCACCCAGACCCACTCCCTTCAAGACTTCATTCATAAAGCCCCAGTTCACCCTATCGAAGGCTTTTTCTGCGTCCATCGATAGTACGATCTTTGGGGCTTTCTCTGGGCCAGGTTGTATAAAGTGGAGCAGGTGAAGTGCCCGGATGGTATTATCCCTTGCCTCGCATCCTTTTACAAAACCTGTCTGATCCGGGTGCACTAAATCCCCTATATGTTTTTGCAGTCTCAGAGCTAAGATTTTAGCAAGCAGTTTAGTATCTGAGTTGAGCAGAGAAATAGGCCTGTAGTTGGCACAATACTGAGGGTCTTTCCCTTCCTTTGGGATTATAGTTATGTACGCCACCAGGGCTTCTGGAGGCAGTGGGTTAACTGCATTAATTGAGTTAAAGTAATTGCATAACGGTTTTATCAGCTCCGAAGAAAATTTTTTGTAGTAAATATTTGTCAGGCCATCCGGGCCAGGACTTTTCCCTGTCGGTAAGGCTGCTATTGCTCTGCTCAACTTTTCTACTGTGATTGGATGTTCCATTTCTGCTTTAATTGTCTCTGATAGGGTCGGCATTGATGATTCCCTAATATACTCTCATATAACCTCCCTTCTTTGATCCTCTTTATTTTCTAATTGGGCTATCTCCGGTATCTGAATATTATATAAGGTCTCGTAGAATCTGTGAAATTCTTTCGCTATGGCCTGTGTTGCTACTACCTTTCTGTTGTGAATTAATAGGTTTAATAGGTTATGGACATGTCTAGATGCTTTTTAAGTTGTTTAGCCAAAAGTCGCCCGCATTTGTTCCCTTGCTCATAGAACCTGGGCAATGTATCTATATTTATTATTTATTCTTCGATCTAGGCATTGCGCAAGTTCTGTTCAAAGGTTCCCTAATTGTTGAATATCTGAGGGGTCTAAGTTTTTTTTTTAAGTTTTTTAATCTTTAGTACATTAATTTTCTCCAATAGCTCTGTCACTTCCTTTTTCCTTTCTTTCCTAATATAGGATCCATAGGCTATTAATTCTCCTCTTATAACTGATTTATGGACCTCCCACACTGACTGCTCTGACACCTCTCCTGGCATATTCCTTTCAAAATAGTCCCTTATTTTAGCTGTTAATTCTTTGGTTATCCTTTTGTTATCTAATAGTGATTCATTCAATCCCCAGGTTTGTTCTATATAACCTGCCTGGATCGGGGAAAGTGTTAACGTTATTGGGGCGTGATCCGAGATGGTTATAGCCTCGATGGTACAATTTCGGACATTTTCTAAATAGAATTGATCTACCATAAATATATCGATACGCGAATACATTTTATGTGCTTTAGAATAATAACTATAATCCTTTACTTCATTATGCAATACCCGCCAGCTATCAACCAAATGTTGGGTGCGTAAGAGTTGTTTTAAATACTTTAGGGCTCTATAAGATATAGAGGTTTTGCCTGATGTTGTGTCCAGACCTGGGTCCAACACCATGTTAAAATCTCCACCCAGGATCAAACACCCTTCCCTGAATTTCTCCAGCGTCCTCAACATTTCGGCAAGAAATGTAACTGTCCCCATATTTGGAGCGTAAATTGCAGCAAATGTGTATCGCTGGCCATGTATTACACCTTTGACAAATAAAAAACAACCTTCTCTGTCTGCTTGAACAGTACCCATGGGCAAGTTTTCTTAAACGCTATTGTATCCCCCCTTGCCCTAGCAATAGGTGATGTTGCATGATACCAATGGCTGAACATAAGAGAAGCCTGGAGTGGGAGGCAGGCTTAATGCAGGGCTTGCATGACATGGGAGCCGAGGAAACCGGCATGGATAGGGGTTAATAGAGTGCGAAGTGATATGCTATTGGAAAGGGGGGTGGTTAGGTTTAGTGTTCGCGGAGGGGGTAGGTGGAGTTAAGGGCCTTTGATCAGTCTCTTGCCACCGGATGAGGAAGCAGCTGCAGCGTGTCTCTCTCCCTTCAACATGGCAAGCATAGATGCTTTTCTTCTTCAATTGCTGGCCGCAGCTGATTCTCATGGCCCTGAATGGCTCCACAGACAGATCACGGTGATTACCGAGGAGGACTCACCGGTGGCAGGTACATCTGGGGCACGGCACGCTCGGAGGTCCCGACCTCTGGAACGCTTTTCACCCCCTCCTCCCCCCGAGCTTTGCGCCAACTAGGGAGCCCACGCATGGTGGACCCTGCGGGCGCATCGGTTCTGCCATCCACTCCGGCGGCCGGTGCGAGCACCGGGAGCAATCCCCGACGCCGGCGGAGCTCATCTGGCGGTGGCCGGGATGCGGCATCCCCCCCGGTCCCGCCAGCATGCCGTGGGAGACGGGAGCGCGCGACCAGCTCACCTAATGTGGCCCCTTTTAGGGAGTCGGCCCAGCGTGGGAGAGGTCGCCATGCGGGGACCGGTCAGTCGGTGCGAGCGACCGGTGTCCCCCTGTCCAACATCCAAGATGGTCGGTCCCTGAGGTCGGGGGGTGGAGCGAGTCGGGTACCCTCATCATCCGCATTGGCAGCAGGACCCAGCAGGAGAAGCGCTGGAAGCGCGGGAGCGAGGCACAGCACGGGGGCCGGGACAAACACTTCCAGACCCGTGCCTGTGGCCTCATCGGTTTCGATCCCGGTTACAGCGGGCCACCAGGATGCGACTTTCTCCCGGTCGGAGGGGGAGTTGTCTAGCTCCGAGGACGAAAGGCCAGTTCGGGCAGCAGCGGTGGAGACCGGACGTGCGGCTGTGGGACCCCCTCCTGTGCAGCCTGGTGAGTCCAATCTTAACACTCTATCTCCCTTTCAGGTGGTTTTGGGTGGTTTATTAGGTTTGGGGGCGGGGGCAGCGGGGGGGCAGGGTGCATCCCCTCCCCTGCCGGTATTGGCAGGCGCACCCTCTCCTCAGGCGGCAACCCTAGGGGCTGCAGCGTTAAGAGCGGGGTCTGATTTACAAACTCTCCTGTCGGGTTTGCGCTCGCTGGTTCAAAGTTTTGATGGGGTTTCAGTTGCCACTTCTCCTGTGCAGGGGTGGGTGCCCAGCCTGGCAGGGACAACTCTGCCGGTGGCGGGGGGGTCCAGTTCAGGGGACAGGCGAGGGTGGGGTGCAAGAGGGGTCAGTGAGTGTTGATAAGCCCACAACGAGTAAGGAATCAGGTAAAGCAGTCGACACGGTACGCTTGGCAGACGCAGCCGAGTGTGAAGTGTATGTTTGCTTTGAAGGTCCTTTGGGGGCACATCTCAAGACGGAGGTGCGGGAAAAAATCTGGAAAGGTGAGTACGTGGAGATTTTTTCCTTACTGCCGCTTGAAAAATTTAATTTAGGCAGGGTTCAAGAAGGATGAAGAAGAAAAGTGTAGGTATCGCCTTATTCCTTTGCCAATTGGCTCCAAGCGTTTGCTATTTTAGCAAGTGTGATTGGTGAAAAACAGCCAGAGTGCTGCTCTGCACTTTTTTGTTACTTGGACGCAATTGGCGAAGCTCAAAGGGTTTATGCGGGTTAGGCTTGGCTCCGATATGACGAACAATTTCGTCAGAGGAAGGCGGTTCGCCCCTTAATAGGCTGGGACCATAAAGACATCAGCTTATGGATGAAGCTTATGTCTGTTGCTCGGCCTGCTTCTACGTTATTTCCAGGCAGGGTCGGAGGTGCGGATGCCCCGGGACAGCCGGCCCCAAAAGTTAAAGGGGTGTGTTGGCAATTTAATGAGGGGGCCTGCAGGTATGGAAGCAGTTGCCGTTTCAAGCATGAATGCTCAGGTTGTGGGGGCGGGCACATGTTATCCCGGTGTTTCAAAAGAGGGAAAGGTAAGCTCAGGGATACTTCAGGAAAGAGGGAGGACTCCGGTGAGGGTGGAAAGGATGCATCCCTTTCTAAATAGATATCCAGATCGGGCGGCTGCCCGGTTGTTGGAGTCAGGTATTTCCGAGGGTTTACGTATTCCATGCGCGTTAAAAAATATTCCTCCTGTAGCCAGGAATTTGCAATCGGCTTTTGAACATCCAGGGGTAGTATCTGAGAAGCTAGCAAAAGAGGTGGCGTTGGGTCAGATGAGCGGCCCTTTTCCATCCCTCCCTAGGGCAGACCTGGTGGTTTCTCCCTTGGGGGTGGTACCCAAGAAAGAGCCGGGCAAATTCAGGTTGATTCATCACTTGTCTTTTCTTAAGGGGGGGTCTGTCAATGATGCCATTGATCCTGATGCATGCTCGGTGTCATATACATCGTTCGATGCGGTGGTTAATTGGGTTCGGCGTTATGGCCGGGGGCCCTCATGGCGAAGACTGACGTTGAGGTGGCTTTTCAGTTACTTCCAGTTCACCCTGACAGTTTTTACCTTTTGGGATGCCAATGGGAGGGGGAATATTATGTCGATCGGTGCCTGCCAATGGGCTGTTCTCATGCTCACTGTTTGAGACATTCAGTTCATTTGTGGAATGGGTTATACGCGATGTGTCGGGAATTAATTCCATCATTCATTATCTCGACGATTTCCTTCGTCTAAGGTGTGCGGGAATTTGCTGGCTACCCTTCAGCACATTTCGGCGCGTTTTGAAATACCATTGGCTCCTGTTAAAACGGTGGGTCCGGTCACCGAAATCAGCTTCCTAGGTATTATGATCGATTCCAGGGCCATGGAATGCTGCTTACAGGAAGACAAACTGCTGGTCCTTCAATCGGAGATCCGAGGTATGGTGGGTAAGCGCAAAATTCAGCTGCGCCAGTTGCAATCGCTGTTGGGAAAGCTGAATTTTGCTTGCAGGATTCTGCCCATGGGGCGTGTGTTTTGTCGCCGCTTGTCTGCGGCGACTGCAGGTGTCTCATCCCCGATACATTACATCACGCTGAGGCGGGAGCACAGGGAGGACCTGCGCATTTGGCATGCCTTCCTGGATTCATATAACGGCAGGGCATTGTGGATGGAGGGCCTGTTTAGTAATTTCGATATTGAGTTCTATACCGACGCGGCTGGGTCACCTGGCTTCGTGGCCTTCCTGGGGGGGCGGTGGTGTGCTGAGCGGTGGCCAGAGGAATGGCGTAAGGCCGGTTTCCTCAGAAATTTAGTCTTGCTAGAGCTATTCCCTGTTATCGTGGCAGTGGAAATTTGGGGGGAGGTTTTCAGAAATTGGAAAATAAGATTACACTGCGATAACATGGGGGTAGTTCAGGTCCTTAACCACTTGCCGACCGCCTCACGCCTATATACGTGAGCAGAGCGGCACGGGCAGGCAAAATCACGTACCTGAAACGTGATTGCCTTCCCGTGGGTGGGGGGTCCGATCGGACCCCCCCCCCCCCGGTGCCAGCTGCGGTCGGCATTTGGCTGGGAGAGTTGAGAGACAAGGGGGAGGCCATCCGATCGTGGCCCCCCCCTCGCGATCGCTCCCAGCCAATGAGAAACATCCCCTGCCTCTGTATAGTACACAGAGGCAGAGGATGTGATGTCATCTCTCCTCGGCTGGCCAGTTTCCGTTCCAGCGCCGAGGAGAGATGACATGTAAGTGCACCAACACACACACACAACACAGTAGAACATGCCAGGCATACATTACACCCCCGATCCCCCCCCGATCGCCCCCCGATCCCCCCCCAATCACCCCCCCCTGTCACAAACTGACACCAAGCAGGTTTTTTTTTTTTCCTGATTACTGCATAGTGTCAGTTTGTGACAGTTAGCAGTGGTAGGACAGTGAGTGTTACCCCCCTGTAGGTCTGGGGTACCCCCCTTACCCCCCCTAATAAAGTTTTAACCCCTTGATCACCCCCCCTCACCAGTGTCTCTAAGCGATCATTTTTCTGATCGCTGTATTAGTGTCGCTGGTGACGCTAGTTAGGGACGTAAATATTTAGGTTCGCCGTCAGTGTTTTATAGTGACAGGGACCCCCATATACTACCTAATAAATGTTTTAACCCCTTGATTGCCCCCTAGTTAACCCTTTCACCACTGATCACCATATAACTGTTACGGGTGACGCTGGTTAGTTCGTTTATTTTTTATAGTGTCAGGGCACCCGCCGTTTATTACCGAATAAAGGTTTAGCCCCCTGTAGGTCTAGGGTACCCCCCTTACCCCCCCTAATAAAGTTTTAACCCCTTGATCACCCCCTGTCGCCAGTGTCGCTAAGCGATCATTTTTCTGATCGCTGTATTAGTGTCGCTGGTGACGCTAGTTAGGGACGTAAATATTTAGGTTCGCCGTCAGTGTTTTATAGCGACAGGGACCCCCATATACTATCTAATAAATGTTTTAACCCCTTGATGGCCCCCTAGTTAACCCTTTCACCACTGATCACCGTATAACCGTTACGGGTGACGCTGGTTAGTTCATTTATTTTTTATAGTGTCAGGGCACCCGCCGTTTATTACCGAAAAAAGGTTTAGCCCCCTGATCGCCCGGCGGTGATATGCGTCGCCCTAGGCAGCGTCAGATTAGCGCCAGTACCGCGAACACCCACGCACGCACCGTACACGCACTGTACACCTCCCTTAGTGGTATAGTATCTGAACGCATCAATATCTGATCCGATCAGATCTATACTAGCGTCCCCAGCAGTTTAGGGTTCCCAAAAACGCAGTGTTAGCGGGATCAGCCCAGATACCTGCTAGCACCTGCGTTTTGCCCCTCCGCCCGGCCCAGCCCAGTCCAGCCCACCCAAGTGCAGTATCGATCGATCACTGTCACTTTTTTTTGTAGCGTTTTGGTGAACTGGCAAGCACCAGCGGCCTAGTACACCCCGGTCGTAGTCAAACCAGCACTGCAGTAACACTTGGTGACGTGGCGAGTCCCATAAGTGCAGTTCAAGCTGGTGAGGTGGCAAGCACAAGTAGTGTCCCGCTGCCACCAAAAAGACAAACACAGGCCCGTCGTGCCCATAGTGCCCTTCCTGCTGCATTCGCCAATCCTAATTGGGAACCCACCGCTTCTGCAGCGCCCGTACTTCCCCCATTCACATCCCCAACCAAATGCAGTCGGCTGCATGAGAGGCATTTATATATCCTCCCAAGTACCCCTACCCAACGAACCCCCCCAAAAAAGATGTTGTGTCTGCAGCAAGCGTGGATATAGACGTGACGCCCACTATTATTGTCCCTCCTGTCCTGACAATCCTGGTCTTTGCATTGGTGAATGTTTTGAAATCTACCATTCACTAGTTGAGTATTAGTGTAGGGTACAGCATTGCACAGACTAGGCACACTTTCACAGGGTCTCCCAAGATGCCATCGCATTTTGAGAGACCCGAACCTGGAACCGGTTACAGTTATAAAAGTTACAGTTACAAAAAAAAAGTGTAAAAAAAAAAAAAACACAAACAAAAATAAAAAAAAATAGTTGGCGTTTTATTGTTCTCTCTCTCTCTATTGTTCTGCTCTTTTTTACTGTATTCTATTCTGCAATGTTTTATTGTTATTATGTTTTATCATGTTTGCTTTTCAGGTATGCAATTTTTTATACTTTACCGTTTACTGTGCTTTATTGTTAACCATTTTTTTGTCTTCAGGTACGCCATTCACGACTTTGAGTGGTTATACCAGAATGATGCCTGCAGGTTTAGGTATCATCTTGGTATCATTCTTTTCAGCCAGCAGTCGGCTTTCATGTAAAAGCAATCCTAGCGGCTAATTAGCCTCTAGACTGCTTTTACAAGCAGTGGGAGGGAATGCCCCCCCCCACCGTCTTCCGTGTTTTTCTCTGGCTCTCCTGTCTCAACAGGGAACCTGAGAATGCAGCCGGTGATTCAGCCAGCTGACCATAGAGCTGATCAGAGACCAGAGTGGCTCCAAACATCTCTATGGCCTAAGAAACCGGAAGCTACGAGCATTTTATGACTTAGATTTCGCCGGATGTAAATAGCGCCATTGGGAAATTGGGGAAGCATTTTATCACACCGATCTTGGTGTGGTCAGATGCTTTGAGGGAAGAGGAGAGATCTAGGGTCTAATAGACCCCAATTTTTTCAAAAAAGAGTACCTGTCACTACCTATCATAGGGGATATTTACATTCCCTGAGATAACAATAAAAATGATTTAAAAAAAAAAAATGAAAGGAACAGTTTAAAAATAAGATAAAAAAGCAAAAAAATAATAAAGAAAAAAATAAATAAATAAAAAGCACCCCTGTCCCCCCTGCTCTCGCGCTAAGGCGAACGCAAGCGGCGGTCTGGCGTCAAATGTAAACAGCAATTGCACCATGCATGTGAGGTATCACCGCGAAGGTCAGATCGAGGGCAGTAATTTTAGCAGTAGACCTCCTCTGTAAATCTAAAGTGGTAACCTGTAAAGGCTTTTAAAGGCTTTTAAAAATGTATTAATTTTGTTGCCACTGCACGTTTGTGCGCAATTTTAAAGCATGTCATGTTTGGTATCCATGTACTCGGCCTAAGATCATTTTTTTTATTTCATCAAACATTTGGGCAATATAGTGTGTTTTAGTGCATTAAAATTTAAAAAAGTGTGTTTTTTCCCCAAAAAATGCGTTTGAAAATCGCTGCGCAAATACTGTGTGAAAAAAAAAAAAATGAAACACCCACCATTTTAATCTGTAGGGCATTTGCTTTAAAATAATATATAATGTTTGGGGGTTCAAAGTAATTTTCTTGCAAAAAAAAATAATTTTTTCATGTAATCAAAAAGTGTCAGAAAGGGCTTTGTCTTCAAGTGGTTAGAAGAGTGGGTGATGTGTGACATAAGCTTCTAAATGTTGTGCATAAAATGCCAGGACAGTTCAACCCCCCCCCAAATTACCCCATTTTGGAAAGTAGACACCCCAAGCTATTTGCTGAGAGGCATGTCGAGTCCATGGAATGTTTTATATTGTGACACAAGTAGCGGGAAAGAGACAAATTTTTTTTTTTTTTTTTGCACAAAGTTGTCACTAAATGTTATATTGCTCAAACATGCCATGGGAATATGTGAAATTACACCCCAAAATACATTCTGTTGCTTCTCCTGAGTACGGGGATACCACATGTGTGGGACTTTTTGGGAGCCTAGCCGCGCACGGGACCCCGAAAACCAAGCACCGCCTTCAGGCTTTCTAAGGCCGTAAATTTTTGATTTCACTCTTCACTGCCTATCACAGTTTCGGAGGCCATGGAATGCCCAGGTGGCACAAACCCCCCCCCCAAATTACCCCATTTTGGAAAGTAGACACCCCAAGCTATTTGCTGAGAGGTATAGTGAGTATTTTGCAGACCTCACTTTTTGTCACAAAGTTTTGAAAATTGAAAAAAGAAAAAAAACATTTTTTTTCTGGTCTTTCTTCATTTCCAAAAACAAATGAGAGCTGCAAAATACTCACCATGCCTCTCAGCAAATAGCTTGGGGTGTCTACTTTCCAAAATGGGGTCATTTGGGGGGGGGTTTGTGCCATCTTGGCATTTTATGGCCTTCAAAACTGTGATAGGTAGTGAGGAGTAAAATCAAAAATGTATGCCCTTAGAAATCCTGAAGGTGGTGCTGGGTTTTCGGGGCCCCGTACGCGGCTAGGCTCCCAAAAAGTGCCACACATGTGGTATCCCCGTACTCAGGAGAAGCAGCTGAATGTATTTTGGAGTGCAATTCCACATATGCCCATGGCCTGTGTGAGCAATATATCATTTAGTGACAACTTTTTGTAAATTTTTTTTTATTTTTTTTTTTTGTCATTATTCAATCACTTGGGACAAAAAAAATAAATATTCAATGGGCTCAACATGCCTCTCAGCAATTTCCTTGGGGTGTCTACTTTCCAAAATGGGGTCATTTGGGGGGGTTTTGTACTGCCCTGCCATTTTAGCACCTCAAGAAATGACATAGGCAGTCATAAACTAAAAGCTGTGTAAATTCCAGAAAATGTACCCTAGTTTGTAGACGCTATAACTTTTGCGCAAACCAATAAATATACGCTTATTGACATTTTTTTTACCAAAGACATGTGGCCGAATACATTTTGGCCTAAATGTATGACTAAAATTTAGTTTATTGGATTTTTTTTATAACAAAAAGTAGAAAATATCATTTTTTTTCAAAATTTTCAGTCTTTTTCCATTTATAGCGCAAAAAATAAAAACGGCAGAGGTGATCAAATACCATCAAAAGAAAGCTCTATTTGTGGGAAGAAAAGGACGCAAATTTCGTTTGGGTAGAGCATTGCATGACCGCGCAATTAGCAGTTAAAGCGACGCAGTGCCGAATTGTAAAAAGTGCTCTGGTCAGGAAGGGGGTAAATCCTTCCGGGGCTGAAGTGGTTAATCAAGTGACGGCCTCTTCAATGCCAGTGGTGTGTTTGTTGCGGCACCTGGTGTTGCGTTGTTTGCAGTTTAATGTTTTTCTGTACGCCGTGCATATTCCTGGCACCTCTAACACTATTGCTGATGCTTTGTCTCGGTTTCAGTGGGACAGATTCCAGGCGGTGTCACCTGCAGTGGAGCAGCACAGGTATCCATGTCCTCCGGAGTTGTGGCAAATACCGTTGGAATCATCGCAGATTTGATCAGGAAGTCGGTTTGTGCGAGTACATGGGCAGCATACGCTAAAGTTTGGCAGGAATGGTGTGGGTTGCTGGGATGGGTGGACAGTGAAGTTGGAGTAGGAAGAGTGACAGCATTATTGTACTTTATTGGGTTGAATTTTGAACGGGGGGTGTCAGCCTCAGCTATGGATCGCAAAATGGGGGGATTGGCATTCTGGTTTAAAATGATGGGGGAAGGGGATGCCACAAGAGAGTTTATGGTCCGGCAAGTTTATGGTCCGGCAAGCCTTGAAGGGGTACAGGAGAGGGGCAAAAAGGAGGGACAGCAGACGCCCGGTCACTTTATCCATACTGGAGCAGCTGCTGGGGGAGGTAAGTAAAGTGTGTACTTCAGTTTATGAAGCTGGATTGTTTGTGGCATTTATTCTGGCGTTTTATGGGGCGTTTAGGCTAGGCAAGCTGGTTAGTCCTTCCAGGCGTGCGCATGGGGGACTTCAGTTTGGGGATGTGCACTGTAGTTCTGCGGCTGCAGCTCTTTTTCTTCGCAGGTCTAAAACAGAGGTAAGTATGTGCATGTTTATGCTATCCCTGGCCTGCCCGGTTTCTGCTATACGGCAGTTCCTGGATTGCCGCCCGGTGAGCGGGGGTTCCTTTTTGGTCCATCGTGATGGATCTTCGCTATCCCGATATCAGTTCATTTCCGTTTTTCGTCGTTGTTTATTATCGGCAGGTCATGATCCTTCCGTTTACGCTTCTCACTCCTTCCGCATTGGGGCTGCCACAGAAGCAGCCAGGTGGGATTTGGACAGTTCAGTTATTAAGCGGATAGGGCGGTGGGAATCAGAGCGGTTTAAACTTTATATACGCCCTCACTTGGTTTAGATGAACGGGGTTGGTCATGTTCAGTTGTGTATGTGTTGGGGCTTTTTTGTTTATTTGTTTCTACATGCTCCTTAATTTTTATTTCAGATGCCGGTGTTGGTCTTGTATGGATTATGGGACATTCATTTGTGTTTTGGGGGGCTCGAAGGGCGGATGTACGCCCAAATGGTCGACAGTTGGGAGTGCCGGGAGAGGTCGCTATGGTGCACTGGATCGGAGTTCCTGGCATGCTGTGGAGCAGCGTGATACCGGAAATCCACAAGTACGCCAGTTTGGATCACGCCCCAGATGTGTTAGTGCTACATGTTGGGGGTAATGATTTGGGGGTTAGATCTATGGGTCACCTTATTAGGGATATAAAATTTGATGTCCTTAGGATCCGTACTGATTTTCCCCGTACTATGGTGGTGTGGTCGGACATTGTGGGCCGTACGTCCTGGAGGTTTGCTAGATCTGTACAAAAACTCAACAAAACGTGGATCAAAGTGAATAAGGAGGTGGGTCGTTTTATAGTTCGCAATGGAGGTTTAGTGGTTCGACATCGGGAACTGGAGGTGGAGACTTACAGATACCTAAGGGGAGATGGGGTCAACCTTAATGCGGTAGGCATTGATTTGTGGAGTCTGGGCTTGGAGGATGGGGTACAGCGGGCTCTGCATTGTGTGGGGTGCTCCCAGTGGTGTAAGGTTTCACACCTGTGGTCTGTGGCGGTTGGGGATCCTTGGAGGTATTGAAAATGAAGAATAAAGTGATGGAAGTGGGGAACCATTATCGGTATGGTATCCTTTTGGTGATGCCAGTTAACTAAGGTTTAGCTGCCATTGGAAGATGGGTATCAGCGGGTAGATTTGATTAATGTCGTTTGAGTCGGAGCGGCCGCGACTGATGGCCGTGTTCTGACACGCTGATACGGTGATGTGTGGTCGGTGCCTCCAGGGATCCCTGACAATGGTTTAAAATGTTTCTGATAATATATGGTGTTTTTTACCTAAGAAAAGGTATGGTTAAAATGTTTAATAAAGTGACCACGTGTGGCCAATTTACTCCAAAATGGGTGGTCTGGTTATTTTAGAGGTTAAGTACGTATTAGGTATTTATAAGTATTAGGATGGTATAGGCCAAACCATAGTCATGTCCCGGCATATTAGGTGTAAACCTCTCCCTGAAGTGCGTTTCTTGTAGAAATGCTATGTCCGCTGCATGATACTGTAATTCATGCCAAAGTTGGCCCCTTTTGTGTTGTGAGCCCAGTCCCTTCACATTATAGGATTAAATCTTTAATGGTGTAGCCATCTCTCAAAAAAAAAAAAAAAAAAAACAATACCCACGATATATTGTATTCTTTGCCATTTGCTGGGAAAAAAAGAAAAAGAAAAAAAAAAAATACACACAATCTTGTACCGCCCCTCCCCCCCCCCCCCAAGACACTCCATATATATATCCCCATTTGGAACATCCTATCTAACTGGTAGGGGGGTCCACGCACACCCCCTGTGCCTGGTGCCCTCCACCCCCTCACTAATACCAGTTCAACCAATCCCATTATATCGGACCTACCTAAGAGACCAGAATAACTCTAGATACCCCTCTCTGATTCCCTCCTTCCCAAGCTCTTTTCTCTTATATTCTCCCGGTGTCTAAGTCTTGACTATATCATCTAGGAATCCTTTTTTAATGTTAATGAGTTCCCTGTAACAACCTTCTATACTATGTCTTATGCCCCGTACACACGGTCGGACTTTGTTCGGACATTCCGACAACAAAATCCTAGGATTTTTTCCCACGGATGTTGGCTCAAACTTGTCTTGCATACACACGGTCACACAAAGTTGTCGGAAAATCCGATCGTTCTAAACGCGGTGACGTAAAACACGTACGTTGGGACTATAAACGGGGCAGTGGCCAATAGCTTTCATCTCTTTATTTATTCTGAGCATGCGTGGCACTTTGTCCGTCGGATTTGTGTACACACGATCGGAATTTCCGACAACGGATTTTGTTGTCGGAAAATTTTATATCCTGCTCTCAAACTTTGTGTGTCGGAAAATCAGATGGAAAATGTGTGATGGAGCCTACACACGGTCGGAATTTCTGACAACAAGGTCCTATCACACATTTTCCGTCAGAAAATCCGACCGTGTGTACGGGGCATTACACTGGTAGGATCAGTGCCCCCCTCCCTCCACAGTAACAACTAGTTTCCTCCACCTACACCTATTACCTATGTGTCACCTATTACACATATTTCATATACCAGGGTCCACAACTCATACCACTCCCTGGATCCATTCACTTAGAATTAAGTCCCTTATATTTTATACAATTAAGTTATCTTATTTGGGACTAAGCCTCCCACTATTCGGGACTATGCCTCCCATGATGATTTCTACGTTGGCCCTTAGGGGAGACTTGATGCCATTGTTCAGGCCGCTGTAGGGAGGTCCCCTTTTTTTTGTGTCCTCCAATCTGTAAAGTCTACTGCCGGAAGATCCAGTGTTTCCACAAATGACTGTAGGTCGTCCTTAGTATGTAGAGTTGCTGTTCTGCCATTTCTAGAAGCCGTCAGGCTGAATGGGAACCCTCAGCGATAATTCACCTCCTTTAAGCGCAGGGTTTCAAGCAGAGGCCGAATCGCTCGGCGTTGGAACAAAGTCCTGCGTGTTAGATCTGGGTATAGCGATAGAGTCATACCATCAAATAAGATTTCAGGGCTGCTGCGGGCCATTTTCATAATGGTTTCCTTTATTATATATTTATGTACTCTACATATAACATCCCTGGATTTCTCCCTATTCTGAGTGGAATATGTGGGGACTCGGTGAATCTATCTATCTCAATACATTCAGGTGCGGGGCCCCCATAATCTGCCAAAAAAATTTTTGGACTACTGAGATTAAATCAGTTGTTTGGATTGTTTCAGGTAACTATTTTAAATGGATGTTCTGCCTTCTGTCCCTGTTCTTGTAATCGTCTAACTGATCTTTATATAGATTTAGGACATCCTCATGTTCTTTAATCAAATCTTGGACTTCTGTCACTGCCTGTATCATTACCTCATGGTTCTCTTCCAAACTTTCCACCCTATGCCCCAGTGCCCTTGTATCTTCTTTTAGGTCCTCTATCGCCTGCTGGAAAGCCTGCTCCACTGTGCTGATTAGTTGCTGGATATCAGTCTTTGTAGGGAGGGCCCTCAGTAGATCTTTAACTTCCCTAATTTCTCTCTCAGTGTCTCCAGCATCTTCCCTTGGTACCAGGGGCCGTGTCTCCCTTTCTTCCAGTGGGGGATATGTGGAGTAGCTGGGATCTGCCAATGTTTGTTTTTTCTCCCTCGCTACTAATTCTCCCTCCACAAATAGGGTCCCTTTCTCTACCATAGCCAGGTCTCCCTTAAAAGATGAAGCATCCAGGGCCTTACTATTTGCGGGTTCGGGGGCGCTATGTTCCAATATCAGGGTGTCCACTTTTTGCATGTCTCCGTCTTTATTTTCACCCCCCTCTTGGTCCTTTTCCATCCTTCCCATATTAGGCACCCCCTCTTCAGGCCCCAGACTGTCTTGTCCCCACCCTGCTGTATCTTTTCTCGTGCTTGGAGAGTGTTGTTTAGCATTAGGGATGTTTCTCTCAGGTAGCTTCCTCCCTCGTCCTATTGTCCGGGATCCCCTTCCTTGCTCTGTGTGGGTTCGTCCAGCAACTTGTACACTACGGCCTGATGTCAGCGACTTACAGTCCATTTGCTTCCCACTATCTTGCCTGGCCTCCATTGCCCCACCACCTCTCTCTTCCTGCCCTCCCATATGGTATCTCTGCTCTGCACGGGGGGAGAGATAAAGTAGTATCCCTCCTGACTCACTCCGGTTTCCTTTTGCCGGTTGCTGCGCAGCTTGTCGGCGTGTGGTCATTGCTGATATCAATATCTCATATATAATTTTTAGGGAGGGGGATCGGTAATCCACAAAAGTTATATAAAGTTATGTAAATATACAGTGGAGCAGTAAAACCCAACCAGGATAGAAGAGATGAAGCTGCTAGCCGTATATGTCCTTATATTCTTTTTCCTTTTTTTTTCTCCTCTCCTCCTTCTCTCCTTCCTTCTTTTTTTCCCCTTTTTTCTTTCTCTTTTTTTTCTTCCCCCCCTCTCTCTCTTCTAACCTTTTAGGGGAAGGGAGACCCCCAAAAAGCAATCTCTATGAGTCAGGACAGGCTGCTCCTGTTCACGATGGAGTGTTCCTCCCCCTTTTGAACTTTACAGGGAGGTATGCAGGGGGATGTATGCGTGGGGGCTTGCAAATGTGTGCATTATCCCTTTTTCCCTTTGCAGGCCTTCTCAAAGGAAGGAAAAGAAGAGTTTTTATGTAGAGTTGACTAGCAATGGGCAAATAAAACAAGCTAGTGGATCAGTTCAGTCATATTCAGTCAAAGTTTTTCCACAGTCTTTCACCACTATAACGCTATAGACCAGAGAGGATCAAAGCAGACAGTTTTTCAATTATATCAATAGTCCTCGTCCTCCTGATCCTACTCCACCTGGCCAGCTTCCTTAGCAGCACTTTAGTTTTTAATATATGAGATAGGCATAAGAATGCTCCTACCCGATATTCAGAAACATCCATGCATTTCATCCATCCGGCATTCACCCTACCGGGCATCTCAGGCACGGTTGAGCGGTGTGAGGCTTCTCCGGGCTTGTGTAAAAGTTGCTGTCCCGCCTCATCCCTGCTGCTGTTTGCTGCCAGTCCACCCGTCCTCCGGGGCTCTGGGCTCCAAGCTCCTCCGATATTTTCCGCCACCGCCCTCTCACAGCACAGGCATGTAACAGCAGCTTTCAATCCGTGCGATGATATCACCCGCTGGATGTCTCACTGTGGCCGCTCACCCCTATACACGGGGAGACGCCAGCCGGCAGTCGATCAGCTGAGCGGTGAGCGTCCGGACCTCTAAGTAGGTAACAGGTATCAGCAGCTCGTTCCGGACCAGTCTGTAGTTAACATCGCCAAAGGCGTCAGTAAATTTCGACACAAGAGCTCAAACTAACTTCAACATGTTCGCTCAGGGAGGAGCCCTTGGACGCTCAGAGCATCACACCTGTGGGCCGGTGCATCCCTAATTGATTGGCCTTGTCCCCATGTTGATGGGGAGAAGGGCCTCATCCCCACAACCCTTGCCCGGTGGTTGTGGGGGTCTAAGGGCGGGGGGCTTATTGGAATTTGGAAGCCCCCTTTAACAAAGGGACCCCCAGATCCCGTGTGAATTGGTAATGGGGTACAAATGTACCCCTACCATTTCACAAAAAAAGTGTCAAAAAGGTTAAAAAACACAAGAGACGGTTTTTGACAAGTCCTTTATTAATTTCTTGTTCTTCCATCTTCTTTCTTCTGGTCTTCCTTTGGTTTTCTTCTTCTTCCTGCATCTTCTTCTTCTCCATCTTCTTCTTCTCCATCTTCTTCTTCCTCCGCTCTTCTCACCACACATCTTCCTCAGGCTTCTTCTCCGCTCCGTCCGCCCTCAGTGGGAGTCTTCCGCCGTGTGACGCTTCGTTTCTTCTGACACTTCTTATATAACGGATGGCGGGGCCACCCGGTGACCACGCCCTCCTCTGACACACGGGGACTTCACAAGGAATTCCCTGTGGCTTTCCCTGTGTTGTCAGAGGGGGGCGGGGTCACCCGTTTACGTAACCGGGAAGAAGAAATCAATAAAGGACTTGTCAAAAACTGTCTCTTGTGTTTTTTAACCTTTTTGACACTTTTTTTTGTGAAATGGTAGGGGTACATTTGTACCCTATTACCAATTCACACAGGGGGGGCCGGGATCTGGAGGTCCCCTTGTTAAAAGGGGGTTCCAGATTCCGATAAGCCCTCGCTCGCAGACCCCCACAACCACCGGGCAAGGGTTGTGGGGATGAGGCCCTTCTCCCCATCAACATGGGGACAAAGTGCTTTGGGGGCTACCAATGTGAGGGCACTCTCTCATCCCCCCTCTTTTCCTGCGGCCTGCCAGGTTACGTGCTCAGGTAAGGGACTGGTATGGACTTTTGGGGGGACCCCACGCCATTTTATTTTTAAATTTTGGTTCGGTGTTCCCCTGTGAGGGAATCCCATGCCATTTTTATCAATGAACTTCTTTGTGTATTGCCGGACAGACAATTCATTATATCCGGCGCTAGCGACAGTAGTTTTACAGTAGTTAGTAGTGATAGTAGCGATAGTAGTTTTACATGACCTTTTTTCCTTTATAAATGTCATTTTGCTGTCAGACTGGTCTAAACACGGGAAACATGCGCCCCTTTACAGGCATACCATAGACACCCCCCAGGTAGTAGTGATAGTAGCGATAGTAGTTTTACATGACTTTTTTTCCTTTATAAATGTAATTTTGCTGTCAGACTGTTCTAAACACGGGACACATGCATCCCTTTACAGGCATACTATAGACACCCCCCAGGTACACAATTTAAAGGAATATTACACGTTTATTGTTTCACTTTAAGCATTATTAAAATCACTGCTCTCGAAAAAACGGCCGTTTTAAATTTTTTTTGCATTGATACATGTCCCCTGGGGCAGGACCCAGGTCCCCAAACACTTTTTATGACAATACCATGCATATAAGCCTTTAAAATTAGCACTTTTGATTTCTCCCATAGACTTTTAAAGGGTGTTCTGCGGCTTTCGAATTTTCCGCAAACACCCCAAATTGTTCATTGTTCGGCAAACGGGTAAACAGCCAATGTTCGAGTCAAACATAAAGCCCATCCCTATTGACAACATAATCAGACAGTCTTTCTTCTTTGTATTGATGGGTGTGCTCAAACTTGTACATCAGATCAGGCAGTTTCTCCACCCTACCATAAACGGCACTCAGGGCTTCAATGTAATCCATTGTCACACATTCAGGCTTTTCCCTCCCCAGACTCCGTATGACATCTGGCCAGGGCCATCTTTAACGAGCTAAAGGGCAGTTGCCAAGGGCCCAAATATTGTTGGGGGCTCAAAGCAACTGTCCCTTGAGCCAACGCTGCCCATAAATATTCTTCCAGTGTAGCGAGTGCAGCAGATTCCCCATTTGCTCTCCTGGCTGGTTGACACAAGCGGCCCCACTGCGAGTGTGACAGGGGAGAGGCAAGCTGTGGGCTGAATGTGCTGGAGTCCGGTCGCCCCACTTCTCCCTATATAAGCACCAGAGCGGCTATTACAGGAAGTGAGGCACAGCGGCCCAGTGTTCCCCCGCTCTCCCCCGCCCCTTCTCCAATCAGCAGGGCTAAGATTCAAGACACAGAGCGGGCTTTGATTGTTCTCCTTAACCCCTCTCCTGTCAGCAGTGAAGGAGGGTGAATTAATAAAGCAGCGGCTGGACCAGAGCAGCTTACAGAGGGGGACACGAGTGGTAATGGTGTGCAGTAACTTCTAGCAACCCAATCACTGAGCAGTAATGTGTGCAGTAATCTCTAGCAACCCAATCAGTGAGCGGTAATGTGTGCAGTAATCTCTAGCAACCCAATCAGTGAGCGGTAATGTGTGCAGTAACCTTTAGCAACCCAATCAATGAGCGGTAATGGTGTGCACTGATCTCTTGCAACCCAATCAATAAGTGGTAATATGTGTAGTAACATCTAGCAACCCAATCAGTGAGCAGTGATGGTGTGCAGTAATCTCTAGAAACCCAACCAGTGAGCGGTAATGTGTGCAGTAATCTCTAGGAACCCAATCAGTGAGTGATAACGTTGTGCAGTAACCTCTGGCAACCCTATCAGTGAGCGGTAACGGTGTGCAGTAACTTCTAGCAACCCAATCAGTGAGCGGTAATAGTGTGCAGTTACCTCTAGCAACCAATCAGTGAACAGCAATGATGTGAAGTAACTTTTATCAACCCAATCAGAGAGCTGTAATGGTATGTAGTAACATCTAGCAGCCCAATCAGTGAGCGGTAATGGTGTGCAGTAACCTCTAGCAACCAATCTGTGAGCGGTAATGGTGTGCAGTAACCTCTAGCAACCAATCAGTGAGCGGCACTGATGTGTAGTAACCTAACAACCAATCAGTGAGGTGTAATAATGTGCAGTAACCTCTAGCAACTAATTAGTGAGCAATAAGGATGTGCAGTAACCTCTAGCACTTAATCAATGAGCCTGGACCAATCAGTGAGTGTGGACCAGTTCCTTATGTTTACATTATTAAAGTGATTCTGAAAAGCTGTCATGACCTTGCAGTAATACATTCATGACCTGTCTGTCTCTTACTTGGCCTGTGTATCAGCCTTGAGGCTTGTGCTCTCACACCTGCATGCTTAAGTAATCTTTCCTCTGTGTGGCTCCACCCTAGCCTCAACAGGAACCACTATTTAACACCGTATATTCCAAGCCTGCCTTACCGTGCAATATTGTGTGTTTGGTTTCCTGTTTGCCATGTGCTCTAGTTTGTCTCCCTACCTTGGCTCCAGTCTCTGAAGATGATCAGGAGTACGAGGTTAGTCAAATTTTGGATTCTCGCTTCTAACAAGGTGTCCTTCAATATCTCATGGATAGGAACGTTTTCGGTCCTGAGGAGAGATCTTGGATTTCTGCATCTGAAGTCTTCGCACCTCGTCTTCTGAGGCAGTTCCATTTGAAGTTCCCCTCCAAGCCTGGTCCAAAGCGGCATAGGGGGAGGCCTCGTAAGAGGGGGGGTACTGTCATGACCTTGCAGTAATACATTCATGACCTGTCTGTCTCTTATCTGGTCTGTGTATCAGCCTTGAGGCTTGTGCTCTCACACCTGCATGCTTAATTATTCTTTCCTCTGTGTGGCTCCACCCTAGCCTCAACAGGAACTACTATTTAACACTGTATATTCCAAGCCTACCTTGCCGTGCAATATTGTGTGTTTGGCTTCCTGTTTGCTGTGTGCTCTAGTTTGTCTCTGTCTCTGTTACCGATCTTGGCGTATTCCCGACTATTCCTGTCTGCTTGTGACCCTGACCTTTGGCGCGTTCTCGACTATCCCTGTTTGCCTGTGACCCTGACTTTTGGCGTGTTCTCTGTTATCCTTGTCTGCTAGTCGCCCCGACATTTGGCTACCTCCTTACTATTCCTTGCTGTCCTGGGCTGCTGTTTCCTCTCCATCCTCCTGTAGCCTACCGTGAGCGTGAGCTGGGAGACCCTGGGGGCCGCGACCTGGAGCCAGTTGCAGCCCAGTCCATCCTCACCACTAGAGGCTCTGGTGAACACCAACTGGCTCTTAGACTCCGCGCCCTGGGGAATCTATGCTCTAACTCACTGTGGGATCCTTGTTGGTGCTCCAGGGAACCTGCCTTCCTGAACCACCCCGAGTTCCATCTGCAGCAGTCAGCCTTAGGGTCCACTATCATATCGGTGCACTCCTGACCCCAACGGGGTGCATCTGTTAGCTGGATACAGGTGACCTGACAAAGGCTTTCTCTTTAAAAAAAAAAATTGATAACATACATGAACTTACCTGCTTTGTTTAATGGTTTTGCACAGAGCAGCTCCAGTTCTCCTCTTCTTGGGTCCCCCATTGTCCCTCCTAGCCCCCCCCCTGCCGAGTGCTCCCAGAGCAAGCAGCTTACAATGGGGGCATTCAAGCAGGCTCATTCCCAAGCTGCGGCTCTGTGTGTCTATTCACACACACAGAGCTACAGCTTGGCTCTGCCCACTCTCTCAACTGTGACTGACAGCAGCGAGAGCTAATGTCTCTGCCAATGAAGAGGTAGAGTTCCTGGGGAACGGAGGCTCTCATGCACATTGCTGGATCAAGATACTGCTCAGGTGAGTATTGGGGGGTGGCGCTGGGGGCCCCAAGAAAATGTTGCCCAGGGTCCAATCAATATTAAAGACAACCCTGCATCTGGCGCGGGACTCCTGAGACTCTTACCTATTCTGTGTCTTTTCATACCTTCTGGCACACTCACTCCTCTACTGCTTGTAAGGCTTGATCTATGCAGCTCTCAAACCCTTCCTCTCCTCCAGATGTGAAAATGCACCGATGATGCAGAAAAAGTCCGATGGGGCATACACGCGGTCGGAATATACAATAAAAGGCTTCCATCAGACTCTTTCTGTCGGAAATTCCGCTCGTGTGTACGCGGCATAATAATTTCTTGAAACTATTGATGTCCCCCGCTGAGACCACCGCCTATGAAAGGGAATTCCACATCCTTACTGCTCTTACAGTAAAAAACCCTTTACGTAGTTTAAGGTTAAACCTCTTTTCTTCTATTTTTTTTTTTTTTTCACAAGAAGTTTTTTTTATTTTTTCAATAACACAACAACAGGGGAAAGAAAAAGAAAAAGAAGAAAAGAAACAAATTGGTGTACATTCAATATACAGTGATCACATTCACAATACATTTAAGGAAAATATAGGTGTTTTTTTTTTTAACTAACAGTCAGACTCTCCTACAATTGAAAAAGGGGGGAGAGGGAGAGGGAAGGAGGGGGGGGGTAGAAGAAGGAATAGGCTCCACATCTTATCTTCAGCTACACATTGCAGAACCTATGTCAAAAATGCTCGTACATATATTCGGTTCAGTTCCTTGCATCAAAGACTTATCAGCAGCCATCTTCAGGGAACAATAACTCTGCTACTCTGGCCCTAATCTAGGACCAACTGTTCTTCTTGGACCCATGGACCCCAAATTTTGAAAATTTTTTGGGGGCAATTACGGCCTAGATAGGTCAGTTAATATAGTGGGAGGGCATTATTTATGAGCTTCTTCCATTGTTGAATTGTTGGGGGGGTAGGTCCCTTCCACTGGAGCAATATTGCCTTTCTAGCATAAAAGGCTGCATAAAACACAAATAATTTCTTAGATTGGGGACCTGCCAAGTTATCCACTACACTGAGCAACAACTGGATAGGATCACACTGTACGCTCAGTCCACTGACGGAGCTAGCAGTGGCTACCACCTCTCTCCAGAAGGTTTGTATATGCTGACATGCCCATACAACATGAAAAAACGATCCCTCCTCCGAGGTGCATTTAGGGCAGAGCGGGTTGCTATCTTGGTATATTTTAGCTAGACGCTGTGGCATGAAATATGCTCTGTGTAAAAATTTAAGTTGGACGAACCTGTCGCGGGCAGATATCACCAGGGGGAGGTACTGCTGAATGCCCTCCTCCCAGTCATCATCAGCCAGCGAGGGTATATCCCCCTGCCAGACCAAGAACAGCTGTGAGACCTTAGAAGTATCCATTCCTACCAGTTGTGAGTACAAGGCTGGTAAGGGCTTAGTCTCCTCCGCTACACTCAGCAGGCGCTCTAAACCAGTGGTTATCAGCACTGGAGGTACAGGAAACTGGGAGCGATAGGCATGCCGGAGTTGGAGATACCTAAAAAACATTTGGTTAGGCAAGTCCTTTGTTGCTTCAACTTATCAAACGAGAGCAGGCCAACAGGGGACATTATATCTGCTAGTGTTTTAATGCCATATTGAGCCCACAGCACCGGGTCTGGTACAGTCCAGAAGTGCGGCAACCGCGGGTTCCCCCGCAGTGGAGTGCGAGGGGACCAACTATAAGGCGTCCGGACTATGGCCCAGACAATCTCCCAGACCCTAAGTGTAGTTCTCATCGAGCGGGTGATGTTTGGGTTAGATTTGGGACCACGGTGTTTCAAATTTCTTAGCTCAGCATATGACCCGAGCAACGCCGCCTCTAAGGCGGGATTGACCGGCTCCTCCGACAACCACCATCTCAACGTGACCAGAACCGCCGCCCAGTAATACTTAAGAAAACAGGGCAGGGCAAGGCCCCTGAGCGAGAGGGGCAACTGTAAGGTAGATTTGGCTATTCTGGGGACTCCACCGTTCCATACAAAGGAAATGATCAGCTTGTCCAGTTTTTAAAAAAAACTCTGCAGGATATGCACCGGGGTCTGCTTAAATACATACAGGAATCTGGGTAGTACAGACATCTTAACCAGACTGACTCTGCCTACCGGAGTAAGGGACATTGTCTTCCAGGCAGTGCATCTCTGAGACAGGAGGGTCATTACTTGAGTCAGATTGAGAGGGAGGAATTGAGACACGTCTCTGTGTATCTCTATTCCCAAGTATCTGAATTGTAATACCTTCTGGAGGGGGGCGTCCGGGAGTACAGACGCACCCTCCGGATGCAGCGTAAAAAGCACAGACTTCCCCCAATTAACTTGGACACCAGAGTATTTACCAAATATATCTATCAATGAGAGGGCTGCTCCCAGGGAGTCCACCGCATTCCTAAGGTACAACAGGGTGTCATCCGCGTATAAAGAAA
Source organism: Lithobates clamitans (assembly GCA_037952925.1). Taxonomy (NCBI): domain Eukaryota; kingdom Metazoa; phylum Chordata; class Amphibia; order Anura; family Ranidae; genus Lithobates; species Lithobates clamitans. The sequence continues at coordinate 615,653 of JBBGZY010001009.1, forward strand.
TTTTCTCCTGGACCAATTCCAAAGGAATACCATTAACCAGAGGGGAGGAGCAGAGGAGAATCGCCATTGGCTCAATCGCCAATGCAAAAAGGGCAGGAGACAGCAGACAACCCTGTCTGGTGCCCCTATGCAAGCTAAAGGGTGGCGAGAGAGTCGATCCCGTGCGGACCCTAGCTCTTGGGGATTTATAGAGAGCTTGTACCCATGATATAAAGTTAGGGCCAAAGCCAAAGTGATGCAAGACCTCCCATAGATAACACCACTCCACCGAGTCAAATGCTTTCTCTCAGGGGCGGACTGACAACTCATGGGGCCCCCAGGCAACAGGAGATCATGGGGCCCCCTGTGTCCCTGCCCACACTCAAGCCACACCCACACAAAGCCCCACCCTCCATCTTACACTGCGTGGATGCCTCAATTCTGGGTTGAACCTGAGATAAACAGTGCACAGGGGGCAGAAGGGCAGAGCATTGGATGTCAAGCAAGCACAGTACACAGGGGGCAGCAGGGTAGAGCATGGAGGAACCATGGCAAAGTATAGTCAGCAGGTCATAGCACAGGGGGTCAGGAGGGCACAATATGTGTGTGTGGACGGCAGGAGGGCACACTACATGGATAGCAGCAGGGCACATTATGGGGCACACCAGGGAACATTACAGGTGGGGGAGGACCAGTAGGACACATTACAGGGGGGGGGGCAGCAGGGAACATTATAGGGCACATTACATATGGGGAGACAGAGGGGCACAGCATGGAACATTACATGGGGCAGGAGGGCACATTATGGGGTACAGCAGAGTATATTACATAGGGGCATGAGGGAACATTATGGGGCACAACAGAGCACATTATGGGGCATATTACATGGGGACAAGAGGGCACATAATAGGACACAGCAGGGCATATTACATGGGGGCATGAGGGCACATTAAGGGGCACAGCAGAGCACATTAGGAGGGATACAATCTCATATTATGGGGCACAGCAGGGCACATTATGAGGCATAGCAGGACATATTACGTGGGGGCAAGAGGATACATTATGGGGTACAGCAGGGTATATTACATGAAGCAAGAGGGCACATATAGGGCACTGTATGATGCACACAGAAAAGCACACTATGGGGCACTGAATGATGCATCAAGGGGCACACAGCAGGGCACATCATATGGCACACAGCAGGGTACAGGGCACACCATGGGGCATACAGTAGGGCTCAGGGCACATCACAAGGCCCACAGGAGGGAATTGGGCACACAGTGAGGCACATAGTAGGGAATGGGGCACACAGTAGGACACAACATGGGGCACACCACAAGGGCACACAGTAGAGCACATCATGAGGCACACAGTAGGGCATATCACAGGGCACACAGTAGGTCATGGGACACATCACAGGGCACATCATGGGGGCAGGCAGCAGGTCATAGGGGCAGGCAACAGGGAATGGGGGCAGGCAGCAGGGTATGGGGGCAGGCAGCAGGGCATGGGGGCACACATCAGAGCATGGGCATGGGGCAGACAGCAGGCCATGGGGCACCGAGCAGGGTGTGGGGCAGGCATCAGGGCATGGGGGCACAGACCAGGGCATGGGGGCACACACATCAGGGCATGGGAGCACAGAGCAGGGCATGGGGGCACAAAGCAGGGCATGGGGGCAGACAGCAGGGCAGGGGGGCACGGAGCAGGGCATAGGGTAGACAGTAGGGCATGGGGACACAGGGCAAGGGGGCACAGAGCATGGCATGGGGTAGACATCAGAGCATGGGGCAGACATCAGGGCATGGGGGCACAGAGCAGGGCATGGGGGCACACAGCGGGGCATGGAGGCACAGAGCAGGGCATGGGGGCACACAGCGGGGCATGGAGGCAGACAGCGGGGCATGGGGGCACAGAGCAGGGCATAGGGTAGACAGTAGGGCAAGGGGGCACAGAGCACTGCATGGGGCAGACATCAGGGAATGGGGGCACAGAGCAGGGCATGGGGCAGACAACAGGGCATTGGGCAAAGAGCAAGTCATGGGGGCACAGAGCAGGGCATGGGGCAGATAGCAGGGTATGGGCAGACTATAGGGCATGAGGCAGACATCAGGGCATGGGGGCACAGAGCAGGGCATGGGGGCACAGAGTGGGGCATGGGGGCAGACAGCGGGGCATGGGGGCAGACAGCGGGGCATGGGGGCACGGAGCAGGGCAAGGGGGCACGGAGCATGGCATGGGGTAGACATAAGAGCATGGCGCAGACATCAGGGAATGGGGTTACAAAGCAGGGCATGGGGCAGACAGCAGGGCATGGGGCAAAGAGCAAGGCATGGGGGCACAGAGCAGGGCGTGGGCAGACTATAGGGCATGGGGCAGACATCAGGGCATGGGGGCACAGAGCAGGGCATGGGGACACAGAGCGGGGCATGGGGGCAGACAGCAGGGCATGGGGGCACGGAGCGGGGCATAGGGTAGACAGCAGGACATGGGGCACAGAGCAGGGCAAGGGGGCACAGAGCACAACATGGGGTAGACATCAGAGCATGGGGCAGACATCAGGGAATGGGGCCACAGAGCAGGGCATGGGCAGACAGCAGGGCATGGGGCAAAGAGCAAGGCGAGGAGGCAGACAGCAGGGCATGGGGGCACAGAGCAGGGCATGGGCAGACATCAGGTCATGGGGCAGATAGCACGGTATTGGCAGACTATAGTGCATGGGGCACAGAGCAGGTCATAGGGGCACAAAGCAGGGCATAGGGGCAAAGAGCAGGGCATGGGGGCACAGAGCGGGGCATGGGGGCACAGAGCGGGGCATGGGGGCACAGAGCAGGGCATGGGGGTAGACAGCGGGGCAGACAGCAGGGCATGGGGGCACGGAGCGGGACATAGGGTAGACAGCAGGGCATGGGGGCACAGAGCAGGGCAAGGGGGCACAGAGCATGACATGGGGTAAACATTAGAGCATGAGGCAGACATCAGGGAATAGGGGCACAAGGCAGGGCATGGGCAGACAGCAGGGCATGGGGCAAAGAGTAGGGCATGGGCAGACATCAGGGCATGGGGCAGATAGCAGCGTATGGACAGACATCAGGGCATGGGGCAGATAGCAGGGTATGGGCAGACATCAGGGCATGGGGCAGATAGCAGGGTATGGGCAGACAGCAGGGTATGGGCAGACATCAGGGTATGGGCAGCCATCAGGGTATGGGCAGCCAGCAGGGTATAAGCAGACAGCAGGGTATGGGCAGACAGCAGGGTATGGGCAGACAGCAGGGTATGGGCAGACATCAGGGTATGGGCTGAAAGCAGGGTATGGGCAGACAGCAGGGCATGGGGCAAAGAGTAGGGCATGGGCAGACATCAGGGCATGGGGCAGATAGCAGGGTATGGGCAGACATCAGGGCATGGGGCAGATAGCAGGGTATGGGCAGACATCAGGGCATGGGGCAGATAGCAGGGTATGGGCAGACAGCAGGGTATGGGCAGACATCAGGGTATGGGCAGACATCAGGGCATGGGGCAGATAGCAGGGTATGGGCAGACAGCAGGGTATGGGCAGACATCAGGGTATGGGCAGACAGCAGGGTATGGGCAGACAGCAGGGTATGGGCTGAAAGCAGGGTATGGGCAGACAGCAGGGTATGGGCAGACAGCAGGGCTTTTGGGCAGAGAGCAGGATGCTGGGCACATAGAGGGACACAGGACAGCAGCTGCTGCACTTTCCTTCCTAGATGCAGAGTAGCGCGGGAAGCGGCTGTAAACATACCTCTCGTGATGTGCTCCTCCCCGCCAGCCCCTCCTCTCTTCTCGTCCGTCCGAGGTGATGACAAATACAAGCACCTGGGATGGACGGGAGGGAAGGAGGGGCCGGCAGGGAGGAGCACATCACGAGAGGTTCGCTTACACTGCAGCAGTCTCTTAGCAGGGAGCAGTGATTCGGGACCCGATCTACCCGTCAGCTAGCTGTGATTGACGGGTAGATCGAAGTGGAAGCTGTCATGGGGCCCCCTACTAGCCACGGGCCCTCGGTCCCTGTCCGAATTGCCCGATGGTCAGTCCGCCCCTGCTTTCTCTGCATCCAGGGAGGCCACTGCATCGAATCGGTCAAGCGAGTTTCGGGCCCCCAGAACAGTATATAATCTGCGGAGATTTATATCTGTCCCCTTGCCTGGCATAAAACTGGTCTGGTCCTCATGGATCAGTGTAAGAATAACCTCACTTAATCTTTTAGATAATATTTTAGTGAGAATTTTGGCATCTGCATTAAGCAGGGATATGGGGCGATAGGAGGTGCAGAGTTCAGGGTCTTTACCCGGTTTGCGGATGACAACAATAACTGCCTCCGCCATAGAATTCGGGAGAGTTTCTGCCTTTAGAGTCCCTGTAATCATTTCATGTAGTTTGGGTGACAATTGCTCCACGTATTGCCGGTAGAATTCAGGTGGAAGGCCATCTACCCCAGGAGTTTTCCCGCCTGGAGTTTGCCCATCGCCATCTGAACCTCTTTTAAGGTGATAGTACTATCCAAATGGGCCCGAGCATCCTCACTTAAAGTTGGGAAGTTGATCTGCTCTAGGAAAGAGTCCAGCTCTGCTCCTGAATAGTCTACCCTGGAGGAGTAGAGGGTACTGTAATATGATGCTGGGTAGCATTGATGGTTGCTGGGTCAGTCACCAGCGTGCCATCCTCACCTCTAAGACGGGCAATTGTGGTTACAGGTTGTTTCTCTTTAGCCAGCCAGGCCAATAGTCAGCCTGTCTTTTCCCCCTGTTCAAAGATGCGCTGCGACTGCGATAATTGTTGCTTTTTAGCCCCAGCCACCCTTAGAAGCATCACTTCAGGATAGGCCGCTTGCATATCGAGCTGAGTAATCGGATTTTGTGTCAGAATATATCGAGATTCTAGATCTAGGGCTTTGGCTTCCGCCCCCTCAATAGATACCTTAGCATTATATCAGGCGTGGGAGATAGAGGTCTGGTAGCATCCCCGAATGTAGGCCTTAAAAGCGTCCCACCTGTTATGCAATGTAGTGGATTCAGCATTGGACTCCCAATAATCAGAAATACAGCCAGAGATCTCGGATCCTATAGATTCCTCAGAGATCCAGTAGCGGGAAAGACACCACAGTTTCTCTAACGGAGGGGTTTGGGTTTGCAGACTCACAAGCATAGGAGCGTGATCTAAAATGCCCCTAGGGAGCATCTTAACTTCTTGTATTTTGGGAAGCAGTCCCCCACTAACAAACATCAAATCATTCCTAGATAGTGAGCGGTAAGAGGCTGACTGGCATGTGAAGGCCTGCTCAGTAGGGAATCTCCACCGCCAGACATCTATCAGACCATAGAGTGATGCCCATTTGCTTAGGGGGGAGTCTGTACCCGTGCCCGGGGGGAGTCTATCTAGTGACGGATTGGGGGTCATGTTGAAATCTCCTGCTATAAGGAGATTATCGGTAGGGTAAGTAGCCAGGATGGGAATCAGATATTTAAGTAGAGACATATTGGCCGGTGGAGGCATATACAGGCCCAGGATTAGCAGCTCCACATTATCTACCACAACATGTACCAGTACATACCTTCCCTCCGGGTCAGCCTTAACATCCAGCAATGAGTAGGAGAGGGCCTTGTGAACGAGGACACTCACCCCTCGGGCATACCCAGAATATGTGGAATGGTGGCAATACCCCACCCATGGTTTTTTAAGGCTAAGGACCCTGCGACCCACTAGCTGGGTCTCCTGTAATATGCAGATGTGGGGAGCATGTGTCTTCAGGTAGGCCATTACTAAGGACCTCTTAATTCTATCATTTAGGCCCCGGACATTCCATGAGACCTTATGGGAGCCATAGGATCTTGTAGTATGTGCAGTTAATAGGAGGCTGACTATCAGACCGACCCGGGAGAGAATACGCAGCAAACAGGTCAGAATCATCACATTGTAGGTCATTGGACATCCAGCCCCCACACTCAGCAAGATCAAGAGAGCCAAATGTCCAATATAGATCACTGTGTACATCATTCACATATGAGAATCGACAATAACAAAAAAGAAGAACCAAAAAAATAGAAATAAAAATGAACAAGGGGATAAACCGTGAAAATATAAACCCCCCAACCCCTCCCACCCCGCACATCCGCTGGGGAACTTGGAGTGCATAAGCCCATAACCTGACCCATCACACAATAGGAAAATCTCCTATGGGGCAAATAGAAGCGAACCAACGACCACCAAACACAGGGGGCGGTCAGAGAGGTTCGTGAAGTCCAGAGGCAACCATCTGAACCCTGCATCACATTATATATGTAAGTGGGATCCATGCATATTTGAAAGTATAAAAAAAAAACAGAGAAAAACATAAAAACTGAAGAAAAATAACTCCTGGCCGTAGCCAGGGGCACACACTAATGCCCCGTACACACGGTAGGACTTTGTTCGGACATTCCGACAACAAAATCCTAAGATTTTTTCAGACGGATGTTGGCTCAAACTTGTTTTGCGTACACACGGTCGCACAAAGTTGTCGGAATTTCCGATCGCCAACCACGCGGTCACGTACACCACGTACGACGAGACTAGAAAAGGCCAGTTCAGAACCAAGCACGGCACCCTTTGGGCTCCTTTTGCTAATCTCGTGTTAGTAAAAGTTTGGTGAGAGACGATTCACGCTTTTTCAGACTCGTGGTTTTCAGATCGTTTTCTGCCATTCAGTTTGTGCTTGTAGGTTTGTATCTGCTCTTCAGTGCGTGCAAGCAAGTACCATTGACTTGTCAGTGTGTTCTTGTGCGTTTGTAACTGTTTTTCAGGTCGCTCTTCACAGGCCTTGCTGTTCTTCAGTGCGTTCTGTTACTTCGTTCTGAGCAGCCTCGTAGAGTTCGTGGTGTGCGGGGGCTTGGTGTTGGGGTCCTGACCTTGACACAAGTCCAGTCCATGAACAGGGTGGGGAGGAGTTCATGGACCAAGAATTGGTTGCTTCAGCGTGACCAGTTCTTTCATATGCCTTTGTTCCATGAGATCCGTGAGAATAATCCTGATGATTTCAGGAACTTTCTCAGGATGACGGACCCCATATTTCACCGTTTGTTGGCTTCGCTGACCCCCTATATCAGCAGGCAGGATACCTGCACGAGGCAAGCCATCACTCCGGAGCAGAGGTTGGTCGCTACTCTGCGGTACTTGGCGACAGGGGGAAGTCTGCAGGAATTGAAGTTTTCGACAGGCATCTCCCCCCAGGCTCTGGGTATCATTATCCCAGAGACCTGTTCTGCCATCATACAGGTCCTGCAATAGGAGTATATGAAGGTAAGATTTTTATCCTTTAATATCACATTTTATTGTATTTAATGTTTGCTAATATCTTGTATTTCTTTCCTCATTCCCTAATTACCATGATTGGAATATGCTGTGAATGTCCCCTTTGTCCTCATTCATGCAGGATTTTTATGTAATTAATTTTTTAGGTCCTTCATACAGATTGTTCTTCACTAACCTCCCCAGCATGCTCTACGGGCCCTATATTCACCTCATGTAGTCACTTAACAATGTATTTTATCAGCTCCATAGTAGTGCTTTACCCCAAACACCCCCTAAAATGTTTTGAAAAGTTATTTTAGCTTTAAATTCAGGCAGAGTGGCAGAGGCTTTTTTTGTGGTGTCCCCAAATCATTTTTAGTAACCCTCCCTCCCCCCAACTGCTAAGTCAGCTGATCCCAATTCTCTATCTATCCTCAATCATCTATCTGCTGACTTTGCCAAACCCATACACACTACACCCATCTATTTAGTGGTCAGATTTATGGATGAATTCCCCAAAGCATGTAGTGCAAGGGCCTGCCTGTATACTTTTCAATGGTAGTGTTTAAACTTTTTAGATCCTATTATTATCTTGATAGGTAATAGCAGAATGTCCAAATGTGCTCAAATGTGTACAGTGTGTATTTATATCTTTGTATTATGACACTTCTTACCTGTCCAGTGGGCTGCCAATAGTGTAATTAAGGAGGGGCTGTTTCGAGTAATACCCTGTATTTAGGCATTCATCTCTCAATGAAGTGAAGAGGGTTACCTGTCCAAGATTTCCCCACCCCCATAATGTTAGAAATGGCCCATGAGAGGGGGGGAGGGGGAATATGATAGGTGTACCTTATACTTTGGTGTTGTTAAATTCCCCTTAATAAATGCTATCTGGAGGTTGCCCCAGAATGTTTGTGCCTAATCTGCTTGCCATGTTTCTGAGCAAAAATATTAATATTTATTTTTTTGCCTCAACAGTTTCCTTCCACGCCACAGGAATGGCAGACTGTGGCCTCCCACTTTGCCCAGCGGTGGGACTTTCCTAACTGCGGAGGGGCAATTGATGGGAAACACGTCCACATCATCCCACCACCCAACTCGGGGTCGTACTATTTTAACTATAAGGGGTTCAATAGTATTGTGATGTTGGCGGTGGTGTCGGCTAATTACGGCTTCTTATATGTGGATGTGGGGAAGAATGGCCGGATGTCCGATGGTGGAGTCATCGCCCAGATGGAGTTCTACAGGCATCTCCAGAATGGCAGCTTGGACTTGCCAGCTCCAGAGGACAATGTGGAAGGACTCCCATTCGTGTTCGTTGCTGATGAAGCGTTTGCGCTGGGGGATCATCTTATGCGGCCATTCCCGATGAGGACCCTCACCCCGGAACAGAGGGTTTTTAATTACCAGCTGGCCATAGCCCGAAGAGTGGTGGAGAACACATTTGGAATCCTGGCCAGCCGGTTCCGCCTATTTCTGACACCTATCCATATGGCGGAGTATAAACTTAATCATATAATCATGGCGTGCTGTATTCTCCATAACTTTTTATGGAAACATTCGGCCAACTATGCTGGCTCAGTTGGGCCTGAGGCCAGAGTGATACCTGAAACAACACTGACGGCGCTTGAAAGCGGCCGTCCTGGCTTGCCCTCCCTGAGTGCCCGTGATGTCTGGTTACAATACCTGGAGTTCTTTGCGGGTAGGGGGGCCATCAATATGCCTGCAAATTTGTGAAGCCTTTTTCAAATAAAAAAACAAAAAAAAGAAATTCTTTGTGGACATTTACTGCTTGTGTTTGTTTTAGCTGACCCTGACAGCAATGTGGGGAGTCCTGAAAATGGCGTGATTGTGTAACCTTATACAAAGCACTGTTGGCTGTTATTTACTAAAGGCGTATACACTTTATACTACTGCTCTTGAAACTGCAATGAAAATGCTTTTGTAGTGCAAAGAGGATTTGCCCTTAGGAAATAACCCCCATTTTCTCAGAAAACAGCAATTACATCACCCTAAAAGTGTTGTAGCATTGAGACAATAATCCACACATTCTTGATTAACAAACTTTTTAATACCTGCACAATCACATGTGCATTTAGAAAAGGTTTTTAAAACAAACCAACATGTTTGTTGTATAACAATTTTTGGGGTGGCATTATCAAAAATAGAAATGTCCATTTACGATAAAACAGGCCTGTGTAAAACCAACAAGAAAGGCAAAAAACTTGAACTTACAAAGTTCACACATGGTAAAACTTGAAGGCAATATCAGACATGAGTATTTAGGAACTGTGTTTGATATTGCGTTCAGATGGGGTCAAATCACCCCTTGAAAAGCCAAATTTGGAAGATGCACACCAATTTACGAATGTCAACATGTGCTAGCTGCCATCACGGGGGATCAAGGGACGTGTTTTGTGGGAGCAAGCCCTTCCTCTCAGCTACTTTATTATTGAGGAAGGGGTTGCACCCCCAAAACGCATCCATTGATCTCCCCTGATGGCAGATAGCACATGTCGGCACACTGTGTGCATCCTCCAAATTTGGCTTTTCGAAACATTGCTAAAATATTTAAAACATTGTACCACACAAAAACAAAAGTGATTTTGTGGGGTTTTAAATTCGCCACAAAACATCAATGATGTTATTATTTTTTTGAATCACATCATTGATTTTTTTCTTGATGTTTTCCAATTCTAAATTACACCCCATGATCTCTCCGATCAGGATCTGGGCACTTTCTGATGTGAAAGGATCTTGATCCCTAACATCACGATCACCTAAAAAGAGAGAAACCAAACAAAAACAGGTATCAAAAATCTGCCAGCATCCATCTCTTACCTGAGCCTGTGGTCGCAGTCACTCACCTGTTGTGGTGACAATTTCCACCACATCTTCTTCCTCCTCCTGCTCTGCTTGTGTTGGGGGTATTTCACCTTCTTCCAGAGGTGGGGGGTCTCTGGTCTCCTCGGATGAGGGGTGTCCTCCTAGTCTTTTTTCCCCTATGTAAAACAAAAATGGTATAATTAGCACACAGATATTTGATGGCAGAACTATAAATAGGAAACATTGCTTGGAAGTGGGGTACAATTGTCAATTTTAGCAGAGTTCCAAGATGTCGCTTTTTTATTGTCCTTTGTCAAGCTTCAATACTTTACCTGTTTAGTACAAGCTTCACAGATGGAGACCCCCCTACAGTATACACTGGAGCACCTGTGTGCCCCCCCTAATAAAAATGGTGTTCTTGTGTCCCACACTAGTGCTCCAGTGTCCAGATGTGAAAACAGCTGCTGAGTGTCCTCTCCTTACACAAAATATAGTTTGCATTTGATTCTAGTAACAAACCCATCTACACAACTAAATATTTTGCATCCAAGTAGGCCCTAAAAAATGTAGGAAAATGCATATGGCCTAAACAATGGTGTTTTAGAGGGCGAAAAAAAATGTTTGATACGAACGAATAATGGGCCCATGAACATTAAAACTGACATTTTAAACTGTACAATTAAGAAAAGCATATGGAGCAGCACGAACGTAATAAAGACAAAAAGAATAGGAACACAGCACAACTACTTACTTTTTTGCAGCACTCTCTGGATCTTTCGGTACTGCTCGGGCTTTCTTAATTTGAGGTCCGACCACCGCTTCCTGAGCTGATCTTTCGATCGTCGTACCCCGAACTTCCTGTGCAGACTTTTGACCACTTTCGACATGATCTTGGCCTTTCTGATATTGGGGTTGGAGTAAGGATGTCCACCATCTCCAACATTTCCCCAAAGGACATATTTGTGGACTTAAATCTTCTCCTTCTGGATCCGGACGTTTCTGTCTCCGGGCTTTCCTCCGCCTCCTCCTCGTTGCTATAATTAGCACCCACCTGCTGTGACTCCGCCATGTGCTCTTCACCCACTGCGCCGAACGAAAAGGGGCGGGGAATAGACTAGAAAGAACGTCAGGGGCGGGCGGAGTTACACGTATGCGCAGTGTATATAAAGCGTAACACACGTGTGTATTACGTACGATCTGTGAGCGGAGGAAGGAGCATTGGATGCGACGATCGTAAGAACGAAGGTAAGAGACAAACTTGTGCCTATACTGCTTCTAGATTGAGGCCTATATTGTAACAAGATTAGGAGAGTTTTGTCTGACATTAGGCTTTGTCTTGTGTTGGGTCTTGCAGTGAACATGGATATCTTATTAAAAGATAATGACTTCATGTCACTATTCATTGATATGTTAAGGGAGCTGCCATGTCTGTGGGAGATCAACCACCCACATTACAAGAACCAAACAAAGAGGACGGCAGCACTGGATCAATTGTTGGAAATTGTGAAGCAGGTGATCCCCACGGCGGACATCACATATTTGAAGATCTTAATTGGTGGCCTGAGGAGCACATATGTAAGGGAGCGCCAGAAAGTCCAGGATTCGCAGAGATCCGGAGCAGCAGATGACATCTATGTCCCCATGATGTGGTACTATGACAGGCTGCATTTTCTGGCAGGCCAGACTGAACCCAGGCCATCACTCTCCAGTCTTCCTTCCATGCTTCCTTCCCCCCCGGCTGAGGCTTCTGACGCGCAACCTGGGCCTTCCAGGCAACAACATGTGGAGGAGCCCAGATTGAGCAAGGTATAGCATTCCTCTAAATAGTTCAGGTTGTCCAATCAATGATGTTAACTAGATGTTAGTTTGGAGTACTAATTTAGGATTGTGATTGATGATGCAAAAACTATAACCATGTCCCTTTTTCATACACAGAGAAGTCGCAGCCAGGAGGTGGCCGAGCCGGCTGCCTGATATGCCGGTCCCTCCACACCCCCTGGAAAGAGAAAGTGGCAGGAGGAGGAGTGCACTAGCGGAGGCTGCCATAGGCCTCTTTTGGAGGGCTACAGTGGCCCTGGGAGCACCACACACCGTGGAGAAGGACATTGCTGCCATCATTGCCTCTAAAATGCAGAGGATGGAGGAGGGACAACAACTCATGTGTGAGTGGCTCATATTGGAGGCTCTTAATAAAGGTATGAGGGGCCAAATTACATCTCAGACACACCTTTGAAAACTCACAGATGGTCCTCCTCCTCCTCCTGCAGGTCCTCCTCCTCCTTCTCCTCCAGGTCCTCCCAGTCCTCCCTGGATCCAGTCTGGTTGGCCAAAAGATGCAGCCTCTTGTGGTACCACAGCCTGAGGACACAGATGTCATCTGCTGCTTTCCGGATCTCTGCGACTTCTGGACCAGACTGCCCTCCCTTACATATGGACTCCTCAGGCCACCAATTTTGATGTTCAAGAATTGTTGTCTGCCCTGGGGACCCAGGCTTCGCTAATTTCTCCTGTTGATCCAGTGTTGCCTCCCTCTTTGTTTGGTTCTGAGCCCTTAATAAAGGATTCTTGGTTTGAATTATACTTGCCTATGTGTGTTTTACTTCAAAAAGGACAGTTTGTTTGTGAGGATTCAGGTACATTACAAAAATACAATGTGAAATTAACAAGGGACACCAACAACAATCTCATTGAGATTAAATAATAAAAGATATCAATGGTGTTGTGGTAACTTGACACACAAAACACACACAAAAATAGTCTGGAGTAAAACTAAAAATGACAATAAACAAAGATCAGCCTTGGAAAAAATACAAACATAAAAACTAAACCAAAAATGGCTTAAAATCAAAAAAAAAAAAGAAAACAAACAAAAAAAAAAACATTCTGTCAGATGTGACAAATAACAATATATTAAGGGAATCCCAAGAAAAAAAACAAAAAATAAGTTTGTGAGAAGTGTGTGTGAATATGAGCAGCAAAACTACTTAATTCTTGTCACATTATAAAGAAGAAGAGAGTGCGCTGTATTAAACCATTTTTAACATTGCAGCGTGACGAAAGTGCTGTATCCATTGCGAACGCTAATTTTACATGACCGAGCTGTTCCGTGTCGAAATTTCTTCGGAGCATGCGTGGCACTTTGTGCGTCGGAACAGGCCACACACGGTCGGAATTGCCGCGATCGGATTTTGTTGTCGGAAAATTTTATCTCCTGCTCTCAAACTTTATGTGTCGGAAAATCTGATGGAAAATGTCCGATGGAGCCCACACACGGTCGGAATTTCCGACAACACGCTCCGATCGGACATTTTCCATCGGAAAATCCGACCGTGTGTATGGGGCATTAGAGTGGGCAGTGGTATACAACCCAATAGAGTGCATCTTGTCCTGAGGACCCCCCCATAGAGGGCGCAGTCCTTCAGCAATATAAATGGGGAAATGCGATTGAGGAGAGTAGCTTGGCACCATCTGAAACCAGTGGGAGGAACAAAAGGGGGGGGACCCACGGGCAGCCGCAGAACCCACCAGCATCGTTGCTCAAGATGGGGACAGTAGTGCAGTACTTGTAGATGGAGTAGTAAAGGCTGGACCACAGGTGGCCCAAATGGCACTGAATTTGCACATCATGGTAGTCGCATACATCCCTTTAGACTGCAGCTTGTCCCCAAGGATCCCCCCACCCCCCCGGGAGAAGGCACATCCCCGCACCACCATGCCAGAAATATAAACGGGGAAATGAAGCTGAGCAGGACAGCCTGGCATCGGGGGAGGGACAGAGGGGAGATCCAGGTGCAGCTCCATACACGCCAGCATCACAGCTCAAAGGAGGGACAGTACGGCAGTACATGAAAAGGAGCTAGTAGATGCCGGATAGGGATGAGCCGAACACACCCCTGTTCGGTTCGCACGCACCAGAACATGCGAACAGGAAAAATGTTTGTTCGAACACGCGAACACCATTAAAGTCTATGGGACACGAACATGAATAATCAAAAATGCTAATTTTAAAGGCTAATATGCAAGTTATTGTCATAAAAAGTGTTTGGGGACCTGGGTCCTGCCCCAGGGGACATGGATCAATGCAAAAAAAAGTTTTAAAAACGGACGTTTTTTCAGGAGCAGTGATTTTAATAATGCTTAAAGTCAAACAATAAAAGTGTAATATCCCTTTAAATTTTGTAGCTGGGGGGTGTCTATAGTATGTCTGTAAAGGGGCGCATGTTTCCTGTGTTTAGAACAGTCTGACAGCAAAATGACATTTCGAAGGAAAATTCCATTTAAAACTACTTGCGGCTATTGCATTGCCGGTCCGACAATACACATAGAAGTTCAATGATAAAAACGGCATGGAAATTCCCCACAGGGGAACCCCGAACCAAATTTTAAAAAAAAAATGACGTGGGGGTCCCCCCAAATTCCATACCAGGCCCGTCAGGTCTGGTATGAATATTAAGGGGAACCCCGGCCAAAAAAAAAATGACAAGGGCCTCATCCCCACAACCCTGGCCGGTGGTTGTGGGGGTCTGTGGGCGGGGGGCTTATCGGAATCTAGAAGCCCCCTTTAACAAGGGGACCCCCAGATCCCGGCCCTCCCCCCTGTGTGAAATGGTAAGGGGGTACTTACCCCTACGATTTCAAGAAAAAACTGTCAAAAATGTTAAAAATGACAAGAGACAGTTTTTGACAATACCCTTATTTAAATGCTTCTTCTTTCTTCTATCTTCCTTCATCTTCTTCTTCTGGTTCTTCTGGCTCTTCTGGTTCTTCCTCCAGCGTTCTCGTCCAGCACCTCCTCCGCGGCGTCTTCTATCTTCTTCTCCTTGGGCCGCTCCGCACCCATGGCATGGGGGGAGGCTCCCGCTCTTCTCTTCATCTTCTTCATCTTCTTCTCTTCTTCTTTTCTTCTCTTCTTCTCTTCTTAATTTTCTTCCCCGGGCCGCTCCGCATCCATGCTGGCATGGAGGGAGGCTCCCGCTGTGTGGCGGCGTCTCCTCGTCTGACGGTTCTTAAATAATGGGGGGCGGGGCCACCCGGTGACCCCGCTCCCTCTGACGCACGGTGACTTGACGGGACTTCCCTGTGACATCACGGGGAATGCCACAGGGAAGTCCCATCATGTCCCGTGCGTCAGAGGGGGGCGGGTTCACCGGGTGGGCCCGCCCCCCGTTATTTATGAACCGTCAGACGAGGAGACGCCGTCACACAGCGGGAGCCTCCCTCCATGCCAGCATGGATGCGGAGCGGCCCGGAGAAGAAAATGAAGAAGAGAAGAAGAGAAGAAAAGAAGAAGAGAAGAAGATGAAGAAGAAGATGAAGAGAAGAGCGGGAGCCTCCCCCCATGCCATGGGTGCGGAGCGGCCCGAGGAGAAGAAGATAGAAGACGCCGCGGAGGAGATGCTGGACGAGAACGCCGGAGGAAGAACCAGAAGAAGAAGAAGATGAAGGAAGATAGAAGAAAGAAGAAGCATTTAAATAAAGGAATTGTCAAAAATTGTCATTTTTAACATTTTTGACAGTTTTTTAGTGAAATGGTAGGGGTAAGTACCCCCTTACCATTTCACACAGGGGGGGCGGGATCTGGGGGTCCCCTTGTTAAAGAGGGCTTCTAGATTCCGATAAGCCCCCCACACGCAGACCCCCACAACCACCGGCCAGGGTTGTGGGGATGAGGCCCTTGTCCTCATTAACATGGGGACAAGGTGTTTTGGGGGGCTACCCCAAAGCACCCTCCCAATGTTGAGGGCATGTGGCCTGGTACGGTTCAGGAGGGGTGTGCGCACTCTCGTCCCCCCCTCTTTTCCTGCGGCCTGTCAGGTTGCGTGCTCGGATAAGGGTCTGGTATAATTTTTTGGGGGGACCCCACGCCGTTTTTTTTTTTTTTTGGCGCGGGGTTCCCCTTAAAATCCATACCAGACCTGAAGGGTCTGGTATGGAATTTAGGGGAACCCCACATCATTTTTTTTTTATTTTGGCCAGGGTTCCCCTTAATATCCATACCAGACCTGAAGGGCCTGGTATGGAATTTAGGGGGACCCCCACGGCATTTTTTTTAAAATTTTGGTTCAGGGTTCCCCTGTGAGGAATTCCCATGCTGTTTTTATCAATGAACTTCTATGTGTATTGTCGGACCGGCAATGCAATAGCTGCGAGTAGTTTTAAATGTGTTTTTTCCTTCGAAATGTCATTTTGCTGTCAGACTGTTCTAAACACAGGAAACATGCGCCCCTTTACAGGCATACTATAGTTACCCCCCAGCTATGAAATTTAAAGGGATATTACACTTTTATTGTTTGACTTTAAGCATTATTAAAATCACTGCTCCTAAAAAAACGTCAGTTTTTAAAACTTTTTCTTGCATTGATCCATGTCCCCTGGGGCAGGACCCAGGTCCCCAAACACTTTTTATGACAATAACTTGCATATAAGCCTTTAAAATTAGCACTTTTGATTTCTCCCATAGACTTTTAAAGGGTGTTCCGCGGCATTCGAATTTGCCGCGAACACCCCAAATTGTTCGCTGTTCGGCGAACTTGCGAACAGCCAATTTTCGAGTCGAACATGAGTTCGACTTGAACTCGAAGCTCATCCCTAATGTCTGACCTCAAATGGCGCTCATGGCGCTTAAGTCACACAGTATGGTAGTCAGCACTGTTGATGAGGCACTGCGGGCAGGGAGTAAGGATCGCTCATGGGAGATACCGCTGGATAGTTTCTAGTGGACAGCAGGGAAGAGAGCCGTACCTTTACCGAGCCTGGGGTAGAGTCTCCAGCCAGTGAGAGGCTTCTTCAGGTGTAGTGAAATATCGGGTGGACTCCCCGTCCACCACTCGCAGGCGAGCCGGAAACAACATACTGTATTTCATACCTTTGGTACGAAGCTGTGCCTTTACTTGATCGAAGGTTCTACGGAGCCTTTGGGTGTCGATGGAGAAATCCGGAAACAGCATGATCCTGGTGTTTTCGTATCGGAGCTCCGCCACTTTCCGTGCCTCCCGGAGAATCAGGTCCCTATCACGAAAGTTCATGAGCCTGAAGATAAAGGTGCGCGGAGAGGCCCCGGGTTGGCCCCGCGCCGGCGGCATTCTATGAGCTCCCTCCACAACAAAGTGCGGAGAGAATTGGGCCCGTGGGAGTAGGGTCTCTGTGAAGACCGTAGGGTCCTGTGAAGACCGTAGGGCCCTGGCCTTCAGCACCCTCCGGTAAACCTATAAACCTAGGTTGTTCCTACGACTACGGTTCTCACTGTCCTCTGCCCGTGATTCAAGGGCCTTCACTTTCACCTGTAATGTGTGGATGGAGGCACGGTTATCTCGGATATAGTCCTCTGAGTCACCCACACGCCGCTCTGCTTCCCTCATGCGGTCCCTCATCTTGTCTAAGTCCCTGCGCATCAGTCCAAAATCTGTTTGCAAAGTGTCAATTTTGGCCATCAGGGTATTCTGGCAGCCGGAGATAGCCAGAATGAGAGCTTGAAAGCGGTCCTCTTCCGACCCAGGATCAGCAGGAGTGGTTTGAGACGCCATGTGCGTGCGGCCTGCCGGGCTCGCCAGGCCCTGTAGTTTCATCTGCTGGGGCGCCTTAGGAGTATATCCACCTTTCTTCCCGGAGCCAGATTTACCTCTTCTCATGCCCAGGAGTCGGCAGATGCTGATTAGGGTAAGAATAAAGCAGTAGATCCCGCAATGTTCAGATAGATTGTGCAGGCAGGAGTGGAGCTCTGCTCAAGCACGTCCGCTCAGGTCTCCAGCTTGACCACGCCTTTTCTTCTAATTTTAACCACTTAAGGACCGGAGCATTATGCTTCTTAAGGACCAGAGGACTTTTTACAATTTGGCACTGCGTCGCTTTAACTGCTAATTGCGCGGTCATGCAATGCTGTACCCAAAGGAAATTTGCGTCCTTTTCTTCCCACAAATAGAGCTTTCTTTTGATGGTATTTGATCACCTCTGCCGTTTTTATTTTTTGCACTATACACGGAAAAAGACCGAAAATTTTGAAAAAAAATGATATTTTCTACTTTTTGTTCTAAAAAAAACCCAATAAACTCAATTTTAGTCATACATTTAGGCCAAAATGTATTCGACCACATGTCTTTGGTAAAAAAAATGTCAATAAGTGTATATTTATTGGTTTGCGCAAAAGTTATAGCGCCTACAAACTAGGGTACATTTTCTGGAATTTACACAGTCTTTAATTTATTTATCTTTAATTTATGACTGCCTATGTCGTTTCTTGAGGTGCTAAAATGGCAGGGCAGTACAAAACCCCCACAAATGACCCCATTTTGGAAAGTAGACACCCCAAGGAAATTGCTGAGAGGCATGTTGAGCCCATTGAATATTCATTTTTTTTGTCCCAAGTGATTGAATAATGACAAAAAAAATTACAAAAAGTTGTCACTAAATTATATATTGCTCACACAGGCCATGGGCATATGTGGAATTGCACCCCAAAATACATTTAGCTGCTTCTCCTGAGTATGGGGATACCACATGTGTGGGACTTTTTGGGAGCCTAGCCGTGTACGGGGCCCCGAAAACCAATCACTGCCTTCATGATTTCTAAGGGCGTAAATTTTTGATTTTACTCCTCACTACCTATCACAGTTTTGAAGGCCATAAAATGCCCAGATGGCATGAAACCCCCCCAAATGACCCCATTGGACATTGCCTTCCACATGCCGCTAGAGAGCCGGAATCACCTTCTGTGAGAAAAAGTGGCGTTTGGGTACCTGCCACTTAGGAACGGCACATTCTACAAACTCACTTAAGGGGGCAGAGTCTACCAACTGAAAAGGCAGCAGTTGAAGTGCTAGCAAGTTTGCCAAGCTAGCATTCAACCGCTGGGCATGTGGATGGCTGGGAGCAAACTTCTTTTGGCGGTGCAGCAGCTGGGGCAGGGAAATTTGCCTGGTACAATCTGACGTCGGTGTACCAAAGGCAGATTGCCCACAAGTACTTGGCTGTGACACACCTAATTCTACACCTTCATTGTTCTCACTGCAGGTCTCAGAGAGGACTGGAGGTCTAGTGGGGTTGGAAATCTCAGCTGATGAGGAGCAAGGAGAGATCCTCTTTGTTCTTTGGTGTGGGTCTTTTAGATACGCTTGCCAACGAACTGCATGGCAGGTCAACATATGTCTGGTCAAGCATGTGGTACCCAAGCGGGAGATGTTTTGGCCACGTGAGATACGCTTGAGACATATGTTGCAAATAGCAGCGGTGCGATCTGATGCACTCGTCTCAAAAAAGGCCCACACCAAAGAACTTTTTGAATAACGCGCAGAGACTGCAGCGCCCTGCACATGTGGAGCTTTGGGGTGTGATGCAGTCAATGTGCTGCCCTTAGGCTGGCCCCTGGAGGGCATCCTGCCTCGTTGGTGATGTGCCGCCTCCTCCTCCTCCTCCTCCTCCTCTCTCCTATCAGGCACCCGCGTTGAGTCAGTGACCTCATCATCCCCTCCCTCCTCATCACTGGAGCAAACCTGGCAGTATGCTGCAGCAGGGGGAGCATGACTGCCAGATTGCTGTCCTTCTTGGGCACCCCCTCTGTCTGTGCTCATGTTACTGCCTTCATCAAGCTCAGTATCATAATCAGAGCCTTCCAAATGCTGGGCATCCTCCTGGAGCATGTACCCAACACTGTGGTCAAACAGTTCGAGGGACTCCACAGGAGGACATGGTGGGGCTAGGGAAGGAGTCACTGATGACATTGAGCCGAGGAAAGAGGCCGCTGCTTTGCCAGACAAAGTACCCTGGGCATGGGTGAGAGAGGATGAGGAGGATGAGGACGGCTTGGTCATCCACTCGACCAAGTCTTCCGCATGTTGCGGCTCAACACGGCCAGCTGCCAAAAAAAAGGCCAAGCGTGTCCCACGGCCACGTGCTGATAAGGATGCACGGTCTCCACGACCAGCACTAGACACAGAGCCTGCTTGCCCTCTCTTATTGGCTTGTGACTGTCTGCCTCTCCTTCTTGGCCTTCCAGACATACTAATGACCTGTAGCTGCACTAAGCTGGGATATATATATATATATATATATATATATATATATATATATATATATACTGATACTGCAGCTAGCAAAATCAACTGCCTGCCTGTAGTATGAGAACACCACCAACCTTCTACAGGTAGTTTTAGCTGAAAACTGTGCAGAGCTTGCAAAAAACGAACTTGTAGCTTTTTTAGCTGCCTGCGGTAGTGATAGGATCAGAAAAACACCACCAACCTTCTACAGGTAGCTTTAGCTGAACACTATGCAGAGCTCGCAAAAAACTAACTTGTACATTTTTTAGCTGCCTGCGGTAGTGATAGGATCAGGAAAACACCACCAACCTTCTACAGGTAACTTTAGCTGAACACTGTGCAGAGCTTGCAAAAAAATAACTTGTAGGTTTAGCTGAACACTGTGAGGAGGACGCACCACACTAACTTGTAGTTTTAGCTGAACACTGTGAGCAGGATGCACCGCACTAACTTGTAGTTTTAGCTGAACACTGTGAGCAGGACGCACTGCACTAACTTGTAGCTTTAGATGAACACTGTGCAGAGGTCTCACTACACTAACTTGTAGTTTTAGCTGAACACTGTGAGCAGGACGCACTGCACTAACTTGTAGCTTTAGATGAACACAGTGCAGAGGTCTCACTACACTAACTTGTAGTTTTAGCTGAACACTGTGAGCAGGACGCACTGCACTAACTTGTAGCTTTAGATGAACACTGTGCAGAGGTCTCACTACACTAACTTGTAGTTTTAGCTGAACACTGTGAGCAGGACGCACCCCACTAACTTGTAGTTTTAGCTGAACACTGTGAGCAGGACGCACCCCACTAACTTGTAGTTTTAGCTTAACACTGTGAGCAGGACGCACCGCACTAACTTGTGGTTTTAGCTGAACGCTGTGAGCAGGACGCACTGCACTAACTTTAAATAGTCTAGCTGCCTGACTGTGGTACTAATGGGATCAAAATAACACCAGCAATTTTCTTCAGGTAGCTGTAAATACTGTAACAATACAGTGTATATATATACCGTATTTATCGGCGTATAACACGCACCGGCGTATAACACGCACCCCAATTTAGGAGGGAATTTTAAGGAAAAAAAACTTTTAGGAGGGAAGTTGAAGGGAAAAAAACTTACATTTAAATGCCCTTCATTGCAGCCATGTCAGTGCAGCCTTGTCAGTGCAGCCATGTCAGTGCAGCCTTCCTCAGTGCAGCCTTCCCCAGTGCAGCCTTCCCCATTGCAGCCTTCCCCAGTGCAGCCTTGTCAGTGCAGCCTTGTCAGTGCAGCCATGTCAGTGCAGCCTTGTCAGTGCAGCCTTCCCCAGTGCAGCCTTGTCAGTGCAGCCTTGTCAGTGCAGCCATGTCAGTGCAGCCATGTCAGTGCAGCCTTGTCAGTGCAGCCTTGTCAGTGCAGCCTTGTCAGTGCAGCCATGTTAGTGCAGCCTTGTCAGTGCAGCCTTCCCCAGTGCAGCCTTGTCAGTGCAGCCTTCCCCAGTGCAGCCTTCCCCAGTGCAGCCTTCCCCAGTGCAGCCTTCCCCCCTGCAGCCTTCCCCCCGTGCAGCCTTCCCCCCGTGCAGCCTTCCCCCCGTGCAGCCTGGGATCCCCTGTCCCTGCTGTCACATCTTCAAAATCGCGGACCGCGATTTGAAAATGGCGCCGCCGGCGCCGAAGTACACAGAGCCGGTCCTCGGCTCTTTCCGGCGGCTCTCGTTTACTTTCGGCTCCACTCGTAGTCCCGAGCGGAGCTATCCGAGTAGGTTCGGATAGCTCCGCTCGGGACTACGAGTGGAGCCGAAAGTAAACGAGAGCCGCCGGAAAGAGCCGAGGACCGGCTCTGTGTACTTCGGCGCCGGCGGCGCCATTTTCAAATCGCGGTCCGCGATTTTGAAGAAGTGACAGCTCCGGATCGGCAGGGATCGGCGTATAACACGCACCTGCAACTTTCCCCTGATTTTAAGGGGAAAAAAGTGCGTGTTATACGCCGATAAATACGGTATATATATATATATATATGCAACACCTGGGATGCATATATAAACACAATACACTGTAAGTGCAGCTAACTCACTGATTGTCCTGCCTAATCTAGCTAACTCAAATGAAATGACACTGTCTCTCTGTCTATCTATCTCTCTTTCAACGCCGGAACACACACTACACAGGGCCGCCGTGCAGGCAGCCTTATATAGTGTGGGGCGTGTTCTAAACCCCCTGAGTCATAATTGGCCAAAGCCACCCTGGCTTTGGCCAATTACAGCTCTCTCTACTGACGGCACTGTGATTGGCCAATGCGGGTCATAGTGCATGCTTGGCCAATCATCAGCCAGCAATGCACTGCGATGCCGCAGTGAATTATGGGCCGTGACGCGCCACACAATTCGGCGAACGGGCGAACAGACAATGTTCAAGTCGAACATGGGTTCGACTCGAACACGAAGCTCATCCCTAACTGGCAAGCACCAGCGGCCTAGTACACCCCAGTCGTAAACAAACCAGCACTGCAGTAACACTTGGTGACGTGGCGAGTCCCATAAGTGCAGTTCAAGCTGGTGAGGTGGCAAGCACAAGTAGTGTCCCGCTGCCACTGAGAAGACAAACAGAGGCCCGTCGTGCCCATAATGCCCTTCCTGCTGCATTTGCCAATCCTAATTGGGAACCCACCACTTCTGCAGCACCCGTACTTCCCCCATTCACACCCGCTATTATTGTCCCTCCTGTCCTAACAATCCTGGTCTTTGCATTGGTGAATGTTTTGAACGCTACCATACACTAGTTGAGTATTAACGTAGGGTACAGCATTGCACAGCTGTACCCTACGCTTCGCTACGTCCGCACGGCTTCCTCACCCATAGGTAATCCAGCATAAGCCAAACCTGTAGTTTCATATGCCATGCAAGGAGCAAACAAAACTCACATAGCGTAATAACGTTTTACAACACTAGTTTATTAAAATAATAAAAAACAGACTCACATTTTGGAAGAACGAAACAGAGCTCAAATATCAAATAGCGGCGATCGTGAGGGGTCCACCCCTCACCTCTGTAAATCTAAAGTGGTAACCTGTAAAGGCTTTTAAAAATGTATGTAGTTTGTCGCCACTGCACGTTTGTGCGCAATTTTAAAGCATGTCATGTTGGTATCCATGTACTCAACCTAAGATCATCTATTTTTTTTATTTCATCAAACATTTGGGCAATATAGTGTGTTTTAGTTCACTAAAATTTAAAAAAGTGTGTTTTTCCCGAAAAAATTGCTGCGCAAATACTGTGTGACAAAAATAAAAATGAAACACCCACCATTTTTATCTGTAGGGCATTTGCTTTAAAAAATATATAATGTTTAGGGGTTCAAAGTAATTTTCTTGAAAAAAAAAATAATTTTTCATGTAAACAAAAAGTGTCAGAAAGGGCTTTGTTTTCAAGTGGTTAGAAGAGTAGGTGATGTGTGACATAAGCTTCTAAATGTTGTGCATAAAATGCCAGGACAGTTCAAACCCCCCCAAATTACCCCATTTTGGAAAGTAGACACCCCAAGCTATTTGCTGAGAGGCATGTCGAGTCCATTTTATATTGTGACACAAGTTGCGGGAATAAGACACATTTTTTTTTTTTGCACAAAGTTGTCACTAAATGATATATTGCTCAAACATGCCATGGGAATATGTGAAATTACACCCCAAAATACATTCTATTGCTATTGCTTCTCCTGAGTACGGGGATACCACATGTGTGAGACTTTTTGGGAGCCTAGCCGTGTACAGGACCCGAAAACCAAGCAACGCCTTCAGGCTTTCTAAGGGTGTAAATTTTTGATTTAACTCTTCACTGCCTATCACAGTTTCGGAGGCCATGGAATGCCCAGGTGGGACAACCCCCCCCCCCAAATGACCCTATTTTGGAAAGTAGACACCCCAAGCTATTTGCTGAGATGTATAGTGAGTATTTTGCAGACCTCACTTTTTGTCACAAAGTTTTGAAAATTAAAAAAAATAAAAAAAAATATGTTTTTAATTTTCAAAAACAAATGAGAGCTGCAAAATACTCACCAGGCCTCTCAGCAAATAGCTTGGGGTGTCTACTTTCCAAAATGGGGTCATTTGGGGGGGTTTGTGCTATCTTGGCATTTTATGGACTTCGAAACTGTGATAGGTAGTGAGGAGTGAATCAAAAATTTACGCCCTTAGAAATCCTGAAGGCGGTGATTGGTTTTCGGGGCCCTGTACGTTGCTAGGCTCCCAAAAAGTCCCATACATGTGGTATCCCCATACTCAGGAGAAGCAGCTAAATGTATTTTGGGGTGCAATTCCACATATGCCCATGGCTTGTGTGAGCAATATATCATTTAGTGACAACTTTTTGTAATTTTTTTTTTGTCATTATTCAATCACTAAAATAATATTCAATGGGCTCAACATGCCTCTCAGCAATTTCCTCGGGGTGTCTACTTTCCAAAATGGGGTCATTTGGGGGGGGGTTTGTACTGCCCTGCCATTTTAGCACCTCAAGAAATTACATAGGCAGTCATAAACTAAAAGCTGTGTAAAATTCCAAAAAATGTACCCTAGTTTGTAGACGCTATAACTTTTGCGCAAACCAATAAATATACGCTTATTGAATTTTTTTTTTTTTTTTAACAAAAAGTAGAAAATATCATTTTTTTTCAAAATTCTCTGTCTTTTTTAATTTATAGCACAAAAAATAAAAACCACAGAGTTGATCAAATACCATCAAAAGAAAGCTCTATTTGTGGGAAGAAAAGGACGCAAATTTCGTTTGGGTACAGCATTGCATGACCGCGCAAACAGCAGTTAAAGCGACGCAGTGCCAAATTGTAATCGTTACCCTTGCTAAAATTTACTAAACAAAAAAATATAAATAAACAAAGATACTCCTCTATTCTTTGTGGTTGAGCTGCTTCTTGCAGTGGCTGGCGTGGTCTCATCCCTCAAGCTTCTTTACAATGACCCAGTCATCTGGTCGGAAAGAATGTAAACTGGTTATTGTGTCAGGGTCCAGGAGGGACTCGTGAACCCTGTGGTGGACCTTTTGAAGTTCATGTTACAGTGATTGCACCTACCCCATTAGCTGAAAATGCACAGCTAATGAGGAAAGTACAACCCTGGTTTTGGTTGACCTCCAAACAATATGATAATAACCCAGACATCGGGACTGTGGTCACTGCATAACCTGTGTGTGGCTTACCATCTGGGGTGTAATACCTGGAACCATTGACAAAAAGGTTCTTAGCATCTGGGAAGGGAGCCTACTTCACCAGACTGCTGCTTGCCAATTCAAATTCCATCAAAGAAAGACAGTCTTGGCACAAACTTGGTTAGAATTAGAGCGGTTAGTATTACTGGTTTGAAAATTTGTCATTCTCACCACTCTCATCCCCCCTTTTCTTCCTCCTCATTACAAACTGGAGGAAGACATGCAAGTTTAGAAGGGTGCAGAAAAAAACCTGAAACAGCCTGTGACAATTTTACCTTCTTATACACTTGCTTTCTATGTACATAAACTCCTTGGACCTGAAAAGATACTTATAAACAAAGGTTATTACTCTATCCTTCAAAGAATGGTAAACAATACAACAGTCGTGTACATTGGTAAATTGTCACTTGGCATTCCTCAAAACCGATAACTAAACCCTCTGTAAATCTTACGTTCACATTTTTACTAAAATACAACAGCCGCGACACGCAAGAGGGCTGTCGCGGTAGGTTCAAACATATTCTTCATGTTACTGCATACAAACATTGAGAAGACTAAAACATGAGACAAACATTTAGATACAAATGTGGGGGAGATATTTCATAGTTCCCAAAACAAAAATGAAAAAATAAAAATGACCAGATGGAATGCTGCCTTCACTCTTTTAGCGATGGAAAAAGAATACAATTTGAAAAGCACGAGAGCATCTCGAAATCTTTGCATGGACCAGCCACACAAAGTTCAAAAACAGGCCTGTATATTTTTAATCACACAAACGTGTACTACGCATCCATCCACTGAATCAACATTACAGATTTCTGAAGCCGCAGTCGCGCTACATCAACTCCAGAGGGATACCCAAAATAGTATCCTTGGACCACCTATGTCAAACTTTCTGGGGTTTAATGGCCTTTTCCTCAGAACTAGACTCCATGTTCTGTGCATCCGTTTGACCGTGGGAAGCCTTGCATTCCTTCCCTTGCACGGACTGTCATTGCCCATGGCGATTCGAATCGGCTTATCGTCTTACCCCTGCGTTCAGGGAAACACTTGCACCCATTTAGGAGAGCACCACCCGGTGCCTTCTTTTACGGTGGATTGAAGGACCACAACCACTATTAGTCCCCCAACTAGAAACCCTAAAACGAGGCATCAACTCTATGGCTTGCTGTCCCAGCACTTTTAGCACAGAACTACAGAGTACCACGCTTTTAACAAACAACTATTAACTATACCAAATAATTTGTCAACAACCACAGATCAACCCCCGAATTATGTCTCTACCCCATCACATGTATGCATACACAAGCACATTGCGCAGTACGACCGTACACTGTGTCGCCAGACGAATCTACACAGAGCGCTTATGCCTGCTTTCTTTTACAAAACACGGCTTCTCTCTGTACCTCAACATTACAAAAATAACGTGGATGCCCCCTGTTTGCTCTCTACCCAAAATTGTATTACAGTATAAAACTAAAAAGACAACTGGCATTAAATTTAAAACACTTTCAAACTCCAGTATTTTCCCATTGTCCTTCCAAGCACAAATCTCATTTGCTTGTGTCATAGGACCCCAAGCTCCCCCCACCAACTTCATGTGGATACATAAAATGCTGAGAAGAACTTCCTGTTGCATGCCCATCTCAAAAACCCCTCAAACTGGTTTATTTACATTTCAATGTACAGGAAAAAGGGAGGGGGAGGGGGAGCCTAGCTTCATATACTGCAGGCTATACAATACAAACCTCAGCTAAATTGATAAAACACAAAACAAAAAAACAAAATAAAAAAAAAATTAAACACACTGCTAAAAGTACAAAAACTCACAGTTAAAGCTAGTCTTGTTATCCATTGAAATTCAGTGCAAAGCAGAGATTTCGCTCAAAACCAAAATTCAATACAGAAAACGCAACAGCTTCCCTTAAAGGTTTGTAAAAAGTACAAAAATAGAAGTCACTTAAAAGGAAATGGTGCCTAGAGAGAAGGTGGCAGCCCAAACCACATGGCTACACACACACACACACACACAAAAGGAAATTGGAGCAGCTTCCCCTGTAGGATGACCCACGGGTCCTCAAAATGGCCACCGATCATGGCCACATGGTGACTACAACAAAAGCCAGGCCACAACAAAATGGCGCATTTTCCCACCAAAACTGAAATCCAGTACAAATATGGCCACTCTTCTACTGAAAAGTTAACAAAAAGTACAAATACAGTTCAACTACAATAGCTTACATTCGCTTAAAACAGAAATGATGCCTAGAAACAAGATGGTGGCTCATGTCACATGGTTTCACACACAAAGGAATTGAAAATGGACGACCGTAGCCACATGGCAGACAACAAAAAGAAATGGCAGACAAAACCCAGGCCATGACAAAATGGAGCATTTTCCCGCCAAAACCAAAATTTCTCCCCACAAAACTACTCATTTAAGAAACTAAATAAACACTTACAAACATTTAAAAGTGTTAAAGTTACAAAAAAAAGCACAACTTAAAACAAAAAATGGTAGATGAGATCTGGACCACAGCAAGATGGCCGATGACAAAAGGACCACACAAAAACACAAGCACATAAAATGCAATTGTTGAACACTTAAACCATACACTTTAGGAACAGTTCTACTGAAAAGCATGTAATCTCGCCGCACAATTGAGAATGCACACTTAGAAACACATGCTATCCAATGAAACAACAAAGCCACATAGACCACAATCACACGGCTGAAACATACCCTCTTTTCTCAAACAAAGTTCACATCAGCTTTCACAGGAACAGGACATTGAGAAATACAAACAGTGATGCTTGCATGTCTGCTCAGAATATTAGAGTTCCCTTCCCACAGGGTCGTAGCCCCTTCAACACAAAACAATGCCTGACCCTCCTCCACTAAAACTCATGGCATCTTTACAAACAGATTCAGCTACTTACAAAACTGCTCCACCACACACACATTTCATGTTGCAAATAATCCCAATTTTTACATTTCTATTTCTCGTATACTTATTACACAACATACAGTTACTTACACATACACATAGCACACAGTCTCCTTATACAAACATTCAAGCTTGCAAATACAAATCACACACACACACGCGCACACCAGACATACGATCAAACTTCCAACATTATTTCAAAAAGGCGAAAAATCAGTTCTTTCGCAGAGCAGAGCCTCCCAAACACAAGAGATGTCCTGGACTGGGATCTGTTCTTCCCCCTTTCTTGCTGGTGTGGAGGGGGCTCTGTCTGCTACATAAGGACCTGGCTCGCCGCAAATGTTGTGGAAATTTGGCTGCAAGCTATGCACACAGCCATATCTCCTGTGCTAATAAGCACCCATTTCCATCTTAATGATACAACGTACCTTTTGATTGTATGTCTCCCCTCTGGTTCCCCATTCCCCAGTAAACAGACATTACCACATTCATATGTTCTCATCTCAGCATCGCTGGCTTTTCTCAGCCAGCAAGCCCTTTTATTTACACATCAACAGGAAGTCCCAAACTTGAGGGTCTGCCTCCAACAGCCAAACACCTCCTACAAAGTTTGTGACCTCACAGGAAATGAACAACACAGAGGAATTGACCATATAAGGATGTAACAGGATGTGACAATACAGAAACCCTTCCAACAGAGTTAAATTCAGAACCAATCACAGACATATCTACATTAAAATAGAAATACAGTAGTGACATGTGCAGACGGTGGTGTGCAAAACCATGCGGCAAGCACATGGCTTTTAACACGACCGTGTGCACACTCCCACTGTTACAAGTGATGCAATGCGAACCATAGTCCAGTCTCTTGGTGAGGCATAAACCAACATCCCTAAAAAAGAGTAAGAAATTTGCCATGTCCACAGGAAGGTTTTCTCAGCCAATGGTCTTCCACCAACGTCTGTATGTGCGAATACGCTCACATGAGCGTATTACAGCAAAACCGACACAGCAAACCAGAGGGATAATACACAATATAAAATAATGAATTTTATTCAATACAAAGGTACATATACTATGAAAAGGATATTACAAAAACATATAAAAATCATCTATATAAAAATATATACATGATGTGAGCCCTAATGCGTCTAATAGCCAGAGTTCAGTAATCAGATCGGGTAGTCAACCAATACCAATGTCAAAGAGCCAGAGATCAACGTAGTAGTACAGCAAGCAGGATCAGGAGCCAGAAGGGACATCAGCCGAGCAAGTCTTCAACAGGAACGCAGGAGAAAGTCTCTGAGATGTGACCAAAGGCTAAGGCAGAGATGAAGTGAGCTGGACGGCTTTAAGTAGCCAGGACTGACAAGCAGATCATCAACAGCCGAGTCACTGTGGAGAGAAAGGACCTGGCAATTAGCCGACAGCTGAGCAGCCAGCTCAGAGAAGGAAGGGCTGAGCCCAGCCCTGACAGTAGCCCCTCCTCAATGACCCCTCCCCCTCGGAGGACCACCAGGCTTGAGGAGAAAACGTCTATGGAAATCACGGAGGAGGACAGGGGCATGTATGTCCGAGGATGAGACCCAAGAGTTTTCCTCTGGACCGTTCCCCTTCCAATGCACCAGGTACTGTATGCGCCCACAGAACCTATGGATTGTACTTCATACTCCTCATGGTTCTCAACCTGGATAGGGTGAGGACGTGGCACTGAGGTGGTAAAGCGGTTGCAGACCAAAGGTCTGCATAAGGAGACATGAAACACATTAGAGCTGCGCATACTAGGAGGAAGGTCCAACGCATAAGCCACTGGGTTAATCCTGCGAACGATGCAGAAAGGCCCAATAAACCTAGGTGCAAACTTTAAAGAAAGAATACAAAGTTGGAGGTTGACGACAGCCAGACTCTGTCCCCAACCTGGTAGGAAGGCGCAGGTAGGCTTCTGCGGTCAGCATGGAGTCTGCACCTATCGTTAACATGTCGCAAAGCCTCCTGGACTTGTGCCCATGTGGAACGAAGGTCACGGAGATGCTCCTCTAAATCAGGAATACTCGGCGGAACAAACGAGGCAGGCAACACGGAAGGTTGAAAACCATAGTTCACCATAAATGGGGACAAACGGGAAGCTGAATTCAAGGCACTATTGTGAGCAAACTCCACCCATGGTAAGAGGTCTGACCAGTTGTTGTGATGGTCAGAAATATAGTAGGAATTTCTACAAGGACTGATTGGCTCGCTCTGCGGCCCCATTAGATTGCGGGTGATACGCAGAGGAGAAAGCAAGCTGAATACCCAACTGTGCACAAAAGGCTCGCCAGAACCGGGACACAAACTGACTACCCCTGTCTGAGACAATCACCTTGGGTAGCCCATGTAAGCGAAAGATCTCCCGAGCAAAAATAGAAGCCAGTTCCTTAGAAGTAGGCAACTTCTTGTGTGGAATACAATGCAACATTTTCGAGAACCGGTCAACCACCATAAGGATAACTGTGTTGCCCTGGGAGTTGGGTAACTCCACAATGAAATCCATAGACAGGTGGGTCCAGGGCCTCTCTCCATTGGGTATGGGTTGTAGGAGGCCCACTGGAAGGGGAAGGTGTGGTGGAGTCTTACTCTGAACACACACAGAACAGGCAGCTACGAAGGCTGTTACATAAGCACATAGACTAGGCCACCAGAATTGTTGGGAGATGGCCCAAAAGAGTTGATTCTTCCCAGGGTGGCCAGCAGCCTTGGGAGAATGGTAAGTCTGGAGCACAGCAGTACGGAGACTCTCGGGAACAAAGCAGCGGTCACAAGGTTTCTCAGGAGGAGCATCGACCTGAGCAGCAATAATTTTGTCACCCAAAGGAGAAGTAAGACTGGTGCGAACCGTAGCCAGAATACGATCAGGAGGAATCACAGGAACCAGAACTGAGTCCATCCTGGAAGTGGAGAAAAATTGTTGTGACAAGGCGTCAGCCCTTACATTCTTAGCCTCCAGTGGAGGTACATTCCCCATGGCCATCCACATGTGAAAATTAATGACCCACATATGCCAATCAGTGCCCACAAATGGGCACTGACTGGCACATCTATGGCACAATAAACATTAGTGATGCCCAGCAATGCCACCCATCTGTGTCATCAGTGCCACCCAGTGTCCATCAGTGCCACCTATCAGTGCCCATCCGTGCCCATCAGTGCCAACCTATCAGTGTCACCCATAAGTACCCAGTGCTGCCTATGAGTGTCATTCAGTGCCTCATACCAGTGCCACCTATCAGTGCCACCTATCAGTGCCCATCAGTGCCACCTATCAGTGCCTATCAGTGCCACCTCATCAGTGCCCCCTCATCAGTGCAGCCATATCAGTGCCCATCATTGAAGAAAATGTACTTATTTCCAAAAACTTTAACAGAAACAAAGAAAACCTTTTTTTTCAAAATTTTCGGTCTATTTTTGTTTGTTGCACAAAAAAATAAAAAAAAATAATAAATCACAGAGGTGATCAAATACCACCAAAAGAAAGCTCTATTTGCGGGAACAAAATGATAAAAAATGTGTTTGGGTACAGTGTAGTATGACCGCGCAATTGTCATTCAATTTGCGACAGCGCTGAAAGCTGAAAATTGGCTTGGGCAGGAAAGTTTATAGGTGCCTGGTATTGAAGTGGTTAATGAACTCCTGGAGCATTACAAAGGCCAAAAGGCATTACAAGATACTCATAATGACCTGATCTGGTATTAAACGCAGTTTTCCACTCGCTGCCCTCCTTAATCCTGACGAGATTGTATGCCCCTCTCAAATCAAGCTTCGTGAAAAGCATTGCTCCCTTGAGTCAGTCAAATAACTCCATAATCAACAGAATGGGATAGGCATTCTTAATCGTGAAACGATTGAGACCCCTATAATCGATACAAGGTCTCAGTTCACCACTCTTCTTCACAAAAAAGAAACCAGCACCAGCAGGAGATGAGGATTTGTGGATGAAACCTCGAGAAAGTGCGTCTGCAACATACTCCTCCATGGCCTTAACCTCCAAGACCGACAAAGGGTAAACCCGGCCACGGGGGGGGTATGGCACCAGGTTGTAGGTCAATTGCGCAATCATACGACCGGTGTGGAGGCAAACTACTGGCTTGACTTTTGTCAAAGACATTGCTAAAATCGCGGTACTCTTCCGGCAGGGAGGAGAGTGAAGAGGTGCACAGGACCTTGGCTATCTTCTGGAAGCATTTCTCACTGCACTGTGGCAACCAGGACAGAATCTCAGCATGGAGCCATTCAAAAGAAGGGTTGTGCCTCTTAGGTGAGGAATTAACTTGGAATTGTATTATCTCATGGTGAAGGGCCCCTATGGCCTTGGACAACGGAACAGTCTCATGAGTCACATGGGCAGGCTGTAGGAGGTCTCCCATCAAGAGCCTCAATGGCAAGTGGAGTGTCACGCAGCTGCAGCGGAATTGAGTGCTTCGATACAAAGGCAGCATCAATGAACAGGCCTGCAGCCCCAGAGTCGATTAGAGCCTGTATCTCGGCAGATGACTCAGCCCAAGACAGGGTAACCGAAAGCAGGGGCTTATCTTTCTGGGAAACTGGAGACGAAACAATGCCACCTAAAGTCTGTCTGTGACAGGACCTCAAGGTTCCAACAAGTGGACTGGATGGCTTTAAGTAGCCAGGACTGGTGAGCAGATCATCAACAGCTGAGTCAATGTGGAGAGAAAGGAGCTGGCAATTAGCCGACAGCTGATCGGCCAGCTCAGAGAAGGAAGGGCCGAGCCCAGCCCTGACAGATAGCAAATGTTGACACACCGTGTGCATCTTCAAAATTTGGCTTTTAAAATGTACAAAAAATATTTTCGTTTAGTCCAAAAAAAGTTAAAATGGTGGCATTTTGAAGATATTTAGATCCTCCCCAACACATCAATCATGTTCTTCATTTGTTGTTCAAGAACATTGAATTTATGCCTTATGATGTCTATTTCACGATTCCACACCATGATATCCTGGATTAGGATTTGGGCACTTGCACTTGTGAAATGTTGAGCTTGTTCTTCAACAACCAGCACATCACCTAAACATTTTAGTAAAAACATGTATTATAAATATGCAGGCATACATATATTACCTAAAGCCAGGGTGTCAGACACTCACCTGTTGTGGTGACAAATTCGCTCACTTCCTCAACCTCTCCTTCCTCCAGAGCCTCCATTATAAAGCACAAAAGAATGTGCTACATTAAAAGATCACAGAATTTGCAGCGTGAGGAATTTACCAGACTGAGTGCTTCCGTCTCGTACTTGCTTCAGAGCCTGCGTTATTTTTGGTGCTTTGGAACAGCATACAGATGAGCGGTTTTTCCAATAGTAATTTTTTCCGTCGGAAAAATATAGAACATATTCTCTATCTAAGTCTCTCTGAATTTTCTACAGAAAACGTCCAATGGGGCATACACACAGTCGGAATATACGATGAAAAGCTCCCATCAGACTTTTTCTGTCGGAAATTCCGACCATGTGTACGGGGCATAACTGTTCTTTAAACAGAAATGACAGTGAAGGAGTACACCAGCTGTTTCTGTACCATTTTCCTGCTCTGTAACCTATGGTTACTTGAACCTATATTAACCAAATCCCCTGCTGATTGTCATAACGTCATAACAATTGTAGATGTTGCAGAAAAATATCAGTGGTGAGTAACTCATGAGTGAATGCCCTTCTTAAAGTGACTGCCAAGTTAAAACCTTTTTTCTAGTTTTGAATAAAGCTGCAAAGTTGTAGAACACTGTCAGGTTTTTATTGCTATCCTGGCTCCATCAGGAGAGATTTATCCTCACTTCCTGTGCTGTGGACAATGGTTTTACCAGACAGGAAGTGGGAGGAAATAGTGCAACAAAAACACAGACAAAAATAAAATTTGACAGAGGTTTCACCTTTCCCCGCTCTACTGAAAAAAAATAAAAAAATAAAAATCTATGTAGCTATTATACTTCTTGCCTGGTAAAAACATTGTCAGCAGAAAGTGAGA
Source organism: Lithobates clamitans (assembly GCA_037952925.1). Classification (NCBI taxonomy): domain Eukaryota; kingdom Metazoa; phylum Chordata; class Amphibia; order Anura; family Ranidae; genus Lithobates; species Lithobates clamitans. The sequence goes on from JBBGZY010001009.1 coordinate 649,936, forward strand.
ATAAATCTCTATAACAAAGGACCTGACAGGAGTCCTAACCCTTTACCACTCACAAAACAAATTAAATGTACGTTTTGGATGGGGTAACACTTTAACTGAGAAGCTCGCACCAGTTGTACTCATCTCTTCTACATATTTAATATAAGGCTGTGCTAATGTTATGTATAGCGGCAAGATTATGTACCTCTCAGTTGAGTTTCTATAAACATTCTTTTTTTTATTAAATAATGTTTACCATACAACATAACAAAATTAATACTGTTTATATACATGAAAGAACATCACAGAAAGTTCAATTAATAAAGCTCATGTACACCTCAATAGTGAATGCTATGGTGACAATACAATATGAGATCTTGCATGAAGGTTCATTAAGCATGTTAGAAATAATAAAATATTTGACAAGAAGCAAACAAATGTGTTAGAGGCGGGGATGGGAGCTCCAATGTACTTGATTCTGCAAATCCTGTAGTGGTACAGAGGCAAAATTGTTCAAAAGACTGTCCAATTGAGTTTGAGATTAGAGGAAGGGAAAAGGTTAAGTGGAGGGGGGATAATGAAAAAGAGGGAACAACTCTCAGTTGAGTTATGTGTTTTTTAAAACAGAAAAGTACCGTGCTAGCATTAGAAGCTACAGATAGAGATCACATGCTAGTGCTAAATGCATGATCTACAAAGGATACCCATATCCCTTTCCATCGCTGATTCACCCACTTTTAAAAGAAAAGTGAGATTTCCAAATTTAAGACATTAAATGGATAACTTATGTATTTGAAGTTTTTATTAGAATTGTATACTTTAAAAACTGTATTATAATTTTAATAAATATTTGTCACATATGTAATAATTTTCATTGGGATTTGGCACTATTGGTTTGATGTAAGCCAAATGTATACTTCTATAATCACCTGTGTGTTAGAACAGAGGAGATATACCGTATGAAAATGATTATTTACCTATTGAAATATGTATAGGTTTGAAGTTTTGTTTTTTTATTTTTTATTTTCTTCAAGTAGCATGGCATGCTTTATTACAATTACCTTTGTATGAACAAAGCTCACGGACAAATGCATTGATTATAAAGAGTGTAACAATATTATTGTTGCAATGTATCTTTAATTTGTTTCTTTTTTGCGCTATTGGTCAGTTAAAAGAACCTTGTAAGTGAAAAAAGTATTAATATTTTTTTTTTATAATGTGCCTATTTAACCCAATAATAACCTTTAGGAAATTTTATTCTGCCCTTAAGTCTTCCTCCCTTATTTACCATTAATTTTGTAGCTTTGTATTAAAAATACATAAAAAATAGTAGATCTCTCCAAAGAAGGTGGATATACCCTCTTAGACAGTTGTCACCAAAACAAGTTTTCCCCTCAGAAGGTTTCCCCTTACTGTTTGTCTCTACAACAATTCAAAACTTTTGAATTTAGCATGTCTGTATCAGACATGCAGGAACACCAACAGCAATAAAAAACAAAAAAACAAAAACAAAACAGGGGTTCTAAACCCTTTCACATTTTATTCAAAAAGGCTTTACATACACTGCTTATAAACCTAAATAACAATGGCCTTTAAATAAAGATACCGTATATACTGGAGTATAAGTCGAGTTTTTCAGCACATTTTTTTGTGCTGAAAGTGCCCCCCTCGACTTATACTCGAGTCAAGAACTTTTCTGCAGCAAAAAATTTCATTTTCCGAACCGACTTTGGGGCCCCGTATCTCAGGGCCACTTGGTGCTAGGAACCCCAAATTTGGTGTTCAAACAGAGTTCCTAGCACTAAGTGGCCCCAAAATCGATTCAAAAAATGTCATTCTCTGTTGCAGAAAGTGCTTGACATTTTCTGAACCGACTTTGGACACAGTTGACCGAATTTGGGGCCCCGTATCTTGGGGCCACTTAGTGCTAGGAACCCCAAATTTGGTGTGCAACCCCAGTGGAACTGGTACCATAACATAACCAAAGGTGGAGTTCCTAGCCCCAAATGGCCTTGAGATATGGGGCCCCAAAACAGGTTCAGAAAATGTCATTCTCTGCTACAGAAAAGTGCTTGACATTTTCTGAACCGATTTTTGGGCCCTGTATCTCGGGGCCACTTGGTGCTAGAAACCCCAGCTTTAGATATTTTATGATGCTAGTTCCACTGGGTGTGCACACCAAATTTGGGGTTCTTAGCACTAAGTGGCCCCAAGATACGGGGCCCCAAATTCGGTCAACTGTGTCTATCTGCAACAATGTCATTTTGGGACCCTTTGGGTTCAGAGATCCCAAATTTTGGCTGCAGCTAGGGGGCATCTAGGAACCCTTAACTACTAAGTTTGAAGTTCGGGGGACCTATGGCTGCAAATGGGCACAGTGAGGCTGCAAATGGGCATTGTTGACCCTCTTTTCCACTTACAGTAGCTGTGCATTTCTCACCCTCGTCTTATACTCGGGTCAATACGTTTTTCCCATTTTTTTGTGGTAAATTAGGGCCTCGACTTATACTCGGAATGACTTATACTCAAGTATATACAGTACACCACTTACAACCATGGACAATTTATCATTTATCAGGGCGGGCTGGCTTATCTGGATCACTAGTCCCCATTCCATCCATTAGCAAACTGAATTTCTTGTTTTTTTTCAATCAGTAGTAAATCTGTGTATTAAAAGGTTACAGCAAAAAGTGTTTTAAAAAACGACAGAGGTTATAATGTATTTTAGGCAGTTACATCATCCCAAAGAGAACAAGCAGCACCAGCAGAAACCCTGTTTTGTAACTCCCGCTTTGTTCTAGTTCACTTAGTTTACAAGACCAAACATTTTTTTATTCATCATCCCTTTGTCATTTTATAAATATCAATAATTTTTAAGCAGGTCATCCATCAACAAATCAAATATGTTTTTAGCATGAAATCATATATCAGTAGCATTTGTGTGGGATGTAATATGTGCAGTGATAAATGAAAACTCATTCTTTGATAGAGAAGCTGCATCTTCAACTCCCTTCCTGCCCAACATTTCGCACATCTTTTAGGTTCTAATAAAGATTTATTCTCTCATTTCTATGTCTCTGCACATTTCACTTGTCCGTCTACATTTCGTGCCATTTCAATTTATTTCATTCTGATGGCCTTATGCTACCTGTGCCAAATCCATTACAGGCCTATAAAATTAACCACCCGCATAAAATATGACTTCGTTACATCCAAAATGAGCTATCACTTATTGATTTGAAAGGCTAATATCCTGTCAAAAAGAGAAGGTCTTTTTAAACTGTTAACCAATAATGATTATGCTTTGCACAATTGAATTTCACTTAGCAAATATATATGATCATCAAAATGAGATAGAAGCCTTCAGCCATGTAACCCTATTTAACCTGGCTGATTCCTTAGAAAAGAGGGTGTAGCATATATGTAGCATGAAGACATACACTCTCACTCAAACAATTCATTATTGGAAACCTTTACTAAGAAATACAGGTTCTGCTATTTCTGAGTACATTTTAATGTTGCTAGTTGCTGACTGCCATTACCCATATCTAGGGATGAGCCGAACACCTCCCGGTTCGGTTTGCACCAGAACATGCGAACAGACAAAAAAAATGTGTGTGAACATGTGAACACTGTTAACCAGTTGCGGAACCATTGGAAGAATGGCACGGGTAGGCCCCACCCTGTGCCTGCGGCAGTCAGATTCATTAGAGGACCGATCAGTCCTCAGGTTCCGGCCATTGATTTATTGCCGGGACCTGCTGATCGGCCCTAACGAATAAAATCATTCCCCTGTCTGTGTAAGTGTAAACACAGACAGGAGGAAGTGATGTCATCTCTCCTCGTGGAGTCTTTTCGATTCCAGTGAGATGAGAGAGAACGTCTTACTGTGAGTTGCACAACACTACACTAACACCAGTACACACAGGTACACTTGCCAACCCCCCCCCCAATCGCCCCACCAGTTAACTCCTTCACTCCCTGTCACTGTGTCACCAGCTGCAGGTTTCAGATTTTTCACTGATCACTCTATTGGTGCATTTGTGACTGAAATAAGAGATAGGGCAGTTAGTAGTAGGCCCAGTTAGATCTAGGGTACCCTCTAACCCCCCCTAATAAAGGTTTAACCCCCTTGATCACCCCCCAGTTAACCCTTTCACCCCGTGTCGCCAGTGTCACTAATAGATCTTTTCTCTGATCGCCGTATTTGTGTCACGGGTGACGGTAGTTAGCCAGTTAGTTGATTTGTTTCGCCGTCAGGTTTTTATAGCATCACGTACCCCCATATATTACCCAATAAAGGTTTTAACACCCTGATTGCCCCCTAGTTAACCGATTCACCCCCCTGTCACCAGTGATCACCGTATTAAAGATAGAGGTTACGCTGGTTAGTTTGTTTGTTTTTTATAGCGTCAGGGCACAATATATTACCCAATAAAGGTTTAACCCCCTGACCACCCGGTGGGTGATATCAGTTAGGTTTTATTGTCAATCAGGGTCTGCATCGCCCCAGGTGTCAGATTAGTGCCAGTAATACTAACACCCACGCAGGCACCATACACCTCCCTTAGTAGTATAGTGTCTGAACGGATCGATATCTTTGATCTGATCAAAACCATATTAGCAATAGTTTAGGGTTCCCAAAAATGCAGCGTTAGTGGAATCAGCCCAGATATCTGCTAGCACCTGCATTTAGCCCCTCCGCCCAGCCCACCCAAGTGCAGTATCAATCGATCGCTGTCACTTACAAAAACACAACACACTTGGTAGCATTTAAATCAGTTTCTGACAGTCAGGAGCTCTTTTTCCTGTGAGTCTTACTAGTATACCAGTAAATTTAGAGACCAAAATGTTAAATCAAAGGTACACTAGTGAACAGGCCTACACGTTTATGAGCATGACAGATAGTAAAGAGGAAGTCACCCATCTGTCAGATTCAGGCTCAGAATATGATCCTGTAGACAGCAGCGCCACCCTGACAGATAGCTCTGACGACAGAGTTATGGTCCCTGCCAAGGTCAGGCATACCCAACCCCGTTCTTCTGCTGTTGTAGAGGTGCAGGAGGGCTAAGGGGTCTCGTATAGAGCAGAGAGCCAGTACTAGTGCCGCTATTCCTTCTGGTGAACCTGCAAACACCAGTGGCCCAGTACACCCTGGTCATATTCAAACCAGTGGAAGATAAGTACAGCGCTGCACCAATGGTGTTGTAAAGATGGTTACACAGTAAGCAGCTAACACGCCTCTTAGACACAGGTTGGAATAATTTGATAGAAAATATATAGTGTAGCGCTGTGTGTGTAAATATTAAGAAGTGAAAAAACAGTGAACTAGGCTCGAGCCATCTCTGAATGGCCAGCAAATGGGCTAAAATAATTAAAAATGACATATGAGTAACTAAATACAATCAAAAGTGCACTAAGTGTTACACAATAACATGTAAAATATAGTGATTGTGATAAACCAGTGAAAAACAATATAGTAAACAGAACCAAATTGTAAATAGGTAAAAAATGAACCAAAAAAGTCCATAGATGTTGGAAATTGTGTTCCTAGTAAAAATCAAAAACCACCACCAATAGTCTCTGAGGGTTAACTGATGAAAACAACAATGGAAAGCTTCTGGTAGATGAAAAAGTAGAACACCAAATGAATGAAACGTCTAAATATGTGACAGGACCATCACCGGAGCATCAGAGGAGGCTTACCGGAAACAGGTGACTTGAGAAGACATACGTCTTACAAGTCTCAGAAAGCTTATTTAGCCGCCAGGGCTGGTGAGATGGATCATCAGGTATCCTCAGCTTCAAATGGGGGGGGGGGATCTCCTCACAGCTTCGACCGTCCAGACGTTTCAACAGGCCAACCAGATGTTTTTAGATACCATGAGAGAAATAAAGCTCACATGGCATGATATCGTTTAAAAAAACATTCATTTATTAAAATAATAAAAAGGGGCACTCACATGATAGGAGATCGTAAACAGCTCAAAATATATCAGTCGCGGTGATCGTGGTGAAGTGGCGAGTCCCATTAATGCAGTTCAAGCTGGTGAGGTGGCTAGCACAACTAGTGTCCCACAGCTACCAAGAAGACATAGACAGGCCCTTCGAGCCCATAGTGCCTTACTTGCTGCATTTGCCAATCCTAATTGGGAGCCCACCACTTCTGCCCCCAGTCACTGGCCAACCCAGAATTCAGGTGGAAGCAGGTGATTTTACGTCACTTGATTTTTATTCGCTGTTTTTCACGGAAGATCTCTATAGCTCTATTGTGGACCAAAGCAATTTGTATGCTGGTCAATTCATCGCCGCTAATCCCCATTTGACCCCTGCCAGGGAATGGAAACCTATTACGGTTTCTGAATTTAAGACCTTTCTGGGCCTATCCCTCCTCATGGGCAGAACTAAAAAGAGTGAGTTGCGGTCATATTGGTCCACTGAACCAATTCACCATACAGTAGGTGACCGCAAGCCCCGTCGCGTGAGCCAGTGCCGAGCTGGCTCGCTCATCGGGAAAGGAAAACTTTTTTTCCTTTCGTGATGAGCGACAGGCAGTGCTGACAGCTGTCTGATATGAATCATAAGGGGGAATCCCGCCCCAAATTTTAAATAAAAAAACGGCATGGGTTCCCCCCCAGGGACATTCCAAGCCCTTAGGTCTGGTATGGATTTTAAAGGTAACCCCCTACGCCAAAAAAATGCGCGGGGGCCCCCCAAAATCCATACCAGACCCTTATCTGAGCATGCAGCCCGGCCGGTCAGGAAAGGGGGTGGGGACAAACGAGCGCCCCCCCTCCTGAACCATACTAGGCCGCATGCCCTCAACATGGGGGTGGGCACTTTGGGGCAGGGGGGGCGCCCTGCGGCCCCCCACCCCAAAGCACCTTGTCCCCATGTTGATGAGGACAAGGGCCTCTTCCCGACAACCCTGGCCATTGGTTGTCGGGGTCTGCGGGTGGAGGGCTTATCGAAACCCGGGAGTCCCCTTTAATAAGGGGGCCCCCAGATCCCAGCCCCCCACCCTATGTGAATGAGTATGGGGTACATCGTACCCCTACCTATTCACCTGGGGGGAAAAAATGTCAATAAAAAAAACACTAGACAGGTTTTTAAAGTAATTTATTAGACAGCTCCGGGGGTCTTCTTCCGACTTCTCTGCTCTCTTCTCCTGCTCTCCGGCCTCTTCTCCCAGTTTCCGGTTCTTCTGCCGGGCTCCTCCACTATCTTCTGCTCTTTTGCCGCTCTTTTGCTAGCGGTGGCCCGTTCTTCTCCGCCGTCTTGTTCCCTCTTCTCTTCTTCCGATGTTGACACGACGCTTTCTCCCTCTGTAATGCTGTGTGAGCGGTGCGCGATGACTTATATAGGCATGGGGCGGGGTCACCCGGTGAAGTCATCACTCACACAACATTACAGCGGGAGAGAGCGTCGTGTCAACATCGAAAGAAGAGAAGAATGAACAAGACGGCGGAGAAGACCAGGCCCGCTGTAATGCTGTGTGAGTGGTGCGCAATGACTTATATAGGCATGGGGCGGGGTCACCGGGTGATGTCACCCGGTGACCCCGCCCCTTATGACGTCACATTCCCATCATGTCACAGGTCTGTGAGATCATAAGGGGGCAGGGTCACATCACCCGATGACCACGCCCCATGCCTATATAAGTCATCGCTCACACAACATTACAGCAGGAGAGATCGTCGTGTCAACATCGGAAGAAGAGAAGAAGGAACAAGACGGTGGAGAAGACCGGGTCACAGCTAGCAAAAGAGTGGCAAAATAGCAGAAGATAGCGGAGGAGCCCGGCAGAAGAACCGGGCACAGGGAGAAGAGGCCGGAGAGCAGGAGAAAAGAGCGGAGAAGTCGGAAGAAGACCCCCAGTGTAGGTAGAAGACCCCCCGATTTTGCTAGTGGTGGCCCGGTCTTCTCTGCCGTCTTGTTCCTTCTTCTCTTCTTTCGATGTTGACACAATGCTCTCTCCCGCTGTAATGCTGTGTGAGCGGTGCACGTTGACTTATATAGGCATGGGGCAGGGTCAACCGGTGACCCCACCCCCTATGACATCACATTCCCATCATGCCCTGGGACTGCAAGGTCATAAGGGGGCAGGGTCACATCTCCTGGTGACCACACCCCATGCCTATATAAGTCATTGCGCACCACTCACACAGCATTACATCAGGAGAGAGTGTCGTGTCAACATCGGAAGAAGAGAAGAAGGAACAAGACAGCGGAGAAGACCGGGTCACCACTAGCAAAAGAGCAAAATATAGCGGAGGAGCCCGGCAGAAGAACCGGACACCGGGAGAAGAGGCTGGAGAAGAGAGCGGAGAAGTTGGAAGACCCCCGAAGTCGGAAGAAGACTCCCTGGAGCTGCCTAAAAAATTACTTTAAAAACCTGTCTAGTGTGTTTTTTATTGACATTTTTTCCCCCCAGGCGATTGGATAGGGGTACGATGTACCCCATACTCATTCATATAGGGTGGGGGGCCAGGATCTGGGGGCCCCCTTATTAAAGGGGACTCCCGGGTTCTGATAAGCCCTCCGCCCGCAGACCCAGACAACCAACGGCCAGGGTTGTCAGGAAGAGGCCCTTGTCCTCATCAACATGGGGTCAAGGTGCTTTGTTGTGGGGGGGCTGCAGGGCGCCCCCCTGCCCCAAAGTGCCCACCCTCCATGTTGAGGGCATGCGGCCTGGTTCGGTTCAGGAGGGTGAGGTGCAGCTCGCTCGTCCCCACCCCTTTTCCGGACCGGCTGGGCTGCGTGCTCAGATAAGGGTCTGGTATGGATTTTAGGAGGGACCCCCAAGCCGTTTTTTTCAGCATAGAGGGTTCCCCTTAAAATCCATACCAGACCTAAGGGCCTGGTATGCCCCTGGGGGGAACCCATGCTGGTTTTTTATTTAAAATTTGGCGCAGTTTTTCCCCTCATGATTCATACCAGACAACTGTCAGCACTGCCTGTCGCTCATCGGGAAAGGAAAAAAAAGTTTTCCTTTCCCGATGAGCGAGCCAGCGTGAGATGCACAGTACCCTGTCGCCGAGAACCAGCGCGATGGGATCACTCTGGAAACACATTCTTGCAGTCAGGTACTGTATGCCCATGTTCTCTGCCTCCATGGCCAGGGCACGATACGAGCAGATGTTGTGGTTTATGCACTTCAATGATAATGAACTCTGTCATCCTCGGGGTGACCCTGGATACGATTGGCTCTACAAAATTCGGCCCCTCATAAACCACTTCAACCAACTGTTTGCAGCCTACTTTACTCCCGATCAAGTTGTCTGCATTGATGAGTCCTTGATTAAGTTTTCTGGCCGGTTGTCTTTCAAACAGTATCTTCCCAGCAAGCGTGCCAGATATGGGGTCAAGATGTTTAAGCTCTGTGACAGGGTCACAGGCTATACATATAGTTTTATGGTTTACGAGGGAAGAGATGGTCACGTAGAGCCGGAGAACTGCCCAGACTACATAGGGAGCGCTGGTAAGATTGTGTGGGACTTGGTGTCACCCTTATTTGGAAAGGGGTAGTAAGCTCATAAGTCATAAAGTGAATCGCCTGAAAGGGGATGTTCATGGTCAGCTGCATCGTGTGGCTTCTGTAAAAGGCACCAGCACCCTCGTTCCGCCACATGGCTCTCATACAGTCCGTCACCTTCCGGTACTTGTATGTGGACAATTATTACATGAGCGTGCCACGATCTAATCGCTGAGGGTTATCCCAGAGGCTTGTAGATTTCCATCTTAGGCTGGGGGAGAGAGCCTGCTTGTAGTGTAACAATTTGCTTGTTGTGAAGTGGAGGGATAATCATAATGGTTTTGTCCTGTCCTCCCTTAACGCAGACACGACGGTCCAAATTACTACGGCGACTAGTGTTGTGGAGAAACCCCTCTGTGTTCATGAATATAACCTTAATATGGGAGGGGTGGACCTCAACGGCCAGTTGTTGGTGCCGTACCTAGTTGCCCGTAAGGCCAGATGCTGGTACAAAAAAGTGTCTGTATACTTATTTTAATTGGCTCTGCTGAATGCTTATTTGCTATACAAAGCTTCAGGATGAACTGGATCCTTCCTAAAATTCCAGGAAGAGACCATCACAGCCCTTCTGTTTCCAAACGGTGCTGTGGCCCAACTTCCCAATCCAAATGCAGTAAGCCAGGTGCATGAGAGACATTTTCCGTATGTCCTCCCTGGTACCCCTACCCAACGAGCCTCCCAAAGAAAATGTTGTGTCTGTAAAAAGCGCAGATATAGGCGTGATATACGCTATTATTGTCTCTTCTGTCCTGACCCTCCTGGTCTTTGCATTGGTGAATGCTTTGAGCGCTACCACACACTAGTGGAGTATTAGCGTAGGGTACAGCACTGCACAGACTAGGACACACTTTCACAGGGCCTCCAAAGATGCCATCGCATTTTGAGAGACCCAAACCTGGAACTGAACCGTTACAACCACTACAACCATTACAGTTACAAATAAAAGTGTAAGAAAAAAAAAATATAATAATAATAATAATAATAATAATAATAATAATAATAATAAATTTAAAAAAAATAATTAAAAAATTATATATATATATATATATATATATATATATATATATATATATATATATATATATATATATATATATATATATATATATATATATATATATATATATAATTTTTTATATTTATTTATTTATTTATTTTTTACATTTATTTATGGTTGTGATCCTAAGACCGAGATAAATGTGGATCACATAAACACGCGACAAGACTCACAACATAAATAGACCTGAGGTGTGGCTTTTGGTCGTCTGGTAGGTATGGCAAGAAAAGGGGCCAAAAAAACCCAGGTAGGGAAGTATCTTTATTGCCTCTAACCTCATTGAGTGAGCTTGGAGAAAGGGCCATCTTGAGGGTTTGGAATATATATCTGGTGAAGCAGGCAGACTTTCACCTGCCTAGCTTCTTGGTCACATGGTCTGGTACTCCGTGCTGAGATGTGGCTGAGGCTGCGTCGATCCAAATGAATGTCCAGAATACCACCCGGGGTCTAGGCCTAAGCTGACCAGTAGGACCCCAACATGTTTAATAAACTGACTGTCACTCAGGGGGTTGACCGGAAAAGGCAGTAACGGGTTGGAGACTGGCTGGCTGGGTAGGTGAAAGAGCAGATGATCAAAAGATCGTTGCTGGGCACCAGGCATTGCTGGTTCGAAAGAAGTTGATATCCACTCCGGGTCCGGTTTGTTGCGTTTTGGAAACCGTAAGATGAAGGACATAGTGGCTTGGAGACCGGCCAGGTAGCCTGATAGTGATATGAGCAAAAGCCAGGTGATATGAGCGAGAACCAGCTGTGTGTGGCAATAAGATATAAAGGCTAGGACATGAGTGACGTCATCTGGTGTGGTTCCGGGACAAGTGGCAAGGAACCTATGATAGGTGTTCTAGGCCATGCGATAAGCCTTTAGTGTGTTGCTAGACAGTGAGTGGTTGATGAGCCGGGTTGCATTGGCAAGGTATGGCTTCAATCCATTGTTAGTTGAGACCAAGATGGGATAGGAGTGGATGATGGGTCGGCTCCGGGTTCCTGCTGGAAGAATGAGACAAAATTGAAGCGGGACAGTGCATCGGCTGCGGCATTGCACTTGCCAGGGATATGCTCACAGTAACTGTTAAATTTGGTGATGTAGTGATAATTGCAGCAGCCTGTACAGGAAGGACATGATGGGGAGTAACTTGGATCTACCCTTATTAATGATGTCGGCTGTAGCCTGGTTGTGTGTGGTGAAGAGCTCTGTCTGAGCTTTCCATGTGTGGCCCCAGACTTGGGCTGCTGCCACGATGGGGTACAGCTCGAACAATGACGAAGATCGAGCGAAACCAGGAATCAGGCAGATTTCCGGGGGCCAAGGTCTGGCGAACCAGTGATGGCCAAAAATTGCAGCAAAAGCTGGTGGAGGCTGCAGCATCTGTGACTACCTGGGGCGACTGAGCTGATACTGAGGGAAAAACATAGATATGCCGTTCCAGTTGAAGAGGAACTTGTCCCACATAGCCAAGTCTGCTATTGCTGCTGGGTCTAGTCTAAGGACTTGGTCGGGTCCTGCACTCGGGCGAGAAAGACTAAGAGCCCTGAGATGAACGTCCGCCCCTGAGGAATAGTTCTCACAGCGAAATTGAGCATCCCTATCAAGGACTACAGCTGTCTTAGTATACACTCCTGTGACTGGGTAAACTCCTGAATGACCAACTAAACACAAGCTAAATTTGTCAGAAGACAGGCTAGGCTGCATGGCATGCGTATCCAGGACGATGCCTGAGAAACTCATGAAATGTGTTGGGCCTTCCACTATATGTTCATTGAGATTGTTGAAGACCTCTCTTAGCTTGTCTAGATCTACCGGGGGGTATGTCCAGGTGTTCTATGAGCAGAAAATCGTCCGGATAATGGATAACCCTGTGACACTGGGCCTGGTGTGACAGGTTCAAGTGAGGGACTGGGCGAAAACGTCAGCTTTGTGGGCGAAGTGAAGAGTTTCTGTGTCTGTGAGGCTTCAGTCAGAGCTGATCTGGAACTGGGCAAGTCTCGCTGCTGCTTTGGCTGAAAATGACTGATGGTAGTCGTAAAAGGCAAAACCTCCATATTTGTAAGCAAGATCTGTCACTGCAAAAATGTATAAATCCAGCTCCTCCCTCCTGCTGAGAGTGGCTGAACAAAGTACGTCTCTGAACATCCCAAAGGCCAGGGTGAACTCAGTGGCTGACAGCTTATGACTGAGGCTGGGGTCTCTCGACTTGACAACCACTGAGACATCCCCCCAGGCATATGATTTGTTGTCAGCTAAGTCATGGACTGAGATGAGCAGGGATGCCACTTGATGTCTTTGCCCTCCAATATATCCTCCCCGACGCTGGTCGGGACACGATGAGTGGGGAGGACGATAGGTGCAGGGCCTGGTGTACCTGCAGAAGGAGAAGCTGTCATCGTGACCATGACCAGGTCAGGGAGGGTGAACTTTCAAAGGTGTGACTCTGGTCGGGACGTCCAAACTGTTGCGGCTAAGGGGGAGACCAAAGAGTGCAGCTGGGCCCCGTGGATGGATTGTAGGGATGCCTGTTGGGCCCAGCTGGAGGCGGGAAGAGGAGCCTGAAAAGCTCTGCCTTCCTGACCATAGCGGGAAAGGGAATATCCCTGAGACTGAGCTCAGCTATGAGTTTGGGGATGTTCTGTCCCCTGAGGGACTGCAGGCAGCCGCGCTCTGAGCCCGCTTGGGGGATAACAGAGGGGCGGGTGTAAAGTCCTCACTGCCAGCCTGTGACATGGCTCTGGCCAGAAGACAAAAGGGGCGGGGTGCTCATATTCAGAAGGAGTCATAGCCATAGGATAGAGAGTGGAGTGGTAAAGAGAAAACTCAGAGAGGAGGAAAAAAGGGAGAAGTACAGAAAAAAACGAATGATAGGCATAGACAGGAGCTGACAGAGTTCTGTTGTGCAGAACTTATGTAGAGTGGAAATTTAGAAAACTCAGAAGAGTGCGTGGTGACCGAGGTGGGCCAGGAGGTGACTGGCCAGATAACCAATAGCTCGGGTGCCTGTCTGTGGCGAGCACAAACCTGAAGACCAGAACCCCAGGGCGTACTGGGGTGAGAAGTAGAAGTCTGGTAGGTCTATGTAGGAATGTTGCGGTCTGTAGTGGGTGACGTGTGCCCGGCCTGCTAACACTTGCACTGCCAGCAAGCCTACTGTTAAGCAACCTTGTCTGCGAAGTGAAGGGTCGCCCTTCAAAAACAGAGTGTCATGTATAGACATATGTGACAGAACTAACGCCTGGAGATCACATCCAATGATGTATATGAAGTAACAGTATAGTGAAAGGGTGCTGCAGAATGATGTGATAGAAAAGCCCATGATCTAGGCCCTGACTGACGCTCTAGTAGCGAGGTCCTGGTTAGGATTGAAACTCGGTCGACCGGGAATACATGCAGTAGGGGTGAAATGAGTGCAACAAGATTTCTTTATTTTTTTTTCTTTTTATGTGTCCCCTTGTATGCGACTGGCCCTGATGAAGATGCAAACATAGCATTTTTTTTTTTTTTGTTTTTTTTTCAACCTGGGAAATAACGTCCAACCTGGTACAGGATGGAACCTGAACTCAACTGACCTGAGGGAGAAAAGACAGACGAAAACGATGAGTGGCTCGTATGAATGCCATTGGAGACGAGTGACCGATTAAGTGCCACTAAAAAATGAAGTGGGCTGTATGAGCACCACTGAGTGTGCTTGCAGCAGTTGCAAGGAGTATATACTGAGATTCATGTTTTGCAGTGATTGCAAAAATGGGTAAATGCTGAGATGCATGTTTTGCAGCAATTGCAAGTGGGTAAATACTAAGATGCATGTATTTGCAGCAATTGCAAGGAGTTTATACTGAGATGCATGTTTTACAGTGATTGCAAATGGGTAAATGGTAAGATGCGTGTATTTGTAGCAATTGCAAGGAGTTGTACTGAGATGCATGTTTTGCAGAGATTGCAAAATGGGTATATGCTGAGATGCGTGTTTTTTGCAGTGATTGCAAGGAGTTATGATGAGATGGGTATCTTGCAGCGATTGCAAGGAGTTATGATGAGATGCATATCTTGCAGTGATTGCAAGGAGTTATGATGAGATGCATATCTTGCAGTGATTGCAAGGAGTTATTATGAGATGCGTATCTTGCAGTGATTGCAAGGAGTTATTATGAGATGCGTATCTTGCAGCGATTGCAAGGAGTTATGATGAGATGCGTGTCTTGCCGCGATTGCAAGGAGTTATGGTCAGATGCGTGTTTTGCAGCGGTTGCAAGGAGTTATGATGAGATGCGTGTTCTTGCAGCGATTTCAAGGAGTTTATACTGAGATGCATGTTGCAACAATTGCAAAAATGGGTATATGCTGAGATGCGTATATTTGCAGCGATTGCAAGGAGTTAATGTTGAGATGCATGTTTGCAGCGATTGCAAATGGGTAAATGTTGAGATGCGTGATCTTGCAACGATTGCAATGAGTTTATACGGAGATGCAGGTTTTTGCAGCAATTGCAAATGGGTATATGCTGAGATGCGTGTTTTGCAGCGATTGCAAGAAAGGTCACCTACTGATAGGCGAAAAGAAAAAGGATAGCAGAAATTGTATATGTAGAAAGGAACTGCGAAGTGGCATACGTAATGAATCGTAGATTTGTGATAGGGACTGTTGCGTATTGGTGTGTGGGATACTCGTGAAGCAAACCGTTGTGCCGCTTGTGCGACTAGGTTCGGAGTGGACTGTGATGCATGTAGCTGCTGAGGTGATGTGAATCGGACAGAAAAAAAATAAATAATGAATCATAGGGTATGGTAAGAACCACTACAAATTGGTGTGCGGGATAAGACCGATGCAAACCGTTGTGCCGCCGAGGCGACTAGGCTTGAATCGGACTGTGATTCATATGACATGAAAGCAATGTGAAACAGTCAGTAGAAA
Source organism: Lithobates clamitans (assembly GCA_037952925.1). Classification (NCBI taxonomy): domain Eukaryota; kingdom Metazoa; phylum Chordata; class Amphibia; order Anura; family Ranidae; genus Lithobates; species Lithobates clamitans. The sequence goes on from JBBGZY010001009.1 coordinate 665,407, forward strand.
ATTACATAAACATCGAACCATTTGTGGGGTACAACAGGGACTAATAAGAATCAGTGGGCGGGATGCATCTGATGCGAACCGTTGTGCCGCCGATGCAACTAGGGTCGAATCGGATTGTAGCAGGTATGCAATGTATGCAATATGAATCGGTTGTAAAGAGATGTTGATAAGATGTATGAAGTGAATCCGATACGAATCAGTTGCAGCGTGTATACCGCCCCTTACTTCTAAAACCCGAACACATACCAACCAGGCTAATCAAAGTGCAGACAAGGCCACAGGTGGGTCTAATTACCACCTAAATCAGACACAGAACCCATGCAAACAGAACATGCTGATCTCCAAATGAATGAGAAAGCAGCCCCATAGACAGTGAATCCTATGAGAAAATTAAGCCTGTATTGAGTGATATCGGAGAACGATCGACAATGGCTCAGAGGCTTGGATCTACGAATGAATTGTATGTTTGTGGATGGGATGACAAGCAAGGCAGAGGGAGCCTGCAAATCTAAGTTTGCAGGTATAGGAAACATATCGAATGGTAACATTGCATATGAACAAAAAGGTTTGAACCCTACCTGCAACAGCAAGTGAGAACCGCCGACGAAGACTCCGCAACCCACTTGTGATCGAACGCACAGACTTACAAACACAGAGCAAGCTGGGAAGAGTCAGCCCAGTGACATGTACTATCGTACACTGGAACTGACAAAGAGGAAGGGACAGTGGCAAGCTGAAATACCCTCTGGGCCCCTCCCATAAATTCAGGCCAGCATACTGGCCTTCTAATATATATATATAAAATAAAAAAAAGCAAAAATAGTTGTCATTTTATTGTTCTTTCTATCTCTCTATTCTCTCTCTATTGTTCTGATCTTTTTTACTGTATTCTGCAATGCAATGTTTTAGTGTTAGTATTTAGTATTAGTTTTATCATGTTTGCTTTTCAGGTATGTAATTCTTTTATACTTTACTGTTTACTGCGTTTTATTTTTAACCATTTTTTTGTTTTCAGGTACCCCATTCAGTTGCAGCCCTGATTTACTTATCTTGACAGCAACAGCGTTTGCTCCCACTGTATGTAAATCAGCGAATCCAGCACTGTAGAAGGTGATTTCACGTCACAGTTAAAAAAAAGAGCATATATGCTGAAGAATGGGGGCAGGGGTGGAGGGGCGATTTGCCCCTAACATTAAGGGCGAATTGCCCCCATGCTTCAGCATATATTTTTTAGGCACAGATTGCGTTAAAAAATGTTTTATTTATACTATGTTTTATTGTATTTGCTTTGCAGGTATGGTATGTCTTATTCCCCCTATACAGGATCGGAAATGCTGCCAGCAAAACTCTGATGAGAGCTTTTGGACGGAAATTGCGACCGTGTGTATGCTCCATTGGACTTTTGCTGGCAGAATTCCTGCCAGCAAAAGATTGAGAGAAGGTTCTCTATTTTTTGAAAAAGTTCCCATCCGAAAATGTGTTCGTCTGTATGCAATTCCGACGCGCAAAAAAACACGTATGCTCGGAAACAATTTGACGCATGCTTGGAAGCATTGAACTTCATTTTCTCGGCTCATTGTAGTGTTGTACATCACCGCGTTCTTGACGGTTGAAAGTTCAGAGAACTTTTGTGTGACCATGTATATGCAAGGCAAGCTTGAGCAGAATTCCGTCGGAAAAACCATCCAAGATTTTTCTGATGAAAATTCCGCTCGTGTGTATGGAGCATTACTGTTATACTGTAATGTTACTTTGTTTTATTGTTAACCATCATTTGCTTAGCAGGTACGCCATTCAGCTGCTGCACTGATTTATTTTTCTTGACTTGCTTCCACAATACGTAAATCAGCGACTCCAGCCATGTAAGAGGTGATTTCACCACCGCAGTTAAAAAAAAAATGGTGCATGTATGCCCATCATTAGAAATGGGTGGATGAAGGGTGGTATTCTAATGGTGGGCATACCCACCGATCAATCTCTTATTTTTGTTCAGCCCGCAGGCTGCATGAAAAAAAGAACATTACAATGTATGCCCAACAAGGACCAGCACCGTACTGGTATGTTGCTGGACTTTGGTTACCAGAATGATGCCTGCAGGTTTAGGTATCATCTTAGTATCATTTTTTTTAGCCAGTGGTCGGCTTTCATGTAAAAGCAATCCTTGCGGCTAATTAGCCTCTAGACTGCTTTTACAAGCAGTGGGAGGGAATGTCCCCCTCCTCCCACCGTCTTCCATGGTTTTCTCGGACTCTCCTGTCCCAACAGGGAATCCGAGAATGCAGCCGGTGGTTCCGCCAGCTGACCATAGATCTGATTAGAGACCAGAATGGCTCCAGTCATTTCTATGGCCTAAGAAACTGGAAGCTATGAGCATTTCACGACTTAGGTTTCCCGGATATAAACAGTGCCATTGGGAAATTGGCAAAGCATTTTATCACACCAATCTTGGTGTGGTCAGATACTTTGAGGGCAGAGGAGAGATCTAGGGTCTAATAGACCCCATTTTTTTCAAAAAAGAGTATCTGTCACTACCATAGGGGTATTGCTATCATAGGGGATATTTACATTCCCTGAGATAACAATAAAAATGATTAAAAAAAATGAAAGGAAAAGTTTAAAAATAAAATAAAAAAGCAAAATAAATTTAAAAAAAGCACCCCTGTCCCCCCGTGCTCACATGCAAAAGGCGAACGCAAGCTTCAGTCTGGTGTCATATGTAAACAGCAGTTGTACCATGCATGTGATGTATCATCGCGAAGGTCAGATCGAGGGCAGTGTTTTTAGCAGTAGACCTCCTCTGTAAATCTAAAATGGTAACCTGTAAAGGCTTTTAAAGGTTTTTAAAAATGTATGTAGTTTGTCGCCACTGCACATTTGTGCGCAATTTTAAAGCATGTCGTGTTTGGTATCCATGTACTCGGCATAAGATCATCTTTTTTATTTCATCAAAAATTTGGGCAATATAGTGTGTTTTAGTGCATTAAAATAAAATAGTGTGTTTTCTCAAAAAAATTGCGTTTGAAAAATCGCTGCACAAATACTGTGTGAAAATTTTTTTTTGCATAACCCACCATTTTAATCTGTAGGACCTTTGCTTTAAAAAAAATATATAATGTTTGGGGGTTCAAAGTCATTTTCTTGCAAAAAAATATTTTTTCATGTAAACAAAAAGTGTCAGAAAGGACTTTGTCTTCAAGTGGTTAGAAGAGTGGGTGATGTGTGACATAAGCTTCTAAATATTGTGCATAAAATGCCAGGACAGTTCAACCCCCCCCCCCCAAATGACCCCTTTTTGGAAGGTAGACACCCCAAGCTATATGCTGATAGGCATGTTGAGTCCATGGAATATTTTATATTTTGCCACAAGTTTCGGGAAATTTACACTTTTTTCTGCAAAAAGTTGTCACTAAATGATATATTGTTGAAACGTGGCAATTACACCCCAAAATACATTCTGCTGCTTCTCCTGAGTTTTTAAATTTTCAAAACTTTGTGACAAAAAGCTAGATCTACAAAATACTCAACATGCCTCTCAGCAAATAGCTTGGGGTGTCTACTTTCCAAAATGGGCTCATTTGGGGGTGTTTTGTGCTATCTGGACATTTCATGCGCTCCGAAACTGTGTTAGGGAGTGAGGAGTGAAATAAAAAATGTACTCGCTTAGAAAGCCTGAAGGCGGTGATTGGTTTTCGGGGTCCCGTAAGCGATTAGACTGCCAAAAAGTCCCACACTTGTGGTATCCCCATACTCAGGAGAAGCAGCAGAATGTATTTTGGGGTGTAAGTCCACATATAACCATGCCATGTTTGAACAATATATCATTTAGAGACAACTTTGTGTAAAAAAAGAAAAAAAAATGTAATTTTCCCAAAACTTGTGGCAAAACATATAATATTCCATTGACTCAACATGCCTCTCAGCAAATAGCTTGAAGTGTCTTCTTTCCAAAGTGAGGTCATTTGTGGGGGGGGGTTGTAGTAGTGAGGAAGGGAAATCACCATTTTACACTCTAATGCCCTGTACATATGATCGGACTTACCGATGGAAAATGTGTGATCAAAGCTTGTTGTCGGAAATTCCGACCATGTGTAGGCTCCATCAGACTTTTTCCATCGGAATTTCCGACACACAAAGTTTGAGAGCTGGATCTAAAATTTTCCGACAACAAAATACGTTTGCATAAATTCCGATCGTGTGTAGACAATTCCAACGCACAAAGTGCCACGCGTGCTCAGAATCAAGCAGAAGAGCCGCACTGGCTATTGAACTTCATTTTTCTAGGCTCGTCGTACGTGTTGTATGTCACCGCGTTCTTGACGTTCAGAATTTCCGACCAACTTTGTGTGTACAGGGCATTAAAAAGCCTGAAGGCAGTGATTGGTTTTCGGGGTCCTGTACATGGCTAGGCTTCCAAAAACTCTCACACATGTGGTATCCCCATACTCAGGAGAAGCAGCGGAATGTATTTTGGGGTGTAATTTCACATATGCCCATGGCGTGTTTGAGCAATAGATCATTTAGTGACAAAAAAAATAAAATAAATTTGTAATTTTCCCACAACTTGTGGCAAAATATAAAATATTCCATGGACTCAACATGCCTCTCATCAAATAGCTTGGGGTGTCTACTTTCCAAAATGGGGTCATTTGGGGGGGTTGTGCTATCTTGGCATTTTATGGCCTTCGAAACATGTTATAGGTAGTGAGGAGTTAAACCAAAAATTTACACCCTTATGCCATCTACACATGACCGTTTTTGCTGTCAGAATAAGCTCTGAAGGTTTCTCTGATGGAACTCCGACGGAATTCCGCTCAAGCGGTCTTGCCTACACATGGTCAAACCAAAGTCTGACCGTCCAGAACGCGGTGACGTACAGCACATACAACGGAGTTAGAAAAAAGAAGTGCAATAGCGATCGCACCACCCTTTGGGCTCCTGCTAATCTTGTGTTTATCTCGTTATAGTAGAAGTGTGGTGAGAGACGATTTGCGCTTTTCAGCTTTTGTGGTTTTCAGTCTGTTACTGCTCTTCAGTTTGTGCTTGTGGGTTTGTATTTGCTTTTCAGAGCATGTAGACAGTTCGTATCTGTCTTTTCAGTGTGTTCTTGTCCGCTCATTTCTGATTTCCAGCTCGCTCTTTTCAGGCCTACCTGTTCTTCAGTGCGTTCTGTTAGTGCGTTCTGACCAGCCGACTGTTTTGAAGCCATGTTTCGTGTACATACTCATCATAGAGTTTGTGCTGTGTGGAGGCTTGGTGTTGGGGTTCATTCTTTGACCCAAGCCCAGTCCATGAACAGGGTGGGGAGGAGTTCATGGACCAAGAATTGGTTACTCCAGCGTGACCAATTCTCTCATATGCCTTTGCTTCGTGAGATCCAGGAGAATAATCCTGATGATTTCAGGAACTTTCTCAGGATGACGGACCCCATTTTTCACCGTCTGTTGGCTTTGCTGACCCCTTATATTAACAGGCAGGATACCTACATGCGGCAAGCCATCACTCCGAAGGAGAGGCTAGTCACCACATTGCGGTACTTGGCGACTGGGAGAAGCCTGCAGGACCTCAAGTTCTCGACAGGCATCTCCCCCCAGGCTCTGGGGATCATTATCCCAGAGACCTGTTCTGCTATTATTCTGGTCCTGCAAAAGGACTATATTAAGGTAAGTTGTGTCCTTTAACATCATATTCTATTGTATTTAATGTTCGCTAATGTTTTTTATTTCTTTCATCATTCCCTAATTACCATGATTGTAATATGCTGTGAATGTCCTCTTTGTACCCATGCATGCTGTAATCTTTTAATGCTCCTTTTTTGGCCTACATGCATATTTTCCTTCACTAACCTCCCCAGCATGCTATCCTGGGCCCATATACACCTATTGCCTAGTCACTTAACAATGTATTTTGTCAGCTCCATTGTAGTGCTTTACCCCAAACACCCCCTAAAATCTGTACAAATGTTATTATTGTCCTTAAAATTCAGGCAGAGTGCCTGAGGCTTTTTTGGGGGGCCCAAACTCATCTCAAACCCTACCCCCCCTAAAATTTTTACAATGGGCCATCAGAGGGGGGGGATTAATCTGATAAGTGGCCCTTATATTTTTGTCTTTAAATACTCCTTAAAATAAATGTTATACTGATGTTGGCCAAGAATGTTTGTGTCTAATCTGCTTGCAATGTTAGGTACTAATATTATTTTTTCTGTTTTGACTCCACAGTTTCCTTCAACGCCACAGGAGTGGCAGATTTTGGCCTCCCATTTTTCTGACCGTTGGGACTTTCCCAACTATTGAGGGGATATAGATGGGAAGCACGTCCACATCGTGCCACCACCCCATTCGGGGTCATACTATTTTAACTATAAGAGGTTTCATAGTATCGTGTTAATGGCGGTGGTGTCGGCACAATATGAGTTCCTCTATGTGGACGTAGGGAAGAATGGCCGGATGTCCAATGGAGGAGTCTTCACCCAGACAGAGTTTTACCAATGGCTTCAGAGTGGTGGCCTGGGATTGCCACTTGATGTGGACAACATTGATGGACTCCCCTTCGTCTTTCTTGCTGACAAAGCATTTGGTCTGGGCGAGCACCTGATAAGTCCATTACCCAGAGGACCCTCACCCTGGAGAGGAGGGTTTTTAACTACTGGCTGGCCAGAGCCAGAAGAGTCATGGAGAATGCCTTCGGGATAATGGCCAGCCGGTTCCGCCTGTTTCTGATAGCCATACCCATGGCAGAGTATAAACTCAACCACATAGTCCTATGCTGCTGCATATTGCACAACTTTTTATGTAAAAATTCACACAATTATCTTGCCTCAGTTGAGCCTGAGGCGAACCTATTCCAGTCCTCTTACAGGCCTGGATACTGGCCGTCCTGGCTTGGCACCCCAAAGCGCCTGTGAAGTTCAGGAGAAATATGTTAATTTTTTTACGGGTAGGGGGCCATTTCAATGCCAGAGAATGTCTAGTTTTTAATTATAAAATGTATTTATTGCTTGTGTTTTCTTTTGGCTGTCTCCTAAGTTTTCCTAGTGCAATTGTTGTGCCAAGTGTATTTTCCTTTAGTAAATAAGCCCCATTGTCACTGTAAACACAAAATTACTTACAAAACGGTATTGAGCATTGAAAGAAGAAGCCACACATTGTTGATTATCAAAATTTTTACTCTGTGCACATTCACATGTGCATTATAAAATTTTTTAGAAAAATATTTTTTTTTTTCTCTTTTTTTTTTTTTTAGAAACAGGCATGTTTTAAAACAAAACATACACAAATCTGGAACTTACAAAGTTCAACGTATAAAAACTGAAGGCAATATCAGACATTAAAGTGTCTAAAATGTCTTGATATTGCCTTCATCAAATTGGGTGATGTCACCCCTGTAAAAGCCAAATTTTGAAGATGCACAGAAATTGGGTATTTCCCTCCTGATCCCATGCCTAATGTCAACATGTGCTATCTCCCATCATAGGGGATCAATGGACGTGTTTTGGGGGTGCAACCCCTTCCTCTCACCTACTAGAGTTACGAGGAAGGGGTTGCACCCACAAAATGTGTAAATTGAGATCCCCTGATGGCAGACAGCTATGTTGACACACCGTGTTCATCTTCAAAATTTGGCTTTTAAACTGTACAAAAAAAAATTTGGTTTACTCCAACAAATGGGAAAATGGATGGGATTTGAAAGCAATTTATATTCTCCCCAACACATCTGTAATGTTCTTCATTTGTTGTTCCATAACATTCAGTTTCTTCCTTATAATATCTATTTCACCATTCCACAGCATGATGTTGTGGATGAGCCTTTGGGCGCTGTCACTTGTGAAAGGCTCAGCTTGCTCTTCAACAACCAGCACATCACCTAAAAATTGGTTAAAAAACATGTATTATAAATATACAGGCATACATAGATTACCTGGGGTGTCAGACACTCACCTGTTTGGGTGAAAATCTCACCCACTTCCTCCACCTCTCCGTCCTCCAGATCCTCGGGGAGTCTTGGGCTGATTTCCCCTTTTTGGTGATGTGGGGGGTCCCTGGTGTGCTCTGAGTGGTGTCCTCCGAGTCTTTTCTCCCATATGAGAATAAAACAAAAGGTATACTTAGCACACAGATATTTGAGTCCAGAAATGGGAATATGAAACAATGCTGGGAAGTGGGGTACAATTGTCTGTTTTGGGCAGAGTTCCAAGCTGAAGACATGATTTTTTACCTTACCAAAGCTGGAATACTTACCTTTTTGTGACAATTTTCACACATGGAGACACCCCAAGTATCCACTGGAGCACCTGTGTGGGACACTTTAAAAAGTTTGTTCTTGTGTCCCACACTAGTTCTCCTGAGTCCAGATGTGTAAACAGCTGCTGAGTGTCCTCTCCTTACATTACACTAGAGCAAGCTTGCATTTCATTCAAGTTACACACACATCTAGACAGAAATGTACAAAATTTATTTTAAACAAATAGGCATGACCAAATGTATTTAACCTGTATCTGCCCAAAACATCGTATTTAATGAGTGAACAATGTTTCCTACGACCGATTACTGTACCCACGAACATGAAATTCGCCATTTTAAAATGTACAACAGTAAAGAAAAGCACATGGCGCAGCATGCAATTAATAATAATGATAGGAACACACAACAATACTTACTTTTTACAAGCACTCTCTTTATTCTTCTATACTGATCTGGCTCCCTCAGTTTCAGGTCAGACCAGTGTTTCCTTATTTGCTTCTTGGAGCGGCGTACCCGAAAATTCTGCTCAGAGGCCCCCCCGACGCTGAAGAGGCCTATAACTGCTATATAGCCACAAGATTGTTGAAATTGGAGGAGGGCCAACGATTACTCTGTAAGCAAATTATTTTTGAGGGCCTTCAGAAGGGGTTGGGGGGCCAGCTGACAGAGAACAGCCACATATATGATCTCACCCATCCTCCACCACCAGAGCCACAGCCTCCAGGGAAGGCTGCAGGAAAGGCTACAGGGAAGTATGGAGGGAAGGTTGCAGCGAAGAGAAGAAAGTGATGGCCTGGTTCAGTCTGGTCTGACAGAAGATGCAGGCTGGTGTAGTACCACAGCCTGGGGACATAGATATCATCAGTGGCTGGTCCTGATCTCGGGGAGTCCTGGACCAGATTGGGCTCAAACTTATATGGACTCCTCAAGATAAAATCTTTTGTTTCCACAGACTTGATGTGTGCCCTGGGGCCAAAAGGCTTCGCAAATTCCAAAAGTTTCTCCAGCCTTGCCTTCCTCTTTATTTTGTTAACCAGAATAAATGGATATTTTATTTTGAGAAAATACTTGCCTATATGTGTTTTTATTAAAATAGGACAGATTGTTTGTGAGTTAGGCAGGTGCATTTCAAAAAGACAATGTCAAATTAACAAGGGACACCAACCAGCCTCCTTGAGGTTACAAAATACAAGATAATAATGTTACTGTGGTAACTTGACACACCAAAAAAACTGAATTATGGAGATCACTAGAAAATAATTTTGCAATAATAAAAAAAGGAGAACTTGATGAAAAAAAAATGATAAAAAAAATTACTATAAAAAATAATTTTCAACATTATTCTGGAGATCTGGCTTTAAAATAATAAAATACTATTCATGAGATCACGAGAAATAATAAAGAAAAAAGTTTGTGAGAACACTGTGTGAATATCAGCAGCAAAACAAATTCATTATTCTAGCATTATAAAGTACAAAAGAATGCTCTGCATTAAAAGATCACAGATTTTGCTCTAGTTTTACCAGACCGAGCACTTCCGTCTCGTACTTGCTTCTGAGCATGCGTCGTTTTTGGTACGTCAGATAGAGTCACCATAAACTAAAAGCTGCGTAAATTCCGGAAAATGTACCCTAGTTTGTAGACACTATAACTTTTGCGCAGACCAATAAATATACGCTTATTGACATTTTTTTTACCAAAGACATGTGGCTGAATACATTTTGGCCTAAATGTATGACTAAAATTTAGTTTATTGAATTTTTTTATAACAAAAAGTAGAAAATATAATTTTTTTTTCAAAATTTTTCTGTTTATTAAAAAATAAAAATCGCAGAGGCAATCAAATACCATCAAAAGAAAGCTCTATTTGTGGGAAAAAAGGACGCAAATTTTGTTTAGGTACAGCATTGCATGACAGCGCAATTACTGGTTAAAGCAGCACAGTGCCAAATTGTAAAAAGTTCTCTGGTCATTGAGCAGCTAAATCCTTCGGGGCTGAAGTGGTGAACGTCTATGGGACACGAATGTGAAAAATCATTTTAAAGGCTTATATGCAAGTTATTGCCATAAAAATTGTTTGAGGGCCCGGGACCTGCCCCAGGGGACATGTAGCAATGCAAAAAAAAGGTTTTAAAACTGATGTTTTTTCAGGAGCAGTGATTTTAATAATGCTTGAAGTGAAACAATAAAAATGAAATATTCCTTTAAATATCATGCCTGGGGGGTCCCCTTAGTCTGCTTGTAAAGTAGTGACTCTTTCCCATGTTTATAACAGTACCGCAGCAAAATGGCCTTTCTAAAGGAAAACGTTTAAACAAAAATTGCTCGTGGCTGTAATGTATTGCCAGATCCCAGCAATATACATCAAAAATCATTGAAAAAAGTCCCCCCCAGTCCATTACCAGGCCCTTTGGGTCTGGTATGGATATTAAGGGGAACTCCACGCCAAAATGTAAAAATAAAATGGCGTGGGGGTCCCCCCAATCCATACCAGGCCCTTCAGGTCTGGTATAGATTTTAAGGGGAACCCCGCACCCAAATTTTTAAAAAATGGCATGGGGTTCCCCCAAAATCCATACCAGACCCTTATCTGAGCATGCAACCTGGCAGGCTGCAGGAAAAGGGGGGTGGATGAGAGAGTGCCCCCCTCCTGAACTGTACCAGGCCACATGCCCTCAACATGGGGAGGGTGCTTTGGGGTTCCCCCCAAAGCACCTTGCCCCCATGTTGATGGGGACAAGTGCCTTATGCCCACAACCCTTGCCCAGTGGTATATAACCAAGGGTGGGGCCACCCGTTGAGGTAAATGGGTGACCCCACCCCCCTCTGACATCACACGATTTCAGAAGGGACCCCCACGCCATTTTTTTTTCATTTTAGCACATGGTTCCCCTTAACCACCTCAATACACTGTGTTATATAAACTACACTGCCTGCATTGACTGAATATAGAGTGTACACTGAATATTTAGTCTATGCCAGTGGCAGAAGTATAGGGGTCGCCATGCCTCGATGTATGTATATCGAGGCCAGGGGCGGATCCAGGGGGGGCAATTGCCCCCCCTCGAGAAATTAGTGATGGACTAGCCAGTATATTAGTGATGGGCGACCATGCGTGCGGGTTAACGAGCGGGCAGCCAGTCAGCCAGCGGGGGTTGGCAGGTGAGTGTGCGGGCGGGCAGGGCAGTCATCGGGCGGGTGCGTGAGTGGGTGGGCCGGTTGGCAGGTGAGTGGAGGTGCTGGCCAGTCAGCTTGCTGGTGGGCAGGGAGCAGAGAGATGACATCATCTCTCACCACCCGCCCTGCATCCCTGCAGTTCCGCTCTCACTTTGCAGCCACAGGCAGCAAAGAGATTACATCATCTATCTGCTGCCCGTCTTCACTTTGACAAGTAACAAACTGCACCCTAGCAGGTGATGTGGCAATAAGCAACATGTGGCAGGTGACGTGGCAATCAGCCACGTGTGGCAGGTGATGTGGCAAGTGGCAATCAGCAACATGTGGCAGGTGATGTGGCAAGTGGCAATCAGCAACGTATGGCAGGTGACATGGCAAGTGGCAATCAGCAATGTGTGGCAGGTGACATGGCAATCAGCAATATGTGGCAGGTGATGTGGCAATCAGCAACGTGTGGTCAGTGACAATCCGCATCTGGTGGCAGGTAAGTAGCAATCCGCAACTTGTGGCCGGGACGTGGCAAGTGACAACCCCGCATCTGAAGGCAGGTCGAGGTGGAAAGTGACACACTCAGGGCTCCCACTGATTCTGCATTATGGTGAGTGGATCCAATTCTTTTTTTTTTACAATGTAATAATAGAAATAATGCGCTTCAATCATCCTGACACCATAACAACCATGGTGCAGTGATGATGAAAGCGCTAACACCAGCCATTGCCCTTATAAATTGCCCGCAAAAAAAAAAATTTTCTGGCAGTGCCCCTCCCGAGACTAGACTCTGGATCCCCCCCTAATCAAGGCATGCCTGTATACCTCGATAGGAGGAGCAGCAAGGGCGGCTGAGACAGAGCTCCTCAATCCCCAGCTGAACTGTAATCGGCACTGTGCATTGAGCTCGTCACACTGATTACATTTAAAGTGAAAGCACAGTGTGTGCTGTGCTCTTTGTCTCCCCCTACAGTGCAGTACCCGACAGAAAGAGGTAAGGTAAAGCACTGCTGATTTTTAAAAAGCTATCTGTATGTATGTATGTGTGTTTATATGTGTGTGCATGTATGTGTGTGTTTGTGTGTGTGTGTGTGTGCATGTATGTGTGTGTATGTATTTGTGTGCATGCATGTATGTGTGTGCATGTGCATGTATATATGTATGTGTGTGTTTGTGTGTATGTATGTGTGCATGTGTTTATATGTGTGTATATATGTGCATACATGTATGTGTTTATATATGTGTGTGTGTTTACATGTATGTATGCACATTTTATGTATGCACGTTTAATCCTGACCCCCTACATGTGTACAATCAGAACTGATTTTTTTTCTTGCTTGTTCATAGTACCAGCAAAAAAATGCTGTTCCTCTGAAAAGCGATCCATGCTCAGATCACTTTTCAGAGGCATTTGACAGCCGGTAAAGAGGCAATATGCTGCCTCCTTACCACCTGTTTTAACCCCTTAAATGCATTGTTGCGGGGTGGTTGCAGTGCAGCCCCATTCACCTAGGGGTATACTTCAAGGGTGCCCTGACTGCAAAAAGATTGAGAAACACTGGCAATGAGGAACCGATCTCCCCATTTTCCTCCTGCAGCCACTGAATGCCTGTGGGAGGGAGAGGAGGAGAAGCAGGGGGAAATGGAAAAATTGGTTTCTTTAGATGCAGCCACCCATTTTTTGACCGGGCCCTGTTATTCCACCACCGGGCTCGGAGGAAAGGTCCCTGTCTGGGGGTCAGGGGGGCCCTCCATGGATTCTTGCATTGGGGCCCTGAAGGTTCTAGTTACGCCACTGGTCTACGCTAAATGCAGAGTATATATATATATATATATACTAGCAGAGCTTTTTTTCACTGCGTTCCGGGACCTCTGGCAGCCCTCTCCTCTCCAGCCTACAGGGCTGGACTGGCCTACTGGGATACCGAGACATTTCCCGGTAGGCTGCCTGCCCTGGGGCTGCTTTAATCTATGCTGTGGCTGCAGCGCTTCTCCTGCCTACTTGTAACACACAGCGGGCGACTGCTGTGTCACAGAGCTCAGTGTTAAATGTTCAGTAAGGCGGCAATGATGGTGAGGGAGGCTGCAATAATGGTGAGGGAGGCTGAAATGAGGGCACAGTAAGGCGGCAATGATGGTAAGGGAGGCTGCAATGAGGGCACAGTAAGGCAGCAATGATGGTGAGGCTGCAATGGGTGCAGGGTAAGGCTGCAATGAGGGCACAGTAAGACTGCAATGATGGGCACGGTGAGGCGGCAATGATGGGCACGGTGAGGCTGCAATGATGGGCACGGTGAGGATACAATGATGGGCATGTGAGGCTGCAATGATGGGCATGTGAGGCTGCAATGATGGGCATGGTGAGGCTGCAATGATGGGCATGGTGAGGCTGCGATGATGGGCATGGTGAGGCAGCCATGATGGGCACAGTAAGGCTGCAATGATGGTGAGGCAGCAATGGGTGCACGGTAAGGCTGCAATGAGGGCACAGTAAGACTGCAATGATGAGCACGGTGAGGCGGCAATGATGGGCACGGTGAGGCTGCAATGATGGGCACGGTGAGGCTACAATGATGGGCATGGTGAGGCTGCAATGATGGGCATGGTGAGGCTGCAATGATGGGCACAGTAAGGCTGCAATGATGGTGAGGCAGCAATGATGGGCACAGTAAGGCAGCAATGATGGGCACAGTAAGGCGGCAATGATGTGCATGATGAGGCGGCAATGATAGGCACGGTGAGGCTGCAATGATGGACACGGTGAGGCAGCAATGATGGGCAGGTGAGGCTGCAATGATGGGCACAGTGAGGCTGAATTTGATGGGCACTGGTGAGGCTGAATTTGATGGGCACTGGTGAGGCTACATTGATCTCTTGTATCATGTCCGCAGTCTCTGACCATCTCTTGTATCATATCCGCAGTCTCTGACCATCTCTTGTATCATGTCTGCAGTCTCTGACCATCTCTTGTATCATGTCTGCAGTCTCTGACCATCTCCTAAATCATGTCTACATTCTCTTAACATCTTTAGTATCATGTCCTCGGTCTCTGACCATCTCCTGTACCATGCCCGCAGCCTCTGACATCTTGACATCTCCTGTACTAGACATGTGCAGGATGAAAAAATTTGTTTAGTTTCGTTTCGATTCGTTATTTAACTAAATTTGTTTAGTAAATTTGTTGCATTCGTTACATTCGTTTTCAGAATTCGTTTCGTTTCGTATTCGAATTCGAAAAAATTTGACTGCATTCGAAAAAATTCGACTGCATTCGACAAAAACTCTCAAATTCGAAAAAATTCTACCACATTCGAAAAAAAACTATAAAATTCAAAAAAATTCTACCACATTCGAAAAAAACTGTCAAATTCAAAAAAATTCTACCACATTCGAAAAAAACTATAAAATTCAAAAAAATTCTACCGCATTCGAAAAAAACATTAACTGAATTTGAAAAAGTAAACTATATATAACCATTTTGCGAAATTTGAAATTCGTATAAAATGAAATCGAATTCCAATAGAAAAGATTAGGATAGAATAGAAAATATAAAAGAATAGCATGGAAAAACAATAGAACAGAATAGAAAAAAATATAATATATTGTATTCTAATCTTTTCTATTCGAATTCGAATTTATTCTGTACCAAATTCCAATTTCGAAAGATGGTTTTATATATATATATATATATAATATTTTTTTTCTATTCTGTTCCATTGTTTTTCTATGCTATTCTTTTCTATTCTATTCTAAACTTTTCTATTCGAATTTGAATTAATTCTATGTGAAATTCGAATTTCGGAAGATGGCTTCTAAAATTAGAATTTCGTATAGAATGAATTTGAATTTGAATAGAAAAGATTAGAATAGAAAATAATAGAAAGAGAATAGACGAGAAAAACAATAGAACAGAAGAGATAAAAATATAAATTTTATATATTATATTTTGTTCTATTCTGTTTCATTGTTTTTCTATGCTATTCTTTTTTATTCTATTCTAAACTTTTCTATTCGAATTTGAATTCATCCTATACGAAATTCGAATTTCGGAAGATGGCTTTTGAAATTCAAATTTCGTATAGAATGAATTTGAATTTGAATAGAAAATAATAGAAAAGAATAGACTAGAAAAACAATAGAACAGAGCAGAATAAAATATAATATATATATTATATCTTATTCTATTCTGTTCTACTGTTTTTCTAGTCTATTCTTTCTACTCTATTCAGAAGGGTGAGGTGCACTACAGTCTCAGATGGCCGTGCTTAGCAATCAAGCCCTCCCACAGGCTTCGACATAGAAAAAATCCAAACAAGGGATTGCTGCACAAACCGTATTTATTTTGAAATCTTCAAAAGGACATCACCACGACATCCATAAAATCAGGCATCCATATTAAACGTTTTCGGGCTATTGCAGATAACGCCCTTCATCAGAAGATCATGCCTATCTAGTGAATATACATATGGCAATATATATACTCAATGAACAATCAATTAACAAGCTAATCATCTGGAATCAATCAAATAATCATTTATGTTTAACCGAATCTATTACCACATACACATACAATTATCATCAAATGTGAATACAATTTTTTACAATTTAGGAATCAAGGTCACAGGTAGAAAGAAGATTTCACACTTCATAGACTATGGACACAGAAATCCTGAAATTAAAATAGAAAAATAAAAAAAAAATAAAAAAAAAATAATAAAAAATAACATTTTGAAAAAATGTCACATCTATAAAAGGTGTATATTTTTTTATGTGCAGATTTGACCCTTATTGTATGATCTACAGTGGATACCTATATCTTGCATGTTAAACTATGCACCCTCTCTATGCCTCAACAGGTTGTGCATATCAATCCCTGTATTAGACCATACACACCACAACTAGCACCAATCTGATTGCACGAGATACCAATAAATGTGAAAAAATGAAAAAAACTAGAGAAAATAAACACTGTTAATTGTGATAATATAAATAACATAAATAACATTAATGGCATTGACCACCTCTCCACAAAATACTAAACTTTCAAAAAAAAAATTTTTATAAAAATAAATACAAATCAAAATCAGAATTTAACCCTTTCGGCTGGAGTGTGTCCAGCCGATGGATCCAACTCACTTCTTTCTTTCTTAGAGACTTTTCTCTGTCCCCACCACGTCTATTTATGGTGACACCATCTATCACCATAAATTTTAGCTGTGACACCGTGTGTCCCCGCTCAACAAAATGTCTAGCCAGAGGAAGTTTAACTAATTTCTCCCGAATGGAGTACTTATGACGAGCTATGCGGTCCTTAACCTTCTGTGTGGTCTCCCCCACATAAAGGAGACCGCAAGGACATTTTATGATATATACCACGAAGGATGACTGGCAGGTGTAGTGATCTCTGATCAAAATATCATAACCCTTAAGTGGGTGGGAAAAACTTTTATTTCTGGTAAGCCTCTATGATTCCTGGTGACGGTCCTGGCACTGATTCCAATTCTTTGTGCACATTTGGTCTCCCTGTGGTCCATTCACCTACCAGGTTGCTTGGTCTAAACAACCCCTCCGCATGCTCAGGAGACACCAGTTCATCATCGTTTATGCACCATCAACACAGTTTTTTTCTCACTTATTATGACATGGACTTTATATTTATTATTATTTTGTGATGTTTTTTCACCTATTATCGGATTTAGTGAATGTATTTAAGTTTTGTTTACCTATCACATTCCCTTCACGTAAGCACTTTTTGGTTCACACTGAAATGTTTGCTTTGTAATCACTCAACATTTTAGAGTGTTCATTATTTAGATTCATTTTATTTATTCCTTATTTACGGAGTTTATAGCGCCACACTTTTTGAAATTTTTAATGTTATTTTAATCCTGAGTCTACAGGTGTGTCGGCTGCTGTTTACTCCCTTTAGCGCAGCGCTGTACTTAACTTTTGCATACTAATTTATTACACCTAATTGACACACAGTATAGCTGCAGCGCATAGCACCCCATTTAGTGTCAAATATATTTTTATTAACAATATCAAGGCATATTTATACACAAACATTAGTAGTCAGTTATTAATGACAGAGACATCATTGAATAATTCTCAGTTCAGTGCATAGTGTTTGGTTAAGTCTTACGTAAGAGGACTATCATCAACTAGTAATGTAAAATAATAAACTGTTCATAAAGACTTATAAACTAATCCAGGAGAGACTGTGATCACTGACTATAAGGTCATATCGGAGTTCAGAGAGGCGAGGAGAGGGAAAAGAAGAGCGGTAGGAAAAGGAGAAAAAGGCATGGAGTATAGGGGAAGGGAAGAGGGCGTGGAGTGGACCTGGAGTAGACCTCGGCACGGTGTCACATGCAAAAAGTATTAAGAATGAACAATCATGTCCAATCTCAAGTAGTCAATAAAGTTTTCAAGGCGTCTGAAGTTGAGTATTCAATCCAGATAAGCCATAGGGTTTGAAATTTATCAAAAGTATCGTTATCCAAGGCCAACCTCTCCTCCATTCGCATAATGTCATTCATCGTCGTTACCCACAAGGTTAGTGGGGGTCGGGTGGGAGTTTTCCAAAATAAGGGTATGATCTGCCTGGCAGCCGATAGAAAGAAGCGTAAAAGGGAGCGTTTCTGTGAAGTGATGGAACCAGGGAGCATGGACAGTAATGCTATTTCTGGGGAGAGTGGCAAGGGTTGATCATAGAGACTACTATAAATGGAGAAAACCTGGGACCAAAGTGGTTGAATAGATGGGCAGTCCCACCATATATGTAGGTAGCTTCCATCCTCAGAGCCACACCTCCAACAGGAGGATGGGACCGAGGGGAAAATTCTGTTGAGGGACTGGGGGTCCTTGTACCATCGGGAAAGAAGCTTAAAATTTTTTTCCTGTGTATAACAGGATATTGAGGATTTATGCGTAAAGTGATATGCTTTTTGCCAATCCTCTGGATGAAGTTCTTTTCTTAATTCCGTGGCCCATCTCTTGGTGTATGAGGGGGGTTTGTTATGCAGTAGTGTAATTAGTACCTGGTATAGGGTGGAGAGTAAATGTCTGGGGGTTTCTGAGAGGGAACACAGTTGCTCAAATTCCGTTAAGGGTCTGTGGGTTTTAGATGAGGAGAACAAGTCGGAGCAAAAGGAGGATATACGGAGAGTTGTGAGAGAATTACCTTGTGTGTTTGGGAGGATGGGTGTACCAGAAGTAGGGTTTACAAATGATCTCGCTACCGGCCACATAGAGCGTAAATATGGGCCGATGGTGGTAGAGCCTTCGTCCTGGGGGAGTGCGGGGCGGTCAAATAGGGAGGTGAGTGGAGAGGGCTCTGAGGATAGGAGGGTCTGTATGCCTTTCTTGTACCAATAATGTAAAGCTGCGGTCGTTAGTGGGGAAGTAGAGGAAAGTAAATGTAAATGTCGACCGTATCCCCAAAGCAAGGCTCTGAGATCTAAAGTGGTTAGATCCTGTTCCACCATGGTGGATGCCTTGGGGAAAGGGCGAGGGAACCATTCTAGGACCCGGGCTAACAATGCAGCTCTATGGTATTGCTCGTAGTCAGGTAGGCCCACTCCGCCTTGAATTTTGGGATATGTGAGCAAGTTGTGGCGAATGCGGGACTTTCCATCGTGCCATATGAATCTTATGGACAAAGAGCGGAGAGACGTGTAAAATTGTTTAGGGACCAGAATAGGAACGGTTTGAAATAAATATAGTAATTTTGGTAGGGTATCCATTTTCAACGTATTAATGCGTCCAAACCAGGGTAATGTGGAGGGGTTCCAGGAATCTAATTCCTTTCTAATCCTGGTTAGAAGGGGTATATAATTTAAAGTGTAGAGATCAGAAAGATTGGCAGGGATCGTGATCCCTAAATAAGAGATGCCTTTGGAACCCCATTGGAAGGGAAAATTAGTCTGAATTTGGGTAAGGGTGGTACTGGGTAGTGATATATTTAAGGCCTCAGTCTTAGACATGTTCAGTTTGAAGTTGCTAAATTGTCCAAATCTACGAAATTCGTACATCAAGGAGGGCAAAGTAGTATGAGGTTGTTGTATGTAGACTAATAAGTCATCTGCGTAAAGTGAGAGTTTATGTTGAGATGTGGGTGTCTGGATTCCTACTATAGATGTGTTTTGTCTAATAGCTTGGGCTAGGTGTTCGATCACTAAAACAAAAAGGAGGGGGGACAGGGGGCAGCCCTGTCGTGTGCCATTTGAGATCTGGAATGAAGCGGAGGAGGAACCATTGACCAGAACTGACGCTGAGGGACGTGAGTATAGGGCCATGACCTTAGAGATGAAGGTGGAGCCCAGTCCTATCTGTTGTAAAGAAAGGCGTAAAAAGTCCCAGTTGACCCGGTCAAAGGCCTTCTCGGCGTCAAACGAGAGCAGGCACGCTTTTAGGTTGTGTTTTCGGATATAGGAGATGAGGTGAATAGTTTTCGTGGTATTGTCCCTGGCTTCTCGGCCAGGGACAAATCCCACCTGGTCTCTATGTATTAGTGATGGTAGGATAGGGGATAGGCGGTTAGCCAGAACCTTGGCGTAAAGTTTAATATCCAGATTAAGGAGTGAAATGGGGCGATAACTGCTGCATTGGGAGGGGTCTTTACCAGGTTTGGGTATTACTGAAATATTAGCTGCTAGGAGGTCTCTAGAGGGGGGGTGGGTATCGTCTATGGAGTTAAACGCGTTAGTTAGTATTGGGGTCAGATGTTGAGCAAAGTATTTGTAAAATCTCGGGGAGAACCCATCGGGGCCAGGGCATTTACCATTTTTCAGGTTTTTAATAGCGGCAGTGAATTCCTCTGTTGTAAGGGGTTCGTCCATGGTAGCCGTCTGTTCAGTGTTTAGATGTGGTAGAGCTGTATCAGAAATGTAGGCTTGCATGGAGGACAGGTGTGTGTCATTAGTGGGGGTCGTTTCGTTTGGAGTGTGGAGATTGTATAAGTTAGAGTAGTATTGTTTAAATGTGTCAGAGATACCATTGGGATTATTAATTTTTCGTTGGTCAGATGTGCAGATTTGTGGAATAGGTCGGCGTGGGGGACGAGGGTGAAGAACTCTTGCGAGGTGTTGCCCACATTTGTTGGCTAGAGTGTAATGTCGGTTACGTCCTTGATCTCTGGCTATAAGGGAATTAGCGTCAAGTAAACGGAGCAGGTCTCTGCGTGCGTTAGATAGGTCGGTATATGTTGCAGGGTCTAAGTCTCGCTTATGTGTAACTTCAAGTGTTTTAATTAGAGATAGGAGACGTGAGATATCAGCCGTTCTGGCTTTTTTTAGCCGAGAGCCATGTTGGATTAGTGTCCCTCTAATCACACACTTCAGAGCTTCCCATTTAGTGAGGGGATTAGTATCATCTTGGTGGTGATCTGTAATGAAGTCACCAATCGTTTTTTCAACTGCTGCAACACATACCGAGTCAGTCAATAAATTGTCATTAAGTCGCCATGAGGACCGGGTGCGGGACTTTGGTGGGTGTGCTAGATTGAGGTGTACGGGTGCGTGGTCCGACCATAGGATATTTCCTATGGAGGCCTTAAGTGGTATGTCTAGTAGTGATTGGGAGATTAAAAAGTAATCGATACGGCTATAGGATTTATGGGCTACTGAGTAACAGCTGTAGTCTCTTTCTAGGGGATGTTGTATCCTCCATATGTCTACTAGCTGTGCTGAGTGTAAAAGGGATTTTATGTGTGTAAGAGTCGTGTGGGTCATAGCTGACTTACCCGAAGAAGTATCCACGGCTGGAGATAAAGTTGTGTTGAGGTCGCCACCTAGAATGATACAAGGACCCCCAAATGACTGCAGTTTGTTTAGAACCCTGGATAGAAAGTTCCCCTGATCCTGGTTTGGTCCATAGACATTAGCCACTGTAAAGATAGAAGAATTAAATTTAAGTTTGAGGAATAAATAGCGCCCTAGTGGGTCTATTAGGGAATCTAAGACTTCTGGGTGGAATGATTTATGAAAAGCTATAGATACCCCTTTGGATTTTGCATGAGGGTTCGTGCTGTGGAACCATTGGGTAAAGTGAGGGTTTTTGAGGGATGGGATCTCTGAACCCCTGAAATGCGTTTCTTGTAAAAAAAGGATTTTAGTTTTAGTTTTATGAAAGTGGTACAACACCTGGCTTCTTTTTTCGGGGGTGTTGAAGCCTCTACAGTTATAGGACGATAGAGTTAGATGCTCAAGTAAAGACATAGTGGGAATGAGGAGAGGTAGCAGCATATGTTAGTAGCCTCCGCGCCGAGGTCCATCCAGCCCAAGGGTAGGGGAGTGAGGTAAGTGGGTAGGCGGGGGGAGATGAGGAAGTGGAAAAGGGGAGAGGGAGAGGGAAGAAGAAGGTGAAAAAGAGAAATAGGTAAGAGAGTGAGCCACTAGGTGGCAGTATTAGGTAATCTCTTGAATGTAGAAACATTTCTATAAAGTGCTTATAAACTAGCATCAATAAAGTGCACAAACAGGCACTACAAGTCCTAAGGGGGGGAATGTGGTGAGCGCCTGGAGCGGCTCCCGGTCCCGGGGTCCACGGGGGAAGTATAAATTGGAGTGAACATTAGATAACCATCAATTCGTTGTAATAAGGTAATACAGTAAGAACATATAACTAACGATCTGTTATATATAACAGGTATTTCCCCATTCCCCTCCAAACATATCAAAGAAAAAAAAATTCTCTAGGAGAAAAACTTATGGGTAAAGTTACAAGGCTTTCGTATATTAAATCATAATTAGGAACGGGTTCCTGTATGGGTGGGGGGGACAGGTCACAATTATAGGACTCATCCGCCCCAGCCTTGTTGCCATGAAGGGAGAAAAAGAGGAGGGGGGAGGGGGGGTGTTGGATCTGTAACACTGCTAATGTAGTAAATAGGCAGGGTAGTCCAGGGAGTTCTTTGCCACTTAAAAGTGGTTCAAGGGTAGATGGCCTGCACCGCTTTCCCATTCTTTCCCTCTTTGGGGGGAAGGAGAAAATAGGAAAAACAAAAAGGGGAGAAGAGATCAAAAGAGATCAAAAATAAAACTGAAGAACAATATGATGGTCACGGTGGCAGGGTGAAGGTGTGGTGTTTGCAGGGTCCAGTGACCGGTCAGCCGTCTGGTGACTTCTGAGGGGAGCTTCTTGGTCGCTTGTTCTTGCTCGCTTTCTGCCATTGCGTGTGGAATGGAAGTCCCGGAGTGGCAGAGGGAAGGGGCCAGTCTGGCAGGGAGATCTGGGGTAGCTCCAGGGTACTCAGGAACCTCGGTAGATCTCCTAATGTGCGAAAGAGGGCCGTTTTACCTTCATGATGAACCCATAATTGAAAAGGAAACCGCCATTGATATTTAATCTTCTTTTCTTGGAGGACAGATGTAATCGGTTTAAGTGCGCGTCGCATGGCTAGAGTTTGGCGTGATAGGTCAGGCAGCAGCATTACTGGGGTGTCATTCAGCCGAATGGAGTCCTGTGTGCTGGCTGCTTTCATGATCTCCTCTTTAACTTTGTAAAAGTGCACCCTGCATAGTGTGTCTCGAACAAAAGAGGAATCAGTATTACGTGGGCCTGAGATTCTGTGAACTCTGTCCAGCTCAATAGGGGTATCTTTGGGTTGCTGCAAAATTTGGTTAAATATGGCAGTGACTGCTCCATGCAAATCATTGTGATCTATAGCTTCTGGTATACCATGGATTCTAATATTGTTCCTTCTGCTACGGTTTTCGATGTCATCTTGGTGGTACATGAGCTGTTGCAATATGTTAGTATGGGTATTGAGGATTTCTTCATGGGACTGTAATGTGTTGCACATGCCGTCAGTAGTATTTTCTACATCCTCCATTCTAGTCCCTAGATCCCTCTTAAGCTCAGCAATCTCTTTCCTGTATGATTTCTCCATGCGGGAGACATAGTGTTCAAAGTCAGTTTTAGTAGGTAAAGAGCGGAGGTAGGCATGCATGGATCGCATCTGTGACTCCATGTCCCATCCATCCCCGGAGCACAGGGAGGCCTGGGAGAGGCTTTGGGGGCTGTGTGGGTGGTATAGTGGGGGCTCTAGGTCCGTGAGGGAGGCTGAGCGGCCCCTGGATCGTACCTGTTCGGCGTCCTCATGTGAGGAGCGGGCCGGAGATGGAGGTGCCGTCGCCATCTTGGAGGCTTTCTGACTCTGGTAGGCCGCGGAGGAACGGGTCACAAAGTTCCCCAAATCGCTCTGTGTCCGGTCACCGGTGGGCTTCCCGTGGTCCCTGGGCTTTCCTTTACCCATCTGGACAGTTTTGGGAGCTGGATGGGTGATGTTAGAGGAGATGGGGCCCCGTGGAGATCGTCAGGACCGGGAGCTGCCGCGATGTGCGTCCTACAGCTCCATGCGCCAAGCCACGCCCCCATAGCACCCCATTTAACATGGATGTCTTTGATTACCGGGCATCTCGGGTAGTTAATACCGAAGGTGTTTTTGTCGCCACCTCCAATGACACTGAAATTGGAGGATTGTTTATGAGGCTAAAGAACGTTATGGTCTCTGAACTCCATCTGCAATGGGATCTGGTCTTCTTAGAGCAATATGTAACAGAGGGCATGATCCCACGCAGTCTCAGATGGGATGTTCAACCCCAACAGGGGGATGCTGAACTCGACTCTTGGTTCAAGTATTTTAATGATGCTGGGATTAAGTTCCTTGAATTCCTTATCAATAGGAAGCGTATTCGCCTTTCTAATCTGGATCAGGAAATCAGGGAATTGAAGGATAAATTGCTCGGTTTTAAAAATTCTGTTGAATACAATACTTTGTCCTCCAATTTGCAAGCTCATCTTGTAAAGGAGGATAAAGAACAAAAAATCAAAAAACATAAAAAATATTCTCGAGATATCGGGGACTACAAGGCAGGTAAAGTGTTTGGGTGGCAGAAATCCATCGCAGGACCCATTTCACAGGCGACTATGGAGACTAATGCCCATAACGAGATCACTCCTGCCTCTCCAATTGAACCCTCGGTTCGCCCCAAATCTGCTGTAGATAAAGGGCGACCTCATGGCGGCCCTCCTCCACATAATGGACGACAGCAGAATATCCATACCCCCAGAAACCAACATAGGGGTAGAGGACATTACTCTAGGGGTAGAGGAGGTAATAGGGTGGAACATCACGGTCATGATTACCAATACCGAGAGCGGGAGAACTCATATCACCGTGGTTCCCCGGCTCGCCACCATGGTTCCCCTCACCATCCATATTACCCTAATACATCATATTACAGACACCCACCAATTTCTACTTACAACAGATATTCTCCGTTACGAGATCACTATAATGAGAATGTTTGTCCCTTCCCTAGTGCAGGGTACGATCCATCCCCTTACAAACAACCTTATTTAGATCCACGTGCCACTCGGGATTTTCGCGAGGACACTCTGAACAAAAAAAGGGGTCCAGAAACAAGAGAGGGACCAGAGGAGGGAGGAGGGTTCAGAGACGAAAAACAAAAAAGAACTTAACGTGTCAGGGCGTATTTAACTTGAGTGACACCATTCTCACATAGGAGGAAAAGGACGTTTTGAATAAGGGCCTCAAGTTTGCCCCCCCATACAAGCTTAACAAATTCAACACGTTCATAGACATTCATAAGTTCATTAGAAAAATCCATGTCCAACGATATATCATCTCGAACCCTACCAGAAATATAGCCAGGGCAGCAACGTCCGGCACGGTACATTCTGGTCTATCTAACCCCTCCCTCTTCAGCCCCCCAACACAACTCCCACCATCCATCAATTTATTCAAAGAATTGGTGATAAAGGATTTAGTGACGATTCCACATAAGCGCAAAGTTTACAACCCTTTACCCTCAGTGGGCTTAAAAACTTTATGTGATAACAAAAACTTGGTCATTCGCCCCGCCGATAAAGGCGGAGGCATCGTTTTACTAAACAAAACAGATTACTTTGATGAAATGCATCGCATCTTAGGAGACCGTGAGACTTACATTGAGCTACCGAATAATCCCACATATGAATATAAAAAGGAATTGAAGAAAAAAATAAACAAAGGATATGAATCTTGCATTTTAAATAAGAAAGAGAGATCATTTTTAGTTCCCCTCGCCCCGCGCATCTCAGTTATGTATTATTTGCCCAAAGTTCATAAAGACCCCCTTCACCCTCCAGGTCGACCCATAATTAGTGGCATCGACTCTGTCCCTTCTAAGATTGGGAAATACATAGATTTCTTTCTTCAGCCATCTGTACTTAAAATGCCGTCCTATCTTAAAGATACAAAGGACGCGATTAGACTATTATCTAATGTTTCCTACTCCGGGGACCTCATCATGGCCACTGCGGATGTGGCGTCCCTCTACACCTGCATTCCGCACCGTGAGGGTGTGAACGCGGTACAATGCTTCCTCAATAGGGATGCCTCCCTTGCCTCCCCCAGGTTAATTTCATTATGGATCTAATTGAGTTTGCAACACAACACAATTATTTCTGGTTCAATGGCAACTTCTACCGCCAACACAAGGGGTAGCAATGGGAGCTAAGTTTGCTCCCAGCCTGGCCAACTTGTTCATGGCCAAGTGGGAGGAGGATGTTGTCTATGCCATGGCCAACCCACACCTTCTGGTGTGGGCCCGGTACATAGACGACATCCTCCTCATGTGGACGGGTAGCCATGAAGATTTGGTGGATTTTATGACGACCTTAAATAACAATGATAGGGGTATTGCTTTGACCTTTGAGGCCAGTACAACCTCAGTCCATTTCTTAGATCTGGTCATCGATAGAAAAGAGTTCTTGGATAAAATCAGTCCCCAGGAGCCAATTTCTATGGCTACGCAGGAACTGTACTGATCGTGACACTTTCATGGTCCAGGCCAGGATGTTGAAAGATAGGTTTGTGGAAAAAGGCTATAATCTGTCTGATCTAGATAAAGAAATTGAGAATGCCTGTATGGTGGATGGTCAGACACTATTGCAGGACAGACCCAAAGAACCTAATGACGTATTCAAATGGTCTTTTTTGACATCCTTTTCGACGCAGCATAGGCATATCAAACGGATTTTTGAACATCAATGGGACGTGCTAAAAACTGACAAAATACTAGGACCATTGTTACCTGAGACCCCTAAGGTGGTTTTTAGGGGTGTTCCATCTCTTCGGAACAAATTGGCTCCTAATGTCATAGACCCACCAAAAAAAACATCTTTTTTTCACAATTGGACTGGTTTCCATCCTGGTAAAAGATGTCTGGTTTGCCAGTACAATACCTGTGGCAGAAGGACTAGTCACGAGTTTTCCTCTACCGTTACTGGTCGCACATATGCAATCAAACAATTTAGCACATGCGCAACTACCGGTATTGTTTATCTGATAACTTGCCCTTGTGGTAAACAATAGGTGGGCCGTACCATTAGATCCTTCACTGTACGTGTCTCGGAGCATATCAATCTGATTAAGGCAGGCAGTACCAAACACACTGTTCCCAGACATTATAGGGAATGCCACGATAGAAACCCCGCGGGCACTCAGTTTCTTATCATAGATAGATATGTGCCTCCCTGGCGGGGGGGGGGGTCAATTCTTAGGGGTGTCTCCCGTTTAGAGACATATTGGATATACGAGTTGGGGTCCCATTTTCCACAAGGTATCAACGCTGAGTGGGACATCAACTCATTTATCAATCAGGCGTAATGTATTTTTGATCTCTCTCTCTTTGTTCCTTATACGGACACACACCGTTCATTTTATTTATCTATTTTTAGTCCGGTTACTGATATGTTTTTATTTCAAAAAAATTTTTATTTCATTTTATTATGTATTGTATCATCCTATATAATTATGGTTCTTTGACTAATTCCATATACTATATATGTATTCTGGGTATCTCAGCTGTTGTATGGAATATATTGATGCCCCTCATTGGAAGTGTTCGGTTGGCTCTAGATTTGAACGTCTACACTTTGGTATGGTGAAGTACACTCTCCTTTTCATTAATAATTATTTTATATAAATTCATACCTATTAATAATTTTCATGCCCAAATTGCAACCCATTTGGACCTTTTTTTATAAGTTTTAAGACATATACTATTTATATTGATCCTTCCAGGCTTATATTTGCTATCATGCTTCTCTGTCCACCTTTGGTGACACTTTGGCAGCCCTTCTGGCCCTCTAACATGGCGGGGCTCTGCTTCCTGTAAAGCTGCGAGCCTATCAAATTGGGGCTGTTAGCCGATTGGCAGAGAGGCCTGGCAGATGAAGCCTGAGCGCATCGCCGTTGCCATCGCGACTTGCGCGTGACGTCATCGCACAATGCGAGAGTGAGGCCTGACATTGTGTGTGGAGCACGGCGCCGCCGCCGCCCTCCCACCCACTATGCTATTGTAATTTGCGCGTGATGTCATCGTGCATCACGCGAACGAAGCTTGGCATTGGGTGTGGAGCGTGGCGGCGGTGCTGCGCTCCCACTCACTATACACTAGGTATTTGACAGTGAGGCTTGGTTTCGGGATTGAGTAACCGGACCAATGCCAAACTGTATAAGTCAGTTTTTACTATGGATCGGGGCTCCAAATACATTATGGGTTTCCATGTACACAGCCCCTTTTGGCTTTTAAGAAAATACTAGCATATTTGCTTTTTATGCCCCTATGAACCGTAAGTATTGGCTATTCGAAGCACTTCCAGTTTCAGACACTTCCAGTGGGGGTCACCATTTGTTTATATAAAGTGCGGTGGGATGAGGGGGTCCACACCCCAGATGATGACTGTTTAGTTGAAACATGTCGGTTGGACCTCTCATGACTACCGCTACACGATTTACATGCTGTTTTCTTCTTCAAAAAATGTGAGTCTGTTTTTATTAATTTTTTAATAAATCCAAGTTTAAAAACGTTATCACGCTATGTGAGTGTTTTTCTCCTCACATGCCACACATACCATTCGCTTGGCTTACGGTGTATCCAGTGAAGAGGAAGCCGTGCTGATTCCCTTCCCCCCTTTTCTGAGTGACGACGACATCTGACCAGTTGTTATATTCAGACCTGTCGGTCATCAAGCCTTTTTGACCTGTCTTGGCATATGCTATTTCAGGCCAATATTTCTGGTAAGCCTCTATGATTCCTGGTGACGGTCCTGGCACTGATTCCAATCCTTTGTGCACGTTTGGTCTCCCTGTGGTCCATTCACCTACCAGGTTGCTTGGTCTAAACAACCCCTCCGCATGCTCAGGAGACACCAGTTCATCATCGTTTATGCACCATCATCACAGTTTTTTTCTCACTTATTATGACATGGACTTTATATTTATTATTATTTTGTGATGTTTTTTCACCTATTATCAGATTTAGTGAATGTATTTAAGTTTTGTTTACCTATCACATTCCCTTCACGTAAGCACTTTTTGGTTCACACTGAAATGTTTGCTTTGTAATCACTCAAAATTTTAGAGTGTTCATTATTTAGATTAATTTTATTTATTCCTTATTTACGGAGTTTATAGCGCCACACTTTTTGAATTTTTTAATATACCACGAAGGATGACTGGCAGGTGTAGTGATCTCTGATCAAAATATCATAACCCTTAAGTGGGTGGGAAAAACTTTTCCTTTTCATCATGCTAGAGCATTGGATACAACTTAAACATGGAAATGAACCAGTATTTTTAGGATCTAAAAAGGTTACCCGGGGATTTGATATTGAAAATTGATCAGATTTCACCAACCTGTCACGTATCGTCCTGCCTCGTCGGTAGGATAGTAATGGGGTATTATTGAATTCTGGAACCGATGGATAAGCACTTTGTAGCATAGACCAATGTTTTTAATTATATTGTTAATTTTATGTGAAAATGGATGAAATTGTGAGGTGAAAGGCATTCTGCGACTTTGATTGCTGACTGATATAGTTACATAGTAGGTGAGGTTGAAAAAAGACCATCAAGTCCAACCTATGTGTGTGATTATGTGTCAGTAATATGGTCTTATTATGTATGTTAATGCATTCAGAATGTACTGAATCTGAGGATATACTCGCTGTCCCAGCCTGCCTTCCATCCATCCAATCTCATGTTACAAGTGTCTACTTCACTCGTGATTCTGGTTACACGTTTTCTATATAAATCGCTAACAATGTGTCCATCTTTGATGGACAATAAAGTATCCAAGAACGGAACAGCAACATTGTTATACATGATATTAAATTTTAAACCAGGTATTAATGAGTTTAAATAGAAATTGAACAAAGACAATGAATTTAAATCACCTGTCCAGCGGGGACACACAGTGTCACAGCTAAAATTTATGGTGATAGACGGTGTCACTATAAATAGACGTGGTGGGGACAGAGAAAAGTCTCTAAGAAAGAAAGAAGTGAGTTGGGTCCATCGGCTGGACACACTCCAGCCGAAAGGGTTAAATTCTGATTTTGATTTGTATTTATTTTTATAAAAAAATTTTTTTTGAAAGTTTAGTATTTTGTGGAGAGGTGGTCAATGCCATTAATGCTATTTATGTTATTTATATTATCACAATTAACAGTGTTTATTTCCTCTAGTTTTTTTCATTTTTTTCACATTTATTGGTATCTCGTGCAATCAGATTGGTGCTAGTTGTGGTGTGTATGGTCTAATACAGGGATTGATATGCACAACCTGTTGAGGCATAGAGAGGGTGCATAGTTTAACATGCAAGATATAGGTATCCACTGTAGATCATACAAAAGGGTCAAATCTGCACATAAAAAAATAAAAAAATATATACCTTTTATAGATGGGACATTTTTTCAAAATTTTATTTTTTATTATTTTAATTTCAGGATTTCTGTGTCCATAGTCTATGAAGTCTTCTTTCTACCTGTGACCTTAATTCCTAAATTGTAAAAAATTGTATTCACATTTGATGATAATTGTATGTGTATGTGGTAATAGATTCGGTTAAACATAAATGATTATTTGATTGATTCCAGATGATTAGCTTGTTAATTGATTGTTCATTGAGTATATATATTGCCATATGTATATTCACTAGATAGGCATGTACTTCTGATGAATAGCAATAGCCCGAAAACATTTAATATGGATGCCTGATTTTATTGATGTCGTGGTGATGTCCTTTTGAAGATTTCAAAATAAATACGGTTTGTGCAGCAATCCCTTGTTTGGATTATATATATATATATATATATATATATATATATATATATATATATATATATATAAAGAAAACCATCTTCCGAAATTGGAATTTCTTATAAAATGAATAGATAAAAAAAAAAAAAAAAAAAAATAGAGTAGAAGAGAAAAGACTAGAAAAACAATAGAACAGAATAGAATAAAATATATATATATTATATTTTATTCCGTTCTGTTCTATTGTTTGTCTAGTCTATTATTTTCTATTCTAATCTTTTCTATTCAAATTCAAATTCATTCTATACGAAATTCTACTTTCAGAAGCCATCTTTCGAAACTCGAATTTCGTATAGAATGAATTCAAATTCGAATAGAAAAGTTTAGAATAGAATAGAAAAGAATGGCATAGAAAAACAATGAAACAGAATAGAAAAAAACGATATATATATATGTATATAAAACATCTTCCAAAATCCAAAATATATATATATATATATATATATATATATATATATATATATATATAAAACATCTTCCAAAATTCGAATTTCATATAGACCGAAATCAAATTTGAATATAAAAGATTAGAATAGAATAGAAAATAATAGAAAAGAATAGAAGAAAATATAATATACCGGTATATATTATATTTTCTTCTATTCTGTTCTATTGTTTTTCTAGTCTATTCTTTTCTATTATTTTCTGCTCTAATCTTTTCTATTCAAATTCGAATTCATTCTATATGAAATTCAAACTTCAGAAGCCATGTTCCGAAATTCGAATTTCGTATAGAATGAATTTGAATTGAAAAGACTATTATAGAATATAAAATAATAGAAAAGAAAAGCATAAAAAACAATAGAAGAGAATAATAAAAAATTTATATATATATATATATATATATATATATATATATATATATATATATATATATATATTCTATTGCTTTATTATTTTATATTCTATCTTATAGTTTTTTTAGAAAAACATTTTCTATTTTTTTCAAATTCGATTCGAATTTGTCTTCAAATTCAATTTGAATATGTTTTCGAATTCGATTCGAATATGTTTTCGAATTCGATTCGAATATGTTTTCGAATTCGATTTGAATATGTTTTCGAATTCCTTTCTTTTTTTTTTCGGATTCGTTTAAATCCTTTATTTTTGTAGTTCGGAAATTCGGATGCATCTGAATTTCCGAATAATGAAAAATTTGTCCGAATTTCGATTCGGAACGAAACGAAATGCACATGCCTATCCTGTACTATGCCCAGAGCCTCTGACCATCTCCTGTAATATGCCCGCAGCCTCTAACCATCTCTTGTATCATGTCCACAATCTCTGACCATCTCTTGTCTTATATCATGTCTGCAGTCTCTGAGGGAATCTGGAGAGGAGTTAAGAATAGGAGCATCGCTGGGAAGGGGGTCATGGGAAAAGTCAGACATGTGTGGACTGTGGAGAGGAGACTATAGGAAAACCAGAACCACCAAGCTGGAGCCACCTGACTGATCCCTGCACGGTGCACCTGAGAGGAGGTCAGTGACAGCGCCGTCAGGCCAGTCTGAGCGGGGGGGGCATTGATGTAAGGGGGGAGTAAATACAATAATGTAGGGAGGCACTGATATAAAGGTTTTCCCCCTATATCAGTAACCCACCAGACCTTACCTTAGTGTATTCTTTCTGTGGAAGGTGGTCTCTGGTCATCAGAGTCCCCCCCCACATTCCCAGAGTCCCAGGTGTCCCCCTTGTAGATGGCTCCACTTTTACTACTTTTAACTGAAATTTGCTGTTATATATATATATATATATATATATATATATATATAAATCCCTAGCCCTATGTGCTTTCATATCTGTCTTATCTATATATAATACGCTCTTCAAATGTGCTTTAAAATTTATGTTTTTCCCTTTATATGAATAGGAAAATAATGACGTTATGCTGTTGGGATGGTATAATAATGCTATGGGGCTGGTATGAAATTATTTCCAGGGCTGGTTTTTATTCCCAGTCCAGCCCTGCCAGCCTGTCATTTAATACTGAAGCCAGTAGAGGAAGTTTTCTGCACAGCGCACTTCCTCTACTGGCTTCTCTGTGTTAGCGCTACACAATTAGGGCTGCTGCCCTCGATCACTGTGAGGTCTCATGTCCCATCCTTCAGCTGCTGCAGTGATTTGGGAGGAAGCTTCCTTCCCTGCCTGCCGCCACTACTCAGACTTCGTAGCACGGAGCAGAGGAAGCCTGAAACACCTCCTACACTAGGGGGAGCTCTCCAGTCCACTGAACTGTGCAGAAAAAAAAGCCTGCACATACCATGGAGAGCGGTGATGGCAGAAGAAGTTATCTGTCTCTGTGAAAATGAGGGAGAGCTTTACAGAGACCAGAAAGTTCATTCAGAGAGGAGTGTACTGTGGAAGTGTGTGGGGGAGGGGGGATATGTGCAGAGAGGTAAAGTTTGTGTGTGTTTAGCAGAGGGGAGAGCATTGTACACAGAGGAGAGCTTGGGGGGATTTGTGATGAAAGGTGAGCTGAGAAAGTATGTGTGTGGAGGAGGAGGAGGAGGGGGAGGTCAGCAGAGAGGGGAGCTGGGGGGAAATTGTGATGAGAGGGGAGCTAGGGGGAACTTGTGATGTGAGGGAAACTGGGGGGAACTTGTGATGAGAGGGGAGCTGGGGGGAACATGTGATGAGAGGAGAGCTGGGGGCATTTGTGATGAGAGGAGAGCTGGGGTGATTTGTGATGAGAGGAGAGCTGGGGGGGATTTGTGATGAGAGGAGAGCTGGGGGGGGATTTTGAGGTATTTTCCTTATGTGATACACAGTTCTAAGCCTTAACTCATTACAATTTGACATATCTTACATACAATCTTACATTACAACTAACCTACCTGCCTAATTTAACTCAATCTATCTCCATCCACACACTGTAGACGGCCGCTATGTAAGCAGCCTTATATAGTGTGGGGCATGGACTTAGTCCCCATGAGCCATGATTGGCCAAAGACACCCTGTCTTTGGCCAATTATGGCTCTTTCAGCAGAGCGCGCTGTGATTGGCCAAAGCATGCAGATCAAGTGCATGCTTTGGTCAATCATCGTACAGCAATGCACTGTGATCTGATGTCGCTAAACCAGAGTTTTGTAGTGGAAGAATTGTAGTTCTTTCTTTTGAGTAAATTCTATTTTCAATGCACGCTAATAGCCTGCTGGCCTTGCTTACTGCAGATTGGCATTGCATGCTATTGCCAAGTCTGTCATTCTGCTAGGACACCCGATCCTTGATTCCCCAAAAGGTTCTCCCCCTAGAGAGTAACTTGCATGAATATTTTTAGCGCCCATTACTATGCATTTTTCAATATTAAGCTTCATCTGCCATATAGCTGCCCCCCCCCCCCTTATTTTAACTAGGATTTCTCTAAAAATTGCTATATCCTGTTGTGAAATTATTACCCTGCTCAATTTTGTATCCTCAGCAAACACTAAGATTGAAATATTTATTCCAACCTCTATATCATTTATGAACGAGTGAAACAGATTTGGTCACAGGAGAGAGCCCTGGGGCACCCTACTCCTAATTCCAGCCTATTCAGAAAATATGTCATTAATCACTGGCCTCTGGAAATGCTCCTGCAACCAGTTTCCTTTGCAGGTTACATAACATGTAATCAACACCAAGAGACCTCACTTTGTAAATTAACCATTTGTGATGTATTGTGTCAAATGCCATAGCAAAATCTAGATACATTATGTCTGCAGGCTTTCCATTATCCAAATTACAGATTACCTCCTCATATTCATAGAATGTTAAAAGGTTGGTCTGGCAACCTGGTTCTGCATAAATCAATTTTCAAGTACTTAGGGGTGAAGTTTGAAGGCAATAGCTCTGACTACCTTGAGAATAAAAATCCTTTACTGGGAAAACTAACCCAGAGATGCACTTGTTAGAAATCTATCCAGTTAAATCCTGTGGGAAGTGATAACCCTATTAAAATGGATTTATTACCAAAGTTTCTGTACTTTAGACAGACCCCCTACCTCCATGCTTAAAACCTTTCTTGACAACCTAGAGGTGGTTGTCTTTCCTTTGTGTGGGCTTGGAGAACCCCCAGACTTGCAAGAGAAGCCCTACAGCTACCCCTTTCTCAAGGAGGACTTGCCCTTCCTAATTTCAAATAGTACTATTGGGTGGCTTTTCCAGTAACCATGTGCTGGTGTTTTTGTCAACCCATCGACAACAATGTTGTGACCCTTGAGGTGGCCCTTCTGGGGTTGTATACTGCACTTAGCAATCTGGTTTTTAGAGACTTTTGGTCCCACTGTAATGTCATTATCCCCATGGAAATCATTATAGTATGGAATAAAGCTAGGACAAAGTATTTCACTCCTTGCATACTCCTCTCTGGGAAAATCCTATCCTTTCTCACATCAGATTGATACTGGATCCACAGGTCTGAATGATTTGAGTCACTGTGACCTGATTTCATGAATGAAAGCATACATTTAATCTACCCAATTGTATTTTTTTTTATTCCTGCAATTAAGATATGAAGCTGGGGCACAATGCCCGACACCCATTGTTTTGGAATCAGATCCAGAGGGTTACTCCCCCCAAGTGTAATCGGGAAGCCCCTATATTTTCTGTACCTCTGACCCATAGCCCTAAGCTGTCCTGAATTTTTCATAAATTGAAGAAAGACATAGCTGGCCTTACAGACCTTGCTATCCTTATACGATATCAGAAAAAGTTATTGAAAAAAGTCCCATATAGGCTCTTTACTATCTACCCAACAATTAGTTTATTTTGCTGACAAAGTTACCTTAATTCATATGAGGTGGACCCCTGATTCAATCTCCTGTGTATTATAGTTGGGGTGGAGACAGGTCATAACCTAAAGTAGTTCTAAAGTTCAAAAATTATTACCTTAATGCATTTCCTTCCCATATATTCCCTTTGCTTTTATCCCTCCTGCCCTGTGCTTTTTGTACCCCCGAGCCCCCCCCCCCACATTTTACCATGTATTCTGTTTAACTAGGTCTATATAAGGGGGAACTCTTTACAAACTTAAAGAACATTAACTTAAAGAAAGCTCATCTATAGAGATTGGGCATATAGTAGCTGCAATGGCGTATTACATAAGGCTATGGGCATATAGTAGTATAGGCTGAAAAATGCAAAGTGCAGCAAAATCGCTCCACAATTTTGCTGCGATTTTGGCTGTGGTTTTGCCACATTTTGCGTTTTTTCCAGGGGCCGGTAGTCAAAACGTTCCTATCCTGAAGGCGACTCCTCCCCATTCAGGAAAGGGAGGTTGAACCTCACCTAACCGCAGAAGCTCCTAAACACTTCTAAACGCTTAAGTTAAGAAGCTTGCGTTTAGAAGCTGCTAGTGTACATGAAGCCTAACAGTTTGAACTTAAAGTCTGAAGTCTGCAGTTTGAACTTAAACTACTTTGTGTCCAACTTCATTGTGTGACCATTTTCTCCTGCTGCTGTCAATCAAAACCTGTCAGCAGAGATGGGGGGGGTTGCAAGGTCAAACCGGGCTGTGTTTCTTAATAGACACCCAAGCAGCCGGCTCGGGGTTGAGCACGCATGAGTGCCCCCATAGAAAGCTGCTTTCTATGAGGGCACTTGGCAGGGGGGAGCCAGCAGTGCCATTTGGGGACCCCAGAAGAGGAGGATCAGGGCTACTCTGTGCAAAACCATTACACAGAGCAGGTAAGTATGACATGTTTATTAATAAAAAGTCAAAACAAAGTACACAAAAGCAATTTAAAACCACAACACCACATTACAAAGTTTGAGACCAGGATATAAAATTTTCTGACAACAAAATCCAATCGGTTAAATTCCAATCGTGTGTACACAAATCCGATGCACAAAGCGCCACGCATGCTCAGAATAAATTAAGAGACGGAAGCTATTGGCTACTGCCCTGTTTATAGTCCCGACGTACGTGTTTTACGTCACCGCGTTCAGAACGATCGAATTTTCCGACAACTTTATGCGACCGTGTGTATGCAAAACAAGTTTGAGCCAACATCTGTTGGAAAAAATACATGGATTTTGTTGTCGGAATGTCCGATCAATGTCCGATCAATGTCCGATCGTGTGTGTATAGGGCATAAGGGTTAAATCCCATAGTTTGTAGACGCTATAACTTTTGGGCAACCAATCCAATATACACCTATTGGGATTTTTTTACTAAAAATATATAGCAAAAAATAAAAAAACACAGTGGTGATCAAATACCACCAAAAGAAAGCTCTATTTGTGGAAAAAATGGACACAAATTTTGTTTGGTTACAGTGTTGCATGACCGTGCAATTGTCAGTTAAAGTAATGCAGTGCCATATCACAAAAAATGGCCTGGTCATGAAGGGGTGTAAATCTTCTTGAGGTGAAGTGGTTAATTTCTCCTGCGTCATTTAAAGCCGATTACATCCTAAAAACCCCCAGAGGTCACCCTAAATTTTCCAACTGCTTTGAACCCATTGCACTTTACAGAAACAATATTTACTACTGAAATTTCCACATTTTTCACCAACATTTGAAAAAAACAAAATCATGTTTGCTCAGAAAACTGGCCACACATGTTATAATGTTTTCTTATCAAGGTTTTCTAACATGTATGTAAGACACATTACATGATGTATGCTAGATTTTGTAGATTGTTTAATAATGTTACCACAAAGTGTGGTTGGTTGATTTTTCTTAATGCCTCTGTGAGCTCACTGACTGTTGTTGGGCTGCTCACAGGGATTGCTGCTGAGAAGTCGCAGCTGCTGGTATAATTGGTAGCAAGCCATCTTGACTTTTTTACTGCTAAGATTTGCCAGCAATAGTGGCTATGGGATGTGCGGGGAGCAAAGAGCAAAGCTTAGGATGTATACCTTGGTCTTTTTTGTGTGTATCTCCTTCTCCCAAGATCCAAAAGTGGATAGCAGACCAAAAGTCTGGGAATCACTCAGACTTAGATGCAGCTATCCACAACATAGTCATGGGTCACTGCGTCAATTTCAGGGGCTTCCAAAAATGTCTCTCAAGGCTCAGGAAAAAAAATACAGTGGGGAAGACAGGTTTTGAACTGGACAGCAGTTTCTAAAATCAGATTGCATAGTTGCCAAATGTGGGACACTTTTGTGGCTGTAGGCGGAGCCATACAATAATTAGGGGACGGGACATTCGTTTGTAGGCGTGGCTTAGGGAAAATATACAAGTGTGGCACGCGAAGCGGCGGAAAATGGGTGTGGTTTACGTGACATAGTGGGCGTGGCTTAAATGGGCGTGGCTCAAAAGGGTGTGGTTAGAGTCTGAAATGAATGAGGGATGGAGAGGGAGAGAGGGGGAGAGGGATTAGAGGGGGAGAGGGGGAGAGGGGGAGAG
Organism: Lithobates clamitans; assembly: GCA_037952925.1. Taxonomy (NCBI): domain Eukaryota; kingdom Metazoa; phylum Chordata; class Amphibia; order Anura; family Ranidae; genus Lithobates; species Lithobates clamitans. Next base: position 703,318 of record JBBGZY010001009.1, read on the forward strand.
GGAAATGACGGGACAGCAGCCCCAGATCCTACACAATAAAAATATGTGCATTCTAGAAACAACAATAAAACAATGATTAACAATCAGCAGATAAAGATACTCCAAACACCTGGTGTTAGCACTTCAATCATCCCGGCACCATGGTTGTTATGGTGTCAGGATGACTGAAGTGCATTATTTCTATTATTACATTGTAATATAAAATGAAATCATTCAACTCACCATAATGCGTCTCCAGCGGAGCTCCCCCTCACATCAGGTGTCCCCAGCGGAGCTCCCCCTCACATCAGGTGTCCCCGGCAGAGCCCCCCCTCACATCAGGTGTCCCCAGTGGAGCCCCCTTGCATCAGGTGTCCCCAGTGGAGCCCCCCTCACATCAGGAGTCCCACAGCGGTGCGCCCCCCCTACCTCAGAGGTGTCCTAGTAGTGTCCGCATGGCTAGAACCCCCGCCCCTTTCCATATCAGACTGGCAGCGGGGCGGGGGGGGTAGGCGGGGCGAGGTGGAGCTTGGTGGAGGGTGGGCGGCAACGCAGGAGCTCCATCTAGCCCCCCCAGCCGTCTTCCTGAACTTCATTAAAATGGCGGCCGGCCGCGGACCTCTAGCGGCGGCGGTGAAAATCGTGAAGAACCGGATTTCTCGGGACATTTACCGGGACACCTCAAATTCGGGAATGGCGTCCAAGTCCCGGGAATGTCCCGGGAAATCCGGGACAGTTGGCAACTATGAGATTGCCTGGTTCAAAACAGAGCAGATGACAGCCCTATGTGGAAATGAGGGAACACAGATGAGTGACATATAAGTGCCTGGTACAAATGATTCACTAGAAAATATTCCAGGAAGTGTACTTTTAAGCCAGAGGCTTAAGAAGGCCTCTGGAAGCCTTGTAAAGTTGAATCAACCCTCCCCCAATAAAGATTAGCTTAGTATAGATAGGTGAGAAAACTAAAAATAAATCATTAGCAGTTAAAATACTTTGCACCCATAGAGACACAGCAAGGGCTATAAGTCAAATACCACAAGCCCTTAAAATGAAACTATACTTCCACTCGAGTGCTGTTACAGAGTTATACACACGGTCGGACTTTGTTCGGACATTCCGACAACAAAATCCTAGGATTTTTTCCGATGGATGTTGGCTCAAACTTGTTTTGCGTACACACGGTTGTCGGAATTTCCGATCGACAAACACGCGGTCACGTACACCACGTACGACGAGACTAGAAAAGGCCAGTTCAGAACCAAGCGCGGCACCCTTTGGGCTCCTTTTGCTAATCTCGTGTTAGTAAAAGTTTGGTGAGAGACGATTCGCGCTTTTTCAGACTCGTGGCTTTCAGATCATTTTCTGCCGTTTAGTTTGTGCTTGTGGGTTTGTATCTGCTCTTCAGTGCGTGCAGCAAGTTCCGCGTGACTTTAATTAGTCATTGTATTCTTGTTCGTTACTGTTTTTCAGGTCGCTCTTCACAGGCCTTGCTGTTCTTCAGTGCGTTCTGTTACTTCGTTCTGAGCAGCCGACCGTTTTCTAGCCATGTTGCGTATGCGTACTCCTCGTAGAGTTCGTGCTGTACGGGGGCTTGGTGTTGGGGTCCTGACCTTGACACAAGTCCAGTCCATGAACAGGGTGGGGAGGAGTTCATGGACCAAGAATTGGTTGCTTCAGCGTGACCAGTTCTCTCATATGCCTTTGGTCCGTGAGATCCGTGAGAATAATCCTGATGATTTCAGGAACTTTCTCAGGATGACGGACCCCGTGTTTCACCGTCTGTTGGCTTCGCTTTACGCTTATATTAGCAGGCAGGATACCTGCATGAGGCAAGCCATCACTCCGGAGCAGAGGCTCGTCACTACCCTGCGGTACTTGGTGACAGGGAGAAGCCTGCAGGACCTCAAGTTCTCGACAGGCATCTCCCCCCAGGCTCTGGGGATCATTATCCCAGAGACCTGTTCTGCCATCATCCAGGTTCTGCAGAAGGAGTATATGAAGGTAAGATTTTTATCCTTTTATATCACATTTTTTTGTATTAAATGTTTGATAATATATTGTATTTCTTTCCTCATTCCCTAATTACCATGATTGTAATATGCTGTGAATGTCCCCTTTGTTCTCATGCATGCTGGATTTGTATGTAATTATTATTTTAGGTCCTTCATGCATATTTGCCCTTCTATAACCTCCCCAGCATGGTCTCTCCTGGCCCTATATTCACCTCATGTAGTCACTTAACAATGTATTTTTTCAGCTCCATAGTAGTGCTTTACCCCAAACACCCCCTAAAATGTTTTGAAATGTTATTTTTGCTTTAAATTCTGGCAGAGTGCCAGAGGCTTTTTTTTGTGGTGTCCCCAAATAATTTTTAGTAACCCTCCCTCCCCCAACTGCTAAGTCAGCTGATCCCAATTCTCTATCTATCCTCAATCATCTATCTGCTGACTTTGCCGAACCCATACACACTATACCCATCTCCTTTGTGCGCTGATGTATGGATGAATTCCCCAAAGCATGTAGTGCAAGGGCCTGCCTGTATACTTTCAAATGGTACTGTTTCACGTTTTTGTGTCCTATTATTATCTTGACAGGTAATAGCAGAATGTTCAAATGTCCTCAAATGTGTACAATGTGTATTTATATCTTTGTATTATGACACTTCTTACCTGTCCAGTGGGCTGCCAATAGTGTAACTAAGGAGGGGCTGTTCCAAGTAATACCCTGTATTTAGGCATTCATCTCTCAATGAAGTGAAGAGGGTTACCTGTCCAAGATTTCCACACACCCCATAATGTTAGAAATGGCCCATGAGAGGGGGGGAACGGGGAATATGATAGGTGTACCTTATACTTTGGCGTTGTTAAATTCCCCTTAATAAATGCTATCTGGAGGTTGCCCCATCATTTTTGTGCCTAATCTGCTTGCCATGTTTCTGATCAAAAATAGTAATTATTATTTTTTTTTTCCTCAACAGTTTCCTTCTACGCCACAGGAATGGCAGACTGTGGCCTCCCACTTTGCCCAGTTAGGGACTTTCCTAACTGGGCAATTGATGGGAAACATGTCCACATCGTTCCACCACCCAACTTGGGGTCATACTATTTCAACTATAAGGGGTTCAATAGTATAGTGATGTTGGCGGTGGTGTCGGCTACTTACGACTTCCTGTATGTGGACGTGGGGAAGAATGGCCGGATGTCCGATGGTGGAATCATCGCCCAGACGGAGTTCTACAGGCGTCTCCAGAATGGCAGCTTGGACTTGCCAGCTCCAGAGGACAATGTGGAAGGACTCCCATTCGTGTTCGTTGCTGATGAAGCGTTTGCGCTGGGGGACCACCTGATGCGGCCATTCCCGATGAGGGCCCTCACCCCGGAACAGAGGGTTTTTAATTACTGGCTGGCCATAGCCTGAAGAGTGGTGGAGAACACATTTGGAATCCTGGTCAGCCGGTTCCGCCTATTTATGACACCCATCCATATGGCGGAGTATAAACTGAACCATATTATACTGGCGTGCTGTATTCTCCATAACTTTTTAAGGAAACATTCGGCCAACTATGCTGGCTCAGTTGGGCCTGAGGCCAGAGTAATACATAAAATCACACTGATGGCGCTTGAAAGCGGCCATCCTGGCTTGCCCTCCCTGAGTGCCCGTGATGTCCGGTTACGCTACCTGGAGTTCTTTGCGGGTAGGGGGGCCATCAATATGCCAGCAAATGTGAAGCCTTTTTCTATTAAAAAAAAAAAAGAAATTCTTTGTGGACATTTACTGCTTGTGTTTGTTTTAGCTGACCCTGACAGAAATGTGTGGAGTCCAGAAAATGGCGAGATTGTGTAACCTTATACAAAGCACTGTTGGCTGTTATTTACTAAATGCAAAAACACATTTCACTACAAGTGCAGTTGCAACTGCACTGAAACTGCACTTGTAGTGCCAAGAGGATTTGCCCTTAGTAAATAACCCCCATTTTCTCTGAAAACACCAATGACATCACCCCAAAAGTGTTGTAGCGTTGAGACAATAATCCACACATTCTTGCTTAACAAACTTTTTTATACCTGCACAATCACATGTGCATTTACCAAAGGTTTTTCAAACAAACCAACATGTTTGTTGTATAACAATTTTTGGGGTAGCATTATCAAAAATAGAAATGTCCATTTACGAGAAAACAGGCCTGTGTGAAACCAACAAGAAAGACACAAATCTTGAACTTACAAACGTCACATTTGGTAGAACTTGAAGGCAATATCAGACATGAGTATTTAGGAACTGTGTTTGATATTGCGTTCAGATGGGGTGAAGTCACCCCAGGAAAAGCCAAATTTGGAAGATGCACACCAATTTACCAATGTCAACATGTGCGACCTGCCATCACGGGGGATCAAGGGACGTGTTTTGGGGGAGCAACCCCTTCCTCTCAGCTACTTTATTATTGAGGAAGGGGTTGCACCCCCAAAACGCGTCCATTGATCTCCCGTGATGGCAGATTTGGCTTTGTGAAAAATCACAAAAACATTTTGCACATTGTAGCACACCAAAAAACAAAGGGTTTTGGAGGAGCTTTAAACTCGCCCCAAAACATCAATGATGTTTTTATTTTTTGGAATAACATCATTGATGTTTTTCTTGATGTTTTCCAATTGTAAATTACACCCCATGATCTCCCCGATCAGGATCTGGGCACTTTCGGATGTGAAAGGATCTGGATCCACATCACGATCACCTAAAAAGAGAGGAACCCCAAAAAAAAATTAGGTCTTAAAAATATGACGGCATCCATCTCTTACCTGAGCCTGTGGTCGCAGACACTCACCTGTTGTGGTGACTAGTTTCACCACGTCTTCTTCCTCCTGCTCAGATTGTGTTGGGGTTTCCCCTTCTTCCAGAGGGGGGAGGCTCTGGTCTCCTCGGATGAGGGGTGTCCTCCGAATCTTTTCTCCCCTATGTAAAACAAAATGGTATAATTAGCACACAGATATTTGATGGCAGAACTAGAAATAGGAAACATTGCTTGGAAGTGGGGTACAATTGTCAATTTTAGCAGAGTTCAAAAATGTAGCATTTTCAGTGTCCTTTGTCAAGCTGCAATACTTTACCTGTTTGGTACAAGCTTCACAGATGTAGCCCCCCCCCTATAGTATACACTGGAGCACCTGTGTGCCCCCCCTAATAAAAATGGTGTTCTTGTGTCCCACACTAGTGCTCCAGTGTCCAGATGTGAAAACAGCTGCTCAGTGTCCTCTCCTTACACAGAATCTAGTTTGCATTTCATTCTAGTAACAAAGCCATCTACACAACCCAATTCTTTTAAGACAAGTATAGGGCGTAAAAATGGTGGCCAAATGCATATGGCCTAAACAATGGTATTTTATAGTCCGAAAGAAAAATGTTTGATACGAATGAATAATGTGCCCATGAACATGAAAGTTGCCATTTTAAACTGTACAACAGTTCCTAAAAGCACATGGAGCAGCACAAACGTAATAAACATAAAGAATAGGAACACAGCACAACTACTTACTTTTTTGCAGCACTCTCCGGATCTTTCTGTACTGCTCATGTTCTCGTAATTTGAGGTCCGACCACCGCTTCCTGAACTGATCTTTCGATCGTCGTACCCCGAAATTCTAGTGCAGACTCCTGACCACTTTCGCCATGATCTTGGCCTTTCTGACATTGGGGTTGGGGTAAGGCCCATACTTTCCATCATAGTCGGCCTTCTTCAGGATGTCCACCATCTCCAACATCTCCCCAAAGGACATATTTGAGTCCTTAAATCTCCTTCTGGATCGGGACGTGTCCGGATCCGGCCTTTCCTCCTCCTCCTCGTCGTTGCTACAATTAGCACGATCCTGCTGTGTCTCCGCCATGTGCTCTTCCCCCACTGCGTGGAACGAAAAGGGGCAGGGAATAGACTAGAAAGAACGTCAGGGGCGGGCGGAGTTACACGCATGCGCAGTGTGTATAAAGCATAACACGCGTGCGTCTTACGTACGATCTGTGAGCGGAGGAAGGAGCATCGGAGGCGCCGATCGTGATAACGAAGGTAGGATCTAAACTTGGGCCTATACTGCCTTGAAATGGAAGCCTATATTGTAACAAGATTAGGGGAGTTTGGCCTGACATTAGGGTTTGTCTTGTGTTGTGTCTTGCAGAGAAAATGGATGGGTTCAACGACCACAATTTCCTCCCCCTGTTCATTGACAATTACAGGGAGCTGCCCTGTCTGTGGCAAGTGAGACATCCTCATTACAACCATAAACAAAAGAGGCAGGCAGCGCTGGAGAAACTGCTGGAGTTGGTGACGCCGGTGGTCCCCACAGCAACCTTATCCCTTATAAAAGCCAAAATTGGTGGCCTGAGGAGCACTTATCTTAGGGAGCGCAAGAAGGTCACAGATTCCCAGAGGTCCGGAGCTGCAGCAGATGACGTTTATGTCCCCAGGCTGTGGTACTATGAGAGACTGTGATTTCTGTCAGACCACACTGAAGTCAGGGAATCCCTCTCTACTCTTCCTTCCACGCTTCCTTCCACCCCAGCTGAGGCTTCCGATGTCCAACCTGGGCCTTCCAGCCAGGAAGAAGTGGAGGAGCCCAGCTGGAGTCAGGTATAGCATTCTTCTACAGATTTCGGGGCAATAAAGAAATGATGTTTACTAGATGTTATTATTGATCACTAATTGCTGATTGAAAAAAGTGTTTTGCATATCAATAGACAGTAGTGGGCACCCAAATTTGGGACAAGAATAAAAAATGGTGGGCTCAGAAGGATAGTCTGTTATATTTGTTAACATTCAATTTGCATCAGTCAGGAGGTGAAAATTGTTTGTGATTGATGAAAAAAATACTAAAACTATGTCCCTTTTTCATACACAGGAAGACCTCAGCCAGGAGGAGGTTGTGGAATGTGGCAGTCAGGAGAAGGCGGGGATTAGTGGCAGCCAGGAGGAGGCGGGGCTAAGTGTCAGCCAAGAGAAGCCTGGGACCAGTCACAGCCTGACAGAATCACAGGTTTCTCCCCTCCGCCTTCCATATAAAAGAGCCAGGAAGACGACTCCGAGTCCCGTGCAGGATTCTGTGTTCAGGCTCCTTCAGGAGGCTTTGGCGTCCCTACGAGCCTTACCCACTCCTGAAGAGGCCTTTGCCTGCATGGCTGCCACAAAACTGCAGGGCATGCAGAAGGGTCAACGCAGGCTTTGTGAGGACCTTCTGTATAAAGTCCTACGTAAGGGGGTGAGTGGGGAACTAACACCCAAGACCGACGTCATTGAGTTGGACCATCCTCCTCCTCCTCCTGCTGCCACAACTCCACCACCACAGCCACCACGTGGAAGGAAGCGTGGAAAGAAGACAAGAGAGTGATGACCCTGGGTTCAGTCTGGTCTGACAGAAGCTGCAGTCTCTTGTATGACCACAGCCTGGGGACACAGATGTCATCTGCTGCTTTCCAGATCTCTGGGACTCCTGGACCAGACTGCCCTCCCTTAGATAAGGACTCCTCAGGCCACCAATTTTGCTTTTAAATAATTGATGTCTGCCCTGGGGGTCCAAGGCTTCACCCACTTCTGCAGTTTCTCCAGCGTTGCCTCCCTCTTTGTTTAGTTGTGAGCCCTTAATAAATTTTTTTTGGGCAAATTATACTCTCCTGTGTGTGTTTTCATCCAAAAAGGACAGTTTGTTGGTGATGATTCAGGTACATTTCTAACATAAAATGTGAAATTAACAAGGGACAACAACACCAAACAATCTCCTACAGATTAAATAGAACAACATATCAATGGTGTTGTGGGAACTTGTCACAAAAAACACACACACAAACATTTTCGGGAGTACAAATAAAAATCCCCCCAAAAAAATAACACCCTTCAAAAAAATACAAAGGCAAAAAAAGAATCTACATTAAAGCCAAAAAAAATACAACAAAAATATGTTGTCAGATGTGAGAAATCAAAATATATTGAGGGAATCCCGATAAATAGTAACTAAATAAGTTTGTGAGAAGTCTGTGTGAATATGAGCAGCAAAACTACTATATTCTTGTCACATTATAAAGAAGAAGAGATTGCGCTGTATTAAACCATTTTTAACATTGCAGTGTGACGAAAGTGCTGTATCCATTGCGAACGCTAAGTTTACCAGAACGAGCTGTTCCGTGACGGAATTTCTTCTGAGCATGCGTGGTACTTTGTGCGTCGGAACAGGCCACACACGGTCGGAATTGACGCGATCGGATTTTGTTGTCAGGAAATTTTATCTCCTGCTCTCCAACTTTGTGTGTCGGAAAATCCGTTGGAAAATTTCCGATGGAGCCCACACACGGTCGGAATTTCTGACAACACGCTCCGATCGGACATTTTCCATCGGAAAATCCGACCGCGTGTACGGGGCATTACAGTGTTACAGAGCTCCCTCACCAGCTGCTGATGTTTTCAGCTGATCTTACAGGTTCTGATCTTTGGCTGGTTTGATTGTCACTGACTAAATTATGTCACTTTCCCTCCATGTGCATGATTTCATTCTTTTTGGCAGATGCCAAAAATGTACACTGAGATGTGCGTGCGAGAAAATTACAATTTTATTTTGTCTAGAGTTCTACTTTCAGGCACCTAGCTGCAAGCTTTTGTCAGTTGTGTAAATAGGTGTTGAATCTATACAATTCAACAACCCTACTGTAAGGGAGGTTTTAGTTTTCTTTGAGTTCAGCTAAAACTGAATTTCAGGAAGAGTAAGTGGTAATGGTGGGGGACTCTTCCAGTCTCATGAATGAGGAGAAAATCCTTGGATGACATAAGTTCAGGAAAATAACTTTGTGAACTACAATGTGTGAACTACAAAGAATAGAGGGCGTTTGTCTGCCTTTTTGTGTAAAAATTGCATACCTGAAAAGCAAACATGATAAAACATAATAACAATAAAACATTGCAGAATAGAATACAGTAAAAAAGAGCAGAACAACAGAGAGAAAGTAGAGGGAGAGAGAACAATAAAATGACAACTAGGGATGAGCTTCGAGTTCGAGTCTAACTCATGTTCGACTCGAACATTGGCTGTTCGCAAGTTCGCCGAACAGCGAACAATTTGGGGTGTTCGCGGCAAATTCGAATGCCGCGGAACACCCTTTAAAAGTCTATGGGAGAAATCAAAAGTGCTAATTTTAAAGGCTAATATGCAAGTTATTGTCATAAAAAGTGTTTGGGGACCTGGGTCCTGCCCCAGGGGACATGGATCAATGCAAAAAAAAGTTTTAAAAACGGACGTTTTTTCAGGAGCAGTGATTTTAATAATGCTTAAATTCAAACAATAAAAGTGTAATATCCCTTTAAATTTCATACCTGGGGGGTGTCTATAGTATGCCTGTAAAGGGGCGCATGTTTCCTGTGTTTAGAACAGTCTGACAGCAAAATGACATTTTGAAGGAAAAACCCATTTAAAACTACCCGCAGCTATTGCATTAGCGAAAATACAAATAGAAGTTCATTGATAAAAACGGCATGGGAATTCCCCAAAGGGGAACCCCGAACCAAAATTAAAAAAAAAAATGACGTGGGAGTCCCCCTAAATTCCATACCAGGCCCTTCAGGTCTGGTATGGATATTAAGGGGAACCCCGGCCAAAATTTAAAAAAAAAATGACGTGGGGTTCCCCCTAAATTCCATACCAGACCCTTCAGGTCTGGTATGGATTTTAAGGGGAACCCCGTGCCAAAAAAAAACGGCGTGGGGTCCCCCCAAAAATCCATACCAGACCCTTATCCGAGCACGCAACCTGGCAGGCCGCAGGAAAAGAGGGGGGGACGAGAGTGCGCCCCCCCTCCTGAACCGTACCAGGCCACATGCCCTCAACATTGGGAGGGTGCTTTGGGGTAGCCCCCCAAAACACCTTGTCCCCATGTTGATGAGGACAAGGGCCTCATCCCCACAACCCTGGCCGGTGGTTGTGGGGGTCTGCGGGCGGGGGGCTTATCGGAATCTGAAAGCCCTCTTTAACAAGGGGACCCCCAGATCCCAGCCCCCTCCCTGTGTGAAATGGTAAGGGGGTACTTACCCCTACCATTTCACTAAAAAACTGTCAAAAATGTTAAAAATGACAAGAGACAGTTTTTGACAATTCCTTTATTTAAATGCTTCGTGTTTCTTCTATCTTCCTTCATCTTCTGGTTCTTCTGGTTCTTCTGGCTCTTCTGGTTCTTCCTTCGGCGTTCTCGTCCAGCATCTCCTCCGCGGCGTCTTCTATCTTCTTCTCCTCGGGCCGCTCCGCACCCATGGCATGGGGGGGAGGCTCCCGCTCTTCTCTTTTTCTTTTCTTCTCTTCTTCTCCAATTCATTTTCTTCTCCGGGCCGCTCCGCACCCATGCTGGCATGGAGGGAGGCTCCCGCTGTGTGACGGCGCTCCTCGTCTGACAGTTCTTAAATAACAGGGGACGGGGCCACCCGGTGACCCCGCCCCCCTCTGACGCACGGGACATGACGGGACTTCCCTGTGGCATTCCCCGTGACGTCACAGGGAAGTCCCGTCAAGTCACCGTGCATCAGAGGGGGGCGGGGTCACCGGGTGGCCCCGCCCCCCGTTATTTAAGAACTGTCAGACGAGGAGCGCCATCACACAGCGGGAGCCTCCCTCCATGCCAGCATGGGTGTGGAGCGGCCCGGAGAAGAAAATGAAGAAGAGAAGACGAGAAGAAAAGAAGAAGAGAAGAGCGGGAGCCTCCCCCCCCATGCCATGGGTGCGGAGCGGCCCGAGGAGAAGAAGATAGAAGACGCCGTAGAGGAGATGCTGGACGAGAACGCCGGAGGAAGAACCAGAAGAGCCAGAAGAACCAGAAGAACCAGAAGATGAAGGAAGATAGAAGAAACAAGAAGCATTTAAATAAAGGAATTGTCAAAAACCGTCTCTTGTCATTTTTAACATTTTTGACAGTTTTTTAGTGAAATGGTAGGGGTAAGTACCCCCTTACCATTTCACACGGGGGGGGCGGGATCTGGGGGTCCCCTTGTTAAAGGGGGCTTCCAGATTCCAATAAGCCCCCCACCCACAGACCCCCACAACCACCCGCCAGGGTTGTGGGGATGAGGCCCTTGTCCTCATCAACATGGGGACAAGGTGTTTAGGGGGGCTACCCCAAAGCACCCTCCCAATGTTGAGGGCATGTGGCCTGGTACGGTTCAGGAGGGGGGGGCGCACTCTCGTCCCCCCTCTTTTCCTGCTGCCTGCCAGGTTGCGTGCTCGGATAAGGGTCTTGTATGGATTTTTGGGGGGACCCCACGCCGTTTTTTTTTTTGGCACGGGGTTCCCCTTAAAATCCATACCAGACCTGAAGGGTCTGGTATGGAATTTAGGGGGAACCCCACGTCATTTTTTTTTTAAATTTTGGCCGGGGTTCCCCTTAATATCCATACCAGACCTGAAGGGCCTGGTATGGAATTTAGGGGGACTCCCACGTCATTTTTTTTTTTAAATTTTGGTTCGGGGTTCCCCTTTGGGGAATTCCCATGCCGTTTTTATCAATGAACTTCTATTTGTATTTTCGCCAATGCAATAGCTGCGGGTAGTTTTAAATGGGTTTTTCCTTCAAAATGTCATTTTGCTGTCAGACTGTTCTAAACACAGGAAACATGCGCCCCTTTACAGGCATACTATAGACACCCCCCAGGTACGAAATTTAAAGGGATATTATACTTTTATTGTTTGACTTTAAGCATTATTAAAATTACTGCTCCTGAAAAAACGTCAGTTTTTAAAACTTTTTTTTGCATTGATCCATGTCCCCTGGGGCAGGACCCAGGTCCCCAAACACTTTTTATGACAATAACTTGCATATTAGCCTTTAAAATTAGCACTTTTGATTATTCATGTTCGTGTCCCATAGACTTTAACGGTGTTCGCGTGTTCGAACAAACTTTTTTCCTGTTCGCATGTTCTGGTGCAAACCGAACAGGGGGGTGTTCGGCTCATCCCTGACGACAACTATTTTTTTTAATTGTATATATTCTTTTATTTTTATTTTTTTTACACTTTTTTTTGTAACTGTAACTTTTGTAACTGTAACCGGTTCCAGGTTCGGGTCTCTCAAAATGCGATGGAATCTTGGGAGACCCTGTGAAAGTGTGCCTAGTCTGTGCAATGCTGTACGCTAATACTCAGCTAGTGTATGGTAGTGTTCAAAACATTTACCAATGCAAAGACCAAGATTGTCAGGACAGGAGGGACAATAATAGCGGGTGTCACGCCTATATCCGCGCTTGCTGCAGACACGACATCTTTTTTGGGGGGGGTTGTTGGGTAGGGGTACTCGGGAGGACATAAAGAAAATGCCTCTCATGCAGCCGACTGCATTTGGTTGGGGATGTGAATGGGGGAGGTACGGGTGCTGCAGAAGTGGTGGGTTCCCAATTAGGATTGGCGAATGCAGCAGGAAGGGCATTATGGGCACAACGGGCCTATGTTTGTCTTCTTCTTGGTGGCAGCGGGACACTACTTGTGCTTGCCACCTCACCAGCTTGAACTGCACTTATGGGACTCGCCACGTCACCAAGTGTAACTGCAGTGCTGGTTTGACTACAACCGGGTGTGCTAGGCCGCTGGTGCTTGCCAGTTCACCAAAACGCTACCAAAAAAACTGTTATCAATCGCAGGGATCAGGCCTGACTCTGTGAACACTGCAGTTATGCATTTAGTGTTTTGTAAGTGACAGTGATCGATCGATACTGCACTTGGCTGGGCTGGGCTGGGCGGAGGGGCAAAACGCAGGTGCTGGCAGATATCTTGGCTGATCCCGCTAACACTGCGTTTTTGGGAACCCTAAACTGCTGGGGACGCTAGTATAGATCTAATCGGATCAGATATTGATCCGTTCAGATACTATACCACTAAGGGAGGTGTAAGGTGCGTGCGTGGGTGTTAGCGCTACTGGTACTAACCTGACGCTGTCTGGGGCTGGTGCTTGCCAGTTCACCAAAACGCTACCAAAAAAACTGTTAGCGATCGCAGGGATCGGGCCTGACTCTGCGAACGCTGCAGTTATGTGTTTAGTGTTTTGTAAGTGACAGTGATCGATCGATACTGCACTTGGAGGGGCAAAACGCAGGTGCTAGCAGGTATCTGGGCTGATCCCGGGAACCCTAAACTGCTGGGGACGCTAGTATAGATCTCATCGGATCAGATATTGATCCGTTCAGATACTATACCACTAAGGGAGGTGTATGGTGCGTGCGTGGGTGTTAGCGGTACTGGCACTAACCTGACGCTGCCTGGGGTGACGCAGACCCTATCTGACCCTAAAACCTAACTTATATCACCGCCGGGCGGTCAGGGGGCTAAACCTTTATTAGGTGATAAACGGCGGGTGCCCTGACACTATAAAAAATAAACTAACTAACCAGCGTCACCCGTAACAGTTATATGGTAATCACTGGAGAAAGGGTTAACAAGGGGGCAATCAAGGGGTTAAAACCTTTATTAGGTAGTATATGGGGGTCCCTGACACTATAAAACGCTGACGGCAAACCTATATATTTACCTCCCTAACTAGCGTCACCAGTGACTAATACAGCGATCAGAAAAATGATCGCTTAGTGACTCTTGCGACGGGGGGTGATCAAGGGGTTAAAACTTTATTAGGGGGGGTTAGGGGGGTACCCTAGACCTAAAGGGGGCTAACACTAACTGCCCTACCAAACTAACTGTCACAAACTGACACCGATGCAGTAATCAGAAAAAAAAAACTGCTTGGTGTCACTGTGACGGGGGGGGGGGGGTGATTGGGGGGTGATCAGGAGGTGATCGGGGGGGTGATGGGAGGTGAAAAGTATGCCTGGCGTGTTCTACTGTGTGTGTGTTGTGCACTCACATCGATGTCTTCTCTCCTCAGCGCCGGAACGGAAAATACTGAGCCGAGGAGAGACGACATTACTTCCTCTGCCGCTGTTTACTATACAGCAGCAGAGGAAGGGTTTCATTGGCTGGGAGCGATCGTGAGGGGGGCCACGAATGGATGGCCTCCCCCTCTCATCTGATCGCTCCCGGCAGAAGCCGACCGCCTCGGGCACTGGGGGGGTCCGATCGGACCCCCCACCCTTGGGAGGCAGATCACGTACAAGTACGTGATTTTGCCTGCCCGTGCCATTCTGCCACAGTATATCTGCGTGAGGCGGTCGGCAAGTGGCTAATATGGCTTAAAGTGAAACAATAAAAGTGAAATATTCCTTTAAATTTCGTACTTGGGGGGTGCCTATAGTATACCTGTAAAGTGGCACATGTTTCCTGTGTTTAGAACAGTCCGAGAGAAAAATGACATTTCTAAAGGAAAAAAAGTCATTTAAAAGTACTCACTGCTATAATGAATTGTTGGTCCCGGCAATACAAATAAAAGTAATTGAAAAAAAACGACATGGGATTCCCCCACAGTCCATTACCAGACCTTTTGGGTCTGGTATGAATATTAAGGGGAACCACGTGCCAAAATATTTTAAAAAATGGTGTGGGGGTCCCCCTCAAAATCTATACCAGACCCCTCAGGTCTGGTATGGATTTTAAGGGGAACCCCACACCAAAATTAAAAAAAAATGGCGTGGGGTCCCCCCAAAAATCCATACCAGACCCTTATGCGAGCACGCAACCTGGCAGGCCACAGGAAAAGAGGGGGAACGAGAGAGCGCCCCCCTCCTGAACCGTACCAGGCCACGTGCCCTCAACATGGGGAGGGTGCTTTGAGGTAGCGGCCCCCCAAAGCACCTTGTCCCCATGTTGATAGTGACAAGGGCCTCATCCCCACAACCCTTGCCTGTTGTGGTCTGCGGGTGGGGGGCTTATCGAAATCTGGAAGCCCCCTTTAACAAGGAGACCCCCAGATCCCAGCCCCCCTGTGTGAAATGGTAATGGGGTACAAATGTACCCCTACCATTTCACAAAAAATGTGTAAAAATGGTAAAAAAAAAACACAAGACACGGCTTGGGACAAGTCCTTTATTAAAAAATTTTTAAAAAAGTGTTCATTCATCTTCTTCTTCTCTCGCTCCGAATGGACCGAAAAAGAAAAAAGAAAAAAAAGCTGCACGCTGCCACCAATCTGCCTCCATGGGAGGCTCCTGCCATAATGACTGGCCTCTCAGGTGACAGTTCTTTTATAACTGAGGGCGGGGCCACACAATGACATTGCCGGGTGATCTCACCCCCCTCTGATACACAGGGACATCCCTATGGTTTTCCCGTAGCGTCAGAGGGGGCAGGGTCACTTGGTTACGTAACTTTTTGTTGTTTCACTTTAAGCATTATTAAAATCACTGCTCCCAAAAAAACGTCCGTTTTTAAAACTTTTTTTTTGCATTGATACATGTCCCCTGGGGCAGGACCCAGGTCCCCAAACACTTTTTATGACAATAACTTGTATATAAGCCTTTAAAATTAGCACTTTTGATTTTTCATGTTCGTGTCCCATAGACTTTAACGGTGTTCGCGTGTTCAAACAAATTTTTTGCCTGTTCGCATGTTCTGCTGTAAACCGAACTGGGATGTGTTCGTCTCATCCCTATCGGCAACATCGGCATCAGGGGCTTCATAGCTTCTGCTAATGCAGGAATGATTAATTTTGATAAAGGAGTCTGTGGACAGTCGCACTTTTTTTTTTACAAAACCTTTGGCAGCACTGATTGCCTGTTCAGAAAGCACGCTGGATGCAGGGCAGCCCAGCAGCTCAATTGTTTACTGGGCAAGTTCTGGCCAGTGTTCTATTCTCATGACTCAGAAACCCGGTGGATCATCTAATGGAAAGCTGTCCTTCATCCTGTGCACCCTCTACGAGGACAGGATGGGTTCCAAGACTTTCTCCTTGTAACGTGGTCAAGGGGGGTTGCCAACCAATAATGATCCTTCTCCTTGGTGCCACAAATTCTTGGGTCCTTTTGTAGGCTTTGAAGAATAAGGGAGCCCATGCAACACAAGTGTGTGGAGACATGAAAAGCAGGGTCCTGGGGTGACTAAGGATTACAGTATCTGGAACTGCCTCTTCCCAGTGACGTACTACTCCCAAGATTTATGGGGACTGAAAACCATCTCTTAGGATTTGGCGTATGTTTTCCTCTGCTTCCATGCCTCCAAAACTGCCAGAATCCTTCTACTCCTCCTGCCTCTCTTCTTGTGTGTTCTGTGGTGTCAGAATGGTGTCTGCATAAAGTTGGCCTTGAAAGGAAAGGAAGTCCTCCTCTCTGCTCTGCCTCGAGTGCCCTGTCCATAATGCCACGCAGAGTATGCTCCAGCAGGAACACAAGAGGGATTGTTTCACTGATGCATGCATTGTCACGGCTCACCATCCTTGCCGCCTCCTCAAATGGTGACAGCATGGTGCATGCATCCTTTATCAGCAGCTATTGGTGTGGCTGCCCTGAGCCTGTCCTTGTGCCATACTCACACAGGTACTCATTGATGGCCCTCTGCTGCATGTGCAGTCGCTGTAGCATTGCCAAAGTTGAGTTCCACCTGGTGGGCATGTCACAAATCAGTGCTAAGCAGGAACACTTATCTCTGTCTTCATTCAGTCAGGCAATCCCCCACACAGTTAGCAAGCAGCACACTTAACCCTTTCATCGCCCCTGATGTTAACCCCTTCCCTGCCAGTGTCAGTAGAACAGTAACAGTGCATATTTTTAGCATTGATCCCTGTAATAATGTCACTCCTTCCCAAAAAACTATCAAAAGTGTCAGGGTGTCAGGCATTCAAAAAATTGCTGATCGCTGCCATTACTAGTAAAAAAAAAAAAAAAGCATAAAAATATCCCGTAGTTTGTAGACGCGATAAATTTTGCGCAAACCAATCAATATATGCTTATTGGGGTTTTTTTTTTTAAAAATATGTAGCAAAATACATATTGGCCTAAATTGATAAAGAAATTAGATTTTTACATTTTTTTTTATTGCAAAAAATGGCTTGGTCATTAATGGGGTAAAACCTTCCGTGGCTGAAGTGGTTAAGAAATGCTGCACCACCAAATTGAGGACATGTGCCAGGCATGGTACATGTGTCAGCTGTCCCTGTCAAACGCAGACAGAAGGTTAGTGCATTATCGCACACCACCATTCCTGACTCAAGCTGCCATGACATGAACCACCTCTAGGCCTGCCCCTGCAGAGCTGAAAGAATCTCTGCTCTGGTGTGGCTCTTGTCCCCTAGACAGATCAACTGATTAACTGCATGGCATCTTTTCGCCTGACTGATTGAATAGCCCCTTGAACACTTAGGATATACTTCTGGTTTATAGGACAATTCAGTAGAGGGCATGGAGGAGGAGGTTGTGAAGTGGACAGATCTCGCATCACCACCAGCTGTATGGATATGTGGCAACAAAACAAGCTCCAGCACTGAGCCCTGTCCTGCATCCTTCCTAGTTGCAAGCAGAGTTACCCAGTGTGCTGTGAACAAAATATATCATCCCTGACCATGCTTGCTTGACCATGTGTCAGTAGTAATATGGACCTTGCTGTGGACTGCCTTGCCCAACAATGCTTAAACATTGGTACAGCACATTCTGCAAATTTATAGAAGGGGGCAGAATCCATCAGACAGAAAGGCAGGACTTGCAAAGCCAGCAATTTGGACATGTGGGTGGCCCATGCAACAGCCTGGGCAGAGAAATTTGCCTGCTATACTCCACAGCTGATGGTGGGCTGCTGGCAGATGTGTTGCAAGGACCTGTGACACCCTATGTTATACTATCATCCCTGTCAGTGGAGGCTGCTGAGGTAGACATGAAATATATATATGTATAGCGGAGGTAGACATGAAAGTTGAGGAGTGGGGAGGAGAAGAATTGTGTCACTTGTGTGTGGCTTTCAGGTGCTCTTGCCAATGGGCTGAGTGGTGGGAGGTTAAATGCCTTGTCAAGTATGTGGTACCCAAATGGTTGGTGTTTTTGCTACGCTTTATCTGTTTGCAACAAAGATTGCAACCTGCAACAGAGCGATAGGCTGCACATATGCTAAAAAAGACCCACACAGCTGAGCTGTGGGAAGTGGGCGGGGATATAACAGCTCCACAATTTGATGGAACAGGATGGCTGCTCTCTACTCTTCCATGATGGTTGCCTTTGGAGGACATCCTGCCTCATTGGGGTTACATAGTTACATAGTCAGGTTGAAAAAAGACACAAGTCCATCTAGTTCAACCAAAAAAAAATAAAAATCATACAATCCCATATACACAATCCTTCACCCACAGTTGATCCAGAGGAAGGCAAAGAATCCCAACAAAGCATGATCTAATTTGCTACAGCAGGGGAAAAAATTCCTTCCTGATCCCCCGAGTGGCAATAGGATTTTCCCTGGATCAACTTTACCTCTTATGCTCTGTACACATGGTCGATAGGACCTTGTTTTTGGAAATTCCGACCGTGTGTGGGCTCCATCACACATTTTCCATCGGAATTTCCAACACACAAAGTTTGAGAGCTTGCTATAAAATTTTCCGACAACAAAATCCGTTGTCGGAAATTCCGATCGTGTGTACACAAATCCAACGCACAAAGTGCCACGCATGCTCAGAATAAATTAAGAGACGAAAGCTATTGTCTACTGCCCCGTTTATAGTCCCGACGTACGTGTTTTACATCTCCGCGTTTAGAACGATCGGATTTTCTGACAACTTTGTGTGACAGTTTGTATGCAAGACACGTTTGAGCCAACATCCTTCGGAAAAAATGCATGGATTTTGTTGTCGGAATGTCCGATCAATGTCCAACCATGTGTACAGGGCATTACTGTGAAGAAACATTTCGGTATTTGGAGATGAAATATCTTTTCCTCTAGATGTAGAGTATCCCCTTGTCCTCTGTGATGACTTTAAAGTGAGTAACTCAACACCAAGTTCACTATATGGACCACTTATGTATTTGTACATGTTGATCATATCCCCCTTAATCTTCTCTTCTCAAGAGAATAAATTCAGTTCCTCTAAACTTTCCTCATAGCTAAGCTCCTCCATGCCTCTTATCAGTTTGGTTGCCCTTCTCTGTACTTTCTCCAGATCCCCAATATCCTTTTTGAGAACTGGTGCCCAAAACCGCAGCTTGGCATTGCATGCGATTATTGAGTTCATGATCTACCAAAACCCAAAAATCCTTCTCCACTAAGGATTCCCCCACAGTTGCACTCCCCTTACTATGTATGATGCATGAATATTCTTAGCCCTAAGTGCATAACTTTACATTTATCAACATTAAACCTCATTTGCCACTTAGTTGCCCAATTAGTGCATTGAAGTTGGCTTGTAAATTGGAGACATCCTGTAAGGACGTTAATCCACTGCATAGCACAGTGTAATCTGCAAAGACAGAAATGGTACTTTTAATTCCAGACCCTATATCATTTATAAAGATTAGGGATGAGCCGAACACCCCCCGGTTCGGTTTGCACCAGAACCTGTGAACGGACCTAAAGTTTGTGCGAACTTTAGAACCCCGTTAAAGTCTATGGGACTCAAACCTTCGAATTCAAAAGTGTTAATTTTAAAGGCTAATATGCAAGTTATTAAGGGTTTGGGGACCCGGGTACTGCCCCAGGGGGAAAAAAAAAAGTAAAAAAAAAAAAAAAAGTGAAATATTCCTTTAAATATCGTACCTGGGGGGTGTCTATAGTATGCCTGTAAACTGGCGCATGTTTCCTTCGCTTCCCTCAGTCCATTACCAGGCCCTTTGGGTCTTGTATGGATATTAAGGGGCACCCAAATTAAAAAAAGGAAAGGCGTGGGGCCCCCAGGCCCTATATACTCTAAACGGCAGTATACAGGCAGTGCAAACAAGACAGGGTCTGTAGGTTTGTTGTTAAGTAGAATCTGTTTGTAATTTTGAACTGGTACATTTTTAAAGTGTAGCTCCAGCCAAAAAATCTATTTTTAAGCTTTTTGGAAAACATAGGGAAGGGTTATCAACCCTGTAACATTTGTTATGCTGTCTGTGCACCTCTTCAGAAGATTTCACCTCAGTTTCTGTTCCAATGACAAATGTTTTTTGAAAATTTGGGGTTTTTAGTAAAACAAGGATTGGTGATAAAGCATCAGTGGAGAGGAGACACGTTTTCCCATATTAACCCTTACAGGAGAGAATTTCCCTTCCTAGGGGTAGATTTCATCTCACTTCCTGTTTTCTTCTTCCGTTTGCAAGTAGGAGTCGTTTGTAAATTGGATGTTTGAAAGTAGGGGCCTGCCCTATATATTCTGCAGAAATTGGGGCCTTAGGTGTTGGTGTTGCCACAACACTGTAAGCCCTCGCAGTTACTCTTGGTGGGCGCAGGAACAGGCCCTGCTGTGAAATATTAGATCAAGAATTGTAATTACATGTTATAGTTGAACAGTGGTAGAAAAATTGGGCCTTTGGTGGTGGTGGTGGTGGTGCTGGTGCTATAACACTGTAAGTCCTCACAGTTACTCTTGGTGGGCACTGGAACGTGCCCTGCTGTGAAATATTATATCAAGAATTGTAATTACATGCATCTGTTGAACAGGGGCAAAAAAATTGGGCCTTTGATGGTGGTGGTGATGGTGTTGTCACAACACTGTAAGCCCTCACAGTTACTCTTGGTGGGTGCAGGAATGGTCCCTGCTGTGAAATATTAGATCAAGAATTGTAATTACATGTCCCTGTTAAACAGGGGCAGAAAAATTTGGCCTTAGGCACTGCTGCCACAACACTGCAACCCCTCTCAGATGCTATAGTTGGAGCACAGGAATGAGCCCTGCTGCAAAGTATTGCATCAAAAATTGTAATTATACGCCCCTGTTAAACAGGGGCTGAAAAATTGGGCCTTGTGGACTGGTGCTGGTGCCGCAACACTGCAACCCCTCACAGATACTATTGGGCCTTAGCCACTGGTGGCGGGGCCCAGAACCAAAAATGTTCTTACAAGCTATCAGCATGAAAATTGAAGAGGAAGAGGATTGTGACTCAGCATAACAGGATAGTCACTCAGCATCACCATAGGCAGTCTTGAAGGGATCTCACATTAAAAAAAAATATATTCGATTACATCAGTATCAGGTGCTTGGTAGCTGGTGATCCAAGACTGATTCATTTTTATGAAGGTCAGCCGATCGACCGATTCGGTGGACAGGCGCACCCTGTGATCGGTTACAAAGCCTCAAGCAGCACTTTATGTGCGTTCCGAAAGAACGTTGGATGCAGCACAGGCCAGTAGCTCAATTGCATACTGTGTAAGCTCTGGCCAGTGATCCATCCCCAAGACCCAGTAACCCAGAGGATTTTCGATGGGAAAGGTGTCCAAGTCAGAACTTGCCCCTAGGTAATTCTGCACCATGTGAATCAAACGCTGGCGATGGTTGCTGGAACTGATCATACCTTGCTGCGGACTAAAAAATTGTCTGAACGCATCGGTCAGATGGCCACCTTCTCCACCGCTCCTTCTGTGACTGACCGAAGCCTCAGCAACATGTTGTCCTAGAGGACCAGAAAATTGTAACCTCCCAGGCTCTGGAAACGCGTTGCACAAACCTTTCTGCAAGGCCTCCCGAAGATGTTTCATCCTCTGCTCCCTCTGCGATGGCAAGATAAGGTCCGCAACCTTACCCTTGTAACGTGGATCAAGGAGGGTTGCCAGCCAGTAATGATCCCTCCCCTTGATACCACAAACACGAGGATCCTTCCACAGGCTTTGTAGGATCAGGGAGGCCATGCAGTGTAGGTTTGCTGAGGCATTTGGTCCAGAGTCCTCTGGGTCACTAAGGACGACATGATCCGCAGCCACCTCCTCCCAGCCACGTACAAGTCCATGGGTTTCTTGGGACTGTAAATGATCCCTTGAAGACTGCTGCTGATGCTGAGTGCCAGGCTCCACTTTCATGCTGACACAATCCTTCTCCTCCTCCCATCCTCTCCCTGTGTGATTGACGGGCACGCAGGATCACTGTCTGGATAAAGGGGGCCTTGAGAGGTAAGGAAGTCCTCCTCTTCCTCCCTCTGTTCTGCCTCAAGTGCCCTGTCCATTATTCCACGCAGCGTGTGCTTCAAATGACGTGGGGAGTCCCTCTAAATTCCATACCAGGCCCTTCAGGTCTGGTATGGATATTAAGGGGAGCCCCGGCCAAAATAAAAAAAAAATGGCGTGGGGTCCCCCTCAAAATCTATACAAGACCCTTCAAGTCTTGTATGGATTTTAAGGGGAACCTCGCGCCAATTTTTTTTAAAAACATGGCGTGGGGTCCCCTCAAAAATCCATACCAGACCCTTATCCGAGCACGCAACCTGGCAGGCTGCAGGAAAAGAGGGGGGGCGAGAGAGTGCCCCCCCTCCTGAACTGTACCAGGTCACATGCCCTCAACATTGGGAGGGTGCTTTGGGGTAGCCCCCCAAAACACCTTGTCCTCATGTTGATGGGGACAAGGGCCTCATCCCCACAACCCTTGCCTGGTGGTTGAGGGGGTCTGCGGGCAGGGGGCTTATCGGAATCTGGAAGCCCCCTTTAACAAGGGGACCCCCAGATCCTGGCCCTCCCCCCTGTGTGAAATGGTAAGGGGGTACTTTCCTACCATTTCACAAAAAAACTGTCAAAAATGTTAAAACTGACAAGAGACAGTTTTTGACAATTCCTTTATTTAAATGTTTCTTCTTTCTTCTATCTTCTATCTTCTTTCTTCTATCTTCTAACTTCCTTCGGTTTCTTCCTCCATCTTCTTCTTCTTCTGGTTCTTCTGGTCCTTCCTCCAGTGTTCTCATCCGGTATCTTCCTCCGCGGCGTCTTCTTCCCTTCTTCTTCTCGGGCCGCTCCGCATCCATGATGGGAGGCTCCCGCTGTGTGACACTGTTTGTCTTCTGACGGTTCTTAAATAACGGGGGGCGGGGCCACCCGGTGACCCCGCCCCCTCTGACACACGGGGACTTGACGAGGACTTCCCTGTGGCATTCCCTGTGACGTCAGAGGGGGCGGGGTCACGGGGAATGCAACAGGGAAGTCCCCGTCAAGTCCCCGTGCGTCAGAGGGGGCGGTGTCACCGGGTAGCCCCGCCCCCCGTTATTTAAGAACCGTCAGAAGAGATGAAGCGTCACACAGCGGGAGCCTCCCATCATGCCATCATGTATGCGGAGCAGCCTGAGGAGAAGAAGGGAAGAAGACGCCGGTGCCGTGGAAGAAGATGCTGGACGAGAACACCGGAGGAAGAACCAGAAGAACCAGAAGAAGAAGATGAAGGAAGAAACCGAAGGAAGATAGAAGATAGAAGAAATAAGAAGCATTTAAATAAAGGATTTGTCAAAAACTGTCTCTTGTCATTTTTAACATTTTTGACAGTTTTTTTGTGAAATGGTAGGGGTACCCCCTTACCATTTCACACAGGGGGAGGGCCGGGATCTGGGGGTCCCCTTGTTAAAGGGAGCTTCCAGATTCCGATAAGCCCCCCACCTGCAGACCCCCACAACCACCGGGCAAGGGTTGTGGGGATGAGGACCTTGTCCCCATCAACATGGGGACAAGGTTTTTTTGGGGGCTACCCCAAAGCACCCTCCCAATGTTGAGGGGATGCGACCCAATGTTGAGGAGATGTGTCCAGGAGGGGGGGCGCTCTCTCATCCCCCCTTTTTTCCTGCGGCCTGCCAGGTTGCATGCTCGGATAAGGGTATGGATTTTTGGGGGGACACCACGCCATTTTTTTTCCCCCAGGGTTTCCCTTAATATCCATACCAGACCTGAAGGGCCTGGTATGGAATTTAGGGGTCCCCCCAGGTCTTTTTTTTTTTTAATTTTGGTTCGGGGTTCCCCTGTGGGGAATTCCCATGCCATTTTTATCAATGGACTTTTATGTGTATTGTCGGACCAGCAATTCATTAATAGCCGCAAGTAGTTTTAAATTACTTTTTTTCCTTTAGAAATGTCATTTTGCTGTCAGACTGTTCTAAACACAGGAAACATGCGCTCCTTTACAGGCATACTATAGACACTACTGCTTGGACGTATTTCGCTATGGATTATTTTCTGTTTTATACCCCTGGGAATCATCTGTTGCTAACGGTTGCTGTACGCTAAGGTTGTGGGGAGACCGATTTCCCTGTGCTGAGTGAGACTGCCGTAATAGCAGTCATCACGGTCTGGTAAGCGCATTTGATTTTACACCCTGGGTGTGACAAGACACAGAAGATTATCTTCACCTGCATCTTCACCTGCTTTTTCCTTTTTTGGCACTTTTTTAAAATCACTTTTTTTAGGAATACTTTCTTATCTTGTGGATTTCATTCTTGTGAGTCCTTTTCTTACACATATATTTTATACATTTTTTATTCACTTGTTGTAATTTATTATTCATTGGATATTAGTGTTCATTCATATATTCAATTGTTACATATTTAATTATCACTCATTGGTTCACTATATTAATTTTGTGCATTTAATTAGTTCATTTATGGGGATAAGACTGCGCCTTAGTTTTTCTACTATATTTTCTTTTCCCTAAATATTTTTCAAGCGCCGCTACTTTTTTGTATTTCTTATTATTGTGAGGTTCGAGACTAAACCTTTGGTGCTGGCTGCTTTGGTTTCACGTGTATTTTATATATTTGTTTGTATCCTTAAGCACAGCTTTTTTCTTGTTTTTCCGTTATATTTGTTAGTTTTTTAAAGTTGCAGCTGAAGGGCCATTATGGATATCTTTGATTTTAGATCCCAACATATTATTAATACAGAGGGGGTTTTTGATGGCAAAGTTGAACAGGCCGACGAAGTCGGTGGTCTGTTCCTTAGACTAAAAAACCTTTTGACATCAGAGTTACATACTAGTTGGGATTTGGCATATCTTGAGCAATATGTCTCTCAGAAAATGGTACCTCACAGTCTGAGATGGGAGGTCAACCCACAGAAAGGTGAAACAGACTTAGAGGGTTGGTTTATTTATTTTAACGATATCGGTATTCAATTTCTTGTTTTTTTATTGGGTAAAAAACGAGATAAAATTAAAACTCTGAATGGAGAGATTTCTCTGGTCAAAGATAAATTCTTGCCATTTAAAGATCAGGAGGTTTATAAACAAAAGTCTGATCAACTGCGACAGTTTCTCGAGAAAGAAGATGCTGACCAGAGAAACAAAAAAAAAAAAGAAAAGTATAATCGTGATTTGGCAGACTACTCTAATAAAGTGGTCTTCAAATGGTAGATTTCTATAGAAGAGTCCACTGAGAGTGAGAGGATGGATATTCAACACCAACCTCCACCCCTTTTTCCTCCAGCTCCTCTCCCCAATAGAGCTGTATCTCTTCCGTCACAAACTAATGTGAGGACTGATATCACCCAAATAAATAAAAAAGGCCAACCTAGTGTTAGGCCCAAAATTTTTAAGAGTAATGATAAACAAACTCGTCAGGGTAATTCCTCTTACAGGACCTTTCAAGGTCTACCTCCTAAAGAAAACCATTGAGGCAACTACCCTTCCAGACCTTTAAATAGGAATTTTCAGCAGCCGAGGCAAAGGGATTATAGAAATGACCCTAGGGATAGTCTCCAGAGACCCTGGGAATATGGGAGAGATCCTAGAGATCATCCATCCACTTCGTGTGTCTATACTCCCGGGGGGAGGGAGATCCCTTTGTACAATAGGTTCACCCCTCTTTCTCACAATCAGGATGTTTTTGATGAGGATAACCACATTATTGTTAGACATCCAAATCAATATGATGATTATCCTAATCATTCTAGGAATGATTATCAAAATTCACCTCGGGATTTTTTAGGAGAGAGTCAGACCCATTTTTTTCCCAGGAACAACAACAAAGTAAAAAGAGGATACGAAAAACGAGAGGCATTAGAGGGGGGAGGAGGATCCGGGCCAAAGAAAAGAAAACAGTAAATTTTAGTGGTGTATTTAACCTGAGTACAGTCCAGGCCTTAAATTTGCTCCCCCACATAGATTGAACAAATTTGAAACATTTATCGATGTACACAAATTTGTACGGAAATTGAATATTAGGAGACACTTCATCTTAAATCCAATTAATAATCAAAGTTCATCCTCTGGTAATAGGCCTTCCATTATAACTGGTGGTATGGTTAATTCTGCACTTGTTTTGTTTAATCATGCAATTGAGGTCCCCATTAGACATACTAATCTGTCTAATGCCTCATTATTCAATCCCCCAGGTCCTATTGCTCCTTCTATACAAGTTTTCAAAGAAATGGTTATTAAAGATCTTATAGCACTTAAATGTCCTCGTAATCAACATAGTGATTTTCATCATCACCTAACTAAAATCTGCGAACGAAATGACATTGTCATACGTCCTGCGGATAAAGGGGGAGGGGTTGTAATTTTAGATTAAACTCATTATTTGGAAGAAATGAACAGACTCCTTTCCGATCGAGATACTTATCTACCTTTGGCCTCTAATCCTACAATCAAATTTAAAAAAGAACTTCAGGTATTGATAAACAGAGGCTTCGAGCAAGGGATCCTTAATTAAAAAAAAAGGCATACCTGGTTCCCTCTGCTCCAAGGGTCCCAGTTATATACTTTTTGCCCAAAATACACAAAAGCCTCTCCAACCCTCCAGGTTGCCCGATTATCAGTGGCATAGATTCGGTCACGGCTAGGATTGGGAGGTATGTAGATAATTTTTTGCAACCCGTAGTGACAGCAATCCCAGCGTATTTGAGAGATACCACTCAGGTTATTAACCTTTTGGAGGGTTGTGAGTGGAAAGAGAGCTACATTCTTGCCACAGCAGATGTGGCCTCTTTTTAAACACTAACATTTCCCATCAACATGGGTTTGAGGCGGTGAGTCATTATTTAGATCAGGATTCCTTCCTACCCCGGCCTCAAAAAGAATTTATTTTATCACTTTTGAGGTTTGCAACAGGCCATAATTATTTTTGGTTTGGGGGTGATTTTTTTCTGCAGATTTGTGGCGTGGCCATGGGTGCCAAATTTGCGCCCAGTCTGGCCAATTTATTTATGGCCAGATGGGAGATGGAGGTTATCGATAACAACCCCCCTAGAGAATTATGTCTATGGAAAAGGTACATAGACGATGTTCTTCTCGTGTGGGATGGTGACCAAGCTTCTCTTGAGAGTTTTTTTCACACAACTGAATCAGAATGATAGGGGTATATCCCTTCAATTCGAAATCAGTTGTACTGAGATCCACTTCCTTGACCTTAACATCTTGGTCAGAGATGGCCGCCTCATTACTAACACACATTTTAAGGCAACCGACAGAAACACTTACATTTCACTCTCTAGCTGTCATCACCCGGCCTGGTTAAGGGCTGTTCCTCAGGGCCAATTTCAGCGTATCAGGCGTAACTGTACGAATGTCTCAGAATACCATCAACAAGCTCATATACTGAAACAACGTTTTCTTGATAAAGGTTATTCTGAAAGTGAGATAGACGCCACCATATTTCGGGTTGCCAATATGGATAGGGCACTTATGCAACATAGAGAAGTGGAACCTAGTCCCGTACCTGACAATAAATTTGGTTGGTTTATGATTACAGGTTACTCCAACCAACACTTTTCTGTTAAAAAAATCTTCCAGAAGTATTGGAGTATACTTAAGAATGTTAAAGTTCTTGGAGCGGTCATCCCTGACAGACCATTAATGATATATAGAGGTGCACCCTCTTTGCGACATAGTGTTGCTAGGAATGTGATAGATCCCCCCAAGACCATCTCTTTCTTTCATACCATGAAAGGTTTTTATCCCTGCCGGAAATGCAGCATTTGCCAAATAAACTCCTTTACGGGGAGAAAATGTGAGACTTTTCAATCTTCGGTCACGAATAAGACATACGACATTCAATCTTTTATTACATGTTCCACCCAATATGTCGTTTATCTTATTCAGTGCCCATGTTCTAAACAGTACATTGGACGAACCAAACGTGAATTACATGTACGTTTATCAGAACATGTGGCTAATATAAAGCGGGGTTTCACTAAACATAACTTGTCTAGGCACTATGCCAAGTATCACAACAAAAAACTGAAGGGTACCCTCTTTTTAGCCTTTGATAAGATACACCCCCATTGGAAACAAATAAAGTCAGGTCCATTTCTAGGCTTAAGACTAGGTGGATCTTCCATATGAAATCTTTTGTTCCCTTCGGATTAAATGTTGATTGGGACATTAATTGCTTTATAAATAATTCCTGAAAATATACCTATTGATTTTTTATTTTTTCTGGTTAAAAATAAATTTTTTGGTTATATTTTTTAATTAAAATGTATAATATTTTATCTGTTTTTACTTAATAGTGATTGCTGATAATAAAATATGTTTTTATTTAAATTTTAATTTTTATTTCTATGTCTGATTGGATTGTCAATGTACATTCCCAATTTTTTGTAATGTCTGCCGTCTGTTGCATCCCTTCGTGGTTTGTTTTTTACTATCCGAGTATTTATCCTAATACTATATTTTTTTACCACAAGATGGCGTTCTCTCTTCCTCCACTTTAGAAATTTTTTTAGCTTAGTTATGGGCATTGACGGGCGTCACCTAAAATGACTGCGCCGTTTTCAATGTTATACCCTATTTGCCATCAGTTAAGATGGCGCCTGCAGTGTATATAATGCCCATACGTGGTGACGTTCGAGCTTGGCCAATCCCCAGACGACGTCCTATCGTGACGAAATGCATAGGGAGGAGCCTACGACGTCATCACGTTCGTTCTCGGATGGGCTTTACACAAACTTAGGAAGTGGAGGCTACAGACGGAGACGCCAAAATTTTTATGCTATAATATTCCGCTGGTTTTTACTACGATCTTGTAAGTGCAATTCTTTTAATCAATAAACCTACTGCTTGGACGTATTACGCTATGGATTGTTTTCTGTTTTATACCCCTGGGAATCATCTGCTGCTAACGGTTGCTGTACGCTAAGGTTGTGTGGAGACCGATTTCCCTGTGCTGAGTGAGACTGCCGTAATAGCAGTCATCATGGTCCGGTAAGCGCATTTGATTTTACACCCTGGGTGTGACAAGACACGGAAGATTATCTTCACCTGCATCTTCACCTGCTTTTTCCTTTTTTGGCACTTTTTTTAAAATCACTTTTTTTTAGGAATACTTTCTTATCTTGTGGATTTCATTCTTGTGGGTCCTATTCTTACACATATATTTTATACATTTTTTATTCACTTGTTGTAATTTATTATTCATTGGATATTAGTGTTCATTCATATATTCAATTGTTACATATTTAATTATCACTCATTGGTTCAACATTATTTTTTTGTGCATTTAATTAGTTCATTTATGGGGATAAGACTGCGCCTTAGTTTTTCCTCTTTATTTTCTTTTCACTAAACATTTTTCAAGCGCCGCATCTTTTTTGTATTTCTTATTATTGTGAAGTTCGAGACTAAACCTTTGGTGCTGGCTGCTTTGGTTTCACGTGTATTTTATATATTTGTTTGTATCCTTAAGCGCAGCTTTTTTCTTGTTTTTCCACACTATAGACACCCCTCAGGTACGAAATTTAAAGGAATATTACACTTTTATTGTTTCACTTTAAGCATTATTAAAATCACTGCTCCCGAAAAAACGTCAGTTTTTTAAAATTTTTTTTGCATTTTGCATCCCAGGTCCCCAAACACTTTTTATGACAATACCATGCATATAAGTCTTTAAAATTAGCACTTTTGATTTCTCCCATAGACTTTTAAAGGGTGTTCCGCGGCTTTTGAATTTGCCGCGAACACCCCAAATTGTTCGCTGTTCGGCGAACAGCCGATGTTTGAGTCGAACATGATTTCGATTCAAACTCGAACCTCATCCCTACTCAGGAAATCCTGTAAGCCCAGGTACCTGCTCAAGAACCGCTGCACCACCAAGTTAAGGACGTGAGCCAAAAAGGGCACATGGGTCAGTTGTCCCTGTCGGAGGGCGGAGAGGAGGTTGGTGCCATTGTCGCACAACACCATTCCTGGCTTAAGCTGGCGTGGCGTCAACCACCTCTGAACCTGCCCCTGCAGAGCTCACAGAATCTCTTCCCCAGATTAAAGAATTTAGGATTCCCCAGTGAGGCTTTAAAGCAGCAAGGTACACCATTACAAAAAATCATTAATAAGACAGTTTATTGACAAAGTGTACAGTATCATATATTCATGTAGAATCAGGTCCAATGATAAATTCATATTCCATAAAACGACAAAAATACATTTATAATCCATAAAGCGGTAAAAATGCATATCACATCATTACATTACATAGTGTAGTAAAAATGCCGAAGCCCCGACGCGTTTAGACCTATATGCGGTCTCTTCAGGGGGCACACCTGAATCTATAAAGTAATACAAATATTCAGAATTGTGGATGTTTTCAAAAAAGAATCACATTAAATAAATCATGATGATGGGTTTTACCGTTAAAATTAGGTAGCTGTCTCTAATAGGGGCATTGGGGAGCCATTGAGAGGTCCGAGTGGTACGCAGGCCATCCTCACCCCCCCAGACGGGGAAAGAGCCAGCCCCAAGGGGCTTACAAGGAGCCACACTGGTGCACACCCCCCCCGGGGGAGCGAAAGGGGTCTGTTCCTCCTGGTGCATGGGAAGGGAAGGGATTGGATCTCAATCCGATTCCCCTTAATCGAGACAATTCAAATATGTTCAAAGGTTATGTATATACTAAAATTGGCAAATGCAGGAATCTGAAGGTGGCATGAGACACACTGCTTCCTGTTTTGATCTCTGGTATGTCAAGGCGGGGAGGGGGTGTTTAACCACCCAAGAGAAATTGGCAACTAGGGGGAGACATACATAGGAGAGAACAAAAGAGCTGAATATTGAATATATTTGAATTGTCTTGATTAAGGGGAATCGGATTGAGATCCAATCCCTTCCCTTCCCATGCACCAGGAGGAACAGACCCCTGTATTGCATGATACTCAAATGCCTCACATGGTAGTTTGTGATTAGACTTTATTGGATTCCATGCAGCAGTCTGGAGTTATGGCTTTGGCACTCTGCTCCTGTCTATAATACTTTACATCTATTGTTTTTTTTTGGTACATCTCATGACCATGTAAAATGTTATTTCAAATGTGGTTTTTATGCTTGGGGGATCGTTGTAGGTCCCGGTGGGTGCAGTTTCATTTTCCCCCTCCCTCTGGATGGAGCCTGACTCCCTTGGGACTTCCCGGCAGGGTGGGGGCGTATGGACATTCCGTACGCCCCCATACTTGCTCCACTCGGCGTCTGTCACCAGGCGCCGCAGCGAGCTTCAGCCTGCCGGCGGCGTCCCGTGTTCACCTCCGGAGTGTCAATGGCGATGTGCGCGTGCACGAGGGCCCGGCGCGCGCACGCCGTCATGACGTCACGCGTTTTGCGACGGAGATGACGACGGTGGTCGGGACCCTCTGGTCTTTCGGGACGCCGAGGGAGCCACACGTGGGCTGCAGGTGGCGGCCCATACGCCATCATCCTGGGTGGGTGGGGGAGCTCGGCACCTGCATGGGTTTATCCTATTAGCCACAGCCTAGCTATATAGGAGACCAAATATATACCAGTCAAATAGTACTTCCATGCTGGCGAGGACAGACGGTACTTGTTCTCTCAGTAACTGCAGTTCGGTTTCTGTCAGCCAACAAGCTTCGCACACTTCATACAATTCTATACAGCACACAGTAAACTATCATGTCTTCTCCACCACATTATCTCATTTTCACACACACCCATATTTATACACTATCATTTTGGTTGGCTCTTCATTTTTTCTTTTTTCACCTCTCATATTTTTGTTGGTTTTGTTTTGTTCTTCACCCTTCACTTTTTTGCCAACACTTGGTCTATCACACCATCACACTATCACTACATCGTACCATGCACTTTCCTAAGGACTCCCCAATTCCACTCACAGCACACTTTTTCACACGCACACCAGGCACTAATTTGCACATTGCATAGGGTTTGTTAGCAACACTAACTCATTTGGATTATTCGCCTAATTCCTGTAATATAATTAATATTCCTTAACATGTATACATTTTCAGTCTCTATATACAATCAAAATTAATATATACAATGATGACTTACATACTAATACATTACTTCACTAATTGGCTATCTATGGATGTCTATTGCAGGTGTTCACTCTTTCGCTCCCCGGGGGGGCGTGCACCAGTGTGGCTCCTTGTAAGCCCCTTGGGGCTGGCTCTTTCCCCGTCTGGGGGGGTGAGGATGGCCTGCGTACCACTCGGACCTCTCAATGGCTCCCCAATGCCCCTATTAGAGACATCTACCTCATTTTAACGGTAAAACCCATCATCATGATTTATTTAATGTGATTCTTTTTTAAAAACATCCACAATTCTGAATATTTGTATTACTTTATAGATTCAGGTGTTCCCCCTGAAGAGACCGCATATAGGTCGAAACGCGTTGGGGCTTCGGCATTTTTACTACACTATGTAATGCAATGATGTGATATGCATTTTTACCGCTTTATGGATTATAAATGTATTTTTGCCGTTTTATGGAATATGAATTTATCATTGGACCTGATTCTACATGAATATATGATACTGGACACTTTGTCAATAAACTGTCTTATTAATGATTTTTTGTAATGGTGCACCTTGCTGCTTTAAAGCCCCACTGGGGAATCCTAAATTCTTTAATCAATTTCGGGGTGCGCAGCTCTTTTGTTCTCTCCTATGTATGTCTCCCCCTAGTTGCGAATCTCTTCCCCAGTGTGGCTCCTGTCCCCTAATCATACCAGCTCAAGCACCACATGGCAGCTTTTTGCCTGTGTGCCTGCGTAGCCTCTTGAATGCCTATGGAGCACCGCTGGTTCTGAGGACAAATCAGCATAGGAAGAGGCCATGGACGAAGAAGAAGAGGAGGGGGTGGAGGAGAGAGGTGTGACAGAATCATCACTAGTAGAATTTTGGAAGCATGGTGGCAGAACAACCTCCAATACTACTGCACCCTGTTCTGCATCCTTCCCAGCTGCCAGAAGAGTCCCCCAGTGTGCGGTGAAACAAAGGTAACATCCCTGTCCATGCCTGCTGGACCATGATTCAGCGGTAATATGCAGCTTACCGCTGACCGCCCTGTTCAGCGAGGCCAAGACATTGCCTTCCACATGCCGGTAGAGTGCCAGGAATCGCCTTCCGTGAGAAAAAGTGGCGTTTGGGAATCTGCCACTGAGGAACCGCACATTCCACAAACTCACGGAAGGGGGCAGAGTCTACCAACTGAAAAGGCAGCAGTTGAATTGCTAGCAATTTAGCCAAGCTAGCGTTCAACCGCTGGGCATGTGGATGGCTGGGAGCGAACTTCTTTCGGCGGAGCAGCAGCTGGGACAGGGAAATTTGCCTGGTACAATCTGACGTCGGTGTACCGATAGCAGATTGCCCACAAGTACTTGGCTGTGACACACCTAATTCTACACCTTCATTCCTCTCAGTGCAGGTTTTAAAGAGGACTGAAGGTATAGTG
The DNA here is from genome assembly GCA_037952925.1 of Lithobates clamitans. Lineage (NCBI taxonomy): Eukaryota > Metazoa > Chordata > Amphibia > Anura > Ranidae > Lithobates > Lithobates clamitans. The sequence continues at coordinate 736,726 of JBBGZY010001009.1, forward strand.
GGGTTAAAGATCCCAGCTGATGAGGAGCAAGGAGAGGTCCGCTTTGTTCTTTGGCACCCATGTGGAGTCAATGACTTCCTCATCATCCCCTCCCTATTCATCACTGGAGCAAAGCTGGCAGTATGCTGCAGCTGGGGGAACATGACTGCCAGATTACTGTCCTTCTCTCTGGGCTCAAGTTACTGCCTTCCTCTAGCTGGGTACCATCATCAGAGCCTTCAAAACGCTGGGCATCCTCCTGGAGCATGTACCCAACACTGTGGTTAAACAGTTCGGGGGACTACTCAGGAGGACATGGTGGGGCTAGGAAAGGAGTGACTGATGCCATTGAGCCGAGGGAAGAGGCTGAGTTGGCAGCTGCTTTCCCAGACAAAGTACCCTGAGCCTAGATGAGAGAGGATGAGGAGGATGAGGACGGCTTGGTCATCCACTCCACTAAGTCTTCCACATGTTGCAGCTCAACACGGCCAGCTGCCTAAAAAAGGACAGGCGTGTCCCACGGCCACGTGCTGATGAGGATGCACCATCTCCATGACCAGTACTGTTGCCTGCTTGCCCTCTTTTATTGGCTTGTGACTGTCTGCCTCTCCTTGTTGGCCTTCCAGACATACTAATGGCCTGCAGTGAGATGTAGCTGCACAAAGCTGGGATGTATATATACTGATTATACTGCAGTTAGCAGAATCAACTGCCTGCCTGTGGTACTAATAGAATGAGAACACCAGCAATTGTCTTCAGGTAGCTTTAGGTGCACACTGTGCAGAGGACACAGTACACTAACTGTAAATACTGCAGCTGCCTACCTGTGCTATTAATAGGATCAGAAGACCAGCAATTGTCTTCAGGTAGCTTTAGGTGCACATTGTGCAGAGGACACAGTACACTAACTGTAAATACTGTAGCTACCTGCCTGTGGTACTAATAGGATCAGAAGAACACCAGCAATTTTCTTCAGGTAGCTTTACGTGCACACTGTGCAGAGGACACAGTACACTAATGCCCTGTACACACGGTCAGACATTGATCGGACATTCCAACAACAAAATCCATGGATATTGGCTCAAACTTGTCTTGCATACACACAGTTACACAAAGTTGTCGGAAAATCCGATCGTTCTGAATGCGGTGACGTAAAACACATATGTCGGGACTATAAACGGGGCAGTAGCCAATAGCTTTCGTCTCTTAATTTATTCTGAGCATGCGTGGCACTTTGTGCGTCGGATTTGTGTACACACGATCGGAATTTCCGACAACGGATTTTGTTGTCGGAAAGTTTATAGCAAGCTCTCAAACTTTGTCTGTCGGAAATTCCGATGGAAAATGTGTGATGGAGCCCACACATGGTCGGAAATTCCGACAAGGTCCTATAACATATTTTCCATTGGAAAATCCGATCGTGTGTACAGGGCATAACTGTAAATACTGCAGCTGCCTGCCTGTGGTATTAATAGGATCAGAACACCAGCAATTGCCTTCATTTAGCTTTAGGTGCACACTGTGCAGAGTACACAGTACACTAATTGTACATACTGCAGCTGCCTGCCTGTGGTACTAATAGGATCAGAAGAACACCAGCATTTTTCTTCAGGTAGCTTTAGGTGCTCTCTGTGCAAAGGACACAGTATACTAACTGTAAATACTGTAAAAACACCTGCCTGCCTGTCAGTATATTATGAAGAGAATAACAGGAACAGATCTAGCCAAACTGAATACAGTGTATATATATATATATATATATATAACACCTAGGATGTATATATTTACACAGTACACTGTAAGTGCAGCTAACTGAATCGCCTGCCTACTCTATCTAACTTAAATCAAATGACACTGTCTCTCTGTCTATCTCTCTCCGCCGCCGCAACACACTACACAAGGCCACCATGCAGACGGCCTTATATAGTGTGGGGCGTGTACTAAACCCCCTGAGTCATAATTGGCTAAAGCCACCCTGGCTTTGACCAATTACGGCTGTCTTTTTTTTTTTTTTTTTTTTTGGAATAAACACATTTCAAGAGATTGATATCATAAGTGTGTGGCTTGCTTGTAGGGGGCAGGGGGTGGTTGTTTGTCACGCCCTCAATGTTTCCCTCCTTGTTGGGCGCCAAGCAAGAGTCGCATGAGAGGCCTACTCTGGGGTGGGTTCTTCTGGGCATGCTAGGCACTGTCATTCCACTACACATGGTGTACCTTTACTTAAACAGATGACTGACCTCTAGTAAACTCTCTTGATGTACTTCTACACCACCACAGTCACTTGTGCATTTAGGAGGAACACGCAGAGCCCTTGCCTTCTCTACCTGTCCAGCTTATCACTGCTACCTCACTCCCAGTAACTGTATGGAACCCCGCTGTGTACCTAGCGCTGACTCCATGCGTGCACTTTACACGACTCTTCCTCTTCCATACCTGTTTAAAGGCTGAGGACCTCTGCCATGCTGATCTGCTCCTGTTGCTTTGGAATACGGATCGCTCATGGAGAGAGTGCCGACAACAACTCACCGCAAGAGGCTATTCCCCCTGTCACGTACACGTTTACGACAGGCTGCTGGAGAAACCATTGTTACCCTTGCTAAACCTCTTTATCTTCACACTGTATTTATTCTTGTACTGTTATCTTCATACTCCAATGTGCTAGTGACCCAACCTGTAGACTATGTGTGCCTCTATTTGCATTACACCCCTTTAGTAACTTCAAACCAGGCAAAGTTTCAAAAGCTTTACTGAAGAATAAGTTGATGCAACAGGACAACATAAAGTGCAGTCTTTTCCTAACATCCCTAGTCCCTAACTCAGGCTTGTGGCTGCCCCAGCATACCTACACAGGCAAGAGTCCATTTATGGCAGAGTCCATAGTTGGTATCTTCAGGGAGGACTGCAGGTCCCAGCAATCCTCCTACATGTGGAAGGCTCCTGGATACAGGTAAGTAACAGCTCTGCTGGAATCGAGAACAGGAACGCTCTCCTACATCTTGATGGCTGTCTGTGTCTTTCCTTCCCATGCACTCTGTGTATGAGGGCAGAGCCCTCTCCCCTTTTATTCACAGCACAGGGAGAGAGAGGCAGAGCTCAGCAAAAACTGTGAGAAACAGGTTGACTGTTTCCCTCCTGGCTGGGGCAGCTTTTTTTTTTTTTTTTTTTTTTTTTTTTTTAAATTCTTTATTTTCCATTTTATAAAATAACAATATGTTCCTTTACAGGGCCATAGCTTCAACTTAACCCTAAAGAAAAAAAACATGGTACAAAAGCACTATATCTCCTCCACCCCCCCCATCCCACCCTCCCCAACCCCCCCCCCCCTACAGGACCGTGCTAGTCAAAAGGTACATGCATCTGTATGCTATCAAATTATGGAAAATCGACGATCTCCCTCAAGTAATCCCACGTCCCTTTGAACTTGGTCCAGGCTGCCCATTTCCCTAATTGCTCCATTCCTTCTTCCTCCCTGTCTAATTTTTCGATGTTATAAATTTCGTTGAGACTGATCAGCCAGTCATGAGTGCTGGGCCTCGAGACATTCGTCCAGTTCAAGGATATCTGTCTCTTGGCTTCATCCAGCATAATAGGGACTAGGGAGGACCTATAGTTTTTTACCGAGTCCGAGGTTTTGTGGAAAAGACAGACCCATGGGTCCGCGTCTATTGCTATTCCAGTAGTTAATTTTATTAACTTTAGTACTTTTTCCCAGAAGGTTTTTATAACAGGGCACCCCCACCAGATATGGGCCATTGTTCCTAGAACTAGGCATCCTCTCCAACAAGTGTTTGGTTTAGTCCCATCCATTTTACTGACCCTATCTGGGGTGGCATACCATCTCGCAAGACATTTAAAATGGCCTTCTATTCTTCTAGTGTCTTTAGCTACATAGTGGGCCATCTTCAAGATCTTTTCTATCCCATCTTCGCTACAGTGAGACCCCAATTCCTGTTCCCACTTTTTAATATAAGGGGGTATCTCCAGTTCCTCCTCAGTACCCAAGATCCTATAAATTTGCGTTATTTCCCTTCCTGTTTGTTCCTTTATACAGAGCTGCTCGAATGGTCTAAGTTCTTCCATACTCCTAAGTGGTTTAGGAAGTCTCTCTATGAAATGGGAGAGCTGGAGGTACCTCCATCCGTTCATTGTCCAAAGGTTAGATTCTGTACTTAATTCTAAACATGTGCGGATTTGCCCCTTGTGTAGAAAGTGTTTCAATTGTACCAAGTCACTCTTCAACCAACTCCCTCCCACCTCCCTCCTCCCTGGCTCAAAAAAGATATTGTCCTTCATGTGAATCAAAGGTGAGTTATATGACCATTTATTCTTACAGTGTATCCTATCCCAGTGTTTAAATGTGTTTTGCGTTAAATGTGATGTGTGAGTGCTCAATGATCTAAATTTTGGGGGGTTCCAAAGTGCCTGTCCTAAATTTGTGTCGCTCAAAAAGTGTTCTATGTGCACCCAACGTTTATCTGTGTCTTTTTTGTTCCATTCCGTGATCCTAGATAGCACTACAGCGCTATAGTATCTGCTAAAATCCGGTAGGGCAATACCCCCTTTTTTCTTCCCCCTACTAAGTACTGTATAGGCAATGCGTGGTTTTTTACCCCCCCATACTACCCCGCTTATTAGCCTCCTAAGAGCCTTCAAAAAATACCCAGGTAAGGGAATGGGCAGCATTTGAAATTTGAACAGGATCTTGGGTGTTAAACTCATTTTTATCGCATTGACTCGCCCAAACCACGAAAGAGGTCTGGTCTGAAGTCTTCTCGCTTCTCGTCTGATAACATCTAGCATAGGTAAAAAGTTTTTTACAAATAATCTGTTGAAGGAGTTGGCCAATTTAATCCCTAAATAGTCCATCTCCTCTTTCCAAGGAAAGGGGAAAACTGCAGCTAAATGACATTCTTCTTGCTTATTTATATTTATATTTAAACATTCGGACTTACTAGAATTAACTTTGAAATTCGAAACTTCTCCATATTTTCCGATAATGTGAAGTAGGTTGGGGAGAGTTATTCTAGGGTTGGTAACAAAGAACACAATGTCGTCGGCGAAAGCCGCTAGTTTATGCTCCTCCGTTCCGACCCTTACTCCTCCACAGTCCACACTTTTGCGGATGGTAGCCAGCAGCGGTTCAAGGGTCAGGACGAACAAGAGAGGGGACAGGGGACAACCCTGTCTTGTTCCATTGAGCATCTTAAAGGGCTTGGAAGTAGTCCCGTTTACTCTCACCATCCCTGTCGGGCAGCTATATAGAGCCCTAACCCAAGAGACAAACCTCTGGCCAAACCCTAGGGCCTCTAAGGTGTTCATCATGAACCCCCAGTCTACCCTGTCAAAAGCTTTTTCAGCATCAATTGACAGGAATAGAGCTGGGGGTCCACCTTGCTTACATACTTCTGATAGAAGCACCGCCCTAATCCCATTGTCCCTACACTGTCTCCCTTTAACAAAGCCTGCCTGGTCCGGGTGCACAAGATTTGTCATCTTCTCTTTAAGCCTATTTGCTAGGACTTTTGCGTAAAGTTTGACATCTGCATTCAGAAGGGAAATTGGTCTATAACTAGAACACAACCTGACGTCCTTCCCTTCCTTCTGAATAAGTGTAATTGTAGCAGTCAGGGCCTCTACTGTCAGTTCACCTCCTGCTCCAAGCCCATTCCAAAAATGACAAAGCCTCGGGACCAAGATATGTTTCATTTTTTTTAAATAGAGAGTGGTGAAACCGTCCGGGCCTGGACTTTTCCCCTTCGGGGACTCCCTTAATGCTGCCAAGATTTCCTCTTCTACCAAAGGTTTATCCAGTAGTACACTATCCTCTACTGACAGACCCCTTAGTCCCGCCTCTTTCAGGAATTCCTTACCCCTGTCTGAGTGGGATGGGTCTTCTGCTCCCCGATGACCTATCGAATATAAGTCCCTGTAGTACTTCTGGAATTCATCTGCTATAGCGCTGTTCGAAACTTTCACTGCCCCATCTTTGCATCTCCTGCTTTTTTTTTTCCTAATTATCCTGGCCAAATGTTTACTGGGCTTATTAGCCCAGAAGTAGTTGTTCCTAGTTATAGCGTTTATGGCTCTCTTGGCCTCTAGGTCCATCATGTCTCTTAACTCCTCCCTCTTGGCGACCAGTGTAAGGTAACTATCTAAATCCCGGCCCTTAGTATTTTTGTGTGCTTGTTCCAAGGAAAAAATTTCCTCTATCAGTCTTCCCTTGGCTTCTCTTTTCTTTTTTTTCAAACCTGCCCCTATTGAGACTAGGATACCCCTCATATAGGCTTTATGTGTGTCCCATAATAAAGCTGGTGATACATCCCCCGTGTCGTTTGCTTTAAAGAAAAAATCTGCTTCTTCTTGAAGTCTTTCCACTGTCTCGGGATCTCTAAGTAGTTCCTCGTTCAATTTCCATGAGTAAGAACGCCCTTGCCCGTCTGGTATTTTAATCTGCAACACAATCGGGGCGTGATCTGATAGGGTCGATACTTCTATTTTTGTTTCTTTTATCCAATCTAGTAGGTTATGATCTATAAGAAAATAATCTAGTCTAGAGTAGGTCCCATGCACAGGGGAGAAGAACGTATAGTCCCTCTCGTTGGGATGTTGGATTCTCCAGACATCCATTAACTGGCTTTGGTGTAGCTTACGCCTAATGACCCTGAGTGACACCTTCCCTATCCCCTGTGCACGGGACGTACCATCCAGTTCCGGGTCCAGACAAAAATTTAAATCCCCTCCCAAGATCACCTCGCCTTCTCCGAACTCAGACAGTTTTTTCAAGATCTGCCCCAAGAAGACCGTAGGTTTCCTGTTGGGGCAATAGACGTTTACTAGGGTGACCAATTTAGGGCCAAGTTTGCCTTTTAAAAGAATAAAGCGGCCGTCAGGGTCTACCAGCCTGTCTTTTAGGGAGAAGTTTATGTCCTTTGAAAGCCCGATGGCGACTCCCCTCGACCCCCTATCGGGGGAGTCCCCATAGAACCACTGCGGGAACCTGGTTGAGAAAAGCCTAACTCTAGTATCCAGGGTCAGGTGAGTCTCTTGCAGGAAGATTATATCCCCCCTTAGTCGTTCCAACTCTTTTAAAATTTTATGTCTTTTGCAGGGTGAGTTTAAGCCCTTTACGTTGTATGAAACAAATTTAATTTCTAGCATAGCTGGGGGTTGGCTCGTCTAAGAAATCCTCCCTCAATCCTAACACGTCCTGCAGTGCCCTCCCCCATTCCCCCCCCCCTCCTCCCCTCCTCCCCCCCCACCCTCCAGTGCCCCCCCCTCCCCCACCACCCTCCCCCCCCCACCCGAGGTGAAGATATCACCCAGAGTCCACCAGATTGGAACTTCACCTGTTCCGATCTTCAGAAACTCCCTCCTCAGGGTAGAGCTCCAGCGAGAGCTCCGGCTTCTACACTCCCTCCCTGTGGAAGGGAATATATAAGAGGTAACTTATCTCCTTAGTACGGTGGGTCCGCCCCCAGCCCCCTCCACCCCCCCGTGCCCCCCCCCCAGATCAGCAGGTCACCACCTTCCTCGGCGCCCCAAATTTCAACGATTTAGTTTAAAGCCTGCGACCCCCCCCCTCCACTCCCGCACCAGTGCCAAAAAGAAAGACGGAATGGACCAGGGCTAGGGCTAGGGGGGGGGGGGGACAGGGAGAAGCGAAGAGGAAAAAGAAAAAAAAAAAAAACTTCTCCACTGTCTCGCCGATCCCCCCCCCCCCCCCCCAGACCAACAACAATCAAGACATTTCAATGTTTTAGTCCTCAGAGTCTCTCAATCTGTTTTGACCTGAGACAAATCTGGGATGGGGATGCCCAGGTTGTCACAGAAGTCCCGTGCCTCCTCCAGGTATCTCATCCTATTTGATCTGCCATTTTTTAGCACTATAAGGGATGTTGGGAACCCCCAACTATATTTGAGATTTGCTTTCTTTAGCTGCTCCAAGATTGGTCTCATCTGTCTTCTTCGGGCGAGAGTTCCTGCTGAAAGGTCAGAAAATATCTGTAGCTCTTTGTCTTCAAAGGTTATGGGAGGGGCTCCCTTCAAATTCTTCCATATTTTCTCCTTATCCTCATATTGGTGAAATTTAATGATCACGTCTCTAGGAGAGTCTTGTTTTGTATGAGGAGGTCTTCTTACTCTGTGTACCCGGTCTATCAAGATAGGCTCATCTTCTCGCTTTCCCAATATAGGGTTGAAGATTTTCTTCATCTTTTCCCCCAGGTCCTCGCCCTGTTGCTCTGGGATTGACCTAATACGTAGGTTTTGTCGCCGACTTTGATTCTCCTGTTCTTCCATTTGAAATGCCATGTTGCGGTTTTCGATCCGCAGTTTGCTAAGTTGGTCTTTTAATTCGGAGATTTCTTTAGTGTGGCGCCCTGAGTCCTCCTCCATCTCCTCCACTCGACGCAGGAGGTGGCCCATATCCGCCCGGACATTGGATATTTCAGTTTTTATCACATTTTCTAACTTAGTGAACATTTCTATAAGGTCTGTTTTACTTGGCACAAGTGTCATTATCCTTTGTTCTTCCGCCAAGCTCCAGACAGGTGCCCCCTCCAAATCCAAATCTTCACGGACTTTTTCTCCCTGAGCCCCTTTTTGCTTCTGTTGCTCTTTCTTTTTTTCCTTTGACCCTGGTTGTTTTGTCTCCATACCTGGGCTTTTGGTGCTTGCTTCTTTCAGGTATCTTTGGATGGAGCTGGTATTGAGACTATCTCTGGTGCTCTGAGGTTCAGTTGTACGCGTTGAGCGGCCTTTCATACTTTCACCTCTTATTGCTGTTTGCTGCTACCTCTCGCGCAGGCCTATATACCCAGGGCCTCTTATCCCCTCAAGGGGCTAGGGGTGTCCTGTAGTGTACCCTCACTTTATGGGTGAGTGATGGAGCCGTCCAGGCGTGGTGGTCAGGCGAGGTGGGAGAAAAGGGAGAAAAGGGAGTGGGGGTGGGGGAGGGGGAAACGCACCTCGCCCCTCAGTCTGCAACACCCAGGGCCCGGAACATATGATTAGTGTATAGTCCGCAAAAAAATCTGTGGGGTTTTGTTCACAGCACAGAATCAATGAAGAAAAGCAAAGATAGCGACTAAAGAGCAAGCTTTTGGCCTATTTTTACCGCCCATGGGGGGAGGTAATCAGTGCACAGTCATGTTGAACGTATCTTAAGTCCTCTATTTTTCCTCTAGTGCCTGTTGACACTTGTGACACTTGTGACCATAAGGAAAAACACAGTACATAAGTCAGAAGGTTATCGGTAGGCAAACTGCATTGCTGGCTCTTGATAACCAGGGTTTTTTTTTTTTTTTTTTTTTGTTGATTATACCTCCTTTCGATAACTTTGTTTCATTTAACCACAGTTTTCCAATTGTGAGGCATACGACTCAGGGTTCAGGGTATAAGCAAATATGTTGTTTCCTACCGTTGCCGGTGGAGAGTCACAGGACTTCAGCCCAGTTTAGGAGCCGCTGCAGCTGAGGCAATCATGGTGTCAGTCTCTTGAAGAAATCATCTGCTTTGCCATGCTACTTGGGTGTGTGGAGCTCGGATTGAACTCCTACACACTTAGTGGGGGAAAGTCCGCGACCGCCGTCCTCTCGGTCTCCTCAGCGATGGAGGGGCAGGGGGGGGAGGAGGGTGGCAGGAGGCCAGGTAAACCAACACGGGAGGCGGCCACTGCACCTAGCCCGTTCCGTGTCTCAGCGGTCTCTCACACGGCGAGACATCCGGACGCTCTGTCTCTGCACCTCCGCCGGAGCTGACGCTGGGCTCCTCCCTCGTGCGGACGTCACACACCCATCCCCGGATGTGATCCTGGCTAATTACGGCTGTCTGTGCAGATGGCGCTGTGATTGGCCAAGCATGCTGGTCATAGTACATGATTGGCCAATTATCAGCCAGCAATGCACTGCGATGCCGCAGTGAATTATGGGCCGTGATGCGCCACTCAAATTTGGCGCGAACGGCGCATAAGGTTCGCAATTCGACAAACAATCGAACAGGCGATGTTCGAGTCAAACATAGGTTTGAATCGAACTCAAAGCTCATCCTTAATAAAGATATTAAAAAGTAAACGTTCCCAACACTGAACCTTGGGGTACACCACTGATAACCATTCAGAGGAAGAGTCATTAACAACTGCTCTCTGAATTCGGTCTTTTAGCCAGTTTTCTATCCATTTACAAACTGATCTTTCCAAGTCTGTAGAGGGGGTTGTTTCTCCCCCTCACTTTTCTCCTCTGCTCTATCCGGCACCCAAGACGCGTCAGTGACCTCCTCATCATCATTGGAGCCAACTTGGCAATGTGCTGCGGCTAGGGGAACATGACTATCAATTTATAGTTTATCAGTGTTCTCCTCTCTCTGTAGGCTAATGTTACTCCCTTACTCTACCTCAGAGCCAATATCAGAATCAAGTAATGTCTGTGCATCCTGACTCCTCCATGCATGATGCTGGGGCTATAGCAGGTGCAGCTGTGGACAAGGAGGCAGAATAAGTCACTCTGGCAGCTGTTGGACTGCGCTGTAGTGTTTGCTTGGGTCATAGAGGAGGAGGATGGCTTAGTAAGCCAGTCCAGCACCTCCTTTGCATGCTGTGGCTGGAGAGCACAGGCAACATCACTAAACAGACACAAACGTGTCCTGCCTGAGCATGGACCTTGTAATCCATTGCCTGCTGGCCCCCTCATAGTAGCATGGGAACATCTGCCTCTCCTTGTTGGCCTCCCAGACGTTATTAACCGTTTGCTGACCGGCTCACACCGATATACATTGGCAGAAGGGCACGTACAGGCAGATTAACGTACCTGTGCGTTGTCCTTTAAGAAGTGGTTTGCGCTTGTGTGCTTGCGCGCCCGCCGCGACCTCCGTGAGTGTGATTAAGGATACCCACGATCGTCTCACAGAGGGGAAGAATGGGGAAATGCTGATGTAAACACTCCGTTCTGCCTAGTGATAGGACACTGATCGCAGCTCCCTGTAATCAGGAGTGGTGATCAGTGTCATGTCACACATAGCCCCCCCCCACAGTTAGAATCCCTCCCTAGGACACACTTAACCCCTACAGTGCCTACATCACATTTACACAGTAATCAATGCATTTTTAATCGCACTGATCGCTGTATAAATGTGAATTGTCCCAAAAAAGCACCAAAAATGTCCGATGTCTCCGCCATAATGTCGTAGTCATGATAAAAACTGATTGCCGCCATTACTAGTAAAAAAAAAAATATTAATAAAAATGCCATAAAACTATCCCCTATTTGGTAGACGCTATAACTTTTGCACAAACCAATCAATAAACGCTTATTGCAATTTTTTTTACCAAAAATATGTAGAAAAATACATATCGGCCTAAACTGAGGAGAAAAATGTTTTTTTATATATTTTTTTGGGGATATTTATTATAGCAAAAAGTAAAAAAAAGTTTCAAAATTGTCGCTATTTTTTTGTTTATAGTGCAAAAAGTAAAAAACGCAGAGGTGATCAAATTCCACCAAAAGAAAGCTCCATTTGTGGGGAAAAAAGGACCGCGCAATTGTCAGTTAAAGCGATGCAGTGCCGAATCGCAAAAAACGCTCTGGTCTTTTGCCGGCCAAATGGTCCGGGGCTTAAGTGGTTAATAAACACTGGGAAATGTGTGATTTGATGCACTTTATTGAATGAAATGTGTTGTTTGGTGCACTTTAAATTGAGGACTGACACTAACAGAAATGTAAAAACTATAAAAAAAAAATATATAAAAATTAACTAAAATAAAAAAGGGGAACACCAGCATTGCAGTCAGAAAAACTGCGTCTGACAATTAAAATAAATAAATAAATAAATAATAAAAAAGGGAGTGGGCAGGGGACAAGAAAAAAAAACATGCAGCCACCCCCCCCCAAAAAAAAAAAAAGAAAAAGGTATACAGCACTAAGTGTAATGTAATGCTGTGTTAATCAATGTACTACACTAACACACTACACTGACACTACACTATACTGACACACTTTACTCACACTCTACACTCAGAGTCACTATAAGTGAACACACTAACTCACTACTAGCTAACTGAACCCTGCTCTATCTATTTCCACTCCAACAACACACTTCAAAAGCTTCCTGCAGCAAGGAATCTTTTATAGTGTGGGTTAGGACTATGAGCACTGAGCCAAGATTGGACAAAGCCATCATCACTTTGTTCAAACAGGGCTCTGACAGTGCTCTGTGCCCAGGGCCGATCCTAGGGTCACCGGCGCCTGGGTGCAGAAATATTTCTGGCGCCCCCACATGGGCGTGGTCATCTTACCAACTCCTCCCCTTTACAAATGTTTCTATGGCAACGACTCAAACACAGAGATGCTCCCCTAAGAAGTCTTTGTTACCCTGGGATCCTCCTGTGATCTTTTAATAAAGAAAATACAGGAAGAGAGTACACTAATGAGACCTGGAGGGGAGTATCTCTGATGCACACAGAGAGGGCTTCTGTTAGAGAGTCTGTTAGAAAGAGCCCCCAGACATATTACAGGAGATGATCAGAGACTGCAGACATAATACAGGAGATGATCAGAGACTGCAGACATAGTAAAGGAGATGATCAGAGACTGCAGACATAGTACAGGAGATGATCAGAGACTGCAGACATAGTACAGGAGATGATCAGAGACTGCAGACATAGTACAGGAGATGATCAGAGACTGCAGACATAGTACAGGAGATGATCAGAGACTGCAGACATAGTACAGGAGATGGTCAGAGACTGCGGACATAGTACAGGAGATGATCAGAGACTGCAGACATAGTACAGGAGATGATCAGAGACTGCAGACATACTACAGGAGATGATCAGAGACTGCAGACAGGATATAAGAGATGATCAGAGACTGCAGACATAGTACAGGAGATGATCAGAGACTGCAGACAGGATATAAGAGATGATCAGAGACTGCAGGCATAGTACAGGAGATGATCAGAGACTCCAGACATAGTACAGGAGATGATCAGAGACTGCAGACTTAGTAAAGGAGATGATCAGAGACTGCAGACATAGTAAAGGAGATGATCAGAGACTGCAGACATAGTAAAGGAGATAATCAGAGACTGCAGACATAGTACAGGAGATGGTCAGAGACTGCAGACATAATACAGGAGATGATCAGAGACTGCATAGTACAGGAGATGATCAGAGACTGCAGATATAGTACAGGAGATGATCAGAGACTGCAGACATAGTACAGGAGATGATCAGAGACTGCAGACTTAGTAAAGGAGATGATCAGAGACTGCAGACATAGTAAAGGAGATGATCAGAGACTGCAGACATAGTAAAGGAGATAATCAGAGACTGCAGACATAGTACAGGGGATGGTCAGAGACTGCAGACATAATACAGGAGATGATCAGAGACTGCAGACATAGTAAAGGAGATGATCAGAGACTGCAGACATAGTAAAGGAGATAATCAGAGACTGCAGACATAGTACAGGAGATGGTCAGAGACTGCAGACATAATACAGGAGATGATCAGAGACTGCATAGTACAGGAGATGATCAGAGACTGCAGACATAGTACAGGAGATGATCAGAGACTGCAGACATAGTACAGGAGATGATCAGAGACTGCAGACATAGTACAGGAGATGGTCAGAGACTGCGGACATAGTACAGGAGATGATCAGAGACTGCAGACATAGTACAGGAGATGATCAGAGACTGCAGACATAGTACAGGAGATGATCAGAGACTGCAGACAGGATATAAGAGATGATCAGAGACTGCAGACATAGTACAGGAGATGATCAGAGACTGCAGACAGGATATAAGAGATGATCAGAGACTGCAGGCATAGTACAGGAGATGATCAGAGACTCCAGACATAGTACAGGAGATGATCAGAGACTGCAGACTTAGTAAAGGAGATGATCAGAGACTGCAGACATAGTAAAGGAGATGATCAGAGACTGCAGACATAGTAAAGGAGATAATCAGAGACTGCAGACATAGTACAGGAGATGGTCAGAGACTGCAGACATAATACAGGAGATGATCAGAGACTGCATAGTACAGGAGATGATCAGAGACTGCAGACTTAGTAAAGGAGATGATCAGAGACTGCAGACATAGTAAAGGAGATGATCAGAGACTGCAGACATAGTAAAGGAGATAATCAGAGACTGCAGACATAGTACAGGGGATGGTCAGAGACTGCAGACATAATACAGGAGATGATCAGAGACTGCATAGTACAGGAGATGATCAGAGACTGCAGACATAGTACAGGAGATGATCAGAGACTGCAGACATAGTACAGGAGATGATCAGAGACTGCAGACATGGTACAGGAGATGATCAGAGACTGCAGACATAGTAAAGGAGATGATCAGAGACTGCAGACATAGTACAGGAGATGATTAGAGACTGCAGACATAGTACAGGAGATGATCAGAGACTGCAGACATAGTACAGGAGATGGTCAGAGACTGCAGACATAGTACAGGAGATGATCAGAGACTGCAGACATAGTACAGGAGATGATCAGAGACTGCAGACATACTACAGGAGATGATCAGAGACTGCAGACAGGATATAAGAGATGATCAGAGACTGCAGACATAGTACAGGAGATGATCAGAGACTGCAGACAGGATATAAGAGATGATCAGAGACTGCAGGCATAGTACAGGAGATGATCAGAGACTCCAGACATAGTACAGGAGATGATCAGAGACTGCAGACTTAGTAAAGGAGATGATCAGAGACTGCAGACATAGTACAGGAGATGATCAGAGACTGCAGACATAGTAAAGGAGATAATCAGAGACTGCAGACATAGTACAGGAGATGGTCAGAGACTGCAGACATAATACAGGAGATGATCAGAGACTGCATAGTACAGGAGATGATCAGAGACTGCAGATATAGTACAGGAGATGATCAGAGACTGCAGACATAGTACAGGAGATGATCAGAGACTGCAGACTTAGTAAAGGAGATGATCAGAGACTGCAGACATAGTAAAGGAGATGATCAGAGACTGCAGACATAGTAAAGGAGATAATCAGAGACTGCAGACATAGTACAGGGGATGGTCAGAGACTGCAGACATAATACAGGAGATGATCAGAGACTGCAGACATAGTAAAGGAGATGATCAGAGACTGCAGACATAGTAAAGGAGATAATCAGAGACTGCAGACATAGTACAGGAGATGGTCAGAGACTGCAGACATAATACAGGAGATGATCAGAGACTGCATAGTACAGGAGATGATCAGAGACTGCAGACATAGTACAGGAGATGATCAGAGACTGCAGACATAGTACAGGAGATGATCAGAGACTGCAGACATAGTACAGGAGATGGTCAGAGACTGCGGACATAGTACAGGAGATGATCAGAGACTGCAGACATAGTACAGGAGATGATCAGAGACTGCAGACATACTACAGGAGATGATCAGAGACTGCAGACAGGATATAAGAGATGATCAGAGACTGCAGACATAGTACAGGAGATGATCAGAGACTGCAGACAGGATATAAGAGATGATCAGAGACTGCAGGCATAGTACAGGAGATGATCAGAGACTCCAGACATAGTACAGGAGATGATCAGAGACTGCAGACTTAGTAAAGGAGATGATCAGAGACTGCAGACATAGTAAAGGAGATGATCAGAGACTGCAGACATAGTAAAGGAGATAATCAGAGACTGCAGACATAGTACAGGAGATGGTCAGAGACTGCAGACATAATACAGGAGATGATCAGAGACTGCATAGTACAGGAGATGATCAGAGACTGCAGACTTAGTAAAGGAGATGATCAGAGACTGCAGACATAGTAAAGGAGATGATCAGAGACTGCAGACATAGTAAAGGAGATAATCAGAGACTGCAGACATAGTACAGGGGATGGTCAGAGACTGCAGACATAATACAGGAGATGATCAGAGACTGCATAGTACAGGAGATGATCAGAGACTGCAGACATAGTACAGGAGATGATCAGAGACTGCAGACATAGTACAGGAGATGATCAGAGACTGCAGACATGGTACAGGAGATGATCAGAGACTGCAGACATAGTAAAGGAGATGATCAGAGACTGCAGACATAGTACAGGAGATGATTAGAGACTGCAGACATAGTACAGGAGATGATCAGAGACTGCAGACATAGTACAGGAGATGGTCAGAGACTGCAGACATAGTACAGGAGATGATCAGAGACTGCAGACATAGTACAGGAGATGATCAGAGACTGCAGACATACTACAGGAGATGATCAGAGACTGCAGACAGGATATAAGAGATGATCAGAGACTGCAGACATAGTACAGGAGATGATCAGAGACTGCAGACAGGATATAAGAGATGATCAGAGACTGCAGACATAGTACAGGAGATGATCAGAGACTGCAGACAGGATATAAGAGATGATCAGAGACTGCAGACATAGTACAGGAGATGATCAGAGACTGCAGACTTAGTACAGGAGATGGTCAGAGACTGCATTTCCTATGAACGTTAGTAGATAATGGCCGATCGGCCCTCTCACCCGACCCAGCGATACAGCAACGGTTCCTCTGATCAGGAGTCAGCTCACTCTGAATTGCCCGTGGTGACTCCGCCTGGTAGAGCCCAGATCTATATTCTGGCAATGACTCCATTACTTTCTCTGCCAGGGATGGCGCTAGGCTGTGTGGCTTTCCCTCTGGTGGCGCAGGACAGTGGGGTTCCCTCTCTGATGGTGTTCTCTCAGCACTGTCCTGGGTGTACTTCCCTGAAAGCTTTCCCGGGCTCCTGGCTCTCTCTCTTCCATTCAGCTGAGCATGCTGTGTGAGCTCCAGTTTCCGTGTTACAGTGGGGCTGCCAGTCCTCAGGACTATATGTCCCACAATCCTCTTCTCTGCTCCTTTTTCTATTCTGTTTCTTCCCTGGTCATATGAAGGCGGGGGAAGATACATAGTGGGCAGCTGTGCTGGCAAGCACTGCTCAATAGTACAGCAGCGTGCGCGAGAGGGAGAGGGAGGGGGGAGAGGGGGGAGAGGGAGGGGGGAAAGAAGAGCCCGCAGCTGCATTGGCATCACTAGGGTTGGGGTCACCCCCCCTTCCACCAACCATAGTCGCCCCTCAGTACAGACCACCCTCCAGTAAGTATAGACCCCCTCCATCAATGCAGAACCCGCACTAAGTATAAACCCCTCCCTCAGTACAGACCTTACTCAGTACAGACCCCCCCAGGAAAACCCCCCTCCATTAGTACAGACCCCCCAAGACAGACCCCCCTCCATTAGTACAGACCCCCCTCCATTAGTACAGACCCCCCAGGACAGACCCCCCTCCATTAGTACAGACCCCCCTCCATTAATACAGACCCCCCAGGACAGACCCCCCTCCATTAGTACAGACCCCCAGGACAGACCCCTCCTTCATTAGTACAGACCCCCCAGGAAAGACCCCCTCTATTAGTACAGACCCCCCATTAGTACAGACCCCCCAGGACAGACCCCCCTCAATTAGTACAGATCCCCCAGGACAGGACCCCCCCTCCATTAGTACAGACCCCCCTCCATTAGTACAGCCCCCCCATTAGTACAGACTCCCCAGGACAGACCCCCACCTCAATTAGTACAGACCCCCCAGGACAGGACCCCCCCCCTTCATTAGTATAGACCCCCCAGGACAGACCCCCCTCCATTAGTACAGACCCCCAGGACAGACCCCTCCTTCATTAGTACAGACCCCCCAGGAAAGACCCCCTCTATTAGTACAGACCCCCCATTAGTACAGACCCCCCAGGACAGACCCCCCCTCAATTAGTACAGATGCCCCAGGACAGGACCCCCCTCCATTAGTACAGACCCCCCTCCATTAGCTCAGCCCCCCCATTAGTACAGACCCCCAGGACAGACCCCCACCTCAATTAGTACAGACCCCCCAGGACAGGCCCCCCTCCATTAGTACAGACCCCCCTCCATTAGTACAGACCCCCAGGACAGACCATCGCCTCCATTACTACAGACCCCGCAGGACAGACCCCCCTCCATTAGTATAAACCCCCCCAGGAGAGACCCCCTCCATTAGTACAGACCCCCCAGGACAGACACCCCTCCATTAGTACAGACCCCCCAGGACAGACCCCCCTCCATTACTACAGACCCCCCAGGACAGACACCCCTCCATTACTACAGACCCCCCAGGACAGACCCCCCTCCATTAGTACAGACCCCCCAGGACAGACCCCCTCCATTACTACAGACCCCCCCAGGACAGACCCCCCTCCATTAGTACAGACCCCCAGGACAGACCCCCCTCTATTACTACAGACCCCCCAGGACAGACCCCCCTCCATTACTACAGACCCCCCAGGACAGACCCTCCCTCCATTACTACAGACCCCCCAGGACAGAGCCTCCCTCCATTACTACAGACCCCCCAGGACAGACCCTCCCTCCATTACTACAGACCCCCCAGGACAGACCCCCCTCCATTACTACAGACCCCCCTCCATTACTACAGACCCCCCAGGACAGACCCCCCTCCATTAGTACAGACCCCCAGGACAGACCCCCCTCCATTACTACAGACCCCCAGGACAGACCCTCCCTCCATTACTACAGACCCCCCAGGACAGACCCTCCCTCCATTACTACAGACCCCCCAGGACAGACCCTACCTCCATTACTACAGACCCCCCAGGACAGAGCCTCCCTCCACTAGTACAGACCCCCCTCTATTAGTAATGACCCCCCAGGGCAGACCCCCCCTCCATTAGGGTACAGTACATAAAAACACCCGGGCAGCAGCTGGAGAGGAGAGGAGAGTGTGCAGCCGCGCCGCCCGGGTGGAGAACAGAACAGTACACAGAAGGCAGCAGGAGTGAGAGACACAGACAGTAGGAGAATGTGTCAGCACGGACCGCTCCCCCCCCCCGCGCGACATCACTCACTGCATGGCTGGTCTCTCTCCACACAGAGACCAGCCGCTCTGCCTCCCTTCTTATCTCCGGCTTGAGCAGTTAATACGGCGGAGCCTTTCTTCTTAGAACACCGACGGAGAGGCGCCGCCGGACACAAACAAGAGGAGGAGGAGGGAAGGGAGCACTCTGGCGCTTCAGCGCCCCCACCTCTCTGGCGCTCGGGTGCACTGCACCCCGCGCACCCCGTCTAGGACCGGCCCTGTCTGTGCCCTAATTGGCAAAGCCTAGCACCTGACCAGTGGTCAGGTGTGTTTCTTCATCGAATTAGGGCCCTATCATGCACTGTGAAATGCACAGTGCATTGCGGGGCGCTTGGCGGGATGTTTGGCGGAAATTTGGGTGTTCGCTGTATGGGCGATATTCGGACTAAACTTTTGCTCAGCCCAAACCGTTTGCCCAAATCTAGTCAGTAGTAATTGATGCAGAGTTTAAAGATCAGTAGTAAGTAACGCTGAGTTTACAGGTCAGTAGTTAGTGAGGCAGAGTTCAGAGATCAGTAGTACGTAAAGCAGAATTCTCAGCTGGGTAGTAAGTGAGGTAGAGTTAAAAGATCAGTAGTAAGTAAGGCAGAGATCACAGGTCAGTAGTAAGTGAGCCAGAGTTCGGAAATCAGTAGTAAGTGACGCAGTATTCAGAGATCAGTAGTAAGTGAGGCAGAGTTAAAAGGTTAATAGTAAGTGATGATGAGTTCAAAGATTCGTAGTAAGTGGGGCAGAGTGCAGAGAGCAGTAGTGAGGCAGAATTCAGATATCAGCAGTAAGGGAGGTAGGATTCCCCTTAAAGACCAATATGTAACCCAACTACAGTACAGAAAAGCCTAATTAGAGCACAACAAACAGCTTACCTTTCTACTTCAAATACATGGAATATAAAGAATGAAGAAAGGGAGGATGAGGCTGTTGTGACCATTGAGATATAGCATACAGTATATTTTATATACACAATACACAAACTCTTAAAAGCACATTATGGTGAAATAAAAGCCCCCATTTACTAATGATTTGCCCCTGTATAAATCATTAGTAAGACCTCATCTGGAATGTGCAGTTCAGTTTTGGGCACCAGTTCTCGAAAAGGATATCTGGGAACTGGAGAAAGTGCAGAGAAGGGCAACCAAATTGATAAGAGGAGACAAAGAACAGCGCCCTCTAAGTGCAGCAGGTAAACTGTTTTAATAGTAAAACATTATATATGGATACACTCACAAGCGAGTAGTATATTCAGGCATGGTTTGTAGTTCATCCGCTCTGACTCCGGGCGATCCCTTGCATCACTGGCTTTGTTGGGGATCCGCAATCTGGCCGTTCTCTGGCCGCACTGTTGGTTCACAGTGCTTCCAGATGGCTGGAATGATGATTGGCGTTGTACACAGACGATGTCACTTCCGGGTATCAGGTCAGCGGGCGGTGCTTTGCGTTCAGAGCATGCTCCTTCTTCAGGCTTCACTGGTGGCCATCTTTGAGTGGGGTTGTTATATATAGGCATACCCCACTTTTAAGTACACAATGGGGTTTATTTACTAAAGCTGGAAAGTGTAAAATCAGGCTCACTTCTGCATAGAAACCAATGAGCTTCTACCCCCAGCTTGTTCAATTAAGCTTTGGTAATAAAATCTGGAAACTCATTGGTTTCTTTGCAGAAGTGAGCCTGATTTTGTACTTTCCTGCTTTAGTAAATAAACCCCATTGTGTACTTAAAACTGGGGTATGCCTGTACACACATGCACTATGCTAAATAAGCTTACACAACGGGTAACGATGGTGACATAAAGACAATAACAATACTACAATGTCTCGGCTAAAACACTGGATTAACTAATAAAAGGCTACTTTTGAACTAGGATACTTACACCTGACGACCAGTAGAATCATGACTTATCTGGCAATGGTATATCTATGGAAAAATAGTGGTGATACTTTAAAAAATAATTGCTTAATAGAAGATTTATGTAAACTAATTAAAATCAATAAATAAATAATTGATTACTAGTTTTAATTAGTATTAATCAGTGCCAACTATATGGCCTAAATATTTGGGTTATATTTTGACCCATATATATATGCATATGGAGGAATAAGTGTACTTGTACATAACTTGTTATATATAGATGAAATATATATATATACAATATAATATATGCCAAAAATTAATTTTAATTAAAATAGGGATTTACCAATTAATTAACAATAAATAGGATCCAAATTAGTGATAGAACTGAGTTATGATTTTATAAGTCTAACATCCAACTATAATAATATAAATAATATAAAAATGATACCACTATTTTTGCATTAAAAAACAACGAATTAATTAAATAAAGATTAAAAATCAATTAATTTTGTAATGGATACATTTTATTTTATATATATATATATATATATATATATATATATATATATATATATATATACACATTAGAGTGAAACCTATTAGAAAGGCTAAGAATTGACCTAGGAGCAGCACAAGGGTCATATGGGGATATTCAAAAAAACATTATTATTAATATACTTGTTAAGAAACAAGATGTTGTAATAATAGAGTGTTAATTTTTTAATATAATAAAGTATTGATTTCAATGCCTTCATTAAGGCCTCTGGGCGATAAAGAATCCAAGGAATAAATCCAATAATTTTCTCTAGCATAGTCTTTTATAACGTTCAGCGGTGGGAAGTGTTTTGGGAATAGCCTCTATAACCCAAACACGTAATGCCAATGATGACTGTTTGTGAAATTCTTTGAAATGTCTCGGAACACTATATTTATCAGTTTTTCTACAAGATTCCGATGTTCCCCAAACCGTTTTCAGAGTGTACGAATGGTACGACCGACGTAAAGTAGGCCGTATGGGCAGGTCAAACAGTGTACTACATATTCAGATGAACATTAAAAAAATCCAGTATTGTATACTGTTTACCTTTGCAGAAAAATTCTTACTGCCTATGTGTCACATGAGCGCATGTGAGACATAGGGTCTTTTTTACACTGGTACATCCCCTTAATATTGAAAAAGGTTAAGGGGGCACTAGTGGTGGGGCGTAGTGTTTTAATTTTGCTGGGGGCTATTTGGGCTTTGAAGTTTTTAGCTTGTCTGTACGTGACGAGAGGTCACTGACTGTAAATTTAAGATGGGGATCCTCCCTCAATATAGGCTAGTGTCTTACAAAGATCTTTTCCATCTTTCTAAATTTGTTATGGAATTGCGTAACAAATCGAACAGGTGGAGAACTGTTAATGGGTTTGGCATCTCTACCACTCCTAATGTCTTTGTGGAGATAATGTTGAAAAGCATATTCAACAATTTCATCCGGCTAACCCTTTTCTTTAAATTTTGTCTTGCGTAAATGACCATGGGTGTTATAATCTTGTATACAAGTACAGTTATGTTTAAGTCTACAAAACTGACTTCTAGGGATGTTGTTTACCCAACAGGGATGATAACTCTTAAAATGTAAATAGGAGTTGCCGGAGGTGGGCTTTATGTAATTCTGTGCATAGACGATATTGTTTTGATGGAATTAGTCCAAATCCAAAAAGACAAGCTTATTGCTATCAGATACGATGGATGATTCTGGATCATCCTAGATGATGACCACATCATCAATGTAACGTCCATAGTAAACTAAGTGAGACGCATGGTGTTGAGTTATTCACTTTAAGGTCATCACAGAGGACAAGGGGGCACTCTTTATATCTAGAGGAAAAAAGATTTCATCTCCAAATACAGAAAGATTTCTTCACAGTAAGAGCTGTGAAAATGTGCAATAGACTCCCTCCAGAGGTGGTTCTGGCAAGATCAGTAGATTGCTTTAAAAAAAGCCTGGGTTATTTCCTAAATTTACATAATATAACTGGGTACGGACATTTATCAGTAAAGTTGATCCAGGGAAAATCCGATTGCCTCTCAGGGGATCAGGAAGGAATTGTTTTCCACTGCTATAGCAAATTGGATCATGCTTTGTTGGGGTTTTTCGCCTTCCTCTGGATCAACTGTGGGTATAGGATTGTGTATATGGGATTGTATTTTTTTAATTTTATTTTTTTGGTTGAACTGGATGGACTGTGTCTTTTTTCAGCCTGACTATGTAACTATGTACCTATCTTTATCTGCAAGATATGCAAAAATCGTAATCTTCTATAAATACATACAAGTTAAGAAGTATAATACAGTATACATGCAATATATTTTTTAAGAGTTGGTGTATTGGTGTATTAATAAAGTGTATATGTTGTATTTCAATGATCACAGCAGTCTCATCCTCCCTTTATTTATTCTTTATATTCCATGTATTATGATTTCAATGTTGGGGGGATTTGTTGAGCTCTAATGGAGCATTTTTGTAGTTGGGTTACATAGCAGTTTACCCCAAGCCTGATGGAGAAGGAGCCTAGTGGATGCCTAACCCCAAAGCTGCTGGGAATATATACTATACATCTATACTTACTTACATCTATACAGTACTGTGTAACCAGCAGGCGGTACTAAATTGCACCCTAGTTACTTGACAGCTGTCATCTCACAGGAAGAGGAAGAGATGTCTCATCTGATCCTCTCCCCCGCCACTCCAGTGCCTGATCTCCTCCACGTTACAAGTGCTAGAACTGTAGCAAAGATTTATGTAGCACTTGTGTTGTGGAGGAGATTGAGCACTAGGGGCGTTACAAAGGGAGACATCCCTTCCTCTCCCTGTGAGATTACAGCTGCAAAACTACCAAAGCACCCGCTGGTTACCAGTGTTAATTTCTTCATCCACTAAATTTAACACTGGTACTGGAGATTTTAGTCGACTAAAATATGACTAAAACTGAAATAATTCAGAAGACTAAAATCCAACTAAAATGGCATTTTAGTCAAAAGACTATGACTAAAACTAAAATTTGACATCAAAATGAAAACTGCACTACCACATAAGAATTAGGGGACATCTACTAAGTTGGTGAAAAAAGGCTTTTCTTATTTTTTTTTTCCTTAATATTTAATGTTGGTAATAGTGTAATGGCATTACAGCCAACAGAGTTTACAGTTTTTTTTGTTTTTTTTTATATTTTAAAGTTGCATTTCTGTTTATCAAAAAGCAATATTTGTGTTTGTTTATGAAACTTGGTTTATTTATACATTTGTTCTATATCACAATAGTCACTGTGTCTGTGGTGCATGTTTAAACCTTAAAGGCCTCATGTACACTGCTGCTGCTGCTAAACGGACATAACTCACATTTAGCCGTGTTTCATTTACAGGCATTTTTCATTTTTTTTCAAAAGGCTTCTAAATGCAAAAGCGGCAAAATGCCACTAAACACGGCATGTAAACATGGCAAAACTGATGTTTTACACCAGTTACTATCTGTCAAGTTATATTATTCAGGAGAGGTTGTAAAGATGTTCCGTGTACATGAAGCCTAATACCATAAATAATAACATTATCAGATTTTTACTCCAGGAGTATATATTGAGTTTGGCGTTCTAGAGAAATGCTTAAATAATGCATTACAATTTAACTAAATCCATTACATTTTAGTCAACTAAAATGTACTGGGGATTTTAGTCGACTAAAATACAAATGAAACACTTCAGATGATTAAATTACGACTAAAACTGTCAAAGAATGCCTATCAGATGTTTGGCTCGCAGAAATGCGCATGCATGCAGAATAGTGAATAGGCGCATGCATGCGCACAGGAATGCGCACAGGCGTGCACTCAGTGCATGTTGGCGCCAGATGGGCTATTTAAGGATGCTCCTGCTCATGTTTAACTACTTAAGGATGAGACAAGAATGGCAAATCTGTGCTTAAAAGTGTCACATCCAATATTTAAAGCGAAAGAAGAGGGGGTTCCCCTAAATGGACTTTTTAGGCAACTAACAATATTCTAAATAAGCATGTACAATAACAATATAACAACACATTTTATTTATAATTGAACATGATTAAAATAGAGTGAAACATTGATTCGTCACAGTATAGTTCATTACTATCACCATAAAGGAGGAACTTTTTATGAAGAAACCTCCTTACACCCAACACGTTTTGGGGTACAGTATAGTCCTTCTTCAGGGGTGTGGAGGAAGGAGGAATTCATCTAAAGCATAATTCAAATATTAGGTCAATATTTTGAAGTGAAAAAATATATTACCAGCATAACAAACATAATTAAATGCTTAATTGTTATGATAGTTCACTTACATAAGGTTGAATGGTGAGATGGTTTTCAATGTTTCATTGTAACAACATTAAAAATGCAGATAGCATGGAACAGATTTGCCGGTGGGGGGTGCTCTCTCAAGGCAAAAGGGCATCAGATAGGTCTGAAACACAGACTTGATATTGTTAACATCCAGGGGGCAGAAAAACTTCCCTATACTCCTAGGCAATGGATGGCCAGGAGGATATACTGAGGCCACATATGGAAATCCAACTAAAATAAAAAACAAGGAGTATGTCATATTTAAAATATCTGCCATTCCACAACATGTATGAGAAATTGATTACATATACCTACTGGTATGGAAAGTTTGCTTGGGAGGCTAACAGCCAAATGAAGTGGAGAGCCAATATCAGCCACTACAAAAGAATAATAAATTAATAAATCATAATGGGGTATGTTTTTGGTAACAGCCTCAAAAGGCATATGATGAGCCCATTTAATAGTATAAGTCAGTTAAAGTTAATCCCCGAGAAAAGAAGATACAGAGATGTTATTAAAGAGTATTTTAGTTTTACCTATTGATTTATATGTAGTGGCAGCAATGAGTGGTATAGTGATAAATAGAGTTTTACCTTGATTATAAGGAAGATGGAAGCCGGCCACATGTCCCCACACCCAGCAGATAGGTGCTGGATATGGGAGTGTGCCGGTTAGGTATATATAGGAAATAAACCCCCATCAGCTGGTGCAACTAATTGCAGACAGCTGATTAGGGGAGGACACTTCCGGGAGATCCCAGGACGGCCCCCTGAGCTGAGTGTGCGTGGCCCCCACCGCGCATGCACGAAAGTCTGCACGTTGGAGCAGCGTCATGCACACCCAGCCCACCGACACAGTAAGCCTTACCGACGGATTGCGCATGTCCACCAGAGTGGCAAGATGGAGGCCGTGGGCGGCGATGTTAGAACATCCATCAGTCTCCAAAACACCGCCTGGGTAAACATCCAGGTGGCTTTGTGTGCCGGGCAATCCTTGTGGTCAGCCGAAGCACCAGGAACAGATGTAAGGAAGGCCTCGAGGGGAAAAAACGAACAATAAAAAATAAAAATACAATGGGAGTAAATATGTCATTTACCATTTACATTATGAATAATAGTGAAACCGAACATTAAGGTATAATTAAAGAAAAACAAGGCCTGTGCCCAGATACCCTGAAAGAGAGGGAGTCCCACTGATAACAAATGGTACAGATGGTTGAGTACATCAGCAAAAAACAGAGATTACAGGTGACATAATATAGTAATACAGGCAATGTGATAAAAATATCAAAAAAATGTAAACCAATCATTACATACATTTGATAACAGTAAAAGTATCAAGTCAAAGTGATGGTAATATCTTAGATAACTTTATTAAGAGAAATACGTGATAAACTCCTTGCAAGAGGCTATTCACATACTTCTCTAAAAAAATCCTACAAGCAAGTTTTGATAAAACCTAGAAAGGACTTATTATATACTACCAAATCACGAGAAAATACCAACAAGCTAAGAATCATTACTAGATTCAACCAACAGCAACAACAAGTTAAAAAAATTATTGAAAAATACTGGCACATGCTAACACTAGATCCTTCTTTGGGACAATTTGTCCCATAAAAACCTTTATTCGCTTTCAGAAGAGCTACCTCCATTCGTGATAAGATTGTTATCAGTGAGTTTAAAAATTAGTCATTTAGAGTGCATTGTAAATACAAAGGCACATTCATTTGCGGTACATGTAACTACTGTAGATACATGCTTACGCAAAAAAAACCTATTCTCCCTAATGGAAAAGTTTTTCATCCAAAACATTTTGCGAACTGCAGGACTCATGGAGTGGTTTACATGCTACAAATTTAGTTGTAGCTGTTTTTATATTGGGAAGACTAAATTAGAATTCTGGAGGAGGGCTTATAGACATGTCCGCAGTATGCAGGTATGCAATCCCGACCTCTCTCCAGGAGACCTTCATTACATCTGTTCCTGGTGCTTCAGCTGACCACTAGGATTGCCCGGCACACAAAGCCGCCTGGTTGTTTACCCAGGCGGCATTTTGGAGGCTGATGGACATTCTAATATCGCCGCCCATGGCCTCCATCTTGCCACTCCTGTGGACATGCGCAGTCCACCGGTAAGGCTTACTGTGTGGGTGGGCTGGTTGTGCATGACGCTGCTCCGACATGCAGACGTTCGCGCATGCGCGGTGGGGGCCGCGCCATGCACACTAAGTTTAGAGGGCTGTCTTGGGATCTCCTGGCAGTGTCCGCCCCTAATCAGCTGTCTGCAATTAATTGCATCAGGTGATGGGGGTTTATTTCCTATATATACCTGACCGGCACACTCCCATATCCAGCACTTATCTGCTGGGTGTGGGGACGTGCGGCCGGCTTCCATCTTCCTTATAATAAAGGTAAAACTCTATTTAACACTATACCCACTCATTGCTGCCACTACATATAAATCAATGGGTAAAACTAAAATACTCTTTAATAACATCTCCCTATCTTCTTTTCTCCGGGATTAACTTTCACTGACTTATACTATTAAATGGGCTCATTATATGCCTTTTGAGGCTGTTATCAAAAACATACCCCATTATGATTTATTAATTTATTATTCTTTTGTAGTGGCTGATAATGGCTCTCCACTTCATTTGGCTGTTAGCCTCACCAACAAACTTTCCATACCAGTAGGTATATCTATTCAATTTCTCATACATGTTGTGGAATGGCAGATATTTAAATTTGACATACTCCTTGTTTTTTATTTTAGTTGGATTTCCATATGTGGCCTCAGTATATCCTCCTGGCCATTCATTGCCTAGGAGTGTAGGAAAGTTTTTCTGCCCCCTGGATGTTAATAATATCAAGTCTGTGTTTCAGACCTATCTGATGCCCTTTTGCCTTGAGAGAGCACCCCCCACCGGCAAATCTGTTCCGTGCTATCTGTCTGCATTTTTAATATTGTTACAATGAAACATTGAAAACCATCTCACCATTCATCCTTATGTAATGTGAACTATCATAACATTTAAGCATTTAATTATGTACATTATGCTGGTAATATATTTTTTCACTTCAAAATATTGACCTAATATTTGAATTATGCTTTAGATGAGTTCCTCCTTCCTCAGCACCCCTGAAGAAGGACTATACTGTACCCCAAAACGTGTTGGGTATAAGCAGGTTTCTTCATAAAAAATCCTCATTTATGGTGATAGTAATGAACTATACTATGACGAATCAATGTTTCACTCTATTTTAATCATGTTCAATTATCAATAAAATTTGTTGTTATTATATTATTTTTGTACATGCTTATTTAGAATATTATTAGTTGCCTAAAAAGTCCATTTAGGGGAACCCCCTCTTCTTTAACCACTTAAGGACAGGCCGCCATATACTGCAGCAGGTTGGCTCCCCTGGGCGCATCGCCGTTCCTGTACCTCTGCCGACTTAAGAGCAGTGGGGGGCACGCGTGTGCCTCCAGAGCCAAAGCGCATGGCCGGTGGGCATGATGCCTGCCAGCCACCCGTGATCGTTTGTGACAGAGACAGAATGCAGATCTGTCAATGTAAACAGACAGATCTCTGTTCTGTCAGGGGAGGAAAGACAGATTTCCTGTTCCTTCTGATTAGGAACAGCAATCGGTCTCCTCCTCCAGGCAGTCCTTGATTGCCCCTAGTGTTAACCCCTTCCCTGCCAGTGTCATTTATATAGTAAATCAGTGGTTATTTTTAGTTCTGATCACTGTATAAATGTCAATGGTCCCAAAAAAGTGTCAAAAGTGTCTGATTCTCCAGCAGGAGTGGAAGCAGCTAACGTGTGTCCCACTCAGCTACTTAGACAAAAAAGACAGAAAACCAGAGTCTAACCATCTTGACCAATGTGTGATTGCACAGTGCCCCCTCCCTTGGGGCTTGTGTGCACTGCAAACATTGCACCCAAAAATGATATACCACTGGTTCTTTGAGAGACCTAACTTTTGTTGCACTCTTAAATAAGAATATTAACTGTTTTCTGTGTGTACCAATAACAATTTACTCTTAAAATGTTATTTGCAGGACACTTGTCTCCCAGGCATCCACTCATTGATCATTTATGTCTTGGTCACTAGTTGCAAGTCCATTGGTGAACCACATGCTAGTCCTTGTAGGATCCCTGATCAAAGTGAATTAATTTAGTTATCTAAAAAAATTGAATGAAACTTTGTAATATGTGTAAACTCTTAATTGGTGTTGCAATTTCCATTTCTGCAGTGCAAATAAAAAGGGTTTTCTTTTTGACTGGAGTTGTTTAAAATTACGAACCGTGACTGTGAAGTGGCTGTATCTCTAGAGAGGCATATATATTTAATATAACAGTTATGCATACGTGATTTCCCACACAAATGCTCAGTAGGTGATTTGCAAGTCTCTAATGTATCCATAATTATTGGAGTAATAATTAATCCTGCATAATCTAGTTATGTAAGTTAATTTAAATTTGTAATAATTGGGTCTAATGCTATAACTAGCTTTGTTTTAAAGGGAATTGTAATGAAGGGTATGAATTAGCCTCATTGCATTTATTCATGTATGCAGGTAATTTGACCTTTTGACAAACCACGTCCAGCAATAATTATATATACAATGTGAACAAGTTTGCAAATCAACACAGTTGCTCAGAGGTGTAATTAGAATCTTCAAGGCCCCAATGCAACAAATCATGAAGGTCATCCCTGACCCCCCCCCTCCATTCGAGCCCCAGGCTTACAGTTCTGAGCGGGTGTCCATGGACATTCTCCCAGAACCCTGCCTCCTATGTGCCCCCTGGGACATGCATCCAGCACACTCTGTGATACCACTCTCATCCTGTGTGTGCACCATGGGAGTTGTGAAGCCCAGCAACTGAATGGTCAAATTCAGCTGCTTAGCTTCACACTTCTCACGGTGCACACAGGCGGAGAGGGGGCAGGAGAAAATGAGCAGATTGACACTCTTCTCTCCCATCTGTGCCGGGAAGGGGGAACTGTCATGCAGGCTCTGGGCATTATCAGAGAGACGCTCTCAGTTTAGAGCCCTGTGGCCAGCAAACCCAATGGGGCCCCCGACAGTGGCAGAATGCCAGGACCCAGGCACAAGTGCAACCTTTAAAACCCTGGTAGTTCTGCCACTGCGTTTGCTACATAATAATGCAGCATATACATGCTATACTATGTATAGTAACTGTCATGAACAAGTGTGGCCAGATTGTGTGGACTGCAAAGAGGAAACCAAAACACATGTAAAGTGAATAAGAATAATGTTTATTTAAGATAAGTGATATAAATAAGTAAACACCCCAAATACAAATAGTGCTCAACCAACCAACAGAAACCCACAGACAACAGATCATATATACAGCCAAAGGGAAGTACCGAAATCAAACACGTTAGCCAGGCCAGGGTCATACACAGGGGATCAGCAACTGAATAAGGGCAGGATAGGAGAAGGAGATAATGGATGGTATCAGGCTACAAGGGAATAGGAAAACAGGGACAGGATCAGGATGGGATCGGGTACAGGCCCAGGTGCAGGCTCAGATTCAGATACAGATACAGGTTACAAGGTGCAGGTCGCAGGTACAGGTCAGGGCGCAAGGAAGAAAGATACCAAGGCAAGCATGTGAGGGCTTGCCGGGTATTTATGGGACTGACAATAATTGTCTTCATGTAACACCTGAGCGCAGGGAGTGTTGTCTGCTCCATACTGCCAGGATCCATCTGCTGGTGAACGTCAGTACTGCAGCCAAATGATGAAATAACACCAGCAGGGAAAGATTCCCCTGACAGTTCCAAACTGCAAGGAGACACCTGCTGGTGGACCTCAGTACTGCACGCCAAATGATATATCTTACCAGTGGACAGACCCTTTCCTGACAGTAACTATAATAAGGAATGTTGATGGATGTGAGGTATGTTACGTTATGCCTTGCACACCTGTCTCCATACTCAGGGGTGTTCAGGCCAGAGCTGCAAGGGAAGCTGCCTCATCACTTTGGCCTCAAACCAGGTACATGACAGGTCACCTGCTGATTCAGCGCCCTTTAAAGACAGCTAAACTCTCCAAAAAGACATGAAGGTTGAATCCAACACAATTTTACTTCTCAGAGCACATTACAAAGGATGTCAGATCTAAGTTGCTTAACTGGGCCTCTGATACTAAGAATCTACAAAGAGTACTGTTTAACCCCTTGGCACTGGCACCTCCTGGTCCTTTAAGCAGTTTCAGATTCCGGGAGGCAGGCAGGGTTTACGATCATGTGATCGCTGTGATTGACTGTCACAGCAGTCACATGATCAGAAAGCTAAGCTACTTGTGATCGGGAGCTTTCCGTTAGCCACCGATAACTGTGCCAGGAGCACGCAGGGCGTGCGCTCTCAGCATAGCTGTATTTACTTTCTGGTACACAAATATGCGGCCACTTGGCGTTAAGGTCCACCCGACAAGAGGCTGCATATTTTCATGCTGTCGGCACCAAGAGTGTTTGTTATTGGCAGTCCCACCATGGGTCTTTAATGCAAGAACTGCGCATTGGTCAAAGACATCTAATCCATCATAACCAAAGGGTGGGTCAGTGCTCAGGCTATCTATTGAAAGGTCAGCTATTTGTTGAGGTTGGTGACTTCGTCTAAACTTGAGACACTTGACCTACTGCTGAAGTACAGAAGAAATGAATCTTTTCAATCATAATACTTTCCCACAGTCCTGCTGACCTTCACCACTTTTAATAGACTGTTGACTTGGTGCTGCTGGTTTGCCTTGAGTGTTGACACTTGGGTTGAAAGCATGTCCTTCTGTAATCTACAATTCAGATGGTATAGTAGATGGTAATGTTTGATAGGTAAAGCTTGTTGTGTAAAGAGAACAACTGGTCTGTCATACATCATCCAATCATGTGCAAGCAAAAAATGCTGCAAAGTGAACCTTTACCTCATTTATTAAGCTCTGGAGCAAGTGCACTTGAAGTACACTTGCAGTGCACAGTATATTTGCCTTTAGTAAATTAACAGGAGGCTGACACTCTGATGGAATATCAGTGTCATCAGGAGCTTCAGAGTTAACTCCTTGTACCTCAGACTGCCTATTGGAATCTGTAGTGTAAGGAGTCTATTCATCCCATTATATGGCTGCCGTCTCAAATTACAACTTCCAGGATTCCCAGCACTCTGCATAGAAGTCTATGGGCTTGCTTGGCTTTAGCTCTCCCCCTGCTGGTTGGAGGAGAATGGTACATCATAACATCAGTATCTCAGCAGAGGGAGAGAGGAATATAAGGCCATGTCTCCTGCTCCATGTAGCTGTAGCACGGGACCTGGCTACAGTAGCATATGTCAAAGCATGTGTCACGTACCTGGTCCTGAAGGCGAAATGCTGAGAGGGCTCTCCTTGTGGCTAAGTGCTTGGTGTTCCTAAAGGTGGAAACCTAACACGAAGCCCAGAGAAGCAGGGATTGCTGGCTGTGCCACAGATGAGAGATGCAGATGTGGAGATCTCTCTGTAAGTCTATACCAGATGAGGTGAGCAGTAGAACCCAGTGGAGCTGATGATTATGCAGACTGCACACAGCAGAAAACAGGTTGCAGTGGAAAGTGCAGCAAGCTGGATACAGCAGGTATGGATTGCATGCTGGAGTAACAGGTAAGTACTGCAGGTAGGTACAGCAGGCTGGGTACTGCAGGTAGACACCAAGGCGGATCACAGCAGACAGGGTGAAGCAGGAAGCATAGTCAGGGACAGATACCAAGGTCAGTAAGCCAGTGGTCAGCAGGCAGAAGAACAGAGATATGGTTAGGCAAGCCAAAGACATACACAGGACAGTAGACAAGAGCAGATCCGTGGGCAATCTGAGGTCAGAGCTGGGAGAGCGACAAGAGGTATCCAAGGGCAGGCCAGGTCATTGACAGGAGATCAGAATCATAAGCACACATACAGGAGCAGGAGGCTGAAGACCAGTCAGCAATATCCATGTGCTGCAGTCACTCTTTTAAAGGCCAGAGGGCAGCAGGGTATGACAAACATTGTGTGCGCCAGCATGCACATGTTTCCACCATGGCAAACGTGCATGGGTGTGGCCATATTGGAAATTGGCCACTGTGCCAGGCCTATGGCACAGATATGCTTTGTTCTGCATTCAGCACTGAGGGCTATACACTGGATCTTGCTTTGCAATCAGTACCTGTCACTCCTGGTTCAGCTGAGGCAGTTTATCTAATCAGCTGGGTATAAAACACTGCCTCATTCTGAGGGCTTTCAGTTCACTGTCTCTTATATTGCCAAAGGTTCCTGTGTTCTTAATTTCAAGTTGCAGTGTTCCAAGACTGACCCCAGCTTCTGACCCTGGCTCTGTTCTTCATTAACTCTGACTTCTGGACTCCCTGACTACAGCTTCACTTCGACCATTCTTTGGTAAATTCCTGTCAAGCCCCCGTGCATAGATTCACAGCCCAGGTAGCCTTTTACCTTGTTATCGTGGGCTGTGTGTATTTGCAAGGGTGAGCATACATCTCTGCACTATGGACTCCAACCAAGGTAAGCCCTTACAACACCTCAGCTGCACAGAGACTTCGCTGTCTGATCTGCAGCTCATACCTGTTCCTGTGTCTACCTGTTTCTGAGAGCCAATCTGTTTCTTGTTTTGACTCAGCTTGTTTGACTACAATTGACTTCTGTTATCCTGACCCTGGCTTGCCTTGTGACTACGCTAACTCTACATTTGACTGATATCCTGTTGCCGAACATTTGCCTGTATACTGACCAGTCTCTGCCTGCCACTTGTGTCTGATTGATCATCTGTTACTGAACCCGGCTCGTCTGACCACGCATCCAGTTTCTCCACAGCTCTGCATCTTCCAGCTTCCTATTTCCTGCTTCCTGTCTGCTGAGCTGACTACACCTGCTGTTACCTGCTGGTCTACATTGGGAATTCATCAGCTGCACAAGAGACGATCCAGGCACTCTTACACCACTCGGCTCTTGTGGCCACTGTTCATCACATTGGTGGTCCGTGTGCCAGGGTTGTACGTAAGGCCTTCCTGCTTCACGTCAGGTTCCAAAATGTACAATGGAAAAAACATAATAATTGTTGCACTAAGGTATTCCAGCAGGCAAAGCTGTGTCATCTGGGGTGATGAGGGAATGATTAAGATGTCAGGATCCTGAACATAGAGTCCAAAGTTATGACCAATGAGCAACAGAGAATCAATATATAAATAAAATTATGTTAGGAATGACTCATGATAGGGGTAATGGGTTTTTAGAGGAAGTCCACAGCCTGGGTGATTTACCACAGGGAGTATAGCTGGCACAGGGAAGGCAGCATGCTGAAGAGTAGAAGGACCTCTGGGAAGAATACAAGAAAAACTGACAAGCAGCGCCAATCTAAGTGTAGCAATATTGTAACATATTTAATTAAATAGTACAGGCATACCCCAGTTTTAAGTACACAATGGGGTTTATTTACTAAAGCAGGAAAGTGCAAAATCAGGCTCACTTCTGCATAGAAACCAATGAGTTTCCAGGTTTTATTACCAAAGCTTTATTTAACAAGCTGGGGTTAGAAGCTCATTGGTTTCTATGCAGAAGTGAGCCTGATTTTGCACTTTCCAGCTTCAGTAAATAAACCCCATTGCGTACTTAAAAGTGGAGTATGCCTGTAATGCACTCACTCGAAACAGGATAAAAGCAGACACATCTTGGTGAATGTCATATGGACATCAGGGATCCAAAACGATCATCGAGGCAGTGCTGTATTGTCTTGCTCCATGGCGCCAGTGGTTTCCAGTGTCCTGGGCTAGAGTGTACAGGGCGCAGGAGGAAACCATCATTCAGGAAGTCCCTGCTCTCAGCGGGAGGAAGCTATGACATGCACGCATTCGGAGCATGTGTGCTCCTTTATCAGGCATCTGAACAGCGATCGGAAAGATCCGCCCAGCAGTACCGTCCAGTTTGGGTAATGCCTCGAGTCCCAGCTCTCACCTGTCCTGCTCCTAGCCAGCCTGTTTCAGTCAGTCCTGCAGCCGAAGCACCAGAGCCCATGCAGCTTGGTGTAGTACGCCCCCTCTGTCTCCTGAAGTACGTCTATACCACCAGCAAAACAATTTCTGTCTCTATTGCAGGGAACTAACCATTACGTATGCACCTGACCCGTCAAGACGCGTAAGTGGCGAACCTTATCCTCTGTTAACCACATTCCTTCATCCCTTAGTTTCACCCATCTCACTCTCCCTATGTCATTCCAGTTGCCGGGAAGGGAAATGCCAGTCACAGCCATTATTGACTCTGGGGCTTGTAGTTGCTTTATTGACGTGACCTTTGCCTCCCAGCAATGCATCCCCTTAACCCAGGGGTCTCAAACTGGTGGCCCTCCAGCTGTTGCGAAACTACAAATCCTATCATGCCTCTGCCTGTGGGAGTCATGTTTGTAACTGTCAGCTTTGCAATGGCTCATGGGACTTGTAGTTTTGCAACAGCTGGAGGGCTGCCAGTTTGAGACCCCTGCCTTAACCGGTTCCTGACCGGCCGCCGCAGTTATACTGCGACAGGTTGGCTCCCCTGGGCAGCCACCGTAACGGTACAACAGCCCTTTAAGATGCTGTAGGAGAAGCGCGTGCCTGCAGCGTGTGCCCAGAGCCGATGCGAGTGCCTGGTGGGCACGATGACTGCCGGGCACCCGCGATTGCTCGTGACAGAGTGAGAAACGGGATCTGTGAGAGTAAACACAGAAATCCTAGTTCTCTCAAGGGAGAGGAGAGATATTGTGTGTTCATACTATGTATGAACACCGATCTCTCTCCTCCCCTAGTCAGTCCCACCCCCCCTACAGTTAGAACACTCCTAGGGAACACAGTTAACCCCTTGATCTCCCCTAGTGTTAACCCCTTCCCTGCCAGTGACATTTATACAGTAATCAGTGCATTTTTATAGCACTGATCGCTGTATAATTGTTATATTGTCATAATGGTCTCAAAAATGTGTCAAAAGTGTCCAATTTCTCCGCCACAATATCACAGTCCTGATAAAATCGCAGATCACCATCATTACTAGTAAAAAAATAATAATAATAAAAATGCCATAAATCTATACCCTATTTTGTAGACGCTATAACTTTTGCGCAAACCAATCAATATACGCATATTGCGATTTTATTTAAAAAAAAAAAAAATATGTAGAAGAATACATATCGGCCTAAACTAAGGAAAAAATGTTTTATTTTTTTTTAAAATGTGGGATATTTATTATAGTAAAAAGTAAAAGATATTGGGGGTTATTTATGAAAGGCAAATCCACTTTGCACTACAAGTGCAAAGTGCACTTGGAAGTGCAGTCGCTGTAAATCTGAGGGGTAGATCTGAAATGAGGGGAAGCTCTGCTGATTTTATTATCCAATCATGTGCAAGCTGCATGATTGTGCTGTTTTTTATTTTCCTTGCATGTCCCCCTCGGATCTCGCACTTCCAAGTGCACTTTCAGTGTTTTCATTGTTTTTTTTTTCAAAATTGTTGCTCTTCTTTTGTTTATAGTGCAAAAAAAAAAAAAAGCGCAGAGGTGATCAAATACCACCAAAAGAAAGCTCTATTTGTGGGAAAAAAGGACGTCAATTTTGCTTGGGTTCATCGTCGTACAACCACGCAATTGTCAGTTAAATTGACGCAGCGCCGTATTGCAAAAAATGGCCTGGTCATTGAGCAACCAAATCTTCCGGGGCTGAAGTGGTTAAAGACTAAAGCACAAGGACTCTCTGTTTACTTGGTTGATGGATTATGCATAAAATCCGGTCCTGTAACCCAGGAGACATTTCCTTTTCCAGTACCGACCTCCTCCCAACACAAGGAGATCCTCAGCCTCGACGCCATTGTGTCCCCCTTGTTCCCTGTTATCTTGGGCCTACCCTGGCTACAGGCACATAACCCGCGGATTGACTGGGCCACAGGGAGAATCCATTTCTCTTCCACATACTATTGGGAACATTGTCTACCAGAGTCCCTAGCTCCACCCTTCACATTATTCTGCATGGACTCTGAACCTGATGTATGACAAGCTGTACCCAAACACTACCATGACTTCTTGGATGTCTTTAGCAAGCGAGGGGCTGAAGCTCTTCCCCCGCATCGGCCGTACGACTGCCCTATTGAACTCCTTCCAGGGGCTGAAATCCCTCGCTGATCGGGAACAGGAGGCTTTAAAAGACTACATCCAGGAGAATCTCAAAAAGGGGTTCATCCGGCCTTTGACCTCCCCAACTGGTGCAGGTATCATTTTTGTGGAGAAGAAGGATCACTCCTTACGCCCCTGTGTGGATTACTGGGACTAAAAAAAAAAAACTGTTAAGAATCAATACCCTCTCCCCCTGGTACCAGATCTCTTCCAGAAATTGAGGTCAGCAGTCATGTTTACTAAACTGGACCTACAAGGGGCCTACAACCCGGTCCAAATCCATCAGGGGGATGAGTGGAAGACGGCCTGCCTCACTAGGTTCGGCCACTTCGAGTACCTGGTGATGTCCCTTGGTCTCTGCATTGCCCCAGCGACGTTCCAGCACCTAGTCAATTAAATTTTTCATGATTTTTTGGATTTGGATTCATGATTGTGTATCTGGACAATATTCAGATTTTTTCTGCTTCCCAGATACCCATAGTGATCACGTCAGGAATAGGGATGAGCTTCAAGTTGGAGTCGAACTCATGTTCGACTCGAACATCGGCTGTTCGCCAGTTCGCCGAACAGCGAACAATTTGGGGTGTTCGCGGCAAATTCGAAAGCCGCGGAACACCCTTTATAAGTCTATGGGAGAAATCGAAAGTGCTAATTTTAAAGGCTTATATGCATGGTATTGTCATAAAAAGTGTTTGGGGACCTGGGTCCTGCCCCAGGGGACATGGATCAATGCAAAAAAAAGTTTTAAAAACGGCTGTTTTTTCGGGAGCAGTGATTTTAATAATGCTTAAAGTGAAACAATAAAAGTGTAATATTCCTTTAAATATTGTACCTGGGGGGTGTCTATAGTATGCTTGTAAAGGGGGCGCATGTTTCCCATGTTTAGAACAGTCTGACAGCAAAATTACATTTCAAAGGAAAAAAGTAATTTAAAAGTACACTCATTTAAAACTACTTGCGGCTATAATGAATTGTCGGTCCAACAATACACATAAAAGTTCATTGATAAAAAAGGCACGGGATTTCCCCAAAGGGGAACCCCGAACCAAAATTTTTTTTAAAAATGGCGTGGGGGATCCCCCTATATTCCATACCAGGCTCTTCAGGTCTGGTATGAATATTAAGGGGAACCCCAGCCAAAATTTTAAAAAAATGGCGTGGGGGTCCCCCTCAAAATCTATACCAGATCTGTGACCCGGCCCCCCTCCGACGTCACGGGAATGCCACAGGGAAGTCCCCGTCAAGTCCCCACCACTGGGTGGCCCCGCCCTCCGTTATTTAAGAACCGTCAGAAGACAAAAAGCATCACACAGCGGGAGCCTCCCATCATGCGGAGCGGCCCGAGAAGAAGGGAAGAAGACGCCGCGGAGGAAGATGCCGGACAAGAACACCGGAGGAAGAACTAGAAGAACCAGAAGAAGATGATGGAGGGAGAAAGCGAAGGAAGATAGAAGAAAGAAGATGGAAAAAAGGAGACTTTAAATAAAGGAATTGTCAAAAACCGTCTCTTGTCATTTTTAACATTTTTGACAGTTTTTTTGTGAAATGGTAGGGGTACTTTTGTACCCCCTTACCATTTCACACGGGGGGGCCGGGATCTGGGGGTCCCCTTGTTAAAGGGGGCTTCCAGATTCCGATAAGCCCCCCGCCCGCAGACCCCCACAACCACCGGGCAAGGGTTGTGGGGATGAGGCCCTTGTCCTCATCAACATGGGGACAAGGTGCTATTGAGGGCATGTGGCCTGGTATGCATGGTATTGTCCTAAAAAGGGTTTGGGGACCTGGGTCCTGCCCCAGGGGACATGTATCAATGCAAAAAAAGTTTTAAAAACTGTCGTTTTTTTGGGAGCAGTGATTTTAAAGATGCTTAAAGTGAAAAAAAGTGAAATATTCCTTTAAATATCGTACCTGGGGGGTGTCTATAGTATGCCTGTAAAGTGGCGCGTGTTTCCCATGCTTAGAACAGTCCCAGCACAAAATGACATTTTTAAAGGAATAAAAGTCATTTAAAACTGCTTGCGGCTTTAATGTAATGTCGGGTCCCGGCAATATGGATGAAAATCAGTGAGACAAACAGCATGGGTACCCCCCACACCCCAGTCCATTACCAGGCCCTTTTGGTCTTGTATAGATATTAGGGGGCACCCCGCACCCAAATTAAAAAAAGGAAAGGCATGGGACCCCCAGGCCCTATATACTTTGAACAGCAGTATACAGGTGGTGCAAACAAGACAGGGACTGTAGGTTTGTTGTTAAGTAGAATCTGTTTGTAATTTTGAACTGGTACATTTTTTAAGTGTAGCTCCAGCCAAAAAATCTATTTTTAAGCTTTTTGGAAAACATAGGGAAGGGCTATCACCCCTGTAACATTTGTTTTGCTGTCTGTGCACCTCTTCAGAAGATTTCACCTCACTTTCTGTCCCAATGACAAATGCTTTTTGAGAATTTGGGGTTTTTAGTAAAACAAGGATTGGTGATAAAGCATCAGTGGAGAGGAGACACGTTTTTCCCACATTAACTCTTACAGGAGAGAATTTCCCTTCCTAGGGGTAGATTTCATCTCACTTCCTGTTGTCTCCTTCCATTTGCAAGTAGGAGTCGTTTGTAAGTTGGATGTTTGAATGTAGGGGCCTGCCCTATATACTCTGCAGAAATTGGGGCCTTAAGTGTTGGTGTTGCTACAACACTGTAAGCCCTCACAGTTATTCTTGGTGGGCGCAGGAACGGGCCCTGCTGTGAAATATTAGATCAAGAATTGTAATTACATGCCATTGTTGAACAGGGGCAGAAAAATTGGGCCTTTGGTGGTGTTGGTGGTGGTGGTGCTGGTGCCACAACACTGTAGGTCCTTACAGTTACTCTTGGTGGGCCCTGAAACTGGCCCTGCTGTGAAATATTATATCAAGAATTGTAATTACATGCACCTGTTTAACAGGAGCAGAAAAATTGGGCCTTTGGTGGTGGTGGTGTTGCCACAACACTGTAAGCCCTCACAGTTACTCTTGGTGGGCGCAGGAATGGGCCCTGCTGTGAAATATTAGACCAAGAATTGTAATTACATATCCCTGTTGAACAGGGGCAGAAAAATTGGGCCTTGGGCACTGGTGCTGGTGCCACAGCACTGCAACCCCTCACAGATACTCTAGTTGGAGCACAGGAATGAGCTTTGCTGCAAAGTATTGCATCAAAAATTGTAATTACACGCCCCTATTAAACAGGGGCTGAAAAATTGGGCCTTAGGCACTGGTGCTGGTGCCACAACACTGCAACCCCTCACAGATACTCTAGTTGAGTGCAGCAAGGAACCCTCCTGCAAAATATTGCATCAAAAATTGTAATTACATGTGCCTGTTAAACAGGGGCTGAAAAATTGGGCCTTAGCCACTGGTGGCAGCGCCCAGAACCAAAAATGTTCTTACAAGCTATCAGCATGATCATTGAGGAGGAAGAGAATAATCACTAGGCATAACAGGATAGTCACTCAGCATCAGCATAGGCAGTCTTGAAGGGATCTGACATTTCAAAAAAAATATTTGGTTACATCAGCATCAGGTGCCTGGTAGCTGGTGGTGATCCAAGACTGATTCATTTTTATGAAGGTCAGTCGATCGACCGAGTCGGTGGACAGGTGCACCCTGTAATCGGTTACAAAGCATCCAGCAGTATTGAATGTGCATTCCGAAAGAACGCTGGATGCAGGACAGGCCAGTAGCTCAATTGCATATTGTGCAAGCTCTGGCCAGTGATCCATCCTCAAGACCCAGTAACCCAGAGGATTTTCGGTGGGAAAGGTGTCCAAGTCAGATCTTGCCCCTAGGTATTCCTGCACCATGTAAAACAGACGCTGGCGATGGTTGCTGGAACCGATCGTACCTTGGGGCTATGGACTAAAAAATTGTCTAAACGCATCGGTCAGGCGGCCACCTTCTCCACCGCTCCTTCTTTGACTGACCGAAGCCTCAGCAACACATTGTCCAGGAACAGGAGTTTGTAACCTCTTAGTCTCTGGGAACGCGTTGCACAGACCTTTCTGCAAGGCTCCCTCTGCAATGGCAAAATAAGGTCCGCAACCTTACCCTTGTAAAGGAGGGTTGCCAGCCAGTATTGATCCCTCTCCTTGATACCACGAATACGAGGATCCTTCCGCAGGCTTTGCAGGATCAGGGAGGCCATGAAGCGTAGGTTTGCTGAGGCATTCGGTCCGGAGTCCTCTGGGTCACTAAGGACGACATGATCCGCAGCCACCTGCTCCCAGCCACGTACAAGTCCATGGGTTTCTTGGGATTGTAAATGATTCCTTGAAGACTGCTGCTGAGTGCCAGGCTCCACCTCCATGCTGACACAATCCTCCTCCTTCTCCTCCTCGTCCTCTTCCTGTGTGATCGGCGGGCACGCAGGAACACTGTCTGGATAAAGGGGGCCTTGAGAGGTAAGAAAGTCCTCCTCTTCCTCCCTCTGTTCTGCCTCAAGTGCCCTGTCCATTATTCCACGCAGTGTGTGCTCCAACAGGTGGATAAGAGGTACAGTGTCACTGATGCATGCACTGTCACTGCTCACCATCCTCGTGGCCTCTTCAAATGGTGACAGGAAAGTGCATGCATCCCTGATCATAGCCCACTGGCATGGGGATAAAAAAACCAACGTCCCCTGACCCTGTCCTGGTGCCATAGTCACTTAGGTACTCTTTGATGGCCCTCTGCTGCATGTGCAGCCGCTGCAGCATGGCCAACGTTGAGTTCCACCTGGTGGGCATGTCACAGATTAGGCGGTTCTTGGGCAGGTTAAATTCCTTTTAGAAGTCAGCCAGCCGAGCACTGGCATTATATGACCTGCGGAAATGCACACAGACTTTCCTGGCCTGCCTTAGGACATCCTGTAAGCCCGGGTACCCCCCCAAGAACCACTGCACCACCAAATTAAGGACGTGAGCCAAACAGGGCACATGGGTCAGTTGTCACTGTCGGAGGGCGGAGAGTAGGGTTGTGCCATTGTCGCAAATTACCATACCTGCCTTAAGCTGGCGTGGCGTCAACCACCTCTGAACCTGCCCCTGCAGAGCTGACAGAATATTTGCCCCAGTGTGGCTCCTGTCCCCCAAGCACACCAGCTCAAGCACCGCATGGCAT
This sequence comes from Lithobates clamitans, assembly GCA_037952925.1. Classification (NCBI taxonomy): domain Eukaryota; kingdom Metazoa; phylum Chordata; class Amphibia; order Anura; family Ranidae; genus Lithobates; species Lithobates clamitans. Next base: position 779,149 of record JBBGZY010001009.1, read on the forward strand.
CTTTTTGCCTGTGTGCTTGCTTAGCCCCTTGAACGCCTACGGAGCACCGCTGGTTCCAAGGACAAATCAGCACAGGAAAAGGCCATGGAGGCAGAAGAAGAGGAGGGGGTGGAGGAGAGAGTTGTGGCAGAATCACCACTAGTAAAATTTTGGAGGCGTGGTGGCGGAACAACCTCCAACACTTCTGCACCCTGTCCTGCATCCTTCCCAGCTGCCAGAAGAGTCACCCAGTGCACGGTGAAAGATAGGTAACGTCCCTGTCCATGCCTTCTGGACCATGAGTCAGCGGTAATATGCACCTTACCGCTGACTGCCCTGTCCAGCGAGGCCAAGACATTGCCTTCCACATGCCGGTAGAGAGCTGGAATCGCCTTCCATGAGAAAAAGTAGCGTTTGGGTACCTGCCACTGAGGAACCGCACATTCCACAAACTCACGGAAGGGGGCAGAGTCTACCAACTGAAAAGGCAGCAGTTGAAGTGCTAGCAATTTTGCCAAGCTAGCATTCAACCGCTGGGCATGTGGATGGCTGGGAGGGAACTTCTTTCGGCGGTGCAGCAGCTGGGGCAGGGAAATTTGCCTGGTACAATCTGACGTAGGTGTACTAAAAGCTGATTGCAAACAAGTACTTGGCTGTGACACACCTAATTCTACACCTTCATTCCTCTCAGTGCAGGTCTCAGAGAGGACTGAAGGTATAGTGAGGTTGGAGATCCCAGCTGATGAGGAGCAAGGAGAGGTCCTCTTTGTTTTTTGGTGTGGGTCTTTTAGGTATGCTTGCCAACGAACTGTATGGCAGGTCGACATATGTCTGGTCAAGCATGTGGTGCCCAAGCGGGTGATGTTTTGGCCACGCGAGATACGCTTGAGACATATGTTGCAAATAGCAGCGGTGGGATCTGATGCACTGGTCTCAAAAAGGGCCCACACCAAAGAACTTTTGGAATAACGTGCAGAGACAGCAGCGCCCTGCACATGCGGAGCTCTGCGGTGTGATGCAGTCGGTGTGCTGCCCTTAAGCTGGCCCCTGGAGGGTATCCTGCCTCATTGGTGATGTGCCTCCTCCTCCTCCTCTCTCCTATCAGGCACTCACATGGAGTCAGTGACCTCATCATCCCCTCCCTCCTCATCACTGGAGCAATTCTGGCAGTATGATGCAGCTAGGGGAACATGACTGCCAGATTGCTGTCCTTCTTGGGCACCCCCTTTCTCTGGGCTCACGTTACTGCCTTCCTCTAGCTGGGTACCATCATCGGAGCCTTCAAAACGCTGGGCATCCTCCTGGAGCATGTACCCAACACTGTGGTCAAACAGTTCGGGGGACTCCTCAGGGGGACATGGCGGGGCTAGGGAAGGAGTGAATGATGCCATTGAGCCGAGGGAAGAGGCCGTGTTGGCAGCTGCTTTGCCAGACAAAGTACCCTGAGCCTGGGTGAGAGAGGATGAGGAGGATGAGGACGGCTTGGTCATCCACTCTACCAACTCTTCTGCATGTTGCGGCTCAACACGGCCAGCTGCTAAAAAAAGGACAAGCGTGTCCCACGACCACGTTCTGATGAGGATGCACCATGTCCATGACCATCACTGTTGCCTATATTATAAAAAATAATATCCACTCACATGGAAGATAGCATATCTGCATTCAGGCATGTCTCTGGATGAGAGGAGAGGGACTGCAAGCTTCAGCATGTCCACAAACGGCTGGCGAATCCACATAGGATGATGTGAGGTGGTGGGGCACAGTGGTTCTTCTCCTTGGCACACAGAACTGAGATGTGATGGTATGTATAAGCATCCAGGCATGTGTGGGTTCCAGTGGAGGGGAAAGGAGGACGCCGGGTCCTGTCACAAACAGTGCCATGATGTTGTCAGTCTCCTCTGGTAGCACGGCCGTGGAGAGGGAACCAGAAAGAGGCTTGGCACGCACAGCAAAGTGTGGCGCGGAGCCGTGACGTCACCAATGTGCGACGCGTTTCCGAGTATACAGGCTATGGATGGTCGGCATAGCAGCACTCCTTTGTCAAGCATGCTTCCCCCTCCACTGGAACGCACTGTTGCCTCTAGACACAGAGCCTGCTTGCCTTTTTTTATTGGCTTGTGACTGTCTGCCGCTCCTTGTTGGCCTTCCAGACATACTAATGGCCTGCAGTGAGATGTAGCTGCACAAAGCTGGGATGTATATATATATATATACTGATACTGCAGCTAGCAGAATCAACTGCCTGCCTGTAGTATTATTAGTATGAGAACACTAGCAATTGTCTTCAGGTAGCTTTAGGTGCACACTGTGCAGAGGACACAGTACACTAACTGCAAAATACTGTAGCTGTCTGCCTGTGGTATTAATAGGAGCAGAAGAACACCACCAATTGAGTTCAGGTAGCTTTGGGTGCACACTGTGCAGAGGACACAGTACGCTAACTGTAAATACTGTAGCTGCCTGTCTGTGGTATTAATAGGATCAGAAGAACACCACCAATTTTCTTCAGGTAGTTTTAGGTGCACACTGTGCAGAGGACACAGTATACTAACTGTAAATACTGTAGCTGCCTGCCTGTGGCATTAATAGGAGCAGAACAACAGCAATTGTCTTCAGGTAGCTTTAAGTGCACACTGTGCAGAGGACACAGTACACTAACTGGAAATACTGTCGCTGCCTGCTTGTGATATTAATAGGACCAGAAGAACACCACAAATTTTATTCAGGTAGCTTTAGGTGCACACTGTGGAGAGGACACAGGACACTAACTGTAAATACTGTAGCTGCCTGTCTGTGGTATTAATAGGATCAGGAGAACACCACCAATTTTCTTCAGGTAGCTTTAGGTGCACACTGTGCAGAGGACGCACTACACTAACTGTAAATACTGTAGCTGCCTGTCTGTGGTATTAATAGGATCAGGAGAACACCACCAATTTTCTTCAGGTAGCTTTAGGTGCACACTGTGCAGAGGACGCACTACACTAACTGTAAATACTGTAGCTAATAGGACTAATAGGACCAAAAGAACACAAGCAATTTTCTTCAGGTAGCTGTAAATACTGTAAAAACACCTGCCTGCCTGTCAGTAGGAAGAGAATAACAGGAACGGATCTAGCTAAACTGAATACAGTATATATATATACAACACTAGGGATGAGCTTTGTGTTCGAGTCAAACCCATTGTCGACTCGAACATTGTCTGTTCGCCCGTTCGCCGAATTGCGAACGATATGGGCCGTTCGCGTCAAATTCGTGTGGCACGTCACGGCCCATAATTCTCTGCGGCATCGCAGTGTATTGCTGGCTGATGATTGGCCAAGCATACACTATGACCTACATGCTTGGCCAATCACAGCGCCGTCTGAACAGAGAGCCGTAATTGCCCAAAGCCAAGGAAGCTTTGGCCAATTATGGCTCAGGGGATTTAGTACACTCCCTACACTATATAAGGCCGCCTGCACGGAGGCCCTGTGTAGTGTGTGTTCCGGCGTTGAAAGAGATAGACAGAGAGACAGTGTCATTTGATTTAAGTTAGATAGATTAGGCAGGACATTCAGTGAGTTAGCTGCACTCACAGTGTACTGTGTATATATGCATCCCAGGTGTTTTATATATATATATATATATATATATATATATATATATATATATATATATATATACACTGTATTCAGTTTAGCTAGATCCGTTGTTACAGTATTTACAGCTACTTGAAGAAAATTGCTGGTGTTCTACTGAACCTACTAGTACCACAGTCAGGCAGCTAGACTATTTACAGTTAGTGTAGTGCGTCCTCCTCACAGTGTTCAGTTAAAGCTACAAGTTAGTTTAGTGTGACCTCTGCACAGTGTTCAGCTAAAGCCACAAGTTAGGGGAATGTGCGGTTCCTCAGTGGCAGGTACCCAAAGGCAATTTTTTCTCATGGAAGGCGATTCCGGCTCTCTACCGGCATGTGAAAGGCAATGTGCATGCCTCGCTGGACAGGGCGGTCAGCGGTAAGGTACATATTACCGCTGACTCATGGTCCAGCAGGCATGCACAGGGACCTTACCTACGTTTCACAGCGCATTGAGTGACTCTGCTGGCAGCTGGGATGGATGCAGGACAAGGTGCAGTAGTGTTGGAGGTTGTTCCGCCACCACGCCTCCAAAATGCCACTACTAATGATTGTGACTAGGGATGAGCTTCGCATTCGAGTCAAACCCATGTTCGACTCGAACATCGACTGTTCGATCGTTCGCCAAATTGCGAACGATATGGGCTGTTCACACCAAATTAATGTGGCGTGTCACGGCCCATAATTCACTGCGGCACCGCAGTGCATTGCTGGCTAATGATTGGCCAAGCATGCACTATGACCCTCATGCTTGGCAAATCACAGAGCCGTCAGTAGAGAGAGCTGTAATTGGCCATAGCCAGGGTGGCTTTGGCCAATTATGGCTCAGGGGGTTTAGAACACGCCCCACACTATATAAGGCCGCCTCCACGGCGGCCCTGTGTAGTGTGTTTCAGCATGCTTAGAGAGAGAGAGAGACAGTGTCATTTCATTTGAGTTAGCTAGATTAGGCAAGACAGTCAGTGAGTTAGCTGCACTTACAGTGTATTGTGTATATATATGCATCCCAGGTGTTGTGTATATATATATATATATATATATATATATATATATATATATATATATATACTGTATTCAGTTTAGCTAGATCCGTTCCTGTTATCTTCCTGCTGACAGGCAGGCTTGTCTTGTTACAGTATTTACAGCTACCTGAAGAAAATTGCTGGTGTTCTTTTGAACTTATTAGTACCACAGTCAGGCAGCTAGACTATTTACAGTTAGTGTAGTGCGTCCTCCTCACAGTGTTCAGTTAAAGCTACAAGTTAGTTTAGTGTGACCTCCTCACAGTGTTCAACTAAAGCTACAAGTTAGGGGAGTGCATCCTCTTCACAGTGTTCAGCTAAAGCTACATGTTAGTTTAGTGTGACCTCTGCACAGTGTTCAGCTAAAGCTAGAAGTTAGGGTAGTGCGTTCTCCTCACAGTGTTCAGCTAAAGCTACAAGTTGGTGTAGTGCGTCCTCCTCACAGTGTTCAGCTAAAGCTACAAGTTAGTGTAGTGCGACCTCTGCACAGTGTTCAGCTAAAGCTACAAGTTAGTGTAGTGCGTCCTCTGAACAATGTTCAGCTAAAGCTACAAGTTAGTGTAGTGCGTCCTCCTCACAGTGTTCAGCTAAAGCTACAAGTTAGTTTAGTGTGACCTCTGCACAGTGTTCAGCTAAAGCTACAAGTTAGGGTAGTGCGTCCTTCTCACAGTGTTCAGCTAAAGCTACAAGTTAGTTTAGTGTGACCTCTGCACAGTGTTATATATCACACCTTATATATCAGCAAAAACCTCGTCCCTCTTTTAACAAAATTGAAACAAAAAATAGGAATTTGGAGGCGCCTGCCTCTGTCAGCCACAGGAAGATGTAGCTTAATAAAAATGGTATGGATGCCACAATTGCTATATGTCCTGCACAACTCTCCAGTCTGGATTGGCAAGAAGTGGTTTAAAAGAATTGATAGCCTCTTTAGGGAATTGATATGGAAGGGGAAGCAAGCCAGGATTCGTCTTCGAGTGCTCCAGCTTCCCACTCGGGAAGGGGGCTTTGCTCTCCCACATCCTGAGCGCTATTTTTTGGCAACTCAGCTACAGCAGTTGTTGGGATGTGGGATACCAAAAGGAGGCACCCCCAATGGCAAGTTGCTATTGCTAAATGCCCCACATAACACAATAATTGAAACTCTAGAGGTGGATATGTTCCATGATGAATTTCCAACTATTAAACTGTTAACTAAACTCTGGAAAACAGTCAAGAAAATGATGAGATATGAAAATCCAACAGTCTACTCTTCTATTTGGAACAATCGCAACCTACAGGAAGTCCTTAAAATAGGCACATTCAGGGAGTGGGAGAATCTTGGCATCAGAAGGCTAAGTCAACTTTATAATGGCACCAAGTTAAAGAAATTCCCTGAACTAGCCGGGGAATTCAAGTTACCGCGGAGTTCTCTCTTCCTATATTTCCAGCTAGAACATGCCCTTAAAGTCCAATTTAAAGCTCAGAATCTGAGATGGGAAGAAATGCCTCTATTTCAGAGCATAATGCAGGTAAACCCTACTAGAGGGATAATATCAAAAATGTATGATCAATTAAGTAAATCAGACAACAGCGGGGGGATACTCCACGGGCTAAAGGCTAAATGGGAAGAGGATATAGGGGGAATGTCCCAGGAACAATGGGTGAGAACCTTGGAGTTGGGTGTTCAGGTCTCTGTGTCCCCTTCACAGCGGCTCTCACATCTGTTGTTGCTAAATAGAGTCTACTATACACCTAAAAGACTTTTCAAATTTGGGAGAAGGCCTAATGACAACTGTCCCAGATGTCGGCGGTCGGGAGATCTCATCCATATGCTGTGGAGGTGTCCCAAGTTGTTTAGATACTGGGAGGAGGTAACCGTGAATTTGGGAAATATCTTTGGTACTACAGTGGTAAAGGAGGCCATAGCCTGTATTCTGGGGCATAGAAGAGTGTTGGGAGAGAGACAGAGCATCACGCTTGCCATTACACGGGCCTTGTTTCAGGCCAGGAAGATGATAACATTAAGATGGCAATCAAAAGACCCCCCCTCAGTGAAAGATTGGATCTCTACTATGAACGAAACCCTGAGTAGGGAAAGAGTGGAGTACATAAAGAGAGGTAATCTTCAGGAATTTGAAAGTATGTGGAAGCCATGGATAGAGAAAGTAGGGCGCCCCTAGTGGGCAAGGCATAGGATTAGACCAAGAGATGGGCTTAACATAGATATATGGGTAACTGGAACCCTTGAAGACAATGAGTGCTACAGTGAGGTGGTCTCGATATGTATGTTTTTTAGTCAAACAAATAATCTAGTTGGGCACAGGTTAAACATTGGGGGAGGGCGGGGGGGGTGTGGACTTGGGAACAGGTAATTTTCCCGTGCAACACCGGGTAGGTCAGTAGACGACAGGCATGGGGAGCCCATAAGTTTCCTTTTATATATCCTTCTCTTGTTTTTTTTTTCTTTCTTGTTTCTCTTCTTCCTTTTATTCGTTCCTTTTTCCTCCAAACTGGCTCAGAAAAAGACAAAGCTTCACTTGTCATTGGGCCTTAGCATACCCATAGCTGAGCCTAGGAGATTGGAGTAATAAGGGATCTGTTGCTAAAGTTATGTAATAAAGCGGTTATAGTGTTGGCATAAAAGGAAATGAGGTAATGCATAATCCACTATGATGTGAACCTGAGAAGGTGACAGTTAATGAACATCGAGCTGATTCAGCCCTCTATTTATTGGTTACTGAAGTGGAAAAAAAAAAAAATCTACAAGTTAGTGTAGTGCGTCCTCCTCACAGTGTTCAGCTAAAACTACAAGTTAGTGTAGTGCGACCTCTGCACAGTGTTCAACTAAGCTACAAGTTAGTGTAGTGCGTCCTCCTCACAGTGTTCAGCTAAAACTACAAGTTAGTGTAATGTGACCTCTGCACAGTGTTCAGCTAAAGCTACAAGTTAGTGTAGTGCATCCTCCTCACAGTGTTCAGCTAAAACTACAAGTTAGTGTAGTGCGACCTCTGCACAGTGTTCAGCTAAAGCTACAAGTTAGTGTAGTGTGTCCTCCTTACAATGTTCAGCTAAAGCTACAAGTTAGTGTAGTGCGTCCTCCTCACAGTGTTCAGCTAAAACGACAAGTTAGTGTAGTGCGACCTCTGCACAGTGTTCAGCTAAAGCTACAAGTTAGTGTAGTGCATCCTCTGAACAATGTTCAGCTAAAGCTACAAGTTAGTGTAGTGCGTCCTCCTCACAGTGTTCAGCTAAAGCTACAAGTTAGTTTAGTGTGACCTCTGCACAGTGTTCAGCTAAAGCTACAAGTTAGGGTAGTGCGTCCTTCTCACAGTGTTCAGCTAAAGCTACAAGTTAGTTTAGTGTGACCTCTGCACAGTGTTCAGCTAAAGCTACAAGTTAGGGTAGTGCGTCCTCCTCACAGTGTTCAGCTAAAGCTACAAGTTGGTGTAGTGCGTCCTCCTCACAGTGTTCAGCTAAAACTACAAGTTAGTGTAGTGCGACCTCTGCACAGTGTTCAGCTAAAGCTACAAGTTAGTGTAGTGTGTCATCCTCACAGTGTTCAGCTAAAACTACAAGTTAGAGTAGTGTGACCTCTGTACAGTGTGCAGCTAAAGCTACAAGTTAGTGTAGTGCGTCCTCTGAACAGTGTTCAGCTAAAACTACAAGTTAGTGTTTTGCGACCTTTGCACAGTGTTCAGCTAAAGCTACAAGTTAGTGTAGTGCATCCTCTGAACAGTGTTCAGCTAAAACTACAAGTTAGTGTAGTGAGACCTCTGCACAGTGTTCATCTAAAGCTACAAGTTAGTGCAGTGCGTCCTGCTCACAGTGTTCAGCTAAAACTACAAGTTAGTGTAGTGAGACCTCTGCACAGTGTTCAGCTAAAGCTACAAGTTAGTGTAGTGCGTCCTCCTCACAGTGTCCAGCTAAAGCTACAAGTTAGTGTAGTGCGTCCTTCTCACAGTGTTCAGATAAAACTACAAGTTAGTGTAGTGCGAGCTCTGCACAGTGTTCAGCTAAAGCTACCTGTCGAAGATTGGTGGTGTTTTCCTGATCCTATCACTACCGTAGGCAGCTAAATAAGCAACAAGTTTTTTGCAAGCTCTGCACTGTGTTCACCTAAAGCTACCTGTCAAAGGTTGGTGGTGTTTTTCTGATCACTACTGCAGGCAGCTGAATAAGCTACAAGTTAGTTTTTTGCAAGCTCTGCACAGTGCTCAGCTAAAGATACCTGTAGAAGGTTGGTGGTGTTCTCATATTACAGGCAGGCAGTTGATTTTGCTAGCTGCAGTATCAGTATATATATATATAAATATATATATATATATATATATATATATATATATCCCAGCTTAGTGCAGCTACAGGCCATTAGTATGTCTGGAAGGCCAACAAGGAGAGGCAGACAGTCACAAGCCAATAAAAGAGGGCAAGCAGGCTCTGTGTCTAGAGGCAACAGTGCTGGTCATGGAGACGGTGCATCCTCATCAGCACGTGGCAGTGGGACACGCTTGGCCTTTTTTTTGGCAGCTGGCCGTGTTGAGCCGCAACATGCGGAAGACTTGGTCGAGTGGATGACCAAGCCGTTCTCATCCTCCTCATCCTCTCTCACCCATGCTCAGGGTACTTTGTCTGGCAAAGCAGCTGCCAACGCAGCCTCTTCCCTCGGCTCGATGGCATCAGTGACTCCTTCCCTAGCCCCACCATGTTCTCCTGAGGAGTCCCTCGAACTGTTTGACCACAGTGTTGGGTACATGCTCCAGGAGGATGCCCAGCGTTTATAAGGCTCTGATGATGATACTGAGTTAGATGAAGGCAGTAACGTGAGCATGGACAGAGGGGGTGTCCAAGAAGGACAGCAATCTGGCAGTCATGCTCCCCCTGCTGCAGCATACTGCCAGGTTTTCTCCAGTGATGAGGAGGGAGGGGATGATGAGGTCACTGACTCAACGTGGGTGCCTGATAGGAGAGAGGAGGAGGAGGAGGCACATCACCAACAAGGCAGGATGCATCACACCCCAAAGCTCTGCATGTGCAGGGCGCTGCTGTCTCTGCACGTTATTCCAAAAGTTCTTTGGTGTGGGCCTTTTTTTGAGACGAGTGCATCAGATCGCACCGCTGCTATTTGCAGCATATGTCTCAAGCGTATCTCGCGTGGCCAAAACATCTCCCGCTTGGGCACCACATGCTTGACCAGACATATGTTGACCTGCCATGCACTTCGTTGGCAAGCGTATCTAAAAGACCCACACCAAAGAACAAAGAGGACCTCTCCTTGCTCCTCATCAGCTGAGATCTCCAACCCCACTATACCTTCAGTCCTCTCTGAGACCTGCACTGAGAGGAATGAAGGTGTAGAATTAGGTGTGTCACAGCCAAGTACTTGTTTGCAATCAGCTTTTGGTACACCTACGTCAGATTGTACCAGGCAAATTTCCCTGCCCCAGCTGCTGCACCGCCGAAAAAAGTTCCCTCCCAGCCATCCACATGCCCAGCAGTTGAATGCTAGCTTGGCAAAATTGCTAGCACTTCAACTGCTGCCTTTTCAGTTGGTAAACTCTGCCCCCTTCCGTGAGTTTGTGGAATGTGCGGTTCCTCAGTGGCAGGTACCCAAACGCTACTTTTTCTCATGGAAGGCGATTCTGGCTCTCTACCGGCATGTGGAAGGCAATGTCTTGGCCTCGCTGGACAGGGCGGTCAGCGGTAAGGCGCATATTACCGCTGACTCATGGTCCAGCAGGCATGGACAGGGACGTTACCTAAGTTTCACCGCGCATTGGGTGACTCTGCTGGCAGCTGGGAAGGATGCAGGACAAGGTGCAGTAGTGTTGGAGGTTGTTTCTCCACCACGCTTCCAAAATGCCACTACTAATGATTGTGACACACCTCTCTCTTCCACCCCCTCTTCTTCTTCTTCCTCTATGGCCTCTTCCTGTGCTTTGTCCTCGGAACCAGCGGTGCTCCATAGCCGTTCAAGGGGCTACGCAAGTATGCAGACCAAAAGATGCCATGCGGTGCTTGAGCTGGTGTGCTTGGGGGACAGGAGCCACACTGGGGCAAAGATTCTGTCAGCTCTGCAGGGGCAGGTTCAGAGGTGGTTGATGCCACGCCAACTTAAGGCAGGAATGGTGGTTTGCGACAATAGCACCAACCTCCTCTCTGCCCTCCGACACCAACCTCCTCTCTCCCCTCCTCTCTGCCCTCCATGTGCCCTGTTTGGCTCATGTCCTTAACTTGGTGGTGCAGCGGTTCTTGGGCAGGTACCCGGGCTTACAGGATGTCCTGAGGCAGGTCAGGAAAGTCTGTGTGCATTTCCACCGGTCATATAATGCCAGTGCTCGGCTGGCAGACCTCCAAAAGGAGTTTAACCTGCCCAAGAACCGCCTAATCTGTGACATGCCCACCAGGTGGAACTCAACGTTGGCCATGCTGCAGCGGCTGCACACGCAGCAGAGGGCCATCAATGAGTACCTGTGCGACTATGGCACCAGGACAGGGTCAGGGGAGCTTGTTTTTTTTCCCCACGCCAGTGGGCCATGATCAAGGATGCATGCACTGTCCTGTCATCACTTGAGGAAGCCACAAGGATGGTGAGCAGTGACAGTGCATGCATCAGTGACACTGTCCCCCTTATCCACCTGTTGGAGCACACGCTGCGTAGAATAATTGACAGGGCACTTGAGGCAGAACAGAGGCAGGAAGAGGAGGACTTCCTTAGCTCTCAAGGCCCCCTTTATTCAGACAGTGTTCCTGCATGCCCACCGATCACACAGGAAGAGGAGGAGGAGGAGGAGCAGGATTGTGTCAGTATGGAGGTGGAGCCTGGCACTCAGCATCAGCAGCAGTCTTTAAGGGATCAGTCCCAAGAAACACATGGACTTGTACATGGCTGGGAGGAGGTGGCTGTGGACCATGTCATCCTTAGTGACCCAGAGGACTCCGGACCGAATGCCTCAGCAAACCTACACTGCATGGCCTCCCTGATCCTGCAAAGCCTGCGTAAGGATCCTCGTATTCGTGTTATCAAGGAGAAGGACCAATACTGGCTGGCAACCCTTCTTGATCCACGTTACAAGGGTAAGGTTGCGGACCTTATCTTGCCATCGCAGAGGGAGCAGAGGATGAAACATCTTCGGGAGGCCTTGCAGAAATGTCTGTGCAACGTGTTCCCAGAGACTGGGAGGTTACAAACTCCTGTTTCTGGACAACGTGTTGCTGAGGCTTCGGTCAGTCAAAGAAGGAGCGGTGGAGAAGGTGGCCGTCTGACTGATGCGTTCAGACAATTTTTTGGTCCGCAGCCCCAAGGTATGATCGGTTCCAGCAACCATCGCCAGCGTCTGTTTTACATGGTGCAGGAATACCTAGGGGCAAGATCTGACTTGGACACCTTTCCCACCGAAAATCCTCTGGGTTACTGGGTCTTGAGGATGGATCCCCTGCCAGAGCTTGCACAGTATGTAATTGAGCTACTGGCCTGTCCGGCATCCAGCGTTCTTTCGGAACGCACATTCAGTGCTGCTGGAGGCTCTGTAACCGATCACAGGGTGCGTTTGTCCACCGACTCGGTCGATCGACTGACCTTCATAAAAATGAATCAGTCTTGGATCACCACCAGCTACCGAGCACCTGATGCTGATGTAACCGAATAATTTTTTTTGAAATCTCAGATCCCTTCAAAGACTGCCTATGCTGAGTGACTATCCTAAGTAATTATCCTCTTCCTCCTCAATGATCACGCTGATAGCTTGTAAGAACATTTTTGGTTCTGGGCGCCACCACCAGTGCCTAAGGCCCAATTTTTTAGCCCCTGTTTAACAAGGGCGTGTAATTACAATTTTTCATGCAATACTTTACAGCAGAGCTCGTTCCTGCATTCCAACTAGAGTGTCTGTGAGGGGTTGCAGTGTTGTGGCACCAGCACCAGTGCCTAAGGCCCAATTTTTCAGCCCATTTAACAGGGGCGTGTAATTACAATTTTTGATGCAATACTTTGCAGCAGGGATCGTTCCTGCGTTCCAACTAGAGTATCTGTGAGGGGTTGCAGTGTTGTGGCACCAGCTTTAGTGCCTAAGGCCTAATTTTTCAGCCCCTGTTTAACAGGGGCATGTAATTACAATTTTTAATGCAATACTTTGCAGCAGGGCTCGTTTCTACGTTGCAACTAGAGTATCTGTGAGGGGTTGCAGTGTTGTGACACCAGCACCAGTGCCTAAGGCCCAATTTTTCAGCCCCTGTTCAACAGGGGCATGTAATTACAATTCTTGATCTAATATTTCACAGCAGGGCCCGTTTCTGCGCCCACCAAGAGCGAGTGAGGACTTACAGTGTTGTGGCACTAGCACCACCACCACCAAAGGCCCAATTTTTCTGCCCCTGTTCAACAGGGACATGTAATTACAATTCTTGATCTAATATTTCACAGCAGGGCCCTGTGAGGGCTTACAGTGTTGTGGCCACAACAACACCTAAGGCCCAAATTTCTGCTGAGTATATAGGGCAGGCCCCTACTTTCAAACATCCAACTTCAAACGACTCCTACTTGCAAATGGAAGGAGACAACAGGAAGTGAGATGAAATCTACCCCTAGGAAGGGAAATTCTCTCCTGTAAGAGTTAATATGGGAAAATTGTTTCTCCTTTCCACTGATGCTTTATCACCAATCCTTGTTTCACAAAAAAACCCAAATTTTCAAAAAAACATTTGTCATTGGGACAAAAAGTGAGGTGAAATCTTCTGAAGAGGAGCACAGACAGCAAAACAAATGTCACAGGGGTGATAACCCTTCCCTATGTTTTCCAAAAAGCTTAAAATAGATTTTTTGCTGGAGCTAAACACGTTAAAAATGTACCAGTTCAAAATCACAAACAGATTCTACTTAACAACAAACCTACAATCCCTGTCTTGTTTGCACCGCCTGTATACTGCTGTTCAGAGTATATAGGGCCTGGTGGCCCCACGCCTTTCCTTTTTTTAATTTAGGTGCGGGGTTCCCCTTAATATCCATACAAGACCCAAAGGGCCTGGTAATAGACTGGGGGGTACCTATGCTGTTTGTCTCACTGATTTTCATCCATATTGCCAGGTCCCGACATTACATTAAAGCCGCAAGCAGTTTTAAATGACTTTTTTTCCTTTAAAAATGACATTTTGTGCAGGGACTGTTCTAAGCACGGGAAACACGCACCACTTTACAGGCATACTATAGACACCCCCCAGGTACGATATTTAAGGGAATATTTCACTTTTTTTAACTTTAAGCATCATTAAAATCACTGCTCCCGAAAAAACGTCCGTTTTTAAAAGTTTTTTTTGCATTGATACATGTCCCCTGGGGCAGGACCCAGGTCCCCAAACCCTTTTTAGGACAAAACCATGCAAATTAGCTTTTAAAATGAGCACTTTTGATTTAGAGCTTTCAAGTATCATAGACGTCAATGGGGTTCTAACGTTCGTGCAAATTTTCGGGCCGTTCGCAGGTTCTGGTGCGAACCGAACTGGGGGGTGTTCGGCTCATCCCTAATTGTGACACGCCTCTCTCCTCCACCTCCTCCTCTTCTTTCTCCATGGCCTCTTCCTGTGCTTTGTCATCGGAAAAAGCGGTGCTCCGTAGCCGTTCAAGGGGCTACGCAAGTATGCAGGCCAAAAGATGTCATGCGGTGCTTGAGCTGGTGTGCTTGGGGGACAGGAGCCACACTGGGGCAGAGGTTCTGTCAGCTCTGCAGGGGCAGGTTCAGAGGTGGTTGACGCCAGGCCAATTTAAGGCAGGAATGGTGGTTTGCAACAATGGCACCAACCTCCTCTCTGCCCTCTGATAGGGACAAATGACTCATGTGCCCTGTTTGGCTCACGTCCTTAACTTGGTGGTGCAGCGGTTCTTGGGCAGGTACGCGGGCTTACAGGCTGTCCTGAGGCAGGTCAGGAAAGTCTGTGTGCATTTCCGCCGGTCATATAATGCCAGTGCTCGGCTGGCAGACCTCCAAAAGGAGTTTAACCTGCCCAAGAACCGCCTAATCTGTGACATGCCCACCAGGTGGAACTCAACGTTGGCCATGCTTCAGCGGCTGCACATGCAGCAGAGGGCCATCAATGAGTACCTGTGCGACTATGGCACCAGGACAGGGTCAGGGGAGCTTGGTTTTTTTCCCCACGCCAGTGCGCCATGATCAGGGATGCATGTACTGTCCTGTCATCATTTGAGGAGGCCACGAGGATGGTGAGCAGTGACAGTGCATGCATCAGTGACACTGTCCCCCTTATCCACCTGTTGGAGCACACGCTGCGTGGAATAATGGACAGGGCACTTGAGGCAGAACAGAGGCAGGAAGAGGAGGACTTCCTTAGCTCTCAAGGCCCCCTTTATTCAGACAGTGTTCCTGCGTGCCCGCCGATCACACAGGAAGAGGACGAGGAGGAGGAGGAGGAGCAGGATTGTGTCAGTATTGAGGTGGAGCCTGGCACTCAGCATCAGCATATATAGGTGTCATAGGAGATCAGCTGTCCAATTGGATGCTGTTACTCCAGAAGACCTCAGCGACCATCTTGAGGAACGGCAGCACATTGAGTTCTGACGCGAAGTTCATCAACACTGTGACCTTTCCGAATGTTCCCTCAATTCTCGTTTAGTATCCTTCTCCAGTCACAATCAAGGCGGAAAATTAATAGAGAAAACAAGTTTATGTCTCGATTTGCTTCCTAAGTTCTCTTTTTCTTCTCCGGGTTTCTCGCTGTTTGCTCAGCGCACAATGTGGCTGGTTTATCCCTAGCCAGGGTTACATCTCCATATACAGTGATAAATGCTGAACAGCGTGCCTATCCCAAGCGAAGGTGGTTTGTTTTTCCCTTGATGGCCCATCGTGAAAGGCCCCGACCGGGTTAAGGTCACAAGCTTTCTTAAGCTTGCTGTTTGGTAAGCGCGCATTTGTATCAATACCACAGTGGTGCGGTGATGGACATATTGATCTATTTGCATATCTACCTACCTACGCTTCCCACTATATCTACTATCTATGATCGATTTTGGATAGGACTTTCTACACCTTGTTTATTATGCACTTAATGTACTTTTGAGCCTATCTCGCATTGGGTTTATTATTTAATTTAATTGATCTGGTATATCACATGTTTTTTGTCACAGCGCTGCTCTTTCTGTATTTATCTATTAATAAGTAATGTGTATCTTACTTTTAGCGGCTGCTTTTGTATTTGGTTTTGATCAGTGATTGTCATTTTCTGTATTTTCGATTTTGTTTTTTTCAATTTATTTCTCAATAAGTTTTGTACACTATTATCCCTTCACAGCGCGGTGTTCTGTCCTTTTCTTTATACTCAGCATCAGCAGCAGTCTTTAAGGGATCAGTCCCAAGAAACACATGGACTTGTACATGGCTGGGAGGAGGTGGCTGTGGACCATGTCATCCTTAGTGATCCAGAGGACTCCAGACCGAATGCCTCAGCAAACCTACACTGCATGGCCTCCCTGATCCTGCAAAGCTTGCGTAAGGATCCTCGTATTCATGGTATCAAGGAGAAGGACCAATACTGGCTGGCAACCCTTCTTGATCCACGTTACAAGGGTAAGGTTGCGGACCTTATCTTGCCATCGCAGAGGGAGCAGAGGATGAAACATCTTCGGGAGGCCTTGCAGAAAGGTCTGTGCAACATGTTCCCAGAGACTGGGAGGTTACAAACTCCTGTTTCTGGAAAACGTGTTGCTGAGGCTTTGGTCAGTCAAAGAAGGAGCGGTGGAGAAGGTGGCCGTCTGACCGATGCGTTCAGACAATTTTTTGGTCCGCAGCCCCAAGGTATGATCGGTTCCAGCAACCATCGCCAACGTCTGTTTTACATGGTGCAGGAATACCTAGGGGCAAGATCTGACTTGGACACCTTTCCCACCGAAAATCCTCTGGGTTACTGGGTCTTGAGAATGGATCACCTGCCAGAACTTGCACAGTATGCAATTGAGCTACTGACCTGTCCGGCATCCAGCGTTCTTTCAGGATGCACATTCAGTGCTGCTGGAGGCTTTGTAACCGATCACAGGGTGCATCTGTCCACCGACTCGGTCGATCGACTGACCTTCATAAAAATGAATCAGTCTTGGATCACCACCAGCTACCGAGCACCTGATGCTGATGTAACCGAATAATTTTTTTTGAAATCTCAGATCCCTTCAAAGACTGCCTATGCTGATGCTGAGTGACTATCCTGAGTAATTATCCTCTTCCTCCTCAATGATCACGCTGATAGCTTGTAAGAACATTTTTGGTTCTGGGCGCCACCACCAGTGCCTAAGGCCCAATTTGTTAGTCCCTGTTTAACAGGGGCGTGTAATTACAATTTTTGATGCAATACTTTGCAGCAGGGCTCGTTTCTGCGTTCCAACTAGAGTGTCTGTGAGGGGTTGCAGTGTTGTGGCACCAGCACCAGTGCCTAAGGCCCAATTTTTCAGCCCATTTAACAGGGGCGTGTAATTACAATTTTTGATGCAATACTTTGCAGCAGGGCTCGTTTCTGCGTTGCAACTAGAGTATCTGTGAGGGGTTGCAGTGTTGTGGCACCAGCACCAGTGCCTAAGGCCCAATTTTTCAGCCCCTGTTCAACAGGGGCATGTGATTACAATTCTTGATCTAATATTTCACAGCAGGGCCCGTTTCTGTGCCCACCAAGAGCGAGTGAGGACTTACAGTGTTGTGGCACTAGCACCACCACCACCAAAGGCCCAATTTTTCTGCCCCTGTTCAACAGGGACATTTAATTAAATTCTTGATCTAATATTTCACAGAAGGGCCCTGTGAGGGCTTACAGTGTTGTGGCCGCAACAACACCTAAGGCCCAAATTTCTGCTGAGTATATAGGGCAGGCCCCTACTTTCAAACATCCAACTTCAAATGACTCCTACTTGCAAACGGAAGGAGACAACAGGAAGTGAGATGAAATCTACCCCTAGGAAGGGAAATTCTCTCCTGTAAGAGTTAATATGGGAAAAATGTTTCTCCTTTCCACTGATGCTTTATCACCAATCCTTGTTTCACAAAAAACCCCAAATTTTCAAAAAAACATTTGTCATTGGGACAAAAAGTGAGGTGATATCTTCTGAAGAGGAGCACAGACAGCAAAACAAATATCACAGGGGTGTTAACCCTTCCCTATGTTTTCCAAAAAGCTTAAAATAGATTTTTTGGCTGGAGCTAAACACGTTAAAAATGTACCAGTTCAAGATCACAAACAGATTCTACTTAACAACAAACCTACAATCCCTGTCTTGTTTGCACTGCCTGTATACTGCTGTTCAGAGTATATAGGGCCTGGTGGCTCCACGCCTTTCCTTTTTTTAATTTAAGTGCGGGGTTCCCCTTAATATCCATACAAGACCCAAAGGGCCTGGTAATGGACTGGGGGGTACCCATGCTGTTTGTCTCACTGATTTTCATCCATATTGCCAGGACCCGACATTACATTAAAGCCGCAAGCAGTTTTAAATGACTTTTTTTCCTTTAAAAATGACATTTTGTGCATGCACTGTTCTAAGCACGGGAAACACGCACCACTTTACAGGCATACTATAGACACCCCCCAGGTATGATATTTAAAGGAATATTTCACTTTTTTTTAACTTTAAGCATCATTAAAATCACTGCTCCCGAAAAAACGTCAGTTTTTAAAAGTTTTTTTTGCATTGATACATGTCCCCTGGGGCAGGACCCGGGTCCCCAAACCCTTTTTAGGACAAAACCATGCAAATTAGCTTTTAAAATGAGCACGTTTGATTTCGAGCATTCGAGTCTCATAGACGTCAATGGGGTTCTAACATTCGTGCAAATTTTGGGCCTGTTCGCAGGTTCTGGTGCGAACCGAACCGGGGGGTGTTCGGCTCATCCCTAATTGTGACACACCTCTCTCCTCCACCCCTCTTCTTCTTCCTCCATGGCCTCTTCCTGTGCTTTGTCCTCGGAACCAGTGGTGCTCCGTAGCCGTTCAAGGGGCTACGCAAGTATGCAGGCCAAAAGATGCCATGCGGTACTTGAGCTGGTGTGCTTGGGGGACAGGAGCCACACTGGGGCAGAGGTTCTGTCAGCTCTGCAGGGGCAGGTTCAGAGGTGGTTGACGCCAGGCCAATTTAAGGCAGGAATGGAGGTTTGCGACAATGGCACCAACCTCCTCTCTGCCCTCCGACAGGGACAAATGACCCATGTGCCCTGTTTGGCTCACGTCCTTAACTTGGTGGTGCAGCGGTTCTTGGACAGGTACCCGGGCTTACAGGCTGTCCTGAGGCAGGCCAGGAAAGTCTGTGTTCATTTCTGCCGGTCATATAATGCCAGTGCTCGGCTGGCAGACCTTCAAAAGGAGTTTAACCTGCCCAAGAACCGCCTAATTTGTGACATGCCCACCAGGTGGAACTCAACGTTGGCCATGCTGCAGCGGCTGCACACGCAGCAGAGGGCCATCAATAAATACCTGTGCGACTATGGCACCAGGACAGGGTCAGAGGAGCTTATTTTTTTTCCCCACACCAGTGGGCCATGATCAGGGATGCATGCACTGTCCTGTCATTATTTGAGGAGGCCACGAAGATGGTGAGCAGTGACAGTGCATGCATCAGTGACACTGTCCCCCTTATCCACCTGTTGGAGCACACGCTGCGTGGAATAATGGACAGGGCACTTGAGGCAGAACAGAGGCAGGAAGAGGAGGTCTTCCTTAGCTTTCAAGGCCCCCTTTATCCAGACAGTGTTCCTGCATGCCCGCTGATCACACAGGAAGAGGAGGAGGAAGAGGGGAGGAGGATTGTGTCAGTATGGAGGTGGAGCCTGGCACTCAGCATCAGCAGCAGTCTTTAAGGGATCAGTCCCAAGAAACACATGGACTTGTACGTGGCTGGGAGGAGGTGGCTGCGGACCATGTTGTCCTTAGTGACCCAGAGGACTCCGGACTGAATGTCTCAGCAAACCTACGCTGCATGGCCTCCCTGATCCTGCAAAGCCTGCGTAAGGATCCTCGTATTCGTGGTATCAAGGAGAAAGACCAGTACTGGCTGGCAACCCTCCTTGATCCACGTTACAAGGGTAAGGTTGCGGACCTTATCTTGCCGTCGCAGAGGGAGCAGAGGATGAAACATCTTCGGAAGGACTTGCAGAAAGGTCTGTGCAACACGTTCCCAGAGACTGGGAGGTTACAAACTCCTGTTTCTGGAAAACGTGTTGCTGAGGCTTCGGTCAGTCAAAGAAGGAGCGGTGGAGAAGGTGGCCGTCTGACCGATGCGTTCAGACAATTTTTTAGTCCGCAGCCCCAAGGTATGATCGGTTCCAGCAACCATCGCCAGCATCTGTTTTACATGGTGCAGGAATGCCTAGGGGCAAGATCTGACTTGGACACCTTTCCCACCGAAATTCCTCTGGGTTACTGGGTCTTGAGGATGGATTACTGGCCAGAGCTTGCACAGTATGCAATTGA
This sequence comes from Lithobates clamitans, assembly GCA_037952925.1. NCBI lineage: Eukaryota > Metazoa > Chordata > Amphibia > Anura > Ranidae > Lithobates > Lithobates clamitans. Next base: position 799,195 of record JBBGZY010001009.1, read on the forward strand.
GCTACTGGCCTGTCCTGCATCCAGCGTTCTTTCGGAACGCACATTCAGTGCTGCTGGAGGCTTTGTAACTGATCACAGGATGCGTCTGTCCACCGACTCGGTCGATCGACTGACCTTCATAAAAATGAATCAGTCTTGGATCACCACCAGCTACCAAGCACCTGATGCTGATGTAACCGAATATTTTTTTTTGAAATCTCAGATCCCTTCAAAGACTGCCTATGCTGATGCTGAGTGACTATCCTGAGTAGGGATGAGCTTCAAGTTCGAGTCGAACTCATGTTCGACTCGAACATTGGCTGTTCGCAAGTTCGCAGAACAGCGAACAATTTGGGGTGTTCGCGGCAAATTCGAATGCCGCAAAACACCCTTTAAAAGTCTATGGGAGAAATCAAAAGTGCTAATTTTAAAGGCTTATATGCAAGTTATTGTCATAAAAAGTGTTTGGGGACCTGGGTCCTGCCCCAGGGGACATGGATCAATGCAAAAAAAGTTTTAAAAACGGCCGTTTTTTCAGGAGCAGTGATTTTAATAATGCTTAAAGTCAAACAATAAAAGTGTAATATCCCTTTAAATTTTGTACCTGGGGGGTGTCTATAGTATGCCTGTAAAGGGGTGCATGTTTCCCGTGTTTAGAACAGTCTGACAGCAAAATGACATTTCGAAGGAAAAAACCCATTTAAAACTACCCGCGGCTATTGCATTACCGACAATACACATAGAAGTTCATTGATAAAAACGGCATGGGAATTCCCCACAGGGGAACCCCGAACCAAAATTTAAAAAAAAAATGACATGGGAGTCCCCCTAAATTCCATACCAGGCCCTTCAGGTCTGGTATGGATATTAAGGGGAACCCCGGCCAAAATTAAAAATAAAAATGACGTGGGGTTCCCCCTGAATTCCATACCAGACCCTTCAGGTCTGGTATGGATTTTAAGGGGAACCCCGCGCCAAAAAAAAAAAAAAAACGGCATGGGTTCCCCCCAAAATTCCATACCAGACCCTTATCCAAGCACGCAACCTGGCAGGCCACAGGAAAAGAGGGGGGACGAGAGTGCGGCCCCCCCTCCTGAACCGTACCAGGCCACATGCCCTCAACGTTGGGAGGGTGCTTTGGGGTAGCCCCCCAAAACACCTTGTCCCCATGTTGATGAGGACAAGGGCCTCATCCCCACAACCCTGGCCGGTGGTTGTGGGGGTCTGCATGCGGGGGGCTTATCGGAATCTGGAAGCCCCCTTTAACAAGGGGACCCCCAGATCCCGGCCCCCCCCTGTGTGAAATGGTAAGGGGGTACTTACCCCTACCATTTTACTAAAAAACTGTCAAAAATGTTAAAAATGACAAGAGACAGTTTTTGACAATTCTTTATTTAAATGCTTCTTCTTTCTTCCTTCATTTTCTTCTTCTTCTGGTTCTTCTGGCTCTTCTGGTTCTTCCTCCGACGTTCTCGTCCAGCATCTCCTCCGTGGCATCTTCTATCTTCTTCTGCTCGGGCCGCTCTGAACTCATGGCATGGGGGGAGGCTCCCGCTCTTCTCTTCATCTTCTTCTTCATCCTCTTCTCTTCTTCCTTCTTCTCTTCTTCTTTTCTTCTTTTCTTCTCTTCTTCTCTTCTTCATTTTCTTCTCCGGGCCGTTCCGCACCCATGCTCCTGCTGTGTGACGGCGTCTCCTCGTCTGACGGTTCTTAAATAATGGGGGGCGGGGCCCCCCTCTGACGCACTGAACATGACGGGACTTCTCTGTGGCATTCCCCGTGATGTCACAGGGAAGTCCCGTCAAGTCACCGTGCGTCAGTGGCCCCACCCCCCGTTATTTAAGAACCGTCAGACGAGGAGACACCATCACACAGCGGGAGCCTCCCTCCATGCTAGAATGGGTGCGGAGTGGCCCGGAGAAGAAAATGAAGAAGAGAAGAAGAGAAGAAGGAAGAAGAGAAGAGGATGAAGAAGAAGATGAAGAGAAGAGCAGGAGCCTTCCCCCATGCCATGGGTGCGAAGCGGCCTGAGGAGAAGAAGATAGAAGACGCCGCGGAGGAGATGCTGGACAAGAACGCCGGAGGAAGAACCAGAAGAGCCAGAAGAACCAGAAGAAGAAGATGAAGGAAGATAGAAGCCGCGGAGGAGATGCTGGACAAGAACCAGAAGAGCCAGAAGAGCCAGGAGAAGATGAAGGAAGATAGAAGAAAGAAGAAGCATTTAAATAAAGGAATTGTCAAAAACTGTCTCTTGTCATTTTTAACATTTTTGACAGTTTTTTAGTGAAATGGTAGGGGTAAGTACCCCCTTACCATTTCACACAGGGGGGGCCAGGATCTGGGGGTCCCCTTGTTAAAGGGGACTTCCAGATTCCGAGAAGCCCCCTGCCCACAGACCCCCACAATCACCGGCCAGGGTTGTGGGGTTGAGGCCCTTGTCCTCATCAACATGGGGACAAGGTGTTTTGGGGGGCTACCCCAAAGCACCCTCCCAATGTTGAGGGCATGTGGCCTGGTACGGTTCAGGAGAGGGCCTGCACTCTTGTCCCCCCCTCTTTTTCTGTGGCCTGCCAGGTTGCGTGCTCGGATAAGGATCTGGTATGGATTTTTGGGGGGACCCCACGCCGTTTTTTTTTTTTTTTGGCGCGGGGTTCCCCTTAAAATCCATAACAGACCTGAAGGGTCTGGTATGGAATTTAGGGGGAACCCCACGTCATTTTTATTTTTAATTTTGGCCGGGGTTCCCCTTAATATCCATACCAGACCTGAAGGGCCTAGTATGGAATTTAGGGGGACTCCCACGTCATTTTTTTCAAAAATTTTTGTTCGGGGTTCCCCTGTGGGGAATTCCCATGCCGTTTTTATCAATGAACTTCTATGTGTATTGTCGGCAATGCAATAGCCGCGAGTAGTTATAAATGGGTTTTTTCCTTTGAAATGTAATTTTGCTGTCAGACTGTTCTAAACACGGGAAACATGCGCCCCTTTACAGGCACACTATAGACACCCCCCAGCTACGAAATTTAAAGGGATATTACACTTTTATTGTTTGACTTTAAGCATTATTAAAATCACTGCTCCTGAAAAAATGTCAGTTTTTAAAACTTTTTTTGCATTGATCCATGCCCCCTGGGGCAGGACCCAGGTCCCCAAACACTTTTTATGACAATAACTTGCATATAAGCCTTTAAAATTAGCACTTTTGATTATTCATGTTCGTGTCCCATAGACTTTAACGGTGTTCGCGTGTTTGAGCGAACTTTTTTCCTGTTTGCATGTTCTGGTGCGAACCGAACAGGGGGGTGTTCGGCTCATCCCTAATCCTGAGTAATTATCCTCTTCCTCCTCAATGATCACGCTGATAGCTTGTAAGAACATTTTTGGTTCTGGGCGTCGCCACCAGTGCCTAAGGCCCAATTTTTCAGCCCCTGTTTAACAGGGGCATGTAATTACAATTTTTGATGCAATACTTTGCAGCAGAGCTCGTTCCTGCGTTCCAACTAGAGTATCTGTGAGGGGTTGCATTGTTGTGGCACCAGCACCAGTGTCTAAGGCCTAATTTTTCAGCCCCTGTTTGCAGGTAATTTCTTGCTCTTACAGATAGATCTCCTTACCCGGATGAAGCGGGCTTCGGCAGACGTTCCTTGCCCTCCAGGGGTCACATTGGCGTGACCCCTGGAGGGCTACTGTGGACCAAGAACAAGGTAGTTGTACCAGAAAATGTTTGTGTAATCTTGTTAAGTCTGTGCCCTGATCACCCCCTTGCAGGACATTTCGGAGTCCACAAGACACTCCACCGCCTGAGACATACATTCTGGTGGCCAGACCTGGAAGACACCTGCAGAAGGTATGTGAACTCTTGTATAGTCTACACCTGCAGTAAAAGCCCTAAAAACCAAGTCTGGGGTCTACTCCGATCTCTGCCAGTTCCTGACAGGCCGTGGAGTATGATCACAATGGACTGCATTGTGGAACTTCCACCGTCAGAAGGGTGCACGGCCATCTTCGTGGTGGTTGACCAACTGTCCAAGATGGCCCACTTTGTGCCATCAAAGGGCATCCCTTCAGCCATGGCGACGGCCAGGGTATTCATCAAAGAGGTTGTGAGGCTTCACGGAGTTCCTGTGAACATTGTCTCTGATTGGGGGGTCCAAATCACCTCCCGCTTCTGGAAAGCTCAAGGAAGACCTCAAGATCGAAAGGTCCCTGTCCTCTGATTACCACCCTCAGATCAACGGGCAGATGGAGAGTACCAACCAGATATTGAAGCAGTACATCCGCTGCTTCACCTTCTTCGTTCAAGATATCTGGGTGTTGCTGCTGCAAATGGCGGAATTTGCATATAATAATGCCAGCCACTCTGCCACAGGTCAGTCCCCCTACTTTTATAACTATGGTTTCCACCCTTCCTTTTTGCCTGACTTTATTCCAGATGCTACAGTCCCTGCTGCTCAAAACACAGTGGAGTTTCTTCATCACAACAACAAGTTGCTATAGGAAATGATCCCCAAGGCACTGGCAGCAAACAAAAGCGCCTATGACAGGAAAAAAAGGGGAGAACTGATCCTCCACCCTGGAGACCAGGTATTTCTGGCAACTACTAATCTCAAGTTGGCATGTCCTTCCAAGAAACTGGCACCGAGATTTGTAGGACCATTTCCAGTTAAAAGAAGGTTAAATGATGTCTCATACTGTATGAACTATCTCTGTCCTTCCCTCTGTCCATCCTGTTTTTCATGTTTCTCTTTTAAAATCTGCAGTGCCTGATTCCTTCCTAGACAAAGCCTCCAGACCACCGGAACCTGTGACCATCAATGGCGAAGAGGAATTTGAAGTGGAGGCCATCATGGACTGTACGAGGAGAAGGAATCAGGTACAGTACCTGGTCAAGTGGAAGGGCTATGGCCCAGAGGAGAACTCTTGGGGGGGTTGAACAGGATGGGCACACTAGAGATCTGGTTGATGCCTTTTTCCGTAGCTACCCACAGAAGAAGAATCTATTGGGCACATGGAGGTTGTCATGGATCTTCCACCCGGTGCAGGGGTCACATAAGGGTTAACAATGGTACAGAGTGATTGACGCCAAGCTGCCTTATTTAAACACCTCAGCTGCACAGAGACTTTGCTGTCGAATCTGCAGCTCATACCTGTTCCTGTGTCTACCTGTTCCTGAGAGCCGATCTGTTTCCTGTTTTGACCCGACTTGTTTGACTACGATTGACTTCTGTTATCCTGACCCTGGCTTGCCTTGTGCTTACACTTATCCTAACATTTGACTGATATCCTGTTGCCTTTGTCTGTATACTGTATACATTCTCTGCCTGCCACTTGTGTCTGATTGATCATCTGTTGAACCTAGCTTGTCTGACCACACGTCCAGTGTCTCCACAGCTCTGCATCTTCCAGCTTCCTGTGGTCAGCTCAACAGACAGGAAGCAGGAAACAACTGCTGTTACCTTCTGGTCTACGCTGGGAATTCATCAGCTGCACAAGAGACAATCCAGACACTCTTACACCACTCGGCTCTTGAGGCCACTGTTCATAACATTGGAGGTCCTTGAGCTGGGGTTGTACGCAAGGCCTTCCTGCTACACGCCAGGCTCACCCATCAGGTATGTGACACCTGCAGTCAAGAATTGCCTCTACCTCAAATTCAATGTCCTCACCCACTGGAACAGGTGGTGGTGGTGGGTCTTCTCTTCCTGGAATACGGTCTGAAGAGGCAAGTTTTAGAAGTGACACATGAAAGACCGGGTGGATTTTGTAAGATTGTGGAAGTGTCAATTCAAAGGCCACAGGGATTATCACTATACTTTTCTCAAATGGTCCAATGAATTGGACCCAGCTTCAATGAAGGGCAAGGGAGTTTCAAATTAGCTGTAGATAGCCAGACCCTGTCTCCAACTATCAAAACTGGATTCCACCTCCTCTTCTTATGATAGTGCCAGAAACCATGAATCAGACTGAGACAGAAGTATGCCCCGTACACACGGTCGGATTTTCCGATGGAAAATGTCCGATCGGAGCGTGTTGTCGGAAATTCCGACCGTGTGTGGGCTCCATCGGACATTTTCCATCGGATTTTCTGACACACAAAGTTGGAGAGCAGGAGATAAAATTTTCCGACAACAAAATCTGTTGTCGGATATTCCGATCGTGTGTACACAAATCTGACGGACAAAGTGCCACGCATGCTCAGAATAAATGAAGAGATGAAAGCTATTGGCCACTGCCCCGTTTATAGTCCCGACGTACGTGTTTTACGTCACCGCATTTAGAACGATCGGATTTTCCGACAACTTTGTGCGACCGTGTGTAGACAAAACAAGTTTGAGCCAACATCCGTCGGAAAAAATCCTAGGATTTTGTTGTCGGAATGTCCGAACAAAGTCCGACCGTGTGTACGCCCTAGTACAGTTAAATCATGTTTAATAGTAATAATAGTCAAAACATAGCCAGAATCCAGGAACCAGAATGGATAGTCAGAAAAGCCAAAATGTCAGAGAGCCAGAGATGAGCGCAGTAGAACAGTAAGCAGGATCTGGAGTCAGAAGGAATGTCAGCCAAGCAAGTCTTTAACAGGAACACAGGAGAATGTGTCAGGTCACCTGAGTCCAGGTGACAGATGCACCCCATTGGGGACAGGAGTGCACCGCAAGGTAGTGGACCCTAGGGCTGACTGCTGCGAATGGAATTCTGGGTGGTTCAAGAAGGCAGGTCCACTAAAGCAACAATACAGATTCCACTGGGAGCTAGAGCATAAGATTCCCCAGGGTGCCGAGTCTAAGAGCCAGCAGGTGTTCACCAGAGCCTCTACTGGTGAGGATGGACTGCGCTGCAACTGGCTCCAGGTTGCAGCCTCCAGGACCTCGCAGCTCATGCTCAACGTAGGCTACAGGAGGACAGAGAGGAAGCAGCAGTCCAGGACAACAAGGGATAGCAAGGAGATAAGCCAAAGATCAGGGCAACTAGCAGACAGGAATAGACAGAGAACATGCCAAAAGGTCAGGGTCACAAGCAAGCAGGAATAGTCAAGAACAAGCCAAGATCGGTAAACAGTAACAGACGTAGGACACAGAGCAATGAGCACATGGAAGCCAAATCACAATAGTTGATCAGGAGGGCTGGCTTGCAGTGCACAGGTTAATATAGAGTTCACTGATAGGGGCTGGGGTGGAGCCATGCTTTGAGGAGAGATTATTTAATGTGAGAGTGGCTGGCCTCTAAAGGTGAACACTTGGAGGAGAGCTAAGCTGACAGATAACCATTACTGCATAACCATGACAGTACCCCCCTCTTATGAGGCCTCCCCCTCCCCTGCCTAGGCCCAGGCTTAAAGGGAAACTTCAGATGAAACCTCCTCAACAGACGAGGCGCAAAGACCTCAGATGCAGTGATCCAAGACCTCTCCTCAGGACCAAACCCTTTCCAATGTACGAGGTACTGAAGAATTCCTTTACGAAGCCGGAAATCCAGAACTTGACTAACATAGTACTTTAGATTATCCTCACAGACCGGAACTGAGGTAGTTAAAGGACGAGAGGACTTATTGAGGACTAAAGGCTTTTTAAGAATGAGTAAGGGCATGAGAAGACCATCAGGAGTCTGAACAGGGTCCCCCAGACCCTTAAAGATGAGCTAGACATCCAGCACAGGACTAGGGATGAGCCGAACACCCCCCGGTTCAGTTCGCACCAGAACCTGCGAACAGACTGAAAGTTTGCGCAAACTTTAGAACCCCATTAAAGTCTATGGGACTCGAACGTTCAAAATCAAAAATGCTAATTTTAAAGGCTAATATGCAAGTTATTGTCCTAAAAAGGGTTTGGGGACCCGGGCCCTGCCCCAGGGGACATGTATCAATGCAAAGAAAAGCTTTTAAAACAGCCATCTTTTCGGGAGCAGTGATTTTAATGATGCTTAAAGTGAAAAAAAAGTGAAATATTCCTTTAAATATCGTACCTGGGGGTTGTCTATAGTATGCCTGTAAAGTGGCGCGTATTTCCCGTGCTTAGAACAGTCCCTGCACAAAATGATATTTTTAAAGGAATAAAAGTCATTTAAAACTGCTTGCGGCTTTAATGTAATGTTGGGTCCTGGCAATATGGATGAAAATCAGTGAGACAAACAGCATAGATACCCCCCACACCCCAGTCCATTACCTGGCCCTTTGGGTCTCGTATGGATATTAAGGGGAACCCCGCACCTAAATTTAAAAAAGGAAAGGCGTGGGTCCCCCAGGCCCTATATACTCTGAACAGCAGAGGCGGTGCAAACAAGACAGGGACTGTAGGTTTCTTGTTAAGTAGAATCTGTTTGTAATTTGGAACTGGTACATTTTTAAAGTGTAGCTCAAGCCAAAAAATCTATTTTTAAGCTTTTTGGAAAACATATGGAAGGGTTATCACCCCTGTAACATTTGTTTTGCTGTCTGTGCACCTCTTCAGAAGATTTCACCTCACTTTCTGTCCCAATGACAATTTTTTTTTGAAAATTTGGGTTTTTTATTGAAACAAGGATTGGTGATAAAGCATCAGTGAAGAGGAGACACGTTTTTCCCATATTAACTCTTACAGGAGAGAATTTCCCTTCCTAGGGGTAGATTTCATCTCACTTCCTGTTGTCTCCTTCCATTTGCAAGTAGGAGTCGTTTGTAAGTTGGAAGTTTGAAGGTAGGGGCCTGCCCCATATACTCTGCAGAAATTGGGGCCTTAGGTGTTGTTGTTGCCACAACACTGTAAGCCCTCACAGTTACTCTTGGTGGGCGCAGGAATGGGCCGTGCTGTGAATTATTATATCAAATTTGTAATGACATGCCATTGTTGAACAGTGGTAGAAAAATTGGGCCTTTGTTGGTGGTGGTGCTGGTGCCACAACACTGTAAGTCCTCAAAGTTACTCTTGGTGGGCGCTGGAACGGGCCCTGCTGCAAAGTATTGCATCAAAAATTGTAATTACACGCCCCTGTTAAACAGGGGCAGAAAAATTGGGCCTTGGCCACTGGTGGCGGTGCCCAGAACCTAAAATGTTCTTACAAGCTATCAGCATGAAAATTGAGGAGGAAGAGGATTGTGACTCAGCATTACAGGATAGTCACTCAGCATCAGCATAGGGAGTCTTGAAGGTATCTCACATTAAAAAAAAATCAATCGGTTACATCGGCATCAGGTGCTTGGTAGCTGGTGATCCAAGACTGATTCATTTTTATGAAGGTCAGTCAATCGACCGATTCCGTGGACAGGCGCACCCTGTGATCGATTACAAAGCCTCCAGCAGCACTGAATGTGCGTTCCGAAAGAACGCTGGATGCAGGACAGGCCAGTAGCTCAATTGCACACTGTGCAAACTCTGGTCAGTCAATCGACCGATTCCGTGGACAGGCGCACCCTGTGATCGATTACAAAGCCTCCAGCAGCACTGAATGTGCGTTCCGAAAGAATGCTGGATGAAGGACAGGCCAGTAGCTCAATTGCATACTGTGCAAACTCTGGCCAGTGATCCATCCTCAAGACCCAGTAACTCAGAAGATTTTCGGTGGGAAAGGTGTCCAAGTCTTGCCCCTAGGTAATCCTGCACCATGTGAATCAGACCCAGGCGATGGTTGCTGGAACCAATCAGACCCTGGGGCGGCAGATTAAAAAATTGTCTGAATGCATCAGTCAGACGACCACCTTCTCCACCGCTCCTTCTGTGACTGACCTAAGCCTTAGCAACACGTTGTCCAGGAGGACCAGGAAATTGTAACCTCCCAGGCTCTGGAAATGCATTCCACAAACCTTTCTGCAAGGCCTCCCGAAGATGTTTCATCCTCTGCTCCCTCTGCGACGGCAAGATAAGGTCCGAAACCTTACCCTTGTGACGTGGATCAAGGAGGGTTGCCAGCCAGTAATCATCCCTCCCTTGATACCACGAATACGATGATCCTTAAGCAGGCTTTGCAGGATCAGGGAGGCCATGCAGCGTAGGTTTGCTGAGGCATTCGGTCCAGAGTCCTCTGGGTCACTAAGGAGGACACCACCGCCACCTCCTCCGAGCCGCATACAAGTCCATGGGTTTCTTGGGACTGTAAATGATCCCTTGAAGACTACTGCTAATGCTGAGTGCCAGGCTCCACCTCCATGCTGACACAATCCTCCTTCTCCTCCTTGTCCTCTTCCTGTGTGATCGGAGGGCATGCAGGAACACTGTCTGGATAAAAGGGGCCTTGAGAGGTAAGGAAGTCCTCCTCTTCCTCCCTCTGTTCTGCCTCAAGTGCCCTGTCCATTATTCCATGCAGCGTATGCTCCAAAAGGTGGACAAGAGGGATAGTTTTACTGATGCATGCATTGTCACTGCTCACCATCCTCGTGGCCTCCTCAAATGGTGACAGGACAGTGCATTCATCCCTGATCATAGCCCACTGGCGTGGGGAAAAAAAACAAGGTCCCCTGACCCTGTCCTGGTGCCATAGTCGCATAGGTACTCATTAATGGCCCTCTGCTGTGTGTGCAGCTGCTGCAGCATGGCCAACTTTGAGTTCCACCTGGTGGGCATGTCACAGATTAGGCGGTTCTTGGGCAGGTTAAATTCCTTTTGGAGGTCAGCCAGCTGAGCACTGGCATTATATGACCTGCGGAAATGCACACAGACTTTCCTGGCCTGCCTCAGGACATCCTGTAAGCCCGGGTATTACTGAAGGGACTTTTGATTTACAAGTATGGCAAACTTTTCTGCACGATTATGGCCCACTACTGTGCAGTGAAGAACGTGGAGAATAGCTTGCACATGGGAGACAGAAGCTAAAGTAGCAAATCATACTGGCTTGATGGAGATATTTAATAAAAGTACTGCCCAAATTTACTACGCTTGGCCAGAAGACTCTGTATAGGAGGACCCCCCACCTTATGTGGCTGCCAGTATGGCTTTAAGGGGTCCATTCACAAAAGCAAAAGAATTAGATTACATGGAACCCACAAAAGATGAGCTATGCAATATAGTAGAGAGCAGAGGTTTAACAGCCCCATATCAACCTACAAAGAGGATTTTGGCTCGTATCCTAGAAACAGATGATTGGCATAAATCAAAAGGCACATATGCAAAACTAGATTTCTCTGAACTTAAGGCTTTGGCCAGAGAAAAAGAGATAGAGTCTGAACTTCCGGAGCAAACCATAATTTCCAAATTGTGGCAGCAAGATGAAGAGAGAAGGAAGGGAGATGCCAGCCCTTCTGCCCTTACATAGAGCAATCTGTTGCAGTTTATCCTGTCAGAACCCAATTAGTTTTTGAAGGTAATGCTGTTAACAGTGTGTCTCAAATTAAATGGCATGTACCTTTTATTCCCCAAGATATGAGAGCCATATTAGAGGCATTGGAAGATCCTCGAAAGAATCCAATTGGGTTTGCAAACAAACTTAGCGCTGCACAGGAAGCATATGAGGCTTCTGCTACTGACATTCATCAGCTTCTTATTAAAGCAGTGGGAAGCAACATGTCTGGCTATATACTTAAAGAATGTGGTATAGACGTCAAAAATCTAGGTAAGATGGTTAGTGGACGGGAGGTTTGTGAGGAATTGAAGGAAAAATTGCCCCAAATATATGGACAAACCAGACATGCTGAATTTATGAATGCTAAGCAAGGGGAAGAGGAAGCCGCAGGGGCTTATTGGAGGCGGTTAAGCACTATGGCTGAGGAAGCAGGCTTCAAAATAGAGGAAGAGAAGGTGGGAGAAACTGCAAGTCCATCTACACAACTGGTGAAACAAAGGTTTCTTGATGGTTTAATACCCCAGTTGAAAGAAAATTTGTTCACAGCAAGGCCTGAGGCAGGCAATATGTCTATTCGAGACAGAGGATGCACTGTGCAGAGGATGCACTACACTAACTGTAAATACTGCAGCTGCCTGCAGTACTAATAGGATCAGAAGAACACCACCAATTTTCTTCAGGTAGCTTTAGGTGCACACTGTGCAGAGGACGCACTACACTAACTGTAAATCCTGCAGCTGCCTGCGGTACTAATAGGATCAGAAGAACACCACCAATTTTCTTTAGGTAGCTTTAGGTGCACACTGTGCAGAGGAGGCACTACACTAACTTTAAATATCGCAGCTGCCTGCGGTACTAATAGGATCAGAAGAACACCGCCGATTTACTTTAGGTAGCTTTATGTGCACACTGTGCAGAGAATTCACTACACTAACTGTAAATACTGCAGCTGCCTGCGGTACCAATAGGATCCGAAGAACACCACCAATTTTCTTCAGGTAGCTTTAGGTGCACACTGTGCCGAGGACACACTACACTAACTTGTAAATACTGCAGCTGCCTGCGGTACTAATAGGATCAGAAGAACACCACCAATTTTCTTCAGGTAGCTTTAGGTGCACACTGTGCAGAGGACACACTACACTAACTTGTAAATACTGCAGCTGCCTGCGGTACTAATAGGATCAGGAGAACACCACCAATTTTCTTCAGGTAGCTTTAGGTGCACACTGTGCAGAGGACACACTACACTAACTGTAAATACTGCAGCTGCCTGCGGTACTAATAGGATCAGAAGAAGACCACCAATTTTTTTAAGGTAGCTTTAGGTGCACACTGTGCAGAGAACGCACTACACTAACTGTAAATACTGCAGCTGCCTGCGGTACTAATAGGATCAGAAGAACACCACCAATTTTCTTCAGGTAGCTTTACGTGCACACTGTGCAGAGGACGCACTACACTAACTGTAAATACTGCAGCTGCCTGCGGTACTAATAGGATCAGAAGAACACCACCAATTTTCTTCAGGTAGCTTTAGGTGCACACTGTGCTGAGGATACACTACACTAACTTGTAATTACTGCAGCTGCCTGTGGTACTAATAGGATCAGAAGAACACCACCAATTTTCTTCAGGTAGCTTTAGGTGCACACTGTGCAGAGGACACAGTACACTAACTGTAAATACTGTAGCTGCCTGCCTGTGGTATTAATAGGATCAGAACAACAGCAATTGTCTTCAGGTAGCTTTAGGTGCACACTGTGCAGAGGACGCAGTACGCTAACTGTAAATACTGCAGCTGCCTGCCTGTGGTACTAATAGGATCAGAAGAACACCACCAATTTTCTTCAGGCAGCTATAGGTGCACACTGTGTAGAGGACACACTACACTAAATTGTAAATACTGCAGCTGCCTGTAGTACTAATAGGATCAGAAGAACACCACCAATTTTCTTCAGGTAGCTTTAGGTGCACACTGTGCAGAGGACACAGTACACTAACTGTAAATACTGTAGCTGCCTGCCTGTGGTATTAATAGGTTCAGAACAACAGCAATTGTCTTCAGGTAGCTTTAGGTGCACACTGTTCAGAGGACGCAGTACACTAACTGTAAATACTGCAGCTGCCTGCGGTACTAATAGGATCAGAAGAACACCACCAATTTTCTTCAGGTAGCTTTAGGTGTACACTGTGAAGAGGACGCACTACACTAACTGTAAATACTGCAGCTGCCTGCGTTACTAATAAGATCAGAACACCACCAATTTTCTTCAGGTAGCTTTAGGTGCACACTGTGCAGAGGACACAGTACACTAACTGTAAATACTGCTGCTAACTGACTCACCTTCCTACTCTATCTAACTTAAATCAAATGACACTGTCTCTCTGTCTAACTCTCCGCCCCTGCCGCAACACACTACACAAGGCCACCACGCAGGCGGCCTTATATAGTGTGGGGCGCGTACTAAACCCCCTGAGCCATACTTGGCTCAGGCTCAGGTTCACAGGTGGGCTCCTCATCTAGAGTGCCACATGACCTAGAGAGTGCATCAGCCCAACTATTGCAGGACACACCCCAGAAATCACTATATGCAGTGGGAAGAGCAGAAGATACTGGGATAGTGGCAACAGGACGTTTCCCTTTTGGGGCAACCTTGAGTAGGCAGGATGAGGAACAGGAGGAACCCCAAGCCAAGATCTGTCCAGCAGTCCAGTCAACGTGTGGAGAATTGAGCCGTAACCAAGGAAGACCTAAAACGATAGGAGAGGAGGCCTTAGGTAAGATAAGGAAGGATTTCCACTCCTGGTGGAGTGTCGCTACTGACATCTTAACAGGGAGGGTCTGGAAGCGGATAGGGCCCCCTGGGAGAACAGTGCCATCAATCGCCAAGACCACCAATGGCATTGTGAGGGGCAAAAGGGTAAGTCTCATGGAGGATGCAGTTCCCCAGTCCATGAAATTGCCAGCGGCTCCAAAGTCGAGATATGCCGGGACTGAATGAAAGGAAGCGTCGACATGAAGGAACACAGAAAGAAGACGAGAAGGTGAAGGTGATATTTCAGGGTCCAAAACGCCACCTTCCAGATGTATTAGCCCCGAGCGTTTATCCAGACGAAGAGAGCAAGTGTCACGAAAATGAGCTTTGGCCCCACAATAGAGGCACAGGCCCAGAAATCTGCGCTTAGCATGTTCTTCAGTAGATAGCTTGGTCCAGCCCAGCTACATAGGTTCCTCAGTTGGCAGGAGGTGCTCCTGGGGTCAAAGAGAGGGAACAGGGAGCTCAGGCTGCCTAAAGAATGGGGAGTGCTGGCGTCTTTTTTCCAGGGTCCTCTCCTGAAAGTGAATATCAATCTGGTTACACTTGGTGATGAAACCATCCAGATCAGCAGGGATAGCTCTTCCTGCTAATTCATCCCTTACTCTATCAGAGAGGCAACGTAAAAGGTTGCAACTAAGGCCTCATTATTCCAGCTCAGCTCAGCAGTCAAAGTACGAAAATGAAGAGTGTACTGTCCCACAGAAGCGGACTCTTGACGGAGACGTAAAAGGCCACTGGCCGCTGCCTGCTGAGGAGACACGACCGAGTACCTCAAAGATATTCTGAAAAAGTTTCAAGAAGTCAGACAGGCTAGATACCACTGGATCATTCAGTTCCCACAGAGGGGAAGCCCAGGCTAACGCCTCGCCGGACAGGAGGGATATAATATAGGCTATCTTTGCCTGATCGGACAGGCAGTTTTGGGGCTGGAGTTCAAAATGAATTCTGCACTGGCTAAGGAACCCCCTACAGGTCTTGGGGTCCCCGGAGAAACGGGACGGAGCTGGCAGTTGTAGTGAATGTGTGGCTGCAACCAGAATAGGTACAGCCGCTGGTTGTACTTGAGGTTGCTGACTCAGAGTTCCCAAGGAGGCCTAAAGCTGCTCAAAGCGGGAAGCCAGATCCTGGAGGAATCGCATCACCTGAGCCTGGTTCGATTCCTGGGTCTCAAGTCTGCGGACTATGCCATGCAATGGAGCATCTGTGGGAAGCGGAAAGTCAGCCGGTTCCATAGCTGATGAAACTGTCAGGTCACCTGAGTCCAGGTGACAGATGCACCCCGTTGGGGACAGAAGTGCACCGCAAGGTAGTGGACCCTACGGCTGACTGCTGCGGATGGAACTCTGGGTTGTTCAGGAAGGCAGGTCCACTAAAGCAAAAACACAGATCCCACTGGGAGCTAGAGCATAAGATTCCCCAGGGCATGGAGTCTAAGAGCCATCAGGTGTTCACCAGAGCCTCTACTAGTGAGGATGGACTGTGCTGCAACTGGCTCCAGGTCGCGGCCCCCAGGGTCTCCCAGCTCACACTCAACGTAGGCTAGAGAAGGACAGAAAGGAAGCAGCAGTCAAAGGACAACAAGGGATAGCAAGGAGATAAGCCAAAGGTCAGGGCGACTACCAGACAGGAATAGACAGAGAACATGCCAAAAGGTCAGGGTCACAAGCAAGCAGGAATAGTCAAGAACAAGCCAAGATCGGTAAACAGTATCAGACGTAGGACACAGAACAATGAACATACGGAAGCCAAATCACAATAGTTGATCAGCAGGGCTGGCTTGCAGAGCACAGGTTATTATAGAGTTCCCTGATAGGGGCTGGGGTGGAGCCATGCTTTGAGGCGAGAATATTTAAGCAGTCAGGTGAGAGTGGCTGGCCTCTAAAGGTGAACACATGGAGGAGAGGTAAGCTGACAGACAAACATTACTGCATAACCATGACAGAACGTCTCTAGTGATGTGACCAAGGCGAAGGCAGAGGTCATCTGGGCTGGACGACTTAAGTAGGCAGGAATGATGAGCAGGATAACAACAACAGGTGAGTCACTGTGGAGAGATAGGAGCTGGCAATTAGCCGACAGCTGAGCGGCCAGCTTTCAGAAGGAAGGGCTGAGGACAGCCCAGATACATAGTACTTTTTATAACCCTCCTGAGCTTTTGAAATGGCCTTCTGAAGAACCTGACAGTTGGTTAGGATGGAGGTTAATCTGTCTTGAACTGCGAGCACAGGAGTTTTATCTGGCAGCATGTCAGGTAGAAAGGAGGGATGGTACACATAGTTGGCCCAGAATGGGGTCTGGTTGGTGGCAGCATAACATGAGTTGTTGTAGGCAAATTCAGTACAGGGTAAAAGAGATACCCAATTATCTTGTGAGAAAGTGGAAAAGCATTGAAGGTATTGTTCCAGGGTTTGGTTGCTTATTCCATCTGGCCAGTGCTTTGGGGGTGGAAGGCTGAGGATAGGCAGACATCAATGTCTAAGGCTCTGCAAAGAGTTTTCCAGAATCTCAAGGTAAATTGTACCCCCCTGTCAGAGACAATGTTTCTAGGCAGGCCATGGAGCCTTACTCTCTCCTTTATAAAGGTGTGGGCTGTGTCTGCGGCCGAGGGAGTGCCCACCATAGGTACAAAATGTGACATTTTAGACAATCGGTCTACAGTTACAAAAATGAAAGTGTATGGAAGGATTACATCAACAGGTTAGTCACTTTTGAGAGATAGGAGCTGGCAATTAGCCGACAGCTGAGCGGCCAGCTCAGAGAAGGAGAGGTTGAGCTCAGCCCTGACAGTACCCTCTCCTCAATGAGCCCTCCCCCTAGGAGGACCACCAGGCTTGAGGGGAAAATGTCTATGGAAATCATGAAGGAGTACCGGGGCATGTACGTCCGAGGATGAGACCCATGAGCGTTCCTCCGGACTGTACCCTTTCCAATGCACCAGGTACTGTATGCGCCCACGGAACCTATGGGAGTCAACAATGGTCCGTACTTCATACTCCTCATGGTTCTCAACCTGTACAGGGTGAAGACAAGGCACTGAGGTGGTAAAGCGGTTTCAGACCAAAGGTTTTAATAAGGAGACATGAAATACATGTGAGATACGCATAATAGAAGGAAGGTCTAAGAGAGGGAACACGAAGTCGGAGGTTGCGAGATGACAGTCAGACCCTGTCCCCAACCTGGTAGGAAGGTGCAGGCGTCTGCGATCAGCATGGCATCTGTACCCATCATTAGCATGTCGCAAAGCCTCCTGGACTTGTCCCCAAGTGGAACAAAGACCACGGATATGCTCCTCTAATGCGGGAATACTCTGCGGAACAAATGAGTCAGGCAACATGGAAGGTTGGAAACCATAGTTCGCTATAAACAGGGACAATCGGGAAGCAGAATTCAAGGCATTATTGTGAGCAAACTCCGCCCACAGTAAGAAGTCTGACCAGTTGCGATAATGGTCAGACGGAATTGCTCTAAGGACTGATTGGCTCGTTCTGCAGCCCCAATAGACTGCGGGTGATACGCAGAGGAGAAAGCAAGCTGAATAGCCAACTGTGAACAATAAGGCTCAACAGAACCGAGACACAAACTGACTACTAGGGATGAGCTTTGAGTTCGAGTTGAACTCATGTTCGACTTGAACATCGGCTGTTCGCCAGTTTGCCGAACAGCGAACAATTTGGGGTGTTCGCGGCAAATTCGAAAGCCGCGACACACCCTTTAAAAGTCTATGGGAGAAATCAAAAGTGCTAATTTTAAAGGCTTATATGCATGGTATTGTCATAAAAAGTGTTTGGGGACCCGGGTACTGCCCCAGGGGACATGTATCAATGCAAAAAGAAGTTTTAAAAATGGCCGTCTTTTCGGGAGCAGTGATTTTAATAATGCTTAAAGTGAAACAATAAAAGTGTAATATTCCTTTAAATTTCGTACCTGGGGGGTGTCTATAGTATGCCTGTAAAGGGGCGCATTTTTCCTGTGCAGTCTGACAGCAAAATTACATTTCAAAGGGAAAAAAACTCATTTAAACTACTTGCGGCTATAATGAATTGTCGGTCCGACAATACACATAAAAGTTCATTGATAAAAACGGCATGGGATTTCCCCACGGGGGAACCCCGAACCAAAATTTTTAAAAAAATGGCGTGGGGGTCCCCTTAAATTCCATACCATGCCCTTCAGTTATGGAGGGCCTGGTATGGCAAATTGTTGTGACAAAGCATCAGCTCTTACATTCTTAGTACTGGGTAAGAATGAGACAATGTAATTGAAACTAGACAAGAAAAGAGCCCATCGCACCCTTCTGGGAGAGAGGCGTTTAGAGAAGAATGTGAGATTCTTATGGTCAGTAAGAATGAGAACCGGCACAGTGGTACCTTCGAGGAGATGTTTCTTTTCTTTCAAGGCTAAAATGATCACTAACAGCTCTCTGTCAACAATCTCTTAATTGCAGTCCGCAGGTGACAATTTCTTGGAATAGTAGCCACAAGGATGCATAGCGCTTTCAGAGGTAGGACGTTGAGACAGAAGGGTGCCAACTCCAGTCTTAGAAGCATCAACCTTAAGGATAAAAGGTAACGTAAGATCAGGATGTGCTAACTAGGGATGAGCTTCGTGTTCGAGTCGAACCCATGTTCGACTCGAACATCGGCTGTTCGGTCGTTCGCCGAATTGCGAACGATATGGGCCGTTCGCGCCAAATTCGTGTGGCGCGTCACGGCCCATAATTCACTGCGGCATCGCAGTGCATTGCTGGCTGATTATTGGCCAAGCATGCACTATGACCCGCATGCTTGGCCAATCACAGCGCCGTCAGTAGAGAGAGCTGTAATTGGCCAAAGCCAGGGTGGCTTTGGCCAATTATGGCTCAGGGGATTTAGTACACACCCCACACTATATAAGGCCGCCTGCACGGCGGCCCTGTGTAGTGTGTGTTCCGGTGTGCTGAGAGATAGAGAGAGAGAGAGACAGTGTCATTTGATTTGAGTTAGATAGATTAGGCAGAACAGTCAGTCAGTTAGCTGCACTTACAGTGTATTGTGTATATATATGCATCCCAGGTGTTGCATATATATATATACACTGTATTCAGTTTAGCTAGATCCGTTCCTGTTATCTTCTATCTAGACTATTTACATTTAGTGCAGTGTGTCCTGCTCACAGTGTTCAGCTAGATCCGTTCCTGCTATTTACATTCAGTGCAGTGCGTCCTGCTCACAGTGTTCAGCTAGATCCGTTCCTGGTATTTACATTTAGTGCAGTGCGTCCTGCTCACAGTGTTCAGCTAGATCCGTTCCTGCTTTTTACATTCAGTGCAGTGCGTCCTGCTCACAGTGTTCAGCTAGATCCGTTCCTGGTATTTACATTTAGTGCAGTGCGTCCTGCTCACAGTGTTCAGCTAGATCCGTTCCTGCTATTTACATTCAGTGCAGTGCGTCCTGCTCACAGTGTTCAGCTAGATCCGTTCCTGCTATTTACATTCAGTGCAGTGCGTCCTGCTCACAGTGTTCAGCTAGATCCGTTCCTGGTATTTACATTTAGTGCAGTGCGTCCTGCTCACAGTGTTCAGCTAGATCCGTTCCTGCTATTTACATTCAGTGCAGTGCGTCCTGCTCACAGTGTTCAGCTAGATCCGTTCCTGCTATTTACATTTAGTGCAGTGCGTCCTGCTCACAGTGTTCAGCTAGATCCGTTCCTGCTATTTACATTCAGTGCAGTGCGTCCTGCTCACAGTGTTCAGCTAGATCCGTTCCTGCTATTTACATTCAGTGCAGTGCGTCCTGCTCACAGTGTTCAGCTAGATCCGTTCCTGGTATTTACATTTAGTGCAGTGCGTCCTGCTCACAGTGTTCAGCTAGATCCGTTCCTGCTATTTACATTCAGTGCAGTGCGTCCTGCTCACAGTGTTCAGCTAGATCCGTTCCTGGTATTTACATTTAGTGCAGTGCGTCCTGCTCACAGTGTTCAGCTAGATCCGTTCCTGGTATTTACATTTAGTGCAGTGCGTCCTGCTCACAGTGTTCAGCTAGATCCGTTCCTGCTATTTACATTCAGTGCAGTGCGTCCTGCTCACAGTGTTCAGCTAGATCCGTTCCTGCTATATACATTTAGTGCAGTACGTCCTGCTCACAGTGTTCAGCTAGATCCGTTCCTGTTATCTTCCTACTGACAGGCAGGCTTGTCTGGTTACAGTATATAAAGCTACCTTAAGAAAATTACAGGTGTTCTTTTTGATCCTATTAGTACCACGGTCAGGCAGCTAGACTATTTACATTTAGTACAGTGCGTCCTGCTCACAGTGTTCAGCTAGATCCGTTCCTGTTATCTTCCTACTGACAGGCAGGCTTGTCTGGTTACAGTATATAAAGCTACCTTAAGAAAATTACAGGTGTTCTATCCCAGCTTAGTGCAGCTACAGGCCATTAGTATGTCTGGAAGGCCAAGAAGGAGAGGCAGACAGTCACAAGCCAATAAGAGAGGGCAAGCAGGCTCTGTGTCTAGTGCTGGTCGTGGAGACGGTGCATCCTCATCAGCACGTGGCCATGGGACACGCTTGGCCTTTTTTTCGGCAGCTGGCCGTGTTGAGCCGCAACATGCGGAAGACTTGGTCGAGTGGATGACCAAGCCGTCCTCATCCTCCTCATCCTCTCTCACCCATGCCCAGGGTGCTTTGTCTGGCAAACCAGCGGCCTCTTCCCTCAGCTCAATGTCATCAGTGACTCCTTCCCTAGCTCCACCATGTCCTCATGAGGATTCCCTCGAACTGTTTGACCACAGTGTTGGGTACATGCTCCAGGAGGATGCCCAGCGTTTGGAAGGCTCTGATGATGATACTGAGCTCAATGAAGGCAGTAACATGAGCACGGACAGAGGGGGTGCCCAAGAAGGACAGCAATCTGGCAGTCATGCTCCCCCTGCTGCAGCATACTGCCAGGTTTGCTCCAGTGATGAGGAGGGAGGGGATGATGAGGTCACTGACTCAACGTGGGTGCCTGATAGGAGAGAGGAGGAGGAGGAGGAGGAGGAGGAGGTGGCACATCACCAACTAGGCAGGATGCCCTCCAGGGGCCAGCCTAAGGGCAGCACATTGACTGCATCACACCCCAAAGCTCCACATGTGCAGGGCGCTGCAGTCTCTGCGCGTTATTCAAAAAGTTCTTTGGTGTGGGCCTTTTTTGAGACGAGTGCATCAGATCGCACCGCTGCTATTTGCAACATATGTCTCAAGCGTATCTCGCGTGGCCAAAACATCTCCCGCTTGGGTACCACATGCTTGACCAGACATATGTTGACCTGCCATGCAGTTCGTTGGCAAGCGTATCTAAAAGACCCACACCAAAGAACAAAGACGATCTCTCCTTGCTCCTCATCAGCTGAGATTTCCAACCCCACTAGACCTTCAGTCCTCTCTGAGACCTGCAGTGAGAGGAATGAAGGTGTAGAATTAGGTGTGTCACAGCCAAGTACTTGTGGGCAATCTGCTTTTGGTACACCGACGTCAGATTGTACCAGGCAAATTTCCCTGCCCCAGCTGCTGCACCGCCGAAAGAAGTTTGCTCCCAGCCATCCACATGCCCAGCGGTTGAATGCTAGCTTGGCAAAATTGCTAGCACTTCAACTGCTGCCTTTTCAGTTGGTAGACTCTGCCCCCTTCCGTGAGTTTGTGGAATGTGCGGTTCCTCAGTGGCAGGTACCCAAACGCCACTTTTTCTCACGGAAGGCGATTCCGGCTCTCTACCGGCATGTGGAAGGCAATGTCCATGCCTCGCTGGACAGGGCGGTCAGCGGTAAGGTGCATATTACCGCTGACTCATGGTCCAGCAGGCATGGACAGGGACGTTACTTAAGTTTCACGGCGCATTGGGTGACTCTGCTGGCAGCTGGGAAGGATGCAGGACAAGGTGCAGTAGTGTTGGAGGTTGTTCCGCCACCACGCCTCCAAAATGCTGATTGTGACACACCTCTCTCCTCCACCCCCTCCTCTTCTTCTTCCTCCATGGCCTCTTCCTCGGAACCAGCGGTGCTCCGTAGGCGTTCAAGGGGCTACGCAAGTACGCAGGCCAAAAGATGCCATGCGGTGCTTGAGCTGGTGTGCTTGGGGGACAGGAGCCACACTGGGGCAGAGGTTCTGTCAGCTCTGCAGGGGCAGGTTCAGAGGTGGTTGACGCCACGCCAACTTAAGGCAGGAATGGTGGTTTGCGACAATGGCACCAACCTCCTCTCTGCCCTCCGACAGGGACAACTGACCCATGTGCCCTGTTTGGCTCACGTCCTTAACTTTGTGGTGCAGCGGTTCTTGGGCAGGTACCCGGGCTTACAGGATGTCCTGAGGCAGGCCAGGAAAGTCTCTGTGCATTTCCGCCGGTCATATAATGCCAGTGCTTGGCTGACGGACCTCCAAAAGGAGTTTAACCTGCCCAAGAACCGCCTAATCTGTGACATGCCCACCAGGTGGAACTCGACGTTGGCCATGCTGCAGCGGCTGCACACGCAGCAGAGGGCCATCAATGAGTACCTGTGCGACTATGGCACCAGGACAGGGTCAGGGGACCTTGGTTTTTTTTCCCCACGCCAGTGGGCCATGATCAGGGATGCATGCACTGTCCTGTCACCATTCGAGGAGGCCACGAGGATGGTGAGCACTGACAGTGCATGCATCAGTGACACTGTCCCCCTTGTCCACCTGTTGGAGCACACGCTGCGTGGAATAATGGACAGGGCACTTGAGGCAGAACAGAGGCAGGAAGAGGAGGACTTCCTTAGCTCTCAAGGCCCCCTTTATCCAGACAGTGTTCCTGCGTGCCCGCCGATCACACAGGAAGAGGACGAGGAGGAGGAGGAGGAGGAGGAGGAAGATTGTGTCAGTATGGAGGTGGAGCCTGGCACTCAGCATCAGCAGTCTTTAAGGGATCAGTCCCAAGGAACACATGGACTTGTACGTGGCTGGGAGGAGGTGGCTGCGGACGTTGTTGTCCTTAGTGACCCAGAGGACTCCGGACCGAATGCCTCAGCAAACCTACGCTGCATGGCCTCCCTGATCCTGCAAAGCCTGCGTAAGGATCCTCGTATTCGTGGTATCAAGGAGAAGGACCAATACTGGCTGGCAACCCTCCTTGATCCACGTTACAAGGGTAAGGTTGCGGACCTTATCTTGCCATCGCAGAGGGAGCAGAGGATGAAACATCTTCGGGAGGCCTTGCAGAAAGGTCTGTGCAACGCGTTCCCAGAGACTGGGAGGTTACAAACTCCTGTTTCTGGACAACGTGTTGCTGAGGCTTCGGTCAGTCAAAGAAGGAGCGGTGGAGAAGGTGGCCGTCTGACCGATGCGTTCAGACAATTTTTTGGTCCGCAGCCCCAAGGTATGATCGGTTCCAGCAACCATCGCCAGCGTCTGTTTTACATGGTGCAGGAATACCTAGGGGCAAGATCAGACTTGGACACCTTTCCCACCGAAAATCCTCTGGGTTACTGGGTCTTGAGGATGGATCACTGGCCAGAGCTTGCACAGTATGCAATTGAGCTACTGGCCTGTCCTGCATCCAGCGTTCTTTCGGAACGCACATTCAGTGCTGCTGGAGGCGTGGTAACCGATCACAGGGTGCGTCTGTCCACCGACTCGGTCGATCGGCTGACCTTCATAAAAATGAATCAGTCTTGGATCACCACCAGCTACCAAGCACCTGATGCAGATGTAACCGAATAATTTTTTTTGAAATCTCAGATCCCTTCAAAGACTGCCTATGCTGATGCTGAGTGACTATCCCTGAGTAATTATCCTCTTCCTCCTCAATCATCACGCTGATAGCTTGTAAGAACATTTTTGGTTCTGGGCACCACCACCAGTGCCTAAGGCACAATTTTTCAGCCCCTGTTTAACAGGGGCGTGTAATTACAATTTTTGATGTAATACTTTGCAGCAGGGCTCGTTCCTGCATTCCAACTAGAGTGTCTGTGAGGGGTTGCAGTGTTGTGGCACCAGCACCAGTGCCTAAGACCCAATTTTTCAGCCCCTGTCTAACAGGGGCGTGTAATTACAATTTTTGATGCAATACTTTGCAGCAGGGCTTGTTCCTGCGTTTCAACTAGAGTGTCTGTGAGGGGTTGCAGTGTTGTGGCACCAGCACCAGTGCCTAAGACCCAATTTTTCTGCCCCTGTCTAACAGGGGCGTGTAATTACAATTTTTGATGCAATACTTTGCAGCAGGGCTCGTTCCTGCGTTCCAACTAGAGTGTCTGTGAGGGGTTGCAGTGTTGTGGCACCAGCACCAGTGCCTAAGGCCCAATTTTTCTGCCCCTGTCTAACAGGGGCGTGTAATTACAATTTTTGATGCAATACTTTGCAGCAGGGCTCGTTCCTGCGTTCCAACTAGAGTGTCTGTGAGGGGTTGCAGTGTTGTGGCACCAGCACCAGTGCCTAAGGCCTAATTTTTCAGCTCCTGTTCAACAGGGGCATGTAATTACAATTCTTGATCTAATATTTCACAGCAGGGCCCTGTGAGGGCTTACAGTGTTTTGGCCACAGCAACACCTAAGGCCCAAATTTCTGCTGAGTATATAGGGCAGGACCCTACTTTCAAACATCTAACTTACAAACGACTCCTACTTGCAAACGGAAGGAGACAACAGGAAGTGAGATGAAATCTACCCCTAAGGAAGGGAAATTCTCTCCTGTAAGAGTTAATATGGGAAAACAATTTCTCCTTTCCACTGATGCTTTCCAATCCTTGTTCCACAAAAAAACCCAAATTTTCAAAAAACATTTTTCATTGGGACAAAAAAGTGAGGTGAAATCTTCTGAAGAGGAGGAAAGACGCAAAACAAATGTCACAGGGGTGATAACCCTTCCCTATGTTTTCCAAAAAGCTTAGAAAAGATTTTTTGGCTGGAGCTAAACACGTTAAAAATGTACCTGTTCAAAATTACAAACAGATTCTACTTAACAACAAACCTACAGTCCCTGTCTTGTTTGCACCGCCTGTATACTGCTGTTCAGAGTATATAGGGACCTTTCCTTATTTTAATTTGGGTGCGGGGTTCCCCTTAATATCCATACAAGACCCAAAGGGCCTGGTAATGGACTGGGGGGTACCCATGCCGTTTGTCTCACTGATTTTCATCCATATTGCCATGACCCGACATGACATTAAACCCGCAAGCAGTTTTAAATGAGATTTTTTCCTTTAAAAATGACATTTGGTGCAGGGACTGTTCTAAACATGGGAAACACGCGTCACTTTACAGGCATACTATAGACACCCCCCAGGTACGATATTTAAAGGAATATTTCACTTTTTTTTTTTTACTTTAAGCATCATTAAAATCACTGCTCCTGAAAAAACGGCCGTTTTTAAAAGTTTTTTTTGCATTGATACATGTCCCCTGGGGTAGGACCCGGGTCCCCAAACCCTTTTTAGGACAATACCATGCAA
The DNA here is from genome assembly GCA_037952925.1 of Lithobates clamitans. NCBI lineage: Eukaryota > Metazoa > Chordata > Amphibia > Anura > Ranidae > Lithobates > Lithobates clamitans. The sequence goes on from JBBGZY010001009.1 coordinate 824,663, forward strand.
ATTAGCCTTTAAAATGAGCACTTTTGATTTCGAACGTTCGAGTCCCATAGACGTCAATGGGGTTCTAACGTTCGTGCGAACTTGCGGTCCGTTCGCGGGTTCTGGTGCGAACCGAACCGGGGGGTGTTCGGCTCATCCCTAGTGCTAACACAGGAGCAGAAACAAAGGCAGCCTTGAGACTTTCAAAGGCCTTAATGGACTCCAGAGACATTCCTGCTCAGTCTGAGGCTGTGGAATTCTGTGTAAGTGGAACTGGTATAAGTGGTGAGTTAAAAAACAGAGTTAGTGTGAACAAGTCTTGCTTTTTGTTTGCTGGGTTGCATTTTTGGGGCTTTTCCTTTTAGTTTTTCAATCACCTTTTTCTGTCACTTTTTAAATAGCTTTTTTTTTTTTCTCTTGTTCCTTCAGGCTATCAATTAAGGGGGGTGGTTAATTGCTCACAGGTGCCTATATAACTGTGTGTAGGACTCATTCTGAGCCTGCTCAGTCTGAGGCTGTGGAACTCTGTGTAAGTGGAACTGGTATAAGTGAGCGGTGAGTTAAAAACCAGAGTTAGAGTGAACAAGTCTTGCTTTTTGTTTGCTGGGTTGCAATTTTGGGGCTTTTAATTTTAGTTTTTCAATCACCTTTTTCTGTCACTTTTTAAATAGCTTTTTTTTTTCTCTGGTTCCTTCAGGCTATCAATTAAGGGGGTGGTTAATTGCTCACAGGTGCCTATATAACTGTGTTTAGGACTCATTCTGAGCCTGCTCAGTCTGAGGCTGTGAAACACTGTGTAAGTGGAACTGGTATAAGTGGTGAGTTACAAACCAGAGTTCAAAACAGGAGGTTATAACAGGGGTCATAGTACCTGTGTAGTGTGAGTACCTGAGTGTTTTCTGAGTAGTGTGTGTGGATCGTTAGTACTTGTGTATTGTGTACTGTATACTTGAGTATTGCGAGTGCAAGTAGGTCTGCGTCTGCTCTTCGATTGCACGTAGGTCTGTGAGTACCCGAGTATTGTCTTGTTGTGTACCTGTGTATTGTCTTGAGTATTAGTGCCAGGAAGCTAGCTGTTAGGTAATTTGGACAGGGTAAAATCCCCAAATCCTCACTAAATTTAATAGGTACGATGCCCGGCGGGTGTGGAGAGGCGACTCTTTCTACATCTTGCTGCATGTATGCGTTCCTTGATCATCTGATCGAGGGCGAATACTGCTGTGCAAAATGTAAGCACATTGTTTCCCTGGAAGCCCAGGTTCTGAATCTGGGGAAGCAACTGTCAGCACTGATAAGTCCCTCCATACTAAAGGAGAGCCAAGAACGTACACGGCAGGTGGAGACAAAGAGGTGCAGGCATTAGCAAAGAGTAGATGGGTGACAGTCAGGAGGGATAGAGGGGGAAGTGCCAGGGAGGCCGATCCAGGACTGGAGCATCCCAATAAGTACGCTCCATTGAGTTACATTGGTGAAACCAGTCAGGGACCAGCACTGCTAGAGCTGAGGGACTCTCCTAGCTGCCAGGGGTAGAAACTCCTCCAGTGAGAGTGGGGGGGCTGCAAAGGGAAAGGAAAGACAGATTCTGGTGGTAGGAGACTCAATTCTTAGAAGGACAGAGAGGGCAATCTGTAACCAAGACCTGAAGCGTCGAACAGTATGTTGTCTACCGGGTGCTCGGGTTCGGCACATCACGGATCTTGTGGACAGATTACTGGGAGGGGCTGGGGAAGACGGGGCTGTCATGGTGCATGTTGGCACCAATGACAAAGTCAGAGGCAGATGGAGTGTCCTAAAGAACGATTTTAGGGACCTAGGAGCTGAATTGAGGAAAAGGACCTCCAAGGTAGTATTCTCAGGAATACTACAGGTACATCGAGCCACACCAGAAAGGCAGAGGGAGATTAGGGAAGTAAACAAGTGGCTGAAGAGCTGGTGTAGTAAGGAGGGGTTTGGGTTCCTGAAGGACTGGGCCGACTTCTCAGTCGGTAACTGGTACTATAGAAGGGATGGACTGCACCTAAATGAGGAGGGTGCAGGTCTGCTGGGAATGAAGATGGCCAAAAAGTTAGAGGGGTTTTTTAAATTAGGCGATGGGGGGGAGGGTCCAGAGACAGAGATAGCCAGCGTGGAAGATATTCCAGAGGGTAGTATTGGGGGCATTAGTGGTAGGTTAACCAAAGCACAAAAACACAAGGTGAGTATAGTAGCAAGTCCTAGTTTCAATCTCGAAACACCCAATACGAGGACAATATGCGACCGGTCTAAACTATGTGGCATGTTCACCAATGCCAGGAGCATGGCGGACAAGATAGGTGAACTAGAGATACTGTTGTACAAGGAGGATTTGGATTTTGTGGGAATTTCAGAGACCTGGTTCAACAGCTCTCATGATTGGCTGGCAAACATTCAAGGGTATACCCTATACCGCAAGGATAGTGAGGGTAAAAAAGGGGGAGAGGTATGCCTATATATCAAGAATAATGTACAAGCGAATGTGAGAGATGACATCACTGAGGGAGCTAGAGAGGAGGTGGAATTCTTATAGGTAGAGCTCCAAAGGGATGAAGCTAAGGGGAAAATAATACTGGGAGTATGCTTATAGGCCCCCTAACCTGAGAGAGGAAGTGGAGACAGATCTCCTATCACAAATTGGATTAGCAGCAAGGATGGGAAGTGTTATCATAATGGGGGATTTTAATTATCCAGACATAGACTGGGCGGAGGGAACCGCGCATTCATTTAAGGCTCGCCAGTTCCTTAATGTCTTGCAGGACAATTTTATGGGTCAGATGGTAGACACACCAACTAGAAATAAAACATTACTGGATCTACTGATTACCAACAATACAGACCTGATCACGGATGTAGAAATACGGGACAATTTAGGTCACAGCGATCACAGGTCAATTAGTTTTAGTATAAATCACACAAATAGGAAACATGAAGGGAACACAAAGACACTGAATTTCAAAAGAGCTAACTTCCCTAAACTACAAACCTTGCTAAAAGGCATAAATTGGGATAAAATATTAGGAACAAATAATACGGAGGAGAGATGGGTTTGCTTTAAGAGCATATTAAATAAGGGCCAATGTATCCCATTGGGTAATAAATTTAAAAGCACGAACAAAAATCCTGGATGGCTTAACTCCAATGTAAAAATGCATATAAAAGCAAAGGAGAAGGCCTTCAAAAAATACAAGGTTGAGGGATCATCCTCAGCATTCAGACTTTATAAAGAATGAAACAAGAAATGTAAGGGTGCAATTAGGATGGCTAAGATAGAACATGAAAGACACATAGCGGAGGAAAGCAAAAAAAATCCCAAGAAATTCTTTAAGTGTGTAAACAATAAAAAAGGGAGGACAGACCATATTGGCCCCATAAAGAATGAGGAAGGACATCTGGTTACAAAGGATGGGGAGATGTCGAAGGTATTGAATTTATTCTTCTCCTCAGTCTTCACGAGTGAATCGGGGGGCTTCAGTAACCAAAACTGCAGTGTTTATCCTCATGACACAACATAGGAAACACCTCCATGGTTAACAGAGGACAGAATTAAAATTAGACTTGTGAAACTTAACATTAATAAATCACCAGGACCAGATGGCTTGCATCCGAGGGTACTTAGGGAACTCAGTCAAGTGATTGCCAGACCGTTGTTCCTAATTTTTACAGACAGTCTATTGACTGGAATGGTACCAGCTGATTGGAGAAAAGCCAATGTAGCACCAATATTTAAAAAGGGCCCAAAAAACATCCCTGGGAATTACAGACCAGTTAGCCTAACATCAATAGTATGTAAACTCTTGGAGGGGATGATAAGGGACTATATACAAGATTTTAGTAATAAGAATGATATCATTAGCAGTAATCAGCATGGATTCACGAAGAATCGTTCTTGCCAAACCAATCTATTAACCTTCTATGAGGAGGTGAGTTGCCATCCAGATAAAGGAAGGCCCGTAGATGTGGTGTATCTGGATTTTGCAAAAGCATTTGACACAGTTCCCCATAAACGTTTACTGTACAAAATAAGGTCCGTTGGCATGGACCATAGGGTGAGTACATGGATTGAAAACTGGCTACAAGGGTGAGTTCAGAGCGTGGTGATAAATGGGGAGTACTCAGAATGGTCAGGGGTGGGTAGTGGGGTTCCCCAGGGTTCTGTCTTGGGACCAATTCTATTTAATTTGTTTATAAACGACCTGGAGGATGGGATAAACAGTTCAATCTCTGCAGATGATACTAAGCTAAGCAGGGCAATAACTTCTCCGCAGGATGTGGAAACCTTGCAAAAAGACCTGAACAAATTAATGGGGCGACTACATGGCAAATGAGGTTCAATGTAGAAAAATGTAAAATAATGCATTTGGGTGGCAAAAATATGAATGCAATCTATACACTGGGGGGAGAACCTCTGGGGGAATCTAGGATGGAAAAGGACCTGCGGGTCCTAGTAGATGATAGGCTCAGCAATGGCATGCAATGCCAAGCTGCTGCTAATAAAGCAAACAGAATATTGGCATGCATTAAAAGGGGGATCAACGCAAGAGATAAAACGATAATTCTCCCACTGTACAAGGCTCTGGTCCGGCCGCACCTGGAGTATGCTGTCCAGTTCTGGGCACCAGTCCTCAGGAAGGATGTACTGGAAATGGAGCGAGTACAAAGAAGGGCAACAAAGCTAATAAAGGGTCTGGAGGATCTTAGTTATGAGGAAAGGTTGCAAGCACTGAACTTATTCTCTCTGGAGAAGAGACGCTTGAGGGGGATATGATTTCAATTTACAAATACTGTACTGGTGACCCCACAATAGGGATAAAACTTTTTCGCAGAAGAGAGTTTAATAAGACTTGTGGCCACTCATTACAATTAGAAGAAAAGAGGTTTAACCTTAAACTACGTAGAGGGTTCTTTACTGTAAGAGCGGCAAGGATGTGGAATTCCCTTCCACAGGCGGTGGTCTCAGCGGAGAGCATTGATAGCTTCAAGAAACTATTAGATAATCACCTGAATGACCGCAACATACAGGGATATATAATGTAATACTGACACATAATCACAGACATAGGTTGGACTTGATGGACGTGTGTCTTTTTTCAACCTCACCTACTATGTAACTATGTAAGTATTGTGGGCCATCCTTTCTAGTCATATCAGTCAGGGGCTTGACCAGAGATGAGAAGTTAAGAATAAACTTCCGATAAATAATAGTTGGCAAAGCCAAGAAAACGCTGCAGAGGACGTAAACCCACAGGTCGGGGCCACTGTAGGACAGCTGAAAGTTTCTCTGGGTTTATCAAAAAACCAGTAGTGGAAATTACAATTTAACCTGTTCACGATGGAACTTCTCCAGTTTACAATAGAGATTGTTCTCTCTTAGTTTCTGAAGCACAAGACAGACATCTGTGTGGTGGCTCTCCAGGGACTTGGAAAATATGAGGATATAGTCGAGATAAACCACCACATATAACTGCAACAAATCTCGGAGGACATCGTTAATAAATTCCTGTAAAGCTGCCGGGGTGTTACAAAGGCTAAACGGCATTACGAGGTACTCATAATGGTCTGTTTACGTATTAAATGCAGTTTTCCACTCGTCGCCCTCCTTAATCCTCACAAGATTATATACCCCTCTCAAATCAAGCTTCGTGAAAACCATTGCTCCCTTGAGGCGGTCAAATAACTCCATAATCAATGGAATTGGATAGGCATTCTTAATCGTGTAATGATTAAGACCCCTATAACCAATACAAGGTCTCAGTTCACCACTCTTCTTCTTCACAAAGAAGAAACCAGCACCAGGAGGAGACAAGGATTTGCAGATGAAACCTTGAGAAAGTGCGTCTGCAACATACTCCTCCATGGCCTTATCCTCCAAGACCGACAAAGGGTAAACCTGGGCACGAGGGGGTATGGCACCAGGTTGACGGTCAATTGTGCAATCATACGACTGGTGTGGAGGCAAACTACCGGCTTGACATTTGTCAAAGACATCGCTAAAATGGCGGTACTCCTCCAGCAGGGAGGAGAGTGAAGAGGTGCACATGACCTTGGCTACCTTCTGAAAGCATGTCTTACTGCATTGTGGCGACCAGGAGAGAACCTCAGCACGGAGCCAATCAAAAGAGGGGTTGTGCCTCTGTAACCAAGGATAACCAATAACCAGCAGAAACTTATGTGAGGAAATAACTTGGAATTGAATTATCTCATGGTGAAGAGCCCCTAGGGCCATGGACAATGGAACAGTCTTATGAGTCACATGGGCAGGCTGTAGAGGTCTCCCGTCAAGAGCCTCAGTGGCAAGTGGAGTGTCACGCAGCTGCAGCGGAATCGAGTGCTTTGATACACAGGCAGCATCAATGAACAGGCCTGCAGCCCCAGAGTCGATTAGAGCCTGTATCTCGATGGATGATTAAGCCCAAGAAAGGGTAACCGAAACCATGGGCTTATCCTTCAGGATAACTGGGGATGAAACAACGCCACCTAAGGTCTGTCTGTGACAGGACCTTAAGGTTCGGGCATTCCCTGGACGGGTAGGATAAGGGTTCAAAAAGTGACCTGCCTGGCCACAATAAAGGCACAATCTCTCCCTTCTCCTAAAGCAGTGGTTCTCAACTCCGGTCCTCAGGACCCACTAACAGGCCAGAATTTAAGTATTACCCTGGGGAGATGCAGACTAGAATACTGCAATCACTGAGCAGAAAATGATCTCACCTGTGATGTATTTCAGTTATCCTGCAAACCTGGCCTGTTAGTGGGTCCCGAGGACAGGAGTTGAGAACCACTGTCCTAAAGGCTCTCTCATCCGCAGAGAGATGTGTGAAGCCCAAGTGCATGGGTTCATCTTCACTGACCGACTTGGTACCAGGAGGCATGGGTGGTGAGGGAGGCAAGGGTGGGACTGCAAAGCTCAGAGACAAATATACAGGAGGCTTCCGCAAGCGCTCCTTAAAAGAGAGTCTTTCTCTGAGTCTGGAGTCAATGAGGATGGCAAATATGATCAACTTCTCCAGCTCAGTGGGTATATCTCGGGCTGCTTTTTTATCCTTGATGTTATCCAAGACACCATGAGAAAAAGCAGCCACGAGGGCCTCATTTTTCCAAGCAACCTCTGCTGACAGAGTACAGAACTCAATGGTGTAATCGGCAACAGTTCTTGTACTCTGTTTGATGGACACGAGGCACTTGGCAGCAGAAGCGGAGCATGCGGGAATGTCAAATACCCTTTGAAAGGAAGTCACAAACTCAGGGTAACTCAAGACAACAGGTTTTTGCATTGCCATAGAGAGTTTGCCCAGGCCAAGTCTCTCTCAGAAAGCAAAGATATCACAAAACCTACATTGCTTCTGTCCGTGGGAAACGCCTGGTGCAGCATCTCAAAGTATATCTCAACCTGGTTGAGAAACCTTCTGCATTGAATTGGATTGCCCCCAAATCGTTTGGGAAGCGGGACCAGACATACCTCTTATAGAGGTAATACTCGAGGCGGGTGCCTGCACATTGATTGGAGCAGCAGCAGGGACAGTCTGCAACACAGTTTGTACTGGAGCAACCACAGTGGGAGATTCCAGGTGAGCCATGTGACTTAGGAGCGTTTGTAATGCCATGGCAAACTAATCCATGCGGTAATCCTGCTCATCCAGTCTGGAAAAAATATTGCCAACAAGTGGATTGACTGCACCTTCTGAATTCATGGCCTTCGCCTACTGTCAGAAGCCATGAATCAGACTGAGACAGAAGTACAGTTAAATCTCACTTGTTTAATAATAATAAGAAGAAAAGGGAAACAGAGTAAATGTAATCAAAACATGGCCAGAGTTCAGGAACCGGAACGGATAGTCAGACAAGCCAAAACGTCAGAGAGCCAGAGATGAGCTTAGTAGAATAGCAAGCAAGATCTGGAGCCAGATGGAGTGTCAGCCGAGCAAGTCTTTAACAGGAACACAGGAGAGCGTCTCTAGAGATGTGACCAAGGCGAAGGCAGAGATCATCTGGGCTGGATGGCTTAAGTAGGCAGGAATGACGAGCAGGATATCATCAAAAGGTGAGTCACTGTGGAGAGATAGGAGCTGGCAATTAGCCGACAGCTGAGCAGCCAGCTTTGAGAAGGAAGAGCTGATCCCAGCCCTGACACATAGTGCCTTTTATAATCCTCCTGAGCTTTTGGCCTTCTGAAGAACCTGATAGTTGGTTAAGATGGAGGTTAATCTGTCTTGAACTGCGAGCACAGGAGTTTCTGGCAGCACATCATGTAGAAAGGATGGATGGTACCCATAGCTGGCCAAGAATGGGGTCTGGTTGGTGGCAGCGTGAACTGAGTTGTTGTATGCAAATTCAGTACAGGGTAAAAGAGATACCCAATTATCTTGTGAGAAAGTGGAAAAGGATCAATGGTATTGTTCCAGGGTTTGGTTGATTCTTCCATCTGGCCATTGCTTTGGGGTGGTAGGCTGAGGATAGGCAGACTTCAATGTCTAAGGCCCTGCAAAGAGTTCTCCAGAATCTCAAGGTAAATTGTACTCCCCCCCTGTCAGAGACAATGTTTCTGGGCAGGCAATGGAGCCTGACTATCTCCTTTATAAAGGCGTGGGCTGTGTCTGCGGCCAAGGGAGTGCCCACCATAGGTACAAAATGTGACATTTTAGACAATCGGTTTACAGTTACACAAATGAAAGTGTATTGAAGGATATCATCAACAGGTTAGTCACTTTTGAGAGATAGGAGCTGGCATATAGCCGACAGCTGAGCGGCCAGCTCAGAGAAGGAGAGGTTGAGCTCAGCCCTGACAGTACCCCCTCCTCAATGACCCTTCCCCCTAGGAGGTCCACCAAGCTTGAGGGGAAAATGTCTATGGAAATCATGAAGGAGTTCAGGGGCATGTACGTCCGAGGATGAGACCCATGAGCGTTCCTCCGGACTGTACCCTTTCCAATGCACCAGGTACTGTATGCGCCCACGGAACCTATGGGAGTCAACAATGGACCGTACTTCATACTCCTCATGGTTTTCAACCTGTACAGGGTGAAGACAAGGCACTGAGGTGGTAAAGCGGTTTCAGACCAAAGGTTTTAATAAGGAGATCCACGATAAAGTCCATGGACAGCATTTTCCAGGGAAGGTCTGGGACTGGTAATGGCCTTAACAGGCCCCAGGCTTTAGTGTTACTACCTTTGCTACGAAGGCAAGTTGTTTAAGAACCAACATAATCTTTGCAGTCCTGGCTCAAGCCTGGCCACCAGAAGGACTATTGGACAAGTTCGATGGTCTTGTGTACCCCAAAATGACCGGCTAGCTGATGATCATGGCATGCTTTAAGGACTAAAGTCCTGGTCTCTTGTGGTACAAAAATGTTATGGTTACAAGGAGTATGGGGGAGCTCATGTCCGTAATGAGGATGGTATTAACACAGCCCCAAATGATCCACAATGATTTAATTTAGAAATATTTAGACAGAATAAAGGTGGATAAAGCACTTGGACCTGATGGCATCCACCCACGGATCCTAAAAGAATTGAGCTCTGTAATTTCAAAGCCATTGTATTTAATTTTCAGGGCCTCATTAATGAGAGTAATAGTAACACTGGATTGGCGCAGGGCAAACGTGGTGCCTATATTTAAAAAGGGATCAAAGTCTTTGCCAAGTAACTATAGACCTGTTAGTTTAACTTCTATAGTCGGGAAGATACTGGAGAGTTTAATAAAAGACCATATAGACGAGTTCTAGCTGGAAAAAATATTTTAAGCAGCAGACAGCATGGATTCATGAAAGACAGAAGTTGTCAGACAAACCTGATTTTTTTTTATGAGGTAGGTAGAACCTTGGGCAGAGGAGAGGCTGTGGACGTGGTATACTTGGATTTTGCAAAAGCGTTTGACACAGTTCCCCACACACAACTAATGTGTAAGGTGAAGTCTACAGACTTGGAAAGATCAATTTGTAAATGGATAGACAACTGGCTAAAAAAAACAATTCAGAGAGTAGTGGTTAATGATTCTTACTATGAATGGTTTAAGGTTATCATTGGTGTACCCCAAGGTTTAGTTTTGGGAGCCTTATTCCGCGTACACACGACTGTTTTTTCCGTCAGAATAAACTCGGTTTTATTCTGGTTTTTCTGACGGAGTTTTGACGGAGTTCCACTGAAACGAACTTACGTACACACGATCACACCAAACTCCGATCATTTAGAACGCGGTGACATACAACACGTACGACGGGACTAGAAAAAGGAAGTTAAATAGCCAGTAGCCAATAGCTGCCCTTGCGTCGTTTTTTGTCTGTCGGAATAGCATAAAGATGAACAGTTTTACCGATAGGAATTGATTCCATCAGAAAGATTTAAAACATGTTCTATTTCTATGTCCATCAGGATTTTCAAAAGGAAAAGTCCGATGTAGCCCACACACGAATATCCAATGAAATGATTCCATCTGACGTGTGTACGCGCCATTACTTTTTAATACCTTTATAAATTATATTAATGATATGATAAGGGTCTGGGATTAAAAGTGCCATTTCTGTCTTTGCAGTTGACACCAAGCTATGCAGTGGAATAACATCCTTACAGGATATCTCCAATTTACAAGCTGACCTTAATGCACTGTCTAATTGGGCAACTAAGTGGCAAATGAGGTTTAATGTTGATAAATGTAAAGTTATGCACTTGGGGCTAAGAATATTCATGCATCATACATACTAGGGGGAGTACAACTGGGGAAATCCATAGTGGAGAACGATCTGGAGGTTTTGGTAGATCATAAGCTCAATAATAGCATGCAATGCCAAGCAACGGTTTCCAAAGTGAGCAAAGTCCTTTCTTGTATTAAGAGAGGTATGGACTCCAGAGAGCGGGATATCATTCTGCCCCTGTTCAAATCATTAGTTGGACTTCATCTGGAATATGCAGTTCAGTTTTGGGCACCAGTTCTCCAAAAGGATATCGGGGAACTGGAGAAAGTGCAGAGAAGGGCAACCAAACTGATAAGAGGCATGGAGGAGCTCAGCTATGAGGAAAGATTAGAGGAACTGAATCTATTCTCTCTTGAGAAGAGGAGACTAAGGGGGGATATGATCAATATGTATAAATAAATAATGGAACCAGCAAAGCCTTGAAGCCTCAGGGACCCCCGCTTAGGTATCGTCCGGAAGTCTGAGACTGTATGGGGACACACAGTTATCATTCCGTATCACTGCCGGTTGGAACATTCTCTTTATGATGTACGTTTTGTACGAACATGTACTCGAACATTGGCTGTTCGCCTGTTTGCCGAACAGCGAACAATTTGGGGTGTTCGCGGCAAATTCGAAAAGCCTTTAAAAGTCTATGGGAGAAATCTGAAGTGCTAAATTTAAAGGTTAATATGCAAGTTATTGTCATAAAAAGTGTTTGGAGACCTGGGCCCTGCTCCAGGGGACGTGTATCAATGCAAAAAAAGTTTTAAAAACGGCAGTTTTTTCGGGAGCAGTGATTTTAATAATGCTTAAAGTGAAACAATAAAAGTGAAATATTCCTTTCAATTTCATACCTGGGGGGTGTCTATAGTATGCCTGTAAAGTAGCGCATGTTTCCCATGTTTATAACAGTCCGAGAGCAAAATGACATTTCTAAAGGAAAAAAAAAAGTCATTTAAAAGTACTAGCGCTAGTGCCGGCTATTAATGAATTGTCGGTCCCGACAATACACAGAAAAGTCATTTAAAGTCATTGAACAATTTTAAAAAATGCGCAAGGGTCCCACAAAATTCCATTACCAGGCCCTTCAGGTCTGGTATGGATATTAAGGGGAACTCTGCGCCAAAATTTTTTAAAAAATGGCGTGGGGTTCCCCCCAAAAATCCACACCAGACCCTTATCTGAGCACGCAACCTGGCAGGCCGCAGGAAAAGAGGGGGGGACGAGAGAGCGCCCCCCCTCCTGAACCATACCAGGCCACATGCCCTCAACATGGGGAGGATGTCTCCATGTTGATGGGGACAAGGGCCTCATCTCCACAATCCTTGCCCGGTGGTTGTGGGGGTCTGCTGGCAGCAATGTAATCCAATAAATCCATGCTCCTACTCCAGTGATGTAATCCAATTCTTGATCTCCAGTGATGGATGATCTCAAGTGAGGAACACGCACAGGATCCTGCCTCCACGCAATGTGGCCATGTGGCCTGTTGCAGTTCAGGAGGGGGAGCGCTCTCTCTTCCCCCCTCTTTTCCTGCGGCCTGCCAGGTTGTGTGCTCGGATAAGGGTCTGGTGTGGATTTTTGGGGGAACCCCACGCCATTTTTTTTTAAATTTTGGCATGGAGTTCCCCTTAAAATCCATACCAGACTTCAGGTCTGGTATGGATTTTTAGGGGGAATCCCACGCCTTTAAAAAAAAAAAATTGACGCGAAGTTCCCCTTAATATCCATACCAAACCTGAAGGGCCTGGTAATGGAATTTTGGGGGACCCCCACGCATTTTTATTTTTTATTTCTGAATGACTTTCAATGACTTTTATGTGTATTGTGGGGACCATTAATTAAAAGGCGACTCTAGTGCTAGTACTTTTAAATGACTTTTTTTTCCTTTCGAAATGTCATTTTGCTTTCGGACTGTTATATACATGGGAAACATGTGCTACTTTACAGGCATACTATAGACACCCCCCAAGTATGAAATTTAAAGGAATATTTCACTTTTATTGTTTCACTTTAAGCATTATTAAAATCACTGCTCTCGAAAAAACGTCTTTTTTTGCATTGATACATGTCCCCTGGGGCAGGACCTGGATCCCCAAACACTTTTTAAGACAAAAACTTGCATATTAACCTTTAAAATTAGCACTTTTGATTTTTCATGTTCGTGTCCCATAGATTTTAACGGTGTTCGCGTGTTCAAGCAAATTTTTTGCCTGTTCGCATGTTCTGGATGTGAACCGAACAGGCGGGTGTTCGGCCCATCCCTAATTGTGATTAGAAACCTCAAACAGAATTATCCAATCTAAGAGTCACACTCCTTCGTCTCAGGATCCAGATCACACGAACTCGGAATCAGATAGATGGGTGTACTTTCTAATTGAATTTCCACTAATCCATAAGTTGTTATGGGGATAATATGTTTGGCAAAAGGAGGCAGGAAGTGGGGAAAGCCGCAGTTCGCTGCTTCTGTCGGCAATTGTCCCCACTGAATCCACCGCACACACACCAGTTGACTCCACCCCCACTGTGGCCGGGAAACCGGAAGTGACGAAATAGCACCACCCACTGTCCTCTGCTCTGGTACCAGTCGACTCCACCCCCCACAGTGAGGATAAAAGTACCGCCCACTGTTCTCTCCTCCGATCTCTGCCGCGCCAATCCTAACTATTTACTATGCCATACTGTCAAATCACAGTAGAGTGGGGGTGTTTGCGGGCGCATTGTGTGACCACCCCCTAAACATGGGTAAATCAGCTTCCCATAGACCATGCGCATATCCGGCGCCTGGTCAATCTTAAAGTGACAATTTTTTTTTTAAACAGCTTGGGGGGGCGACGGAGTATATAGTGCACTCAGTGTAGTATATATATTACAGTGCAGGGTATATAGTGCAGTGTACAATATATAATATAGTGTATTGAAGTGGTTAAGGGAAGCCCTATGACAGAAATAAAAAAAAATGGCATGGGTTCCCCCTGTGCATACCAGGCCCTTTGGGTGTGGTGTTCACCTTAATATCCATACCAGTCCCGAAGGGCCTGGTATGGACCGGGGGGACCCACGCTGTTTTTTAAAATTATTTTTTATGTATATTGCCGGGATCTGGCAATGCATTACAGCCGTGAGCAATTTTAAATGACATTTTTTTCTTTAGAAATGTCATTTTGCTGCGTTACTTTTCTAAACATGGGGAAAATGCGCTACTGCAGACTAAGGGAACCCCCCAAGCACGATATTTAAAGGAATATTTCATTTTTATTGTTTCACTTTAAGCATTCTTAAAATCACTGCTCCTGAAAAAAAAAATGTCAGTTTTAAAAACTTTTTTTGCATTGATACATGTCCCCTGGGGCAGTATCCGGGTCCCCAAACACTTTTTATGCCAATAACTTGCATATAAGCCTTTAAAATGTGCACTTTTGATTTTTCATGTTCGTATCCCATAGACTTTAACGGTGTTCGCATGTTCGCACAAATTTTCTGTCTGTTCGCAAGTTCTGGTGTTCGGCTCCTCCCTACACAAAAGACAGGCTGGGCAAATTAGATGGGGAAGGGGGTATTTCTGTAAAGGTAAGAGATATGTGGTTAAAGCTGTATTTTTTTTTAAAGTATAACATTGAAAGACATCTTATAGCTAGGGATGGGCCAAACACCCCCCGGTTCATTTCGCCTCGCACCAGAATATGCGAACAGGCAAAACATTTGTACGAACATGTGCACCCTACAAAAGTCTATGGGACACGAACATGAAAAATCAAAAGTGCTCACTTTAATAGCTTATATGGAAGTTATTGCCATAAAAAGTATATGGGGACCTGGGTACTGCCCCAGGGGACATGTATCAATGTAAAAAAAAAGGTTTTAAAACACCCGTTTTTTCAGGAGCAGTGATTTTAATATTGCTTAAAGTGAAACAATAAAAATGGAATATTCCTTTAAATATCATGCATGAGGGGGTCCCCTTAGTCTGCCTGTGTGATGTGTACAACAGTGCCACAGCCAATTACATTTCTAAAGGAAAAACATTTCATGTAAACTTGCTCCAGGCTGTAATGAATTGCTGGCTCCCAGCAATATAGATGAAAAACCAAGTAAAAAATTGCCATGGGTTCCCCCCAGTCCATACCAGGTCCTTTGGGTCTGGCATAGATTTAAAGGGGAACTCCAAGCCAAAATGTAAAAAAAAATTGCCGTGTGGTCCCCCCAAAATCTATACCCTTATCTGAGCAAGCAGCCTGGCAGGCCAGGAAAGGAGGGGGGAATGAGTGAGTGCCCCCCTCCTTAACCATACCAGGCTGCTTGCCCTTCCCCCCGAAACACCTTTTCCCCATGTGGATGGGGACAAGGGCCTCGTCCCCACAACCCTGACCCGGTGGTTTAGGGGGTCTGCGTGTGGGGGGCTTATCTGGGGCCCCCCAGATCCCACCCCATGTGAATGGGTATGGGGTATATTGTACCCCTACCCATTCCCCAAAAAAAAGTGTCAAAAATTAAAAACCACAATAGCCAGTTTTTGACAATTCCTTTATTAAAAAAAAAATAATAAAAAGTGTACCGTGATGTCCATCCATCTTCAATCACGCCGCCTAACAGACCCAAAAAATAGAAAAAAACGAGTGACCCCCCGTGACTTCACCTGACATCAGAAGGGGAAGGGGTCACTCGGTTATGTTACCAGGTGGCTCTGCCCTTGCCTATACAACAGCTGTCATAGCCAAGAGACAGCAGTCGACGGGAGGCCTCCCCTTTTTTTTCTATTTTTCGGGTCCATCGGGCGGCATGATTGAAGTTGGGTGGACATTGTGGGACACTTTTTTTAATAAAGGAATTCAAAAAATATACCCCATACCCATTCACATAGGGGGGACGGGATCTGGGGACCCCCTTTTAGTAAAGGGGGCTTCCAGAATCCGATACGCCCCTCCACAGACCCCCACAACCACCGGGCCAGGGTTGTGGGGATGAGGCCCTGTTCAGTAGAGGTTGAGAAACGTCCCGTGTACATGAAGTCTGATAATCTTCCTCCTTCCTCCTCAGATCCCCGGGATTCTTTCTTCACTCCCTGATTCTCCACCTCTGAGCTGGTGAATCAGGGAGTGTGAATTCTGACACAGATCGCCAGTGAAGTGCTGAGATCGCAGCTTCATAAACTGGCCGTTTCTGTGTCAATCAATGAGAATTCTCAGTGTATGGAGATCATCAGCGGGAGAACATGTTCAAACTTGTTCTCCCCGATTATGTCTGTTTCATAAATCATTTATGGACTGTGATCAGTGGTGATCCTCGGGATCACCGCTGTTCACTGCTTCATAAACGGACACCCCAGTGTGAAATGTCAGAGTTACAACAGCTGAATAAATACAATTATTCTCAACTGACTGCAGTAAGCTGGACAAGACAAATTTGATTGTACAATTACAGGATAAGATTGTGCCCTGTAAAAGGAGTACTGAAAATGGCAAGTTTGCCAAGCTAGAAAGGGACACAGAGGATTACAATGCTAAGAGTGTCTACAAGTGGTTTAATCCCAAATACTGCAGATAGAGAGCTTGGGGATGTCCCTGAAAGATCAGGGACAGTTACCCGAGCCAAGATCAACAAACAACAACAGCAGTAGCATCACTGATGAGTGCATAACCGCTCTACTATGAGTCTAAATCTAGGGGAACATTCTGTTTCAATTAAGAAATTGGGATATATGTAGTTCTAAACACAAGATGAACACTTTTGTTCTCAAACAGGACTTATATAGGATGTATAGACGATTTATTTTGGATGTCCTATACTTACTGCCTCATCTGAATTAAAGCTATCAATCAGTCACTTGCTTTAAAGGTTAAAAGTGGGGTTGTTTCCCCCCCACATCTTTGAAACTGATGAATGCTTTACACACCCTTGCTGTCAGGATATATTAATTAAACCAGCGAAGGGAGGTTTCACTGTGGTAATGGATGCTGGTAGAAATTAAAAAGTAATTGTAAGCCAACTTTTTGATTGCTTAAAGTGATTATGGCTCAAAGTGGCTCAATTTTTTTTACGTTTACCGCTGTGCAATAGCAGCCCCCAGCCCCCCCCCCCTAATACTTACCTGAGCCCTATCTCAATCCAGCGATGTGCACAAGAGCCTCTTCTATCCTGGGTCTCTCTCTCCTCATTGGCTGAGACAGCAGCAGGAGCGGGGGGAGAAAGCGGAGGCGGGGCTGAGCCGTGGCTGTGCGTGAATGGACACACAGAGCAGTGGCTTGGGAGTGAGCTGCTTGCTGTGGAGGCACTTGGCAGGAGGGAGGGACTAGGAGTCCAGCGGTGGACCAAAAAAGAGGAGAATCAGGGCTGCCCTGTGCAAAACCATTGCACAGAGCAGGTAGGTATAACATGTTTGTTTTTTTTTAAAATGCCTTTACAATCACTTTAACTTATGTTTCTATTAGTGTGAACCATATTGCTGCCATTCAGGGTAAAATTGAAGGAGAAAGCATTTAATAATGTTTTCGTTAATGAAGAAATTATGATTTTCCTTGTTCCAAAGCATTTTATCCTCCCTAAAATTCACAAAAAAACTTTGATCTACCAAGGAGGCCCATTGTGGCAAGGGTTTGCACACCTGCTTCTAAATATCTGGATGGGACTCTAAGTCCCTTAAGTAAGTTGATACAAAATACAAAATAATAAATATTTCTGACACCAATGATTTCTTGGGGCATCTTATAGAAAAAAAAGTGTCATCTGATTCCCTTTTTGTTACATGGGATATTTCTAGCTTGTATACAATCATTTCTCATTGGTAAATGTGCATGTCAACAACTTTGACATGCTCCATGTGAAATTGGATTTTTATTATCGATCTGTTGCAATTAATCTTAGGAATCTTAGAAATTTACTATTTTCTTTTCCTTTCAAGAATCAACATTATTTACAATTAAGAGGAACCTCTATAGGCTCACGTGTCCCCTCCTCTATATGCAAATTTATTTGTGACAATTACTGTATAGAGAATGCATAGATATCTAAAAATACTTTGTTTCAGCTGGATTGCATATTCCAGTCTTGTTTCATTGACAGCATTTTTCATGTATGTGGTGGCATAAGTGAATCCCTTGATGCATTTATAAGTTACTGTATCTGGTACTGGAGCTAAAATGTAATATTACATCTGACAAACATTGTTTGCATATGTGAGTCTCAATAATTGGTAGGGTTTTAATGAGTGATATGTATGTTAAACCCACAGACCATATTCAGTTGCTACAATTTTCAAGCTTTCTTCCACCATAACTGTTTACATGTATTCAGTTCACACAGGTATGGAGGATAGTAACAGATGAAAATATGCTAAAAAGGGAGGCAGGAGGCGGAGCCTAGCAGAGCAGACATGCATTGTTAGAGCTCCACACCGCTGAGGAGAGAAGAGAAGGACAAAGCGGAGCCTGCAGGCTCAAAAGGTATCCATTTGAACCTTTTTGCCCCAGGGAACAAACTGTGAAAGTTTGGGCAGGAAATATGGTACTGGGAGGAAATCGTGGCAGAAATAAAAATCACCTCACAAAGAGCTCACAGGCACTCACTGCAGCTGAAGCAGCTCCAGTCACCTCACAAGATACAGCATCAGGGCGCTCTCACAGACAGAAAATATCACAGCAAGACTCTCCATTTGAGTCAGATACAGAACAAATCCTCTCACAAACTTCTCCACAAGCCTCCTCAGTATCTCCAGTAATATTATTACAATTTGAAAAGATGCTTCATAAGGCTTTAAAACAAACCTCAGACCAAATAACAAAAAGCCTAACCAAAGAAATAAGAGAGCTGGGAAACCGCACCGCAGCCTTAGAAATAAAAATGGATGAAATTGAAATTACAACCCAAGAAAATATAACAGAATTGGAACAATTAAAAAAAGAGAATTTAATACTTCAAACTAAGCTCGAAGATTACGAAAATAGAGCCAGACGTTCAAACTTGCGCATAAGGGGAATACCTGAAACTGTGACAGACCTGCAATCTACTATTACTGCTCTATTACAAGAACTAAAGCCAGATATCCCTATTGAACGTTTAGAACTGGACAGAGTACACAGAGCCCTCACAGCCAAAAAGAATGATGGACCCCCACGTGATATAATCACAAAATTTCATTATTACAGAACGAAAGAACAAATACTAATTGCTGCAAGAGAAAAAAAGGAACTTAATTTTCAAGGACACAATTATCAAATTTTTGCTGACCTATCCCAACTTACTATTACTAAAAGACGATCCATGAAACCCCAACTAATGGAACTGCAACGCCACAACATTATGTATCAATGGGGCTTCCCCTTTTCAGTCAGATTTAACTACCAAGGTACAATTTACAGAAGCAGATCAGCAGATGAACTACAACAAACCCTTTTAAAATTAAATCTGACAGAACCCACAAGCAGCAACTCTCCCACACGCAGAAGAATGGCATCATCTTCACCTTCAGGCAGCACCCAGAAAATTTCAGAACAAAATGGGAATCATCATTCTCACAAAAGAGGCCGTTATGCCACATCATCCATGGACCAAGAAGATTCAATAGACTGACATCCTAATTCCTGATATCTCTTCATTTATTATACTAAGAGATGGTTCTCTATAAAAAACCTGTATTTATAACTGAATGTAACTGCATTCTGATAGTCACACACTGTGTGGGATCGTTACATTCCAGTTATATTTCTTATTACTTCTGATTCATATAGCCTTAGAATATATAAGTGAAATAAGGAAATTCTTGTTCAGTTATATATTATCAGGTAATAACAATAGATTTATTACTTTTTAGGACAAATATGTTCAATAATCCAGAAGTAATGGAAGCTTTTTCTTTCTTTTCTTAAAACAAATATATTATTACCTAACAAGTTCCTAGAATTATGTTTTTGTTTATTCTAATCTGAAGCAATATAACCTCAATTTTATGAGTTAACATATCTAAACAGTTACATATGAATAAAATATGTAATTGTTTACTCTAAAAGGGTTAAAATCCCAAAATAATTCAAACTATCTTCATCAATACCAAAGTTATTAACAGTACCTTTCTAACTGAATTATTTAGCCTAGGGCAAGACTAACCATATACAACCACCCTGGAATAAATAATTTCAACAAAAACTATATTCTGCTCTCCAATTAAGGAAACATCATTTTGATGTCTTTTGACATAGCACTTCTCTCCTGTAAGCGGAAGATCCCTGTACCCCCATTAGCCCTCCTCATTCTCCCAACCATATTATGTGGGAGTGTGATGAAGGCACTTATTCCCCTGAGAGAGATATTTATTCTCTTTCACGGGTAAATTGTGATTACTTGCAAAAAATAATTTATACAATGTATCATCTAATCTCATATGTTTTTTGTTTACTCTTTACTCCAGAATTCACTGGTTTCTTTTCTATCTATTCATCTCTTCAGTCCACACAGGTTGATCTGCGCAGTCAGCTCTGCATAACAAAAAGTAAGTCAAAACTATTTGATCTATTGCCATGGCACCACTGAATATACTTTCCCTGAATGTTCAGGGAATAAATGTCCCTCAGAAAAGGACCAAAGCCTTCCGTACTTTCCATAACAAGAAGGCTCACATAGTATGCCTCCAAGAAACACACTTCACCAAAGATTCTACTCCAAAATATATTTCTCCTTTTTATCAACAAATTTACACGGCTTCTGCCTGTACCAAGCAAAGGGGAACTCTAATTGCATTTCACCGATCCACACCATTCACCTTATCATCAGAAATTAAAGACCCAGAAGGTAGATACCTGACACTCATGGGTTATATAATGGATACAGCAATCACAGTGATTTCCTACTACGCTCCTAACAAACAACCTACACCATTCCTCTCACATATATTACAAGTGATTAATACACACAAAATAGGAACAGTGATAATGTGTGGGGATTCGAACCAGGTCCTCCTCCCATTTCTAGATAAATCACCTTTTACACCATCCAAAATAACCTCTAGATTACCTTTTTCTCAACTTCTTTCCAAATACAATCTGGTAGATTCACGGAGAGAAAGTAACCCAATGAAAAAGAAATTCACTTATTTCTCGCACCCTCATCAAACTTTCACCAGAATAGATCATATTTTTCTAACAATAGGAATGATACCAGAAATGATTGCATCAGATATAATTCCGATTCCGTGGTCTGACCATAATGCAGTATACACTACTATAGCCTCAGCCATACCAAAAGCGCATGACCCAACGTGGTACTTACCGGATATAATGCTCAAACACCCACTACATCAGATGGCCATTGAACAAGCTTTAAAGGAATACATATCAATTAATAATACAACAGACATCTCCCCAATAACACTGTGGGAAGCTCATAAGCCTGTCTTGCGTGGTACAATACAAAGACAAATGGCACTATTTAAACGGGAACGCAAAAATCTAGCAAAAAAACTAGAACTCAATTTTAATGCAGCCTACATATCATTTCAAGATAATCCATCTCAGAGTACAAAATCTCATCTGGAAAAATCTAGATTGGAATACGATCTATTTCTCACTGAGTCAGTTGATAAATCCCTCAAACGCTCCAAACACAATTTCTACATGAATACAAACAAACCAGGTACATATTTGGCTCGGGCATTAAATTCAACTAACAAATCTTTCAAACCAATACGTTTGAAATTATCAAAAAATGTTTACACTTGTAATCCAGTTAAAATAGTCCATAAATTTCACTCACATCTCGCAACTTTATACAAGACAAACAATGAATTTAATCCTACAGAGGCTGAATCCTTCTTCTCAAAAATAACCTTACCTGAGTTATCTCAGAATCAAAAAAGCAGTTTGGATGAGCCTATAACTATAGATGAAGTTGCTAACGCCATAAAAGACCTAAAACTTAACAAAAGACCAGGCCCAGACGGCTACTCGGCTTTATACTATAAAACATTCTCAGAAATACTCTCTCCCATTCTCACTGAAACTTTTAACAAACTTCTAGATGGACATTCTTTTCGGCAAGAAACACTAATGGCAATTATTTGTATGATCCCAAAACCCCTTTCTGATGATACTTCCTGTGTGAATTATCGGCCTATCTCTCTGTTAAACCTCGATATTAAATTATTAGCAAAAATAATAGCAAAACGCCTCAATAGCATTATAGGAAAATTAATACATAGAGATCAAGTAGGCTTCATGCCAAATAGACAGGCAGGCGATAATATACGCAGGGCAGTGTTATTGGCACATATTGCTAAAAAACGGAAAATCCCTTTATGTTTTCTATCTCTCGATATTAAGAGGGCATTTGACACAGTATCCTGGCAATATATGCAATATTCATTACAAAAATGGGGTTTTGGACCCCACTTTTTAACATGGATCAAAGCATTATATAATAAACCCAAAGCCTATATAAAATATGCTGGATACAAATCTGAAGCCTTTAATATCGAAAGAGGTACCCGACAGGGTTGCCCATTATCTCCCTTATTATTTGCCCTTATACTCGAACCCATGGCCCAATACATCAGAACAAACCAAACTATAACTGGCATTGAAGTAGGAGGTATTACACACAAATTATGTATATTTGCAGACGATATATTACTTTTTCTATCATCACCACAGGTCTCTGGTCCTAACTTAATACCAGCTCTTGATGGATTTGCAGCCCTATCCGGCCTTATGATTAATCCTAAGAAATGCCTAGTGCTTAATATTTCACTCATAAACATGGAATTGATCCCGGCTAGGGCTGCACTCCCATTAACATGGGCAGAAAAATCAATCCCATATCTTGGAATTCATTTAACAGCATCTCATTCTGACTTATTCTCAACCAATTATCCTCCTGTATTAAGACAGATCACAAATCTAATAAAACAATGGTCGCAACTTCCTTTATCCTGGATAGGGAAGATTAATGCAATCAAAATGACTATTCTACCCAAATTGCTTTATCTATTCAGAGTCCTCCCTATTCCAATTCCTTCCTATTTTTTGAGAATAGTACAAAAAAGAGCAACTTCGTTTATATGGGGCTCTTCTAAACCACGTATACCTATACACACACTACATCTTCCCAAACATAAAGGAGGCCTGGGATACCCTAATTTTACTAACTACTACAGAGAAGCACATTTGGCCAGTCTGTCCAAATACCATGCAAAACAGGAAATGCCATTATGGGTATTTATAGAGGCTTCAGAAAATGACCCTCTATTAATATCAAATTTATTATGGCTTGATCCTAAAGACCGCTTTAAAATTCATAATCCCATAACTAAACACTTCTTATCTCTCTGGGATAAACTAAAAACCAAATATCAGTTACAATCTCCACACAATCCTCTCCTTTCTTTTATCAGAAATCCGGCCTTTTATCCGGCATGGATCTACCCAAATTCTTTTAAAGCTTGGACAACATCAGGCATTCAGACACTAAATGACTTCATAGCATCTAAATCATTCCTTTCATTCTCATCGCTTAGAGAAAAATATGATCTACCAAACTCTGAGATATTTAGATATCTCCAAATCAAAAATTTCTATACACCATTCCTAAAGGGGGATACACCATTATCCCAATTATCCATTTTTGAATCAATCTGTACAAAAGATCCATTTGCTAAAGGTACAATTTCATCACTTTATAATCAATTATATGGAGTAGCAAATCTTAATAGACCCTCTTACGTTCAGAGGTGGGAGGAGGACCTGGGACGAACTTTAGAAGACACGGACTGGTCTAACATATGGCTCACATCTAAGTCATCTTCACCCAACATCTTAGCACTGGAGACAAATTATAAAGTCCTAACTCGCTGGTACCTTGTACCCGCTAGAGTGGCAAAATATTCACCTAATACCTCAGCTTTTTGTTTTCGAGGATGCCCAGAAATAGGCACACATTTACACATATGGTGGACGTGCCCAGTAATCCAAGCTTTCTGGAAGGAAGTCTTCGTGATTGCATCTAAAATATTTAAAAAAATAATACAACCAGATCCATATTTAACTTTACTTAATCTAAAACCGGAATGGTTAACACTCTCTCAATTCAAACTTATGATCCAACTAATAACGGCTGCAAAATAAACAGTGGCCAAGGCATGGAAATCTCCTACATTGGTACTAGCAGAAACAATTCACAGAATGAATAATACAATGTCCCATGCTAAGATGGTAGCCATCGATCAAAATCAAATTCCAAAATTTGAAAAACTTTGGCATCCTTGGATAAAACAACAGTTCCTGTCAAACTTCAATGACTCTGTCCTGTTGCCATGGTAACAGATTAAATGACTTACAGAGACACCCATTCTAAGGCTTCAAAGAGAACTAAAAAGAATAATAAACTGACGAGCGGGACAACCTTGTGGACCATACCTCTACCTTTCAAACCCTTTTTCTTCTTTCTCTTTCCTTTTCTCCATCTTACGATTAAAGCTCATTATCAGAATTTATTTGACCTATATACACTCTACTTGTAAACAATATGTATAGTAGGTATAAATCATTTAAATACCTACAAAAGTAACTAAGGAAATGATATATATCTTTAATTTAGGTTTACGTGAACCCAATGTTTAATATTTGAAATTCCATGATATTTACCTATATAAACCCTACTGTAAAACAATGAGTTTACTTTATAGATCCTTGTAAACTTACTTTATGTATCTTTATAACATTGTATACTCAATAAACTTCTTTTGACAAGGAAAATATGCTAAAACTAAAATGAAATGGAAAATAAATTACACATAAGGAGTTATTCCTGTATGATGCTTAAGGAAAAATGGGCACATTTACCCTTGCCATGCCTAGTAGGTGAAAGCACCCCACGTATTCCATTTGTATTGCAGTATCAACAATTTTCATAAGAAATATATTCTATTGTAAAAAAAGGAAAAAAAAAAGGTCTGTTTTGCATGTTAGCTATCTGGATGTTCCAGAGAGTTTCTATCACATCTTTCCTATTGGAAAGGTAATATTTGTCTATGAAGTGGTTAGATTTGTCGATAATGTGGTTAGATCACATTATCTCCTAATTAATAAATATGGGGGCATTTTTTAGAGCCAGGTAACAATGGTGCCTGTTCCCTTCTCAACTGCATTCAGTGTAAACATATGGTCAAGGGAAGATATTTCTTCCACCTTTATCGGTATTTTATTAGATTACAATGAGTGGTTATTATTATTGTCAAACTAGCTATGTAATATATTTCTTGATGTGTCCATTAGGACTATATTATGGCATGGAAGCCACTCAGAAAGTCAAGGATGAGATTGTATAGTTGCTAGTGGCTAAACATTTTGTTGATTGTTCTCACTACAGAGTAGTGGCGGATGGTGTTTTTTTGTTTGGGGGGGGCAAACAACCGAACCCCCCCCCCCCGCTGTCCACCGGTTGGTCCACCAGAACTTACCCCATCTAGGCAGCGGGCATTAGAGAGCATCCGAGGAGCGGCGGCAGGGATCGGGGATCCGAGGAGCGGCGGCGGGGATCAGGCATCCAGGCATCGGCGTGGACCGGGCATCTAGATGTAGCGGTGTGTTGCCACTATTTACTAACATCCACCATATCACCCTACTGCCAGACCTCCATATATCACCTCTGAGACAATGAACAGTCATTTTCTTTGTTTTGTTTTTGTTTATTGAGGGGATATAACTTGGTTGGGGAACGGTATATGGGATGCCAATATATCAAATTACTTTGCCATCATATTTATCAATTAGAACTTTGTTTGAGCCTTGAAGAAATGATGCACATGTAAAACATCTACAGTCTCTTCCCTGCATATCCATGAAGAATTTTGCTCCTCCTCTACATAACTCCTGCAGACTATTGCTCCCAGGAATCCTTCCCTCCTGCACAAACTTATTCTGTAGCACATTATGTTTCTTGTAACATCTTCTTCTTATGCAAAAGAACCCACTCTGAATAGTCTCTAATGCTGACTCTGGTTGGTTGCTGCTACTAGGCCAGAGGCCTGCAGTATCTCTCCCCGGAGGCCTAGTAGTTTAATAGCATGTGCTGAACGGTGGACTACTGTTCCCAGCTAGCCCACCTTCGGGCTGCATCTATTTGACACTATTCCCCACAGTCTCTCTTCTGCTCCTCATCAATGAC
The DNA here is from genome assembly GCA_037952925.1 of Lithobates clamitans. Classification (NCBI taxonomy): domain Eukaryota; kingdom Metazoa; phylum Chordata; class Amphibia; order Anura; family Ranidae; genus Lithobates; species Lithobates clamitans. The sequence continues at coordinate 850,464 of JBBGZY010001009.1, forward strand.
CGTGTAATGATAAGGACTTCATCCATGACCATGTAAGGATGAAGTTCCCTCACAGACTCCCTGGCATGTCTCCACATTCAGCACTCCACTGTGGTACACTCACCGACCTTTCTCTGCCCCGAGTCCATGATGGAGAACTTAACCAGACCGTACACTCTGACAGCTTCTCCTGCACCTCTGCTCCAGGAACTCCTCATCAATGACCGTGTAATGATGAGGACTTTACCCATGTAAGGGTGAAGCTCCCTCACAGCTCTCCTGGGCCTCCTCCCGCGATCGGCGCACCCCCCCCCAGATGGGGGTGCCCTCCTGCTGCTGTCTAGTACTCCATTCTTCACTTCCCCCGGCTGACAACTCCCCCCAGGGGCCTGTTACCTCAGCTTATATGGGAGGCCTGCCCCCTGCCAATTCCAGTTGGGGATTGGTCAGGGTCCTCACATGAGCTGCCTGCCACTCCAGTTCCAGGCCCTGTCCCTCTTCCAGAACATTCTCACTGGAAGCAGGGGAGGCGCCCCAGATCTAAAGTACAGGTGGTCACACCCACTGCTACGCTTAGCACTCCCTGCCCCCAGATCAAAACAAACAGGCCTAGCTTGCAGCATAGGCCTGCCTAAATTTACCTGTACTGACAGAAACTACCAAAAATCCTCACTCTAGCACCTACCTATGATAGAGGGTGCTATATTGACATCGGCCAGTGCCTCTTCTCCTCCTTGCTTTCGCTGTGCATCTCCTCCCCTCCTCCTAGGTGTCTAATAGGATCTCCTGTCACATAGTTACATAATCACATAGTAGGTGAGGTTGAAAAAAGACACAAGTCCATCAAGTCCAACCTATGTGTGTGATTATGTGTCAGTATTACATTGTATATCCCTGTATGTTGCGGTCATTCAGGTGATTAGCTAATAGTTTCTTGAAGCTATCAATGCTCCCCGCTGAGACCACCGCCTGTGGAAGGGAATTCCACATCCTTGCCGCTCTTACAGTAAAGAACCCTTTACGTAGTTTAAGGTTAAACCTCTTTTCTTCTAATTGTAATGAGTGGCCACGAGTCTTATTAAACTCTCTTCTGCAAAAAAGTTTTATCCCTATATCATATCCCCTCTCAAGCGTCTCTTCTCCAGAGAAAATAAGTTCAGTGCTCGCAACCTTTCCTCATAACTAACATCCTCCAGACCCTTTATTAGCTTTGTTGCCCTTCTTTGTACTCGTTCCATTTCCAGTACATCCTTCCTGAGGACTGGTGCCCAGAACTGGACAGCATACTCCAGGTGCGGCCGGACCAGAGCCTTGTAGAGTGGGAGAATTATCGTTTTATCTCTGGAGTTGATCTCCCTTTTAATACATGCCAATATTCTGTTTGCTGTGTTAGCAGCAGCTTGGCATTGCATGCCATTGCTGAGCCTATCATCTACTAGGAGCCCCAGGTCCTTTTCCATCCTAGATTCCCCCACAGGTTCTCCCCCCAGTGTATAGATTGCATTCATATTTTTGCCACCCAAATGCATTATTTTACATTTTTCTACATTGAAACTCATTTGCCATGTAGTCGCCCACCCCATTAATTGGTCTTTTTGCAAGGTTTCCACATCCTGCGGAGAAGTTATTGCCCTGCTTAGATTAGTATTGTCTGCAAATACAGAGATTGAACTGTTTATCCAATCCTCCAGGTCGTTTATGAACAAATTAAATAGGATCGGTCCCAGCACAGAACCCTGGAGAACCCCACTATCCACCCCTGACCATTCTGAGTACTCCCCATTTATCACCACCCTCTGAACTCGCCCTTGTAGCCAGTTTTCAATCCATGTACTCACCCTATGGCCCATGCCAACGGACCTTATCTTGTACAGTAAACGTTTATGGGGAACTGTGTCAAATGCTTTTGCAAAATCCGGATACACCACGCCTACGGGCCTTCCTTTATCTAGATGGCAACTCACCTCCTCATAGAAGGTTAATAGATTGGTTTGGCAAGAACGATTCTTCATGAATCCATGCTGATTACTGCTAATGATACCGTTCTTATTACTAAAATCTTGTATATAGTCCCTTATCATCCCCTCCAAGAGTTTACATACTATTGATGTTAGGCTAGCTGGTCTGTAATTCCCAGGGATGTATTTTGGGCCCTTTTTAAATATTGGTGCTACATTGGCTTTTCTCCAATCAGCTGTCCTTTCAGCCAATCAGGTGATGGGTATTCTTTTACTACAGACCACCATAGAATGGACATTGGCTATGTTAATTATATGGTTATATTCTAGTGCATATGTGCATTTCTGAGATGCAATAGCAGTACACTGATTGCTTCTCTAATGTACACCTGTGACTTGTTACTATGTAATTGTATTTGATACTGAGTTTCTGCTTCCCCTCTATTTATATGTTCAAGGAAAATAAAAAATAAAGAACACATTTTTGCTGTCACATAATTAGATAAAAGTCAGCACAGCTTCATCTCATTCACTATGCTCTGGGGCATGTAATGTGAACAGCCTATTTGCCTTTAGTAAATCAGGCCCTATATGAGACAGCTGCCTGGGTCAGCCCTATTACAAAGTACTAACTGCTTACATCATGTTTAGAAGGTCTGAATAATTTCTACTTAAGCCTCCTGCCCTCCCTTCCTGATAACCTGTTGTGGTGCACATCTAGGTAAAAAACTGTACAATTTAAGCATAATAAATAAAATATTAGTACATTAAATAATCATATTGTAATTCTCATTATTTTTGGCCTCTTTGCCTAATCTGTGATGCAAAAGGAGCTGTGGAGCAGTGCACAGCAGAGCACAGCCCAGATTCATATACCATGTGGCTCCTGGCTCTCTGTGTGTAGCCAGCCTGGGGGAGAGAGTGTGTGGGAGCATTTGATCAGATAACAAACCAAGAATGGGGGAGGTGTGTTTGTGGGGAGAGATTAATAAACACTGGCACTGACCACCAATGGAAGGGGAAGTTAAAGCTAAACTCCAAGAATGTGACAAAACAACCCTTGAAGTTGACTCTACCCCCCCTCCCCTCCAAACTGGGGTTAAATGCTGATTTAGTCCAGGGTGGCACAGAAAAGGAGAAATAGTTAGCCTGCTCTTGGCTCTGGGAGGCTTCCTTGATCTGTGCCCCAGTGCTCACCCCGCACCATGTACAATGCAGGATTAATAGCCCTGAACTGCATGTGATGACATTGCACCCTGGATCTTCCGTTAGAGTGTGATCACATTGCACCCTGGATCTTCCTTTAGAGGAGAAGAGCGCTGGAGCTATTTGGAGTGAGGAATCAGGTAAGGTTATTATTGCTGTCACTGACCAGTGCGGGGTTTACCACTGTGATCTTTGATTTTATTGCCGCCACTTCAAGGGGGATTATTATTGTGTCCTCTGACACCAATGTAGAGGGTTAATATTGCTTCAACTAACAACAGTGCTGGGGGGTATTCTTGCTGCCACATACACTAATGCTGGGAGTTACTATTGTGGCCACTGACTCCAATGCTGGGGATTATTATTGCATCTGCGTACACCAATGTTGGGGGTTGTGATTGCAAACGCTGACACCAATATTCAGGATTACTATTACTGGCACTGACACCAATGATGGAACTTTATTTATTCCCACCTACTCTTCAATGTGAGTTGTGGTGCGCTGCAAAATGGCAGCATGAATATTCATTCATTTTGAGTGGGCTGCCTAACTTCACCCACTACACCTCAACATACAAAAATGTGCCACTATTATGTGGCTCTCTAGTGCACAAGCCCTCTGTGCAGTTCATATTGCTGGGAAAGAAGATACTGGGGTAGTGGTGCACTCCAAAAAATAACCATTTTCATCAGATTCTCTTTTCACTTCATGTGGCAAGTTCTACCCCAAGGCTGCTCCCTAAGAAAAAAACCTAATTGTCAACTGATTCGGTTTTTTTCTCTACCTTATATTTATCTAATCACCTTTCGAAGTGTCTAATTACACTTGTACGACTTGTGATCTGACTTTGGACATCAAAGTCGGGTGACAAGTCGTACCCCATGTTTTCTAATGATAACCATTCATATATGTGCGACTTAAAGTTGCAGCAAATTCAAAGTTGTTCATGCACTACTTTGGTCTGATTTAATGCAAAACCCTCAACCCTCAAAAGTTGCATAAAAATCGTACCTAAATGTTTTACATGCAACAGTTGTGCAACCGTTGTCCATTATCTTTGGTCAAAGCTAAAGTCGCATTCAAGTCTTACCCATCCAAAGTTGTGTGAAAGTTGCATCAAAGTGAAGCTACTTTGGAGTTGTACAAGTGTGAATGGAGCCAAATGTGTGTGCAAGTCTAGGAGGAATGGGAAAAAGTGACATGTATCAAAGGTAAACAATTTTCAATTAACAAGACTTTTAACCCTAGAAGAGCCAAGTTTGTGATTAGTATAGAAAATCCACAATACACAAATTGAATAGTAGAAGGAAGTTTTCCGATCAGTAAACAAAGTGGGATTTATTTACTAAAACTGGAGAGTGCAGAAACTGGTATAGCTGTTCATAGTAGCCAATCAACTTTTGGTTCAAAATATATTTTTATTGGACAAAAGTAACATACATAGAAAAGATAATTATCCAAAACAGTGTGAAATTTATCAAATCATGGGACAGTCAAATTACTCTGCTATACAGTGAGTCAACCACGGAAATTTAGCATATGAGCAAGAATTGCTGGTGTTAGCAGTAGGTATGCATAAACAGATCAGTCATCAATGACGTCCATGCATAGGGTCAGGACTGTCAGGGAGTGCCCGCCCCAAAGGTTGGTGACTGGGAGAAAAAAAATCACAAGGTCCTAGGGAGCGGTCCTCAGAACCCCCCAGGGGGACCCAAACACCCCACCCTTTTGGGAACTCTCTGTGGGTATGCATGATGTCCCCCCCGGAGCCCACGACAGAACCTTCCAATGAGGGCTTTGCTAATACAATGGTAAGGAGTAATAGGTAGAGCCCTCTTGGGCAAAAATTAGCCTCCCTCCAGTTTGGAGATCTTACATCCCTGGTGGGGAGAACACCTCCCCGTCAATCCGACCTGACTGGAAGAGGAAATCCCCCATAGGGGCTATTTCAGGTAAATTGACTGGATAGTTGAGGTAGGGGCTGGAAGCCCCAGAAAAGAGAAAGAGGAAACGTGTGAAAGGAAAGGGGTGAAACAAAGAAGGGGTTAATGAGGGGGGAAGAGGTTCCTTGTTGTAGACTCCATACCAGGAAGGAATGGAATGTTACAAAGTGTTGCCCAGGTTCACAGGTGACATTAAATCTCTAAATTGTATCATTAAGTTTAGCTACTATGTGTTCTTGTGCCATAATCCATGAGATTTTCTTCCTGCAGGCCTGGAAGGAGACAGTGGGCCTCTTCCAGGCCTTGGCTATTGTGATTTTTGCTCCCAGCAGGATAAAGAAGGAGAGGGCTTGTAAATGCTTAGGCAGGTTAGGTATGTAGTGATTAAGTAGGGCTGTGTTGGGGTTAGGAGTGACCGTTTCCTCTGCTAGGGAGCTAATGGTGCAAAAATTTTCTGCCAAAAGGATCTAATGCTGGGACAGGTCCACCAAATCATAGAGCCTTCCAGCTCACAGCCTCTGAAGCAAAGTGGCGAGGTCCCTGGGTATATCAATGCTAATCTGGAAGGAACGTAATACCACCTGGTCAGGACCTTTAGACTAGCTTCAATTGACAATATATTGCAAATACCTTTAAAGGAGCGCTTCGAAGCCTGGAATCATTCTGATGCATTCCACGTGCTGCCCGTGTCCTCCTCCCAGACCCGAGCGTAGGACGGTTTGTCCAGATTCGTTTGAAGGGCTGTGTATATCAGGGAAAAGCCTCCCCTCTGGTCCATAGTGTTGGAGCAATTTGCTCATAATGGGGTTATAGAGGGAGGATCCCTCTTGTTAGTCCTGATGGTATTCAGAAAATGGGATATTTGGGAGAATCTGAACCTTTCTATATCAGGCATGTCCAGGTTCTTCCTGCAATGGGTTAGGGTAAGAGGGCCTGCTGGGGAGAGGAAGTGGCCTATGCGATAAAGGCCCTTGTCCGTCCACCAGCGGAACGCTTTCATATTGAGTCCCGGAGGGAAGTTCAGGTTATTGAATAGATGAGCTAGTGGTTTCAGAGGGTATATCAGGAAATGTTTTGTATAAAGCTTGGAGCTTAAGGCAACTGAGTGAGACAGAGTGGGGGCCATTATGGCCGGCCTACTTTTGGGATCAGACCATAGGAGGTAGTCAATAGTATTAAGGGGGACAGCTTTCCTTTCCATAGAAAGCCAATCAGGTTTTGGACCCCTGGAAAAGAAATTTGTGACAATTGTGCTGCCTGATAGTAACCCCACAGGTTTGGTAACCCCAAACCGCCCTGTGACTTTAGGCGCAAAAGGGTTCTAGTTGGGCACCTGTACCACTTGTTGCACCAGACACCAATACTATTTCTGATTGAAACTTGCTGAGAAATTGCTTCGTGATTGGGATTGGGAGGGAGCAAAAAAGATATAAGAGAGGGGGGAGAAGCGTCATCTTCACTGCATGCACCCTGCCCAGCCAGGACAGACCGCATCTAGACCACTCGACCAACTCCTCTCTACATTTGAGAATCATAGGAGGGTAATTAGCTTTAAAGAGGTTATTAATGTCTGGTGTTAGCTTTATCCCTAGATAAGGATTTGCAGCTGGGGCCCATGAAAAGTCAAAGTTATTAGAAAGTTATGCAAGTAGGTCGCTAGGAACTGTTATGTTTAAAGCCAATGACTTATTCATATTGACCTTCAGGCCAGAAATCTCATTGAATGCCCTCAGAGTCCTGTAGACCACAGGCGTGGAAATTAAAGGGGAGGTTATAAATAGGAGGAGGTCATCAGCATAGAGTGCACATTTATGTTCCTGATCCCCGCACGTAACCCCGTTTAACCGTTTAATGTCAGGATTTGATCTAATTGCTATGTTAGCGTTTCGATAGCTACTGCAAAAAGGAGGGGGGAGAGAAGGCATCCCTGTCTGGTACCCCTATTGATATTGAAAGAGGCTGAGTATCTGCCCATCAGGCGCACCTGAGCTGATGGGTTAGAGTAGAGCGAATGGATTAAGTTAAAAAAATATGTGCCAAATCCCCACCTCCGGAGGATATCAGACAGGTATGCCCAATCCACTGAATCAAAGGCTTTGTGTAGATCAATCAAGAGAAAAAAGCCTCTCTGAGGGGGTCCTCCATCCCATTGGGACTTCAGGAGAGAAATGACGTCAATGGTCCGATGGATCTGGCCTGGGCCCTGCCTCCCAGGGATAAAACCCACCTGGTCTCTATGTATATATGAAGGGATGAAGCTAGCGACTCTATTTGCTAGTATCTTTGTCATAATTTTAATGTCATTATTTATCAGTGAAATAGGATGGTAATTGTCCAACTCGCTCGTGTCTTTGCCCGGTTTGGGTATAATCCAGATGTATGCCAAGTTTAGGTCAACGCCGAGGGGTGTTCCCTCCCTAAGTGCATTGAAAAGTCTCGTCAAGTGTGGAGCCAAGCAGGGACCAAATTTTTTATAGTACCCATTGGAAAAGCCATCTGGGCCTGGCGAGGAACCCTCCTTTAGTGGTTTGATCACATCTAGTACCTCTGATTGGGTGAAGGGGTTCTCAAGGAGGTCCCTGTGGTCAGATGACAGAGTGGGCAATGGTAGGGAATCTAGGAAGGTATTTTGAGTCAGACGGGAGAATGTAGGGTTCGGTTTAAGTGGGTTCGGAATAAAACTGGTGGAAAACTGCCATAATCTTGGCGGGGTTCTGGACCAGGAATGCCAAGGAGCGGCGTTTGGGGCTCAGATTGACTGCCAGTCCTGATCCTTTCCTGTCCTTGTGGGAGTAAAATTTTGCTCCCGTCCACCTGAGGTGTTTTTCAGCAGCCGTAGTCAAGTTTAGATTAAGGAGGGCCCTGGCTTTATCTAAATTTGCTAAGGATTCGGGTGTGGAGTGTTGTTTGTGTGCCTTTGCTGAATTACGGAAGTCCTCTGATAACTTAATTGTGTCTGCTCTATGTTCTGCCTTAAGTTTAGATGTCAGTTGAATCAATTTCCCCCTAATCACGGTCTTATGAGCTGCCCAAACAGTCACCGGTGAAACATCATTTGTCGTGTTAATTTGAAAATAGTCCTTGATGGCCTCTTCCAGTAAGGTACATTTTACTGGGTCACTCAGGAAGGATTCCTGCAGGCGCCAGCAAGGGGGCCATTGGTACCCGCAGTTGTTTGTGTGGTCAGAGTCACCATCGAGTGGTCGGACAAGGGTGTATCAACTATCCTGGACCCCCTAATTAGGGGAATCGAAGAGGGTCGTGTGAAGATGTGGTCTATCCTGGCAAAGGAATTATGAGGTGCTGAAAAATGAATGTAATCTTTAATGTGTGGATTAGTCTCTCTCCAAATATCTATCAGTCCTGCCTCATGAAGCAACTTCGCAATTTTAACACTCTGTCTGAAGGGGCGCCTAGGTATCGATTTCCCACCCGCAGATTTGTCAAGAGAGAAGTCGAAGGCCGTATTGGAGTCCCCGCCTAAAAAAATTGTGCCCTTTAAGTGAGGTTGTAATTTGTGTATTAGGGAATCAAAAAATGTTTTCTGCCCCTTATTAGGAGAGTAGTATGAGACAAAGATATATAGTTCCCCGTCTATGTGGCCAGAAACCAGGACGTAACGACCCAGCGGGTCAACTATAGTCTCCGACTGTGATAGGTTAATGTGTTTGGCAAAGCAGATGGCCACCCTTTTTGCCTTTTTGTTTTGTTAACTGCGGAAGCCAAAAAGAATTGGGGGAAGCGTTGGTGTAGGAAAGTGGGCTTATGTGAAGATGGAAAGTGGGTCTCTTAGAGGAAGAGAATGTCTGCATGCATGGAATGGTACAATTGAAATAGTTTCCTGTGTTTTACGGGTGAATTGAGACCCTGAGCATTGTGAGATATGATTTTGAGAGGGGGAGGGGGGCAATGTGGATTAGCCATGGACCAGAGGGGGTGAGCCTATAAGTGAGATCTGTGTCTTACCTTTGCTGAACGAGGAGATCATGCTGAGCAGCCCGATTGATAGATGAGCCAAATAGTTTGGACCTGGAAAGGGAGGCCACAGATGCACCCGGAACCTGGGAACACTCAGATGAGCAGAGACAAGGGAAAAGAAGAGAGAAATGAAAAAAGAAAGGAAGAAAAACAAGAACGTTACAGAGACCTGAAGTAAAGGACTTTCAGTCATATATAGCCCATGGAAACAATAAACCTGGGGGTCCCCAGACCCCTTCCCACCCCCCCCCGGAGTGAAGTGAACTAACCACTTCGTACCCCTAATCCTGAAAGGACCGGAGAACCCTGACTAGGGGGAAACTGGGTAAGCAACCAAGAGCACCGACGGTGCTCCTGGTTCCCACTGGATGTGTACTGGGTCCACCACAGTTCCGACACCTTAAAAATACTTCAACTGAAGACTATCCTAGAGCCTGTAATAACTGATAAGTAGAGCGTCCCGAGAAAAACTAAAAACTGCAAACCGTTTATGTCACCGATTGCCCCTAATGGTGTTCAACCATCGCCCAGGGCCCCAGCCAATGAGGCTAGGGGCCTGGGGGAGCAGCCAGGCCCCGTCCGGGCCGAGCTCAGAAGCCTTGGAAACAAGGCGGGAGATGACCCCCCTGAGGCTTGTGGATCTATCCCTGCACGCCGCCGGCGTCGCCAGCCACACCGACCACGCAGAGGGATGTGCAAGAGTAAAACCTGGAAAAACGTTAAACATTTTAAACACTAATAGCTGTTAATTCTCCCTCAGAGGATGAGAACTCAAAGCCTGACCGTAAGGTCAAAGTTAGGTAAAGACAAGTATAACCATTAAACAAGATAACAGTTCATTGGAGCTCACTGAGGAGCCAGTAGGTAATAACTTCCCCTTCCCGAAACAATGTCCGGAGTCCCAGTGCTTAGGTGACATTCAGACCGGTAAAAGCTGAGAAGTATTTCTCATCTGAGTCAGTGCAGGTGAGAAAATAGTCCCTAAATGGAGCTGTCTAGTGGGGGGTGGCATAGAGAAGCTCCAAAAGGCATCCGGAAGTGGAGAGTAAGAAAAAAGGAAGTCCTGGGTCAAGGCCCTGATCCCTGTAAGAGGCCTGTGTTTCATGGCGAAATGTTCTCTTTGGATCGCTTGTGATTCTGTTGAAGCCAGGTGGGTTGCTGGTGGGGGTCTCTTTGAAGACGGTGGGGTTCCCCTGGCAGTCTTGGTGAAGGGAGGTTCCTGTATGATCAGGCCCAATTGTAATAACAGGCGTTCACCTTCGGCAAATAATGAGAAGCCCTGGCTCTAGTTTCTGTATGAAAAATTCAGACGAAGAGGGAAAGACCACCTATATGCAATTTCTTTTTCCATCAGAAGTTGCAGGAGTGGTTTAAGTGCACGTCTCTTTTGTACTGTGTATGGCAATAGGTCTGCAAAAACCTGGATTTTGTGACCAAACAGCTTGAGGTCATCCGAGAACCTGGATTTTTTCATTACCTCCTCCTTCACCGAATAAAAATGAGGTTTAACGATGATGTCTCTGGGGAGACCATCCGAGTGGGGGGTTGCAGGGCTCTGTGAGCTCTATCCAACTCCATGCAGTGTTCAAGGATATCTGGGATAAGGCCCTTGATCAGAGATTTTACAGCCGCATGCACATCCTTCTCTGACTATAATGTCTTAATCTGTTCTCAAGGTCGTCGATCTTTGTAAATGCACCTTCCAACTGATCCTGAACATCTTGGATCCTGGCTGAGTTCTGATTAATCCGTGCCACTGATTGATCAGCTCTCTTTTCTATAGTGTCCATTCTCATGCCTATTTGCTGCAGGTCAGCATGGATGGATGAAGTAATTTGGGCTGCATTCAATGCCAAGCTTTTAGAGAGTAATTGAAAACACTGCCATCATGGAGGGGAAGTCATTGGGAATGGGGGTAGCATCATTAGCTTCACTCACTGACAGAAGCATGCCTGTATGCGGGTCTAGCATGGGGGTAGATGGGAGACCAGAGTTCATGCTGCCCAGCAGGGACTCCGTAGAGGCAGGGGAAGCGGCCATGGGGCGGGTAAGAGGTACCTGGAGAGTGTGGGGGTATCAGGTCCTGATCTGCAATAGATTCATCTTAGGCCTCCATGCTGTGTGTGCCTTGTGGGGCTGCCGCCATCTTGGCATAGCTGAGGGGGACGGCCTCCGCGGACATCTGGCTGCTAAAATTCCTCCTGGCTTGTGTAGCTAACATCAGGGGGTTCCTGGGGTTCTCCCCTGCTCGATTGTCCTTGTGATGTGCTTGCGGGACTGCTCTGAAAGATCCGGTGGCTGTTATGGGGCCGTGGTGGAGCGGAGCTCCAGAAGCCGGCGGCCATCTTGGGAGATGCCGCGCATGCGCTAGCCAATCAACTTTTACTTTAGCTTATTCAATTAAGCTTTGACAAAAAACTTAGAAGCTCATTGGTTTCTATGCAGAGCTTCACCAGACACTGTTTTAGTAAATCAACACCAGTGTGTCAAGTAGCCCCATTGTTTAAAGTTAAACTAAAATCTCAGGTTTTTTTCTTTAAAAATAACACATGTTATACTTACCTCCTATGTGCAGTGGTTTTGCACAGAGCATCCCAGATCCTCCTCTTCTTGGGTCCCTCCCTCCTGCCGAGTGCCCCCACAGCAAGCAGCTTGCTATGGGGTCACCTGAGCTGAGCCGCAGCTCTGTGTGTCCATTCAGACATGAAGCCCCAGTTTGGCCCTGCCCCCTCTCTCTTCTCATTGACTCACTGACTTTTATTGCCAGCAGCAGGAGCCAATGGTGCCCCACTGCCATCTCAGCCAATGAGGGAGAGTCCCGGGCAGCAAAGACACTCCCGCAACATTGCTTACAAGCCTCTAGGCTTACAGATGGCAGCCATCTTTTTGACGCAACATTAATGTGGGCATACCCATAAGGGAGGGGATCAATGCTCGGCGACATGCAGAGTGGCAGTGGACTTATAGCTGGTGACCCAGTAAAGGCACTAGGAGCCTCTCATGGGCAGTGCCACCTTAACAGCATCATGGGCCTCTTGGCAAAATAATGCACTGGGACCTCTACCAGTGAAATGATAACCTGCGGCATGGCGAACAATGGGAATGGCCAGTGGGAGAGTCTTAAAGGAGGTTTAAACAGAATCTGCATTTGCTGTATACAATGCAAGCATACCAAAGACCTTGTACCCAAAAAATTCGAATTACTGTGTCGCAACTGATAATCTCACAGACACAAATAAATCTCAGCCAAAGGATCATTTGTTTTTAAAATAAATATACCCATTATATATGTTTTTTTAATGCACAAAAACAGGATATATTTGTCTTAGGGCTGGTTCACACCACAAAAATGCACATTTTTAGCGCATTTTTGATGTGTTCCCAGATGCATTCCAGATGCTTTTTTTCTTCTCTTTTCCTGTTTTTTCCCCCACTTTACTGGGGTCCAGTGCATTTTTAATGCATTCCATTGCATTCCATTGTGTTTTTGATGCATTTACTGCGTTTCAGTACAGTCCAGTGCAGGATAAATGCAGCATGTTCTACATTTTTCTGGAGCTTAAAAGCCCTGGAACTGACTGCACTGGTGTGAACTATGCCATTGGAAACCATATAACCTTATAAACTACTTTCCATGTATTTTTGATGCAGAAAAAGCAACGCATTGAACTGCATTTGGTGTGAACTGGTCCTTACTGAGGCTACCTTACAGAAGAACTTAATTAAAACTAGTAACTGTTGAGACAATGAACACCTTGGTCAGGTCTATGTACAGTATAATGTACAGAGTAGGTGGGTCAGGCGTAAGTAGCAAACAAAACAACATATAGACAACAGCAGTCAGGATGAGTGCCACGCTCACATCAGAGTCCTCCCTTACATCAAAGTCCTGACATTCTCCCTATACATCACAGTCCACAGCGTTCCCCCTTACATCAGAGTTCCACTTCATGGCAGCGTGCCACCCCAGGGCAGAGCCCCCAGAGTGCCACATAACAGCAGAGTCCCCAGAGTTCCATATAACAGCAGAGCCCCCAGAGTGGCACCTTCCATCAGTGTCTCCTCAAACACACCTTTTCACCTTAGTGCTTGATGTGGTAGGCAGCTGGTGGGAAAAGGCTGTTAAAAAAAAAGCTACTTGTTACAGGCTCTGAACTGCACATGTACAGTTGTGGATCCAGCTGAATAGTGAATTGCTGTGGTTGGCTTCAGATTGGGCAGTAGGGCAAGTGAATAAAAGCCATGCTTTATGTGTGCCATGATATAACCACGCAGGCACGCATCCAGACCTGCCCTGCTGCCTGATCTGAGGCCGAGCTCAGCAGTGCATCATTCAGCTGCCTCCGAATGGCAACAAGTGGATTTTTTACGGGCATTTTTCTCCTCTCTTTGGACAGGTGGCAACACAGCCGCTGATTTTTCCAACATGTATGTTCAACAGAAGTCGATTGTTAGATCGACTTCTGTAGAGCGGCAGTGGGCATACATGGATCATACAGTATACAGACACACACACAGTATACAGACACACAGACATACACACAGTATACACAGACATACATCAGCACTTTTCATTTAGAAATCAGCCTAATATAACACACTGCTGCTGCCCCCATCTCCTTTCATGCTGGTACTTGTAGTGCCCCAGTAGCTCACAGAATAGGAGGTGGTGATACAGGGGAGGGGGAGACTGTGCCTGTGTACTGCTGGGCAGGTAATGATTATGGAGGTGTAGTAGAGATTGGGGGAGACATTCAGAACATCCTTCCTTCAGATGTAGTGCACTTTTCAGACAAAAAAATGATCTAACATCCTTAGAGACAGGAGGAGCCCTGCTTGAGGAAACACAGCCTCCCCTCCTCCTCCTCTTGATCGCCAGGGTAAGCACTGACAAGAATACATTTACTTCAAATTGACCAGCTTACCTTCTTCGATCAGGTAGCAGTCCTTCCCACACTGCAGGCTGTACACTGCTCCCTCTCCTGTCCTCCAGCAGTCAGCATCTAATGCTCTGAAGTCAAATAAGCCACACTGGAGAAGAGAACATGTACAGTGTGTTCCTATTGGCTGAGGAGGTAGTGAAGAGGAGGAGCAGCTATAGCCTCCAGGTTTTTACAGCAAAAGGAACATGTCGGTAAGGTACATTTCAGGGACAGATGTAAAAAAACAGATTTTTACAAACTGTCCCTGGTTTTACTGAGGCTGGCAGCCCTGATGGAGCCCCCTAGTGGCCTTGGGCAGTGCCCGAGTGCCTGAACGATTAGTTTGCCCCTGGGTTGAGGTAAGTATTAGTGGGGCTGAAGGGGCTGCTGCACACAGAATTTTTTTTTTCTTAATGTATAGAATGCATTAAGATAAAAACCTTATGCCTTTACAACCACTTTAACTTCTGTAAAAGAACATCAGTGGGGTCCATAACATATATAACTGTTGTGTTTGTGTGAGTCATCCTGTTTCATCCCAGTTGTGTCCTTTGATTATCTTGCAATACATATACGAAACAAAAACTCTAAATCCATTTCAACTATCAATACACATTATTAAGGTCTGTCATGGGCATTCTGTACATCTAGGAGGTACATAGGAGGTACAGGAGGACATATTCCCCAATGTCTTATATTTCCTACATCCAATTTGTACAGATTCATTAGTTAGAATAAATCTTTATTTTTCATTTGCTTCTTGACTTTTCTACTCCATAAATTAATCCTTTTAATGTCCCTGTTTATGTTTCTCTCTTCTAATGAGACTCGTTAATTATCTAGGATGTGGATAAGCAGCTTTGGAAGATGACAAGAAACTAAAACTAGTATCCTGTGAAAAAGGAAAATATTTGAATACATCACAAGCATTCAGTTCTGCAAACAGATATCTTTTCACCATTACTTGTTTTGTGCCTTTTTTAGGTACAGTACTGTATCTCACAAAAGTGAGTACACCCCCTCACATTTTTGTAAATATTTTATTATATCATTTCATGTGACAACACTGATGAAATGACACTTTGCTACAATGTAAAGTAGTGAGTGTACAGCTTGTATAACAGTGTAAATTTGCTGTCCCCTCAAAATAACTCAACACACAGCCATTAATGTCTAAACCGCTGGCAACAAAAGTGAGTACACCCCTAAGTAAAAATGTCCAAATTGGGCCCAATTGGACATTTTCCCTCCCCGGTGTCATGTGACTCATTACTGTTATGCCCCGTACAGACGGTCAGACTTTGTTTGGACATTCCGACAACAAAATCCTAGGATTTTTTCCGACGGATGTTGGCTCAAACTTGTCTTGCATACACACGATCACACAAAGTTGACGGAAAATCCGATCGTTCTGAACGTGGAGACGTAAAACACGTACGTATGGACTATAAACGGGGCAGTGGCCAATAGCTTTCATCTCTTTATTTATTCTGAGCATGCGTGGCACTTTGTCCGTCGGATTTGTGTACACACGATCCGTTGTCGGAAAATTTTATATCCTGCTCTCAAACTTTGTATGTCGGAAAATCCGATGCAAAATGTGTGATGGAGCCTACACACGGTCGGAATTTCCGACAACAAGGTCCTATTACACATTTTCTGTCGGAAAATCCGACCGTGTGTACGGGGCATAACAGGTCTCAGGTGTGAATGGGGAGCAGGTGTGTAAAATTTGGCGTTATCGCTCTCACTCTCTCATACTGGTCACTGGAAGTTCAACATGGCACCTCATGGCAAAGAACTCTCTGAGGCTGTCAGGTCACCTTGAGGCTAGGTGACAGATGCACTCTGTAGGAGTCAGAAGTGCACCGCTAGGTAGTGGACCCTAGGACTGACTGCTGTGGATTGAACCCTGGGAGGTTCAGGAAGCAGGTCTACTGGATCACTGACACAGATCCCACTGGGAGCTAGAGCATAGATTCCCCAGGGCACGGAGTCTAAGAGCCAGCAGGTGTTCACCAGAGCCTCTAGTGGTGAGGATGGACTGCGCTGCAGTCTGGCTCCAGGTCGCAGCCCCCAGGGTCTCACAGCTCATGCTCACGGTAGACTACAGGAGAAGAGGAAGGAGGCAGCAGGCTGGAACAACAAGGAAAGTAAGGGACAAGCCAAGGTTGGGGCCACAAGCAGACAAGGACAACAGAGTTCACACCAAGGTTCAGGGTCGCAGGCAAACAGGGATGGTCGGGGACACACCAAAGGTCAGGTCGGTAACTGGAATCAGACATAGGAAACACAGCAAGTACACACGAAAGCTAACACACAATGGTTGATCAGCACTGCTGGCTTGCAGTGCACAGGTTAATATAGGGTTCCCTGATAGGGCCTGGGGTGGGGCCGTGCTTAGAGGAGAGGTTATAAAACCAGTCAGGTGAGAGGCAGCTGGTCGCTAGAGATTAACACATGGAGACAGGTAAACTAACAGACAGAGAAAACTATTGCATAACCATGACAGAGGCTCTGAAAAAATAATTGTTGCTCTACATAAAGATGGCCTAGGCTATAAGAAGATTGCCAAGACCCTGAAACTAAGCTGCAGCATGGTGGCCAAAACCATACAGCGCTTTAACAGGACAGTTTCCACTCAGAGCAGGCCTCACCATGGTTGGCCAAAGAAGTTGAGTGCACGTGCTCAGTGTCATATCCAGAGGTTGTCTTTTGGGAAATAGACATATGAGTGCTTCCGGAATTGCTGCAGAGGTTGAAGGGGTGGGGGGGTCAACCTGTCAGTTGTCAGACCACACTGCATCAAATTGGTCTGGATGGCTGTCATTCCAGAAGGAAGCCTCTCCTAAAGATGATGCACAAGATGATGCACAAGAAAGCCCGCAAACAGTTTGTTGAAGACAAGCAGAATAAGGACATGGATTACTGGAACCATGTTCTGTGGTCTGATGAGACCAAGATAAACTTATTTGGTTCAGATGGTTCAGATGGTGTCACGTGTGTGTAGCGGAAACCAGGTGAGGAGTACAAAGACAAGTATATCTTGCCTACTGTCAAGCATGGTGGTGGGAGTGTCATGGTCTGGGGCTGCATGAGTGCTGCCAGAACTGGGGAGCTACAGTTCATTGAGGAAACCATGAATGCCAACATGTACTGTGACATACTGAAGCAGAGCATGATCCTCTCCTTTCGGAGACTGGGTCACAGGGCAGTATTCCAGCATGATAAAGACCCCAAGCACACCTCCAAGACGACCACTGCCTTGCTAAAGAAGCTGAGGGTAAAGGTGAAGGACTGGCCAAGCAAGCCTCCAGACCTAAACCCTATTGAGCATCTGTGGGGCATGCTCAAACGGAAGGTGGAGGAGCACAAGGTCTCTAACATCCACCAGCTCCGTGATGTGGAGTGGAAGAGGGCTCCAGTGGCAACCTGTGAAGCTCTGGTGAACTCCATGGCCAAGATACTTAAGGCAGTGCTGGAAAATAATGGTGGCCACACAAATCATTGACACAATTTGGACATTTTCACTTAGGGGTGTACTCCCTTTTGTTGCCAGCGGTTTAGACATTAATGGCTGAGTGTTGCGTTATTTTGAGGGGACAGCAAATTTACACTATTTATACAAGCTGTACACTCACTACCTATATATATAGTAGATATAATATATGTAGTAGATATAATAAAATATTTACAAAAATGTGAGGGGTGTACTCACTTTTGTGAGATACTGTATATGGCAAGTCACTGTTAGAATACTTTATATATAACATACAGCATTGTATTTTAAATTAACATAAATGATCTACTAATTTTAATTAAAAATGTGTGAAAAAGTATAATCACTCAAGAGATTTTTCACTGGTGTGGCCATTAGGAAATTAATATTTCTTGGACACAGAGGTAGAAAACAAGGGGGCGTGGCCTGGAGCTGTTCTAAGATGGACGCTTGAACTCTCAGCTCCTGTTCCATGAGGTAAAGTTAGCTGATTACAGCGCACATCCAGCGAACAAAGATGAGAAGCACACGTAGGAGTGCTTCTGCAACCCGACACCGCTCTCCCAGAGACCTGGACACTCTACGCTAAGCCGCAATATATCAGAGATATTCCGGTCACAACATCAGGGAGACACGCTGCCATCCCAGGCCTCTTCCCTCACATCCCCCTCAGACAGCCGAAATCAGCATAGAGACCGGGGCCGCAACCCCACTCCTTCACCCAGAATGCAGGCTGACTCAGCATTAAGTCTAGCCGACCTTCGCACAGTGGCAGCAGACATTAAAAATACATTGTCTGCTGCTATTTCTGACCTACGATCAGACATTCAGAAGATGAACCTGAGAATGGAGGAGGTTGAAGAAACTCAAGCCCGCCATGACGCCTCACTGTGTGAAGTGCAGCAAGTGACAGAATCTCATGCCACCCACCTCAGAGACATAAACAGGCATATGGAGGTCTGGACAATTGCAGAAGACGCCACAACTTAAGGGTAAGAGGCCTCCCTGAATTAATTGACTCTGCCCAGCTCTCTCGCATGGTCACTGCACTTTTCAATGTGCTTCCAGAAAGACCCCCAGACACCCCTATAGCTATGGAACGCATCCATAGAGCGCTACACCTGAGAGGAAGGGATACTGACCCACCCAGGGACATCATTTGCTGCCTGACTTTCTCCTGAAGGAAGAAATCCTCCACAAAGCTAGAGACCGCATACACTTCTCCTTTCACGGCTCTGACATTAAATTATTCCAAGACTTATCCAGCATAACTTTGCAGAAGAGGAGAGAAGTGAGACCCCTGCTGGATGTACTAAGGGCCAGAAACATAGTATACCGCTGGAAGTTCCCCTTTTGTCTATCGGCTTCCCACAATGGTCACACTATGAATCTCAGAGTGCCAGAAGACCTGGAACATTTCTGTACCTCGCTCAACTTCCCACTGGTGGACCTGCCTGACTGGTACAGTGACTTCCATCTTCCTCTACTTCGCAGAGCCACCTCCATGGATGGCATCACTGAAGCGTGATACTTCAGCATCCGACGCCGCTGCGCACATCCTCCACCCTCACTATCCTAAGCAGCGGGGATCCTGAAAAATGGCAGCCCTACAGCATCCCCAGAGCACCGCAGAGCTCGCCACTCATAAACTAGATTAACCCCCTACCTCTCCAATCGCGGTCCAAAACCTGAAGATTGTATGTAAGAGGAAGAAGACAGATATGGATTGCACACTGACTTTTTGTAAACAACCCTAACTTCAGTTTAATTGTCCAATGGTGGCCCTGCTGTTGGCTAAAGAAGAAATGTACATGTACTGTACTGTTCAGGAACATGAATGCTCCCTTTCATCCAACAGTCAGAAGGATAAACAAGCCTTCCACCTACCCCACCACTATGCCACCTGGAGATACGCACCCCCTCAAAACATCATTGAAACAGACATAGAAAAAGAACACAGACAGTTTAAAGTGACTGCCTTTCTCCGACTACACCCCAGGAAGCAGATCTACTGGAAACGTCTCAGATGACGATCGAACTTATAAAGTACTTAGCCACCTTAATTTTTTTTTTACTTTTTGTTTTTTCTCTTTCTTTTTCTACTGCCTGAGCTGGTGGTGGAAATTTCTTTTCTTTTTTTTCTTTTATTTATTTATTTATTTATTTATTCTCTTCTCTCTCTTTCTTTTTTTTCTTTCTTTTTTCCACACACTTTAAAGATTACCACTAAAGTGTAAGAAGGTGAACCCTCACATAAGCTACCTGGTAAGGACTATTTTACCTCCCTCCGATGAGAAAGAGTAAACCAATTTAACTACTCCTAAGTTCTGTACTGCCACTAAGGATGAGCTTCGAGTCGAACCCATGTTTCCGACACACAAAGTTGGACAGCAAGAGATAAAATTTTCCGACAACAAAATCCGTTGTCGGAAATTCCGATCGTGTGTACACAAATCCGACGGACAAAGTGCCACGCATGCTCAGAATAAATAAAGAGATGAAAACTATTGGCCACTGCCCCGTTTATAGTCCCGACGTACGTGTTTTACGTCACCGCGTTTAGAACGATCGGATTTTCCGACAACTTTGTGTGATTGTGTGTATGCAAGACAAGTTTGAGCCAACATCCGATGGAAAAAATCCTAGGATTTTGTTGTCGGAATGTCCTAACAAAGTCCGACCGTGTGTACGGGGCATTACAGTGTATTGTGTATATATATGCATCCTAGGTGTGTGTATATATATATATACTGTATTCAGTTTAGCTAGATCCGTTCCTGTTATTCTCTTCCTACTGACAGGCAGGCAGATGTTTTACAGTATTTACAGCTACCTCAGGAAAATTGCTGGTGTTCTTCTGATCCTATTAGTCCTATTAGCTACACTATTTACAGTTAGTGTAGTGCGCACAGTGTGCACCTAAAGCTACCTGAAGAAAATTGGTGGTGTTCTTCTGATCCTATTAGTACTGCAGGCAGCTGCAGTATTTACAAGTTAGTGTCGTGCGTCCTCTGCACAGTGTGCACCTAAAGTTACCTGAAGAAAATTGGTGGTGTTCTTCTGATCCAATTAGTACCCCAGGCAGCTGCAGTATTTACAAGTTAGTGTAGTGCATCCTCTGCACAGTGTACACCTAAAGCTACCTGAAGAAAATTGGTGGTGTTCTTCTGATCCTGAAGAAAATAGGTGGTGTTCTTCTGATCCTATTAGTACCGCAGGCAGCTGCAGTATTTACAAGTTAGTGTAGTGCGTCCTCTGCACAGTGTGCACCTAAAGCTAGCTGAAGAAAATTGGTGGTGTTCTTCTGATCCTATTAGTACCGCAGACAGCTGCAGTATTTACAATTACTGTAGTGCGTCCTCTGCACAGTGTGCACCTAAAGCTACCTGAAGACAATTGCTGTTGTTCTGATCCTATTAATACCACAGGCAGGCAGCTACAGTATTTACAGTTAGTGTAGTGCGCCCTCTGCACAATGTGCACCTAAAGCTATCTGAAGAAAATTGGTGGTGTTCTTCTGATCCTATTAGTACCGCAGGCAGCTGCAGTATTTACAGTTAGTGTACTGTGTCCTCTTTACAGTGTGCACCTAAATCTACCTGAAGAAAATTGGTGGTGTTCTTCTGATCCTATTAGTACCACAGGCAGGCAGCTGCAGTATTTACAGTTAGTGTACTGCGTCCTCTACACAGTGTGCACCTAAAGCTACCTAAAGACAATTGCTGTTGTTCTGATCCTATTAATACCACAGGCAGGCAGCTGCAGTATTTACAGTTAGTGTACCGTGTCCTCTGCATAGTGTGCGCCTAAAGCTACCTGAAGACAATTGCTGGTGTTCTCATACTAATAATACTACAGGCAGGCAGTTGATTCTGCTAGCTGCAGTATCAATATATATATACATCCCAGCTTTGTGCAGCTACATATCACTGCAGGCCATGTCTGGAAGGCCAGCAAGGAGAGGCAGACAGTCACAAGCCAATAAAAGAGGGCAAGCAGGCTCTGTGTCTAGAGGCAACAGTGCTGGTCGTGGAGACGGTGCATCGTCATCAGCACATGGCCGTGAGACACACTTGTCCTTTTTTTTGGCAGCTGGCTGTGTTGAGCCGCAGCATGCGGAAGACTTGGTAGAGTGGATGACCAAGCCGTCCTCATCCTCCTCATCCTCTCTCACCCAGGCTCAGGGTACTTTGTCTGGCAAAGCAGCTGCCAATGCGGCCTCTTCCCTCGGCTCAATGGTATCAGTCACTCCTTCCCTAGCCCCACCATGTCCTCCTGAGGAGTCCCCCGAACTGTTTGACC
Source organism: Lithobates clamitans (assembly GCA_037952925.1). Classification (NCBI taxonomy): domain Eukaryota; kingdom Metazoa; phylum Chordata; class Amphibia; order Anura; family Ranidae; genus Lithobates; species Lithobates clamitans. Next base: position 872,252 of record JBBGZY010001009.1, read on the forward strand.
ACAGTGTTGGGTACATGCTCTAGGAGGATGCCCAGCGTTTTGAAGGCTCTGATGATGGTACCCAGCTAGAGGAAGGCAGTAACGTGAGACCAGAGAGAGGGGGTGCACAAGAAGGACAGCAATCTGGCAGTCATGTTCCCCCAGCTGCAGCATACTGCCAGCTTTGCTCCAGTGATGAGGAGGGAGGGGATGATGAGGTCACTGACTCCATGTGGGTGCCTGATAGGAGAGAGGAGGAGGAGGAGGAGGCATATCTCCAATGAGGCAGGATGCCCTCCAGGGGCCAGCTTAAGGGCAGCACACCGACTGCATCACATCGCAGAGCTCCGCATGTGCAGGGCGCTGCTGTCTCTGCGTGTTATTCCAAAAGTTCTTTGGTGTGGGCCTTTTTTGAGATGAGTGCATCAGATCCCACCGCTGCTATTTGCAACATATGTCTCAAGCGTATCTCGCGTGGACAAAACATCACCCGCTTGGGCACCACATGCTTGACCAGACATATGTCGACCTGCCATGCAGTTCATTGGCAAGCGTATCTAAAAGACCCACACCAAAGAACAAAGTGGACCTCTCCTTGCTCCTCATCAGCTGGGATCTCCAACACCACTATACCTTCAGTCCTCTCTGAAACCTGTACTGAGAGGAATGAAGGTGTAGAATTAGGTGTGTCACAGCCAAGTACTTGCAGGCAATCTGCTATCGGTACACCAACGTCAGATTGTACCAGGTAAATTTCCCTGCCCCAGCTGCTGCCCCGCCGAAAGAAGTTCGCTCCCAGCCATCCACATGCCCAGCAGTTGAATGCTAGCTTGGCTAAATTTCTAGCACTTCAACTGCTGCCTTTTCAGTTGGACTGAGACTCTGCCCCCTTCCATGAGTTTGTAGAATGTGCAGTTCCTCAGTGGCAGGTTCCCAAGCGCCACTTTTTCCCGCGGAAGGCGATTCCGGCTCTCTACCGGCATGTGGAAGGCAATGTCGTGGCCTCGCTGGACAGAGCGGTCAGCGGTAAGGTGCATATTACCGCTGACTCATGGTCCAGCAGGCAAGGACAGGGACGTTACCTATCTTTCACCGTGCACTGGGTGACTCTTCTGGCAGCTGGGAACGATGCAGGACAGGGTGCAATAGTGTTGGAGATCGTTCCACCACCACGCCTCCAAAATTCTACTAGTGGTGATTCTGCCACACCTCTCTACTCCACCCCCTCCTCTTCTTCTTCCTCCATGGCCTCTTCCTGTGCTGATTTTTCCTCTGAACCAGCAGTGCTCTGTAGGCATTCAAGTGGCTATGCAAGCATGCAGAGATGGCAAAAAGATGCCATGCGGTGCTTGAGTTGGTGTGCTTGGGGGACAGGAGCCACACTGGGGCAGAGATTCTGTCAGCTCTGCAGGGGCAGGTTCAGAGGTGGTTGACGCCATGCCAGCTTAAGGCACGTATGGTGGTTTGCGACAATGGCACCAACCTCCTCTCTGCCCTCCGACAGGGACAACTGACCCATGTGCCCTGTTTGTCTCACGTCCTTAACTTGGTGGTGCAGTGGTTCTTGGGCAGGTACCCGGGCTTACAGGATGTCCTGAGGCAGGCCAGGAAAGTCTGTGTGCATTTCCGCAGGTCATATAATGCCAGTGCTCAGCTGACTGACCTCCAAAAGGAATTTAACCTGCCCAAGAACTGCCTAATCTGTGACATGCCCACCAGGTGGAACTCAACGTCGGCCAGGCTGCAGTGGCTGCACACACAGCAGAGGGCCATCAATGAGTACCTATGTGACCATGGCACCAGGACAGGGTCAGGGGAGCTTGTTTTTTTTCCCCACCCCAGTGGGCTATGATCAGGGATGCTTACACTGTCCTGTCACCATTTGAGGAGGCCACGAGGATGGGGAGCAGTGACAGTGCATGCATCAGTGACACTGTCCCTCTTGTCCACCTGTTGGAGCACACGCTGCGTGGAATAATGGACAGGGCACTTGAGGCAGAACAGAGGGAGGAAGAGGAGAACTTCCTTACCTCTCAAGGCCCCCTTTATCCAGTGTTCCTGTGTGCCCGCCGATCACACAGCAAGAGGACGAGGAGGAGAAGGAGGATTGAGTCAGCATGGAGGTGGAGCCTGGCACTGAGCATCAGCAGCAGTCTTCAAGGGATCATTTACAGTCCAAAGAAACACATGGACTTCTACGTGGCTGGGAGGAGGTGGCTGCAGATCATGTCGTCCTTAGTGACCCAGAGGACTCTGGACCAAATGCATCAGCAAACCTATGCTGCATGGCCTCCCTGATCCTGCAAAGCCTGCGGAAGGATCCTCATATTCGTGGTATCAAGGGAAGGGATGATTACTCGCTGGCAACCCTTCTTGATCCATGTTACAAGGGTAAGGTTGCGGACCTTATCTTGCCGTCGCATGGGGGGGCAGAGGATGAAACATCTTCGGGAGGCCTTGCAGAAAGGTTTGTGCAATGCGTTTCCAGAGCCTGGGAGGTTACAATTTCCTGGTCCTCCTGGACAACGTGTTGCTGAGGCTTCAGTCAGTCAAAGAAGGAGCGGTGGAGAAGGTGGCCGTCTGACCGAAGCGTTCAGACAATTTTTTAGTCCGTAGCCCCAAGGTCTGATCGGTTCCAGCAACCATCGCCAGCGTCTGATTCACATGGTGCAGGATTACCTAGGGGCAAGATCAGACTTGGACACCTTTCCCACCGAAAATCCTCTGGGTTACTGGGTCTTGAGGATGGATCACTGGCCACAGCTTGCACAGTATGCAATTGAGCTACTGGCCTGTCCTGCATCCAGCGTTCTTTTGGAATGCACATTCAGTGCTGCTGGAGGCTTTGTAACCGATCACAGGGTGTGCCTGTCCACCAAATCAGTCGATCGGCTGACCTTCATAAAAATGAATCAGTCTTGGATCACCAGCTACCAAGCACCTGATGCTGATGTCACCGATTGATTTTTTTTTTAAATGTGAGATCCCTTCAAGACTGCCTATGCTGATGCTGAGTGACTATCCTATTATGCTGAGTCACAATCCTCTTCCTCCTCAATTTTCATGCTGATAGCTTGTAAGAACATTTTTGGTTCTAGGCACCGCCACCAGTGGCCAAGGCCCAATTTTTCAGCCCCTGTTTAACAGGGGCATATAATTACAATTTTTGATGCAATACTTTGCAGCAGGGCTCATTCCTGCTCTCACACTATAGCAACTGTGAGGGGTTGCAATGTTGTGGCACCAATGCCTAAGGCCCAATTTTTCTGCCCCTGTTCAACAGGTGCATGTAATTACAATTTTTGATATAATATTTCACAGCAGGGCCCGTTCCTGGGCTCACCAAGAGTAACTGTGAGGGCTTACAGTGTTGTGGCAACACCAACACCTAAGGCCCCAATTTCTGCAGAGTATATAGGGCAGGCCCCTACTTTCAAATATCCAACTTACAAATGACTCTTACTTGCAAATGAGACAACAGGAAGTGAGATGAAATCGACCCCTTGTTTCACTGAAAACCCCAAATTTTCAAAAAACATTTGTCATTGAGACAGAAAGTGAAATCTTCTGAAGAGTTGCACAGACAGCAAAACAAATGTTACAGGGGTGATAACCCTTCCCTATGTTTTCCAAAAAGCTTAAAAATAGATTTTTTGGCTGGAGTTACACTTTAAAAATGTACCAGTTCAAAATTACAAACAGATTCTACTTAACAACAAACCTACAGTCCCTGTCTTGTTTGCACCGCCTGTATACTGCTGTTCAGAGTATATAGAGCCTGGGGGCCCCACACCTTTCCTTTATTTAATTTGGGTGCGGGGTTCCCCTTAAAATCCATACAAGACCCAAAGGGCCAGGTAGTGGACTGGGGGAGGGGGTACCCATGTCGTTTGTCTCACTGATTTTCATCCATATTGCAGGGACCCGGCATTACATTAAAGCCGCAAGCAGTTATAAATTACTTTTATTCCTTTAAAAATGTCATTTTGTGCAGGAACTGTTCTAAGGATGGGAAACACACGCCACTTTACAGGTATACTATAGACACCCCCAGGTACGATATTTAAAGATATTTCACTTTTTTTTTCACTTTGAGCATCATTTAAATCACTGCTCCCCAAAAAACGGCCGTTTTAAATCTTTTTTTTTGCATTGATACATGTCCCCTGGGGCAGGACCCGGGTCCCCAAACCCTTTTTAGGACAATAACTTGCATATTAGCCTTTAAAATGAGCACTTTTGATTTAGAATGTTCGAGTCCCATAGACTTTAATGGGGTTCTATAGTTCGCGCGAACTTTCGATCCGTTCGCAGGTTCTGGTGCGAACCGAACCGGGGGGTGTTCGGCTCATCCCTAACTGCCACTATTTCTCCTAACTGTCAATTATCAGAAAGACAGGAGATAGGTCAGAAAGGTAATGTCATGCCTGCAAAATGTTTAAAATCTACATGCTACTGAGACACAGATGAGGGCAGCACTCTCAATGTGGACCCATATCATTGCAGATTCCTCTGTAGGAATGATGAGTTGGATCTCACGCACACTTAACCAAACTCTCTATGGAATGACCATAGGAACTGAAACGTCTGCTAGAAACCTTTCCTAATAACATTTAACTATAACTCGGTGCCGCCATCATCTGACTCTCTCTTTCTCCCACACCCTGAACTTAAATGAGCTCACACAATTATTTCCCTGATTACCGCCGACACTAAAGTTATTCTTAAGAACATATTGACCTACTAACACATCTAATGAGCCTGCTAGACACAAAAATAGTATTATCATATCATATTCCCTTGTTCCAACTACTAGATCTCCAAGTAGATTTATTATACCCACTGTAGACATGTTACTCCAGACTCAACCCTAGGGTCGTGGATTCATTGTTGTTACCACATTTGTTTTTTCCGGTAAATAAGTTCTGTAAACTCAATGAATTCATAATACTGTTATGCTTCTACTTTGTTATATACGTTTATAATTTTTTGTGTACTATGTTGAACACATTGATTCATCACATTAACCCCAATGATGTCACATCACATGACACATACATGGCCTCAAACCACTGCGCCTGAAGCGTCAAACCAAACATATCGTCCAAAATTCATTCCCCTCATTTCCCTACACACTCTCATAGCTTAGCTCAAATCTGCTAATATGCTGGATCATTTGCCCTCTAATAGCAAGCGATAACCACACTAAATACCAAGACCTCACTGGAACAAGAGTACTACTCCATCTAGGAACCTCACCCAACCACACCCACGCACAGCGGACTCTGAAAGTACCAACTGACCTCTACTGGATTCACTATAAGTAATTAGAGAAAAAGTTCCTAATCACCACCAGTCAACCTAAGACCACAACTCTCATCACCTACCCCCACTCCCACCCTTTACCAACAGCTTACACACAAGCTCCCCCCTCCCCCCACCTTCCTTACCCGTTAACTCCCCTCACACCCCTCCCCCATACTACCACCCACCCCCCCCTTTTTGGTCTCTCTCTTGCTGCCCTCCTCTAGGAGACCTACCCCTAGTGCAGTTACACCTCGAGACATCATGGCAGACACCAGAATGACAACAAAAAATGTCTCCCTTAAAGTAGTTTCACTTAATGTCAAAGGCCTCAATATACCTGAAAAACGATCCCAGGTACCAACATGCATGAAAAGCATGAAGGCGGATGTTGTGCTCTTACAGGAGACTCACTTCCCCTCAGCAGCAATCCCTAAATTCTCTAACCGAGACTTTCCAACAAGCTACCATGCATCAACACTGAATTTCAAAACTAAAGGAGTCACAATCCTCATTTCTAAGAACACCTGTCTCAAAATAACAGATTCACTAATTGACGAGCAAGGGAGATATGTCTTTCTAAAACGGGATTTCCAAAATAAACCAATTACGCTAGCAAACATCTACTGCGCCAATATTTCACAAGTCCCATTCATTCGTAAAACACTACGATCCCTCGCCTCTTTCCAAACTGGCATACTCATATTGAGAGGAGATCTCAATGGCCCACTTGATCCTATCCTAGACACATCTACAGGGACGTCCAGCCTACCATATAGGGCACTACGCCAAATAAAACTGAGTATTCAATCTCTTCTTCTTCATGACATATGGGGCACCCTCAGAACACAGGAAAAGGACTTTACCTTTTTTTCAGCACCACATAAAAAATACTCCAGATGGATTATTTATTTCTCACTCAGAGGGAACTTCCTCTCTTGTCTAAGGCGACGACAGAACCAATGACCATCCTAACCCTGACTTTCCCTGATAAGATCACTTCTTCCACTACTCCCATCAATCATCTCCCGAGATCAAGTCAGCTTTGTCCCTGGCAGGGAAGCCAGGGAAAATACTATAAAAGCGATCAACTTACACCACCTCATGACTACCTCAAAAAAGGCAGGTTTCTTTCTCTCTTTGGATGCAGAGAAGGCATTCGACAGGGTGTCTTGGGATTATATGGCTTGTCCTACAAACAATGGGCATAGGCCCACACATGCTCAGTCTCATATTTTCATTGTATGCCCAACCTTCAGCCAGAATTAGAGTAAATAACACCTTGTTGAATGCCTTCCCTAGCCACAATGGAACGAGGCAAGGATGTCCCCTTTCCCGCCATCCTCTTTGTCCTCACGGTCGAACCTCTTCTATGCTCTATACGTCATAACCCAGACATACGGGGAGTATCCACTGGCCAAAGAGAATACAAATTAGCCACTTACACGGACGACATTCTCCTATCACTCACTCATCCACATATCACAATCCCAGTACTACTCAAAGAATTTCGTAAATTTGGTCTGTTATCTAACCTCAAAATTAACTTTACTAAATCTTTTGCTCTTAATGTCTCCCTACCTTCATCACTAGTTGATCAATGCAAAGCAAATTTCTCCTTTCAGTGGCAACCAGATGCACTCACCTATCTAGGAATACAACTACCCACAAAACTATCAAACCTGTATGCAAAAAATTACTTGCCGATACTAAACTAACTTACAGAAGACCTCAAAAATTGGAACAGGCCGATGTTCTCATGGTTCGGGAGAGCTACAGTTCTAAAAATGAACGCTCTACCATGAATCCTCTATATCTTGCAGACTCTTCTGATCCACATACCACCGACCTTCTTCAAATCCTACCGACACATCAGCGCTACCTTCCTCTGGGGGGGCCGCAAACCTAGGATTAAATATGCACAACTAGCCTTACCCAAACACCTAGGAGGCAAAGGTTTACCAGATCTTACCAACTACTACAAAGCTGTACATATGACCAGAATCCTGGATTGGAACCTCCACAAATCCACAAAAGATTGGGTTGGACTGGAAGACTCCTTCATGAATCTCTCACTAGCATCGTTGCCTTGGATTTCGGAAAGCCACTTTCCTACCAAACTAAAGCCCCACCCTCTAATCCTCTAAATTTGACAAACCTCAGATACCAGAATGGACATATCACATGATCACACACTTCTTAAGAAACCTAGACAGGAAATTTTCCTGTTCCAGACAATTGACTCCTTTTGAGCACCTTTGCTCCCAGAAAACACCCCAGACGCACTTGATATCAGCTACACACTCCCTTCTCTTCACAGACTGTAAACCTAATACCTCGACAATGTGTACCGCTTGGGAATGAGATCTGTTTATAGCTCTCTCGCCGGAAGAGTGGGAAAAATTTATCTCAACATTCACAAGGGATCTATCAATGTGACTACCCAGGAGAATGGATTCAAAATCCAAATTCGTTGGTACCGCAGACCCGCCTTACTACATAAAATCAATCCAGCAATTCCAGAGGAATGTTGGAGGTGTACAGACCAACCAGGAACCCTACTTCATATATGGTGGGAATGCCCCTATATCCAAACATTGTGGACAGAAGTACATAGGATAACCACGCAAGTCACCACCTACAATCTGGAAAAAAACCCTCTCAATTTCTACTACACCACTCACATCTTTCACACCGAACATATCACAAATTACTTGTGATGCACATTATCAACGCAGCAAAACAGTGCATTCCTACTCACTGGAAATCCCAAACACCCCCCTCCATCAAAGAATGGTTCAACAAAATCAACAGAATCGCTGAAATGGAAGAATTAATTCATGTAGAAAGAGACTCACCACACAAATTCAGTATCAAATGGGCATGTTGGACACATTATCGAACAACAACTGAATACTCCCACCTTTTTTCCCCAAATCAGTAAAGACTTGACCTCAAATATCCTGACACTTACCAGTAAAATACATACATAGCTTCAACATCTTTTAACACAAACTCCGAAACTACAGAGTGAATTGACTTACCAGTTGCTCATAACATTAATCAGCTGACATGGGTCTCCTGGGAGCCCCTTCCTGAGGAGGGAAGCAAGAGAGACACACAGATAGTTCCACATCACAACATACTACCCTAATTTCAATATCCTCAATACCATCCCTCCCTCCTCCACTTTTCTCTCTCCTCTCAATATACTCCTCATTCATATAAGCCCATACCATTGACCTTCCCCTCCATTTTAGCATATACCCAACTCATACTCACTCCCCACAGCCTGCCCCACTTCTCCCCTACCCACCCCTCCTGATAAATATATAACCTATATTTACTGAGTTGAACAGGATATCACCGACAACACAAACCACATATATCCAGTCCTAAGTCCTTACCAAATTGCAAACATAGCTTGAATATCGCATGAACACACTCTAAATAGAAAGGATAACCGCAAAACCCCAAGAAGCTATGCATAAGCATATACCTCAATCCATAACACTTACACCCTTAAACACAGATTTTTTAATGAGACAGTATGAGTATAACACAGGACCCTCTACAGACCTACAGTCTCAATAAGACTATAATTGAAATACACAAATTGTTGGTTAAATTATATGATATTGCTTTAGATTTACATGTTAACAATGTAAGATTGTAGGCCTGATTGCTTTTTTTCCCTGTTCATGTTCATTTTGTCCATATTCAGTATGTATGTTCAATGCCTATTGTAACCTTACTTGTGTGAAAAACAATAAAAACTTTTTTGAAAATAAAAAGAAAACAAAACTGCAGAAGAGGTATTATAATCCTTTTTACCACATGTAAAGAACAAGGAGCTAGTGACCTGCCATGATACAGAAAATCCTTGTATTTTGGGGATACCCTGAGAGCATGGAGGTATTTACAGAAAACAATGTATATGACATTTAAACATTCCTATTATGCAATCTCCAACATCCTTGTGTCTAAAGCAACTGGTGTCAGAAGAATTAGTTTTACCATGAGGAACCTCAATGGAAATGAAGCTATTGGAGCAAAGGGTGCCTGCACTAGTGCTTTCAGAACCAATCCTAAGTCTCATGAAGGAAACAAGGATTTTCTTGGGGGTTGTATATGGATTACCGCCTGTATGAAGCATCTGGTCAATGGTTCTACCGCCCATCTGCAGCCTGAGAAAGAGGATAAGGCAGAGATTGGTATTCTAATGGAGTTGTATGGCCAGACCAACCGCTAACGCTGGCTGTAAAAATAACCAGGATATTGGCTAGAGCTGGGAATACAGGAGAGAAATATTTTGCTGAGCAAACAAAACAAAACTTCCTTTATATCCTCTCATATGTAGCGTTCATGGAGGATCATGTGGCCTTCACAAAGGTCTGAACCATCTCAGATGAGAATCCCTGCACCTCTAGTCTGGCCAATTCAATAACCAGGCTGTTAGAAGTAATTTCACTGGATTGGAGTGCTGCCATTATTGTTGGCATAAAAGATCTTGTTTGACCAGAAATGGGATTGACCATGCTGAGGACATCTGGAAAAGCAGCGAAAACCAAAGCCTCTTCGGCAGGTGGGAAGCACCTGTATGGCATGAATGTGCTCTATTCAATGCACCTGCATAATCAAGGACACAAGAGGAAGACAAAGAACAATGGAAAATCCCATAGCACTGTAAACTCATCTTGTATCACGAGTCTTCACCTTTGTACCTTGTTGAAAATACCAGAAGCTGCGCATTCAGTGGAGGCTCTATGAGAACTACTACTGGAATGCCCCCTAGAGTCAATACTGGTTGAGATACTCATTGTTGGAAAATAATCTGCCTAATTGATCAGTTAGTGGATTCTGCTTTCCGACAAGTAGACCGTCGTTAACTGCCTGTAAGCGGATCTCCTCCCAGTGAACAGTTTCTGTTGTGAGATGTAACAGGAAAAGACTCTTGATGCCCCCTTGGTGGAAAATGTAAGCTACTGCTGTCTTGTTATCAATAACCAACTTTACTCGGGCCCCCTTAGAGAAGATCCTGAACGGCATTGTCAGAAATCATGAATCGGACCGAGACAAAAGTACAGTTAATCACACTTGTTTAATAATAATAAAAAGGTAAACCGAGTAAGCGTAGTCAATACATAGCCAGAGTTCAGTAACCAGATCGGGTAGTCAGCCAATGCCAATGTCAGAGAGCCAGAGATAAATGTAGTAGTACAGCAAGCAAGATCAGGAGCCAGAAGGGATGTCAGCCGAGGAAGTCTTCAACAGGAAAGCAGGAGAAAGTCTCTGAAATGTGACCAAAGGTGAAGGCAGAGATAAAGTGAGCTGGACGGATTTAAGTAGGCAGGACTGATGAGCAGATCATCAAAAGCTGAGTCACTATGGAGAGCCGACAGCTGAGCGGCCAGCTCAGAGAAGGAAGGGCTGAGCCCAGCCCTGACAGTACCCCCTCCTCAATGACCCCTCCCCCTCGGAGGAAAACTAGGCTTGAGGTGAAAACATCTATGGAAATCACAGAGGAGAGCAGGGGCATGTATGTCCGAGGATGAGACCCAAGCGTGTTCCTCCGGACCATACCCCTTCCAATGCACCAGGTACTGTATGCGTCCACGGAACCTATGGAAGTCAACAATGGATTGTACTTCATACTCCACATGGTTCTCAACCTTTATAGGGTGAAGACGTGGCACCGAGGTGGTAACGCGGTTGCAGACCAAAGGTTTCAATACAGAGACATGAAACACATTAGAGATGCGCATACTAGGAGGAAGGTCCAACGCGTAAGCCACTGGATTAATCCTGCGAAGGATACGGAAAGGCCCAATAAACTGAGGTGCGAACGTCAAAGAAGGAACATGAAGTCGGAGGTTGCGAGATGACAGCCAGACTCTATCCCCAACCTGGTAGGAAGGCGCAGGCAGGCGTCTGCGGTCAGCATGGAGTCTGTACCTATTGTTAGCATGTCGCAAAGCCTCCTGGACTTGTGTCCAAGTGGAACGGAGACCACGGAGATGCTCCTCTAATGCAGGAATACTCTGTGGAACAAACAAGGCAGGCAACACAGAAGGATGGAAACCATAGTTCGCCATTAATGGGGACAAATGGGAAGCTGATATCAAGGCACTATTGTGAGCAAACTCCGCCCATGGTAAGAGGTCTGACCAGTTGTTATGATGGTCAGAAATATAGCAATGTAGGAATTGCTCCAAGGACTGATTGGCTCGTTCTGTGGCCCCATTAGACTGCAGGTGATAAGCAGAGGAGAAAGCAAGCTGAATACCCAACTGTGCACAAAAGGCACGCCAGAACCGGGACACAGACTACCCCTGTCTGAGACAATCACCTTGGGTAGTCCATGTAAGCAGAAGATCTCCCGAGCAAAAAGCCAGTTCTTTAGAAGTAGGCAACTTCTTGAGCGGAATACAATGCAACATTTTCGAGAACTGGTCAACCACTATAAGGATAACTGTGTTGCCCTGGGAGTTGGGTAACTCCACAATGAAATCCATAAACAGGTGGGTCCAGGGCCTCTCTCCATTGAGTATGGGTTGTAGGAGGCCCACTGGAAGGTGTCGTGGAGTCTTACTCTGAGCACACACGGAACAGGCAAGCTACGTAGACTAGGCTACCAGAATTGTTGGGAAATGGCCCAAATGAGTTGATTCTTCCCAGGGTGGCCAACAGCCTTGGGAGAATGGTGAGTCTGGAGCATGGCAGTATGGAGACTCTCGGGAACAAAGCAGCGGTCACAAGGTTTCTCAGGAGGAGCATTATCCAGCAAGAATTTTGTCACCCAAAGGAGAAGACTGGTGCGAACCAGAATACGATCAGGAGGAATCACAGGAACCGGAACCGACTCCATCTTGGAAGTGGAGGAAAATTGTCGTGACAAGGTGTCAGCCCTTACATTCTTAGTACCGTAAGAATGAGACAATGTAATTAAAACTCGACAAGAAAAGAGCCCATCGCGCCTTTCTGGGAGAGAGGCGCTTAGCCTCAGCCAAGAACGTGAGATTCTTATGGTCAGTAAGAATGAGAACCAGCACAGTGGTACCTTCAAGGAGATGTCTCCATTCTTTCAGGGCTAAAATGATCGCCAACAGCTCTCTGTCACCAATCTCGTAATTGCACTCTGCCGGTGACAATTTCTTGGAAAAAGTAGCCACACGGATGCATAGCGCACTCAGAGTTAGAAAGTTGAGACAGAAGGGCACCAACTCCAGTCTTGGAAGCATCAACTTCTAGGATAAAAGGCAACGTAGGATCAGGGTGTGCCAACAAAGGAGCAGAAACAAAGGCAACCTTGAGACTCTCAAAGGCCTTAATGGACTTCAGAGACCAACTCTGTGGGTTGCCGTCTTTCCTGGTCATATCAGTCAGGGGCTTGGCCAGAGAGACGTTACGAATAAACTTCCAATAATAGTTGGCAAAGCCAAGAAAACACTGCAGAGGACATAAACCCACGGGTCGAGGCCACTGTAGGACCGCTGAAAGTTTCTCTGGGTCCATCAAAAAACCAGCAGTGGAAATGACATAGCCCAGGAATTTCACCTGTTCACAATGTTCACACTTTTCCAATTTACAATAGAGATTGTTCTCTCGTAGTCTCTGAAGCACATGACAGACATCTGTGTGCTCTCCAGGAACTTGGAAAATATGAGGATATCGTTGAGATAAACCACCACACATTACTGCAACAAATCTCAGAGGACATCGTTAATGAACTCCTGGAACACTATCGGAGCATTACAAACGCCAAAAGGCATTACGAGATACTCATAATGACCTGATCTGGTATTAAACACAGTTTTCCACTTGTCGCCCTCCTTAATCCTGACGAGATTGTATGCCCCTCTGAAATCAAGCTTCGTGAAAACCGTTGCTCCCTTGAGGCGGTCAAATAACTCCGTAATCAACGGAATGAGATAGGCATTCTTAATCGTGAAACAATTGAGACCCCTATAATCGATACAAGGTCTCTGTTCACCACTCTTCTTCTTCACAAAAAAGAAACCAGCACCAGCAGGAGACGAGGATTTGTGGATGAAACCACGGGAAAGTGCATCTGCAATATACTCCTTCATGGCCTTATCCTCCAAGACTGACAAAAGGTAAACCCGGCCATGAGGGGGTATGTCACCAGGTTGAAGGTCAATTGCGCAATCATGCGACCGGTGTGGAGGCAAAGTACCGGCTTGACCTTTGTCAAAGACATCGCTAAAATCACGGTACTCCTCCGGCAAGGAGGAGAGTGAAGAGGTGCACAGGACCTTGGCTATCTTCTGGAAGCATCTCTTACTGCACTGTGGCGACTAGGACAGAACCTCAGCACGGAGCCAATCAAAAGAAGGGTTGTGCCTCTGTAACCAAGGATAACCAATAACCAGCGGAAACTTAGGTGAGGAAATAACTTGGAATTGTATTATCTCATGGTGAAGGGCCCCTACGGTCATGAACAACGGAACAGTCTCATTAGTCACATGGGCGGGCTGTAGAGGTCTCCCGTCAAGAGCCTCAATGGCAAGTGGAGTGTCACGCAGCTGCAGCGGAATTGAGTGCTTCGATACAAAGCATCAATGAATAGGCCTGCAGCCCCAGAGTCGATTAGAGCTTTTATCATGACGGATGACTCAGCCCAAGACAGGGTAACCAAAACCAGGGGCTTATCTTTCTGGGAAACTGGAGATGAAATAACGCCACCTAAGGTCTGTCCGTGACTGGACATCAAGGTTCTGGCGTTCCCTGGACAGATAGGTCAAGACTTTAAAAAGTGACCAGCCTGGCCACAATCAAGGCACAATCTCTCCCTCCTCCTAAGGACTCTCTCATCCGCAGAGAGACATGTGAAGCCCAAGTGCATGGGTTCATCTTCACAGACCGATTCAGTAACAGGAGGCATGGGGGGTGAGGGAGGCAAGGGTGGGACTGCGAAGCTTGGAGAAAAATGTACAGGAGGCTTGCGCCAGCTCTCCATAAAAGAGAGTCTTTCTCTGAGTCTAGAGTCAATGAGGATGGCATATGTGATAAACCTCTCCAGCTCAGTGGGTATATCTCGGGCTGCTATCTCATCCTTGATGTCATCTGCGAGACCATGAGAGAAGGCAGCCACGAGGGCCTCATTGTTCCAAGCAACCTCTGCTGCCAGAGTACGGAATTAAATGGCGTAATCAGCAACAGTTCTCATACTCTGTTTGATGGACATGAGGCTCTTGGCAGCAGAAGTGGAGCGTGCGCGAACGTCAAATACCCTTTTGAAGGAAGTCACAAATTCTGGGTAACACAGGACCACGGGTTTTTGCATCTCCCATAGAGGGTTTGCCCAGGCCAAGGCTCTCTCAGAAAGCAAAGATATCACAAAACCTACTTTGCTTCTGTCCGTGGGAAACGCCTGGGGCAGCATCTCAAAGTATATCTCAACCTGGTTGAGAAACCCTCTGCATTGAACTTGATCGCCCCCAAATCGCTGTGGAAGCGGAGCGGAACCAGACATGACTCTTATAGAGGTAATACTCGAGGCGGGTGCCTGCACAGAGACTGGAGCAGCAGCAGGGACGGCCTGCAACACAGGTTGTCCCAGAGCAGCCATAGTGGATGATTCCAGGTGAGCCGTGCGACTCAGGAGCATTTGTAATGCCAAGGCAAACTGATCCATGCGGTGAGCCTGATCATCCAATCTGGAAAAAATATTACCAATAAGTGGACTGACTGCATCGTCTGAATTCATGGCCTTCGCCTACTGTCAGAAACTATGAATCAGACCGAGACAGAAGTACACTTAATCACACTTGTTTAATAATAATAAAAAGGTAAACAGAGTAAGCGTAGTCAATACATAGCCAGAGTTCAGTAACCAGATCGGGTAGTCAGCCAATGCCAATTTCAGAAATATTCCAGAGATAAACGTAGTAGTACAGCAAGCAGGATCAGGAGCCAGAAGGGACGTCATCCGAGCAAGTCTTCAACAGGAAAGCAGGAAAAAGTCTCTAAAATGTGACCAAAGGCGAAGGCAGAGATGAAGTGAGCTGGACAGCTTTAAGAAGGCAGGACTGACAAGCAGATCCTCAACAGATGAGTCACTGTGGAGAGAAAGGAGCTGGCAAGCCGACAGCTGAGCGGCCAGCTCAGAGAAGGAAGGGCTGAGCCCAGCCCTAACAGGCATGCAATGCTACAAAAACTGCCCTCCATTTTAGACAGTTGTGTCTGCATTCCACCAGGCTCCATCCGACAGGCTGGCGTCCAACATCAAAATTATCCCATCTCCTGGGCTGAGAGGCACGCCCCGGAAAGAAGCACACTGGTAATGCCCAAAATTCCAGTTATTGCTAAATTTGTACAGACACAAAGACCTTCTGATCCATAGACAGCACATCCCATTGACTGAGGAAGGCAAACTGAATGGTCCCATGTGCCACCTGGCCCAAGCACCACTGGAATGGCCCCTGTAAAAGGTCCCAATGAGGACAGTGCAATCCCTTGCTAACACAGTCCCCATGACTCCTTGTATGCAAATTTTCATTTTGGAAAATTTGCAGTTTTGAAAAACCACTTGACTTATTTGGGTATATAATACTATTCCAAGATCCTAATTGACTGAGAAGGGGTTAAAGTGGAACTTCACTCTATCAATCAACATTGACTATTTTTAATCCTTATACTGCTAGCATTAGTAAATAGTTAGGAAGGTATATTATATTTACAATTTTTTTTTTACACTGTAAACATTGTTCACTGCACTGACGCAACATAAAAATGCACTGGACTGTAGGGATGGGTGAACAGTTCGGCCTGAGCATAAGTTCGGGCCAAACTTTCGTTGTTCGGACTTTCGGTGAATAGGCGAACAAACAGGTTGTTCCACCATTTGTTCGCCCCCCGAACCGACCACCATGCATTGTGGCGTTGAACAGTGCATTGCAAGCCCTGATTGGCTGAAGCAGTGAAAGCTTTAGCCAATCAGGGCACAGAGCACTATCAGAGTCATGATTGGACACTGTCATCATGACTTTATCCAATCATGGTTTATTCCCGCCCCACAGTATAAAAGTATTCCTTCAATGGCAGCCATTTTCAGTGTGATTTTGGTGTGGAGAGAGATAGAACAGGGCTCTGTTCAGTGTTATTAGTTAATGTGCTATACTGTGCTGTTTTGCTTCAACTGCCAGTGTAGAATATTAGTTTAGTGTCAGTCTAGGGATAGTGTGAGTGTAATGAGGAGGACCATCATTCAGCTTTTCATAGTGTGCAGCTAGAGTAGGGACAGCTAAGATAGTTTCAGTGTAGTGTAGTGAGACCGTGTCAGTAATCTTGACATTAGTATATAGCTAGAGTAGGGACAGTTCAGATAGCTTCAGTTTAGTGATGATTGAACACCGTCTATTTGATTGCTTTACTGCCAGTTTAACGCCATATCGTATTGCGTGCGTTACTGCCAGTTTATCACCATATAGTTTTGCGTGCGTTACTGAAAGTTTAACGCCATATCGTTTTGCGTGCGTTACTGCCAGTTTAACACCATATCGGTTTGCGTGCATTACTGCCTGTTTAACGCCATATAGTTTTGCGTGCGTTACTGCCAGTTTAATGCCATCTAGTTCTGTGTGCGTTACTACAAGTTTAACGCCATATAGTTTTGTGCGTTACTGCCAGTTTAACCACTTCAGTCCTGGAAGGATTTACTCCCTTCCTGACCAGAGCACTTTTTACAATTTGGCACTGCGTCGCTTTAACTGCTAAGTGCGCGGTCATGCAATGCTGTACCCAAACGAAATTTGCGTCCTTTTTTTCCCACAAATAGAGCTTTCTTTTGATGGTACTTGATCACCTCTGCGGTTTTTATTTTTTGCGCTATAAACGGAAAAAGACCGAAATTTTTTTAAAAAATCCAATAAACTCAATTTTGGTCATACAGTTAGGCAAAAATGTATTCTACAAAATGTCTTTGGTAAAAAAAATGTCGATAAGTGTATATTTATTGGTTTGCGCAAAAGTTATAGCGGTACATTTTCTGGAATTTACACAGCTTTTAGTTTATGACTGCCTATGTCATTTCTTGAGGTGCTAAAATGGCAGGGCAGTACAAACACCCCCCCCAAATGACCCCATTTTGGAAAGTAGACACCCCAAGGAAATTACTGAGAGGCATGTTGAGCCCATTAAATGTTAAATTTTTTTGTCTCAAGTGATTGAATAATGATAAAAAAAAATGACTAAAAGTTGTCACTAAATGATATATTGCTCACACATCATATGGTTATACATGAAATTGCACCCCAAAATACATTTAGCTGCTTCTCCTGAGTATGGGGATACCACATGTGTGGGACTTTTTGGGAGCCTAGCCGCATACGGGGCCCCGAAAACCAAAAACCGCATTCAGTATTTCTAAGGGCGTACATTTTTGATTCCACTCCTCACTACCTATCACAGTTTTGAAGGCCATAAAATGCCAAGATGGCACAACCCCCCCCCCCCCAAATGACCCTATTTTAGAAAGTAGACACCCAAAGCTATTTGCTGAGAGGCATGTTGAGTCCATGGAATATTTTATATTTTGACACAAGTTGCGGGAAACTTACAAACTTTTTTTTTTTGCACAAAATTGTCACTAAATGATATATTGCTCAAGCATGCCATGAGCATATGTGGAATTACACCCCAAAATACATTCTGCTGCTTCTCCTGAGTATGGGGATACCACGTGTGGGACTTTTTGTGAGCCTAGCCACGTACGGGGCCCCGAAACAAAGCACCACCTTCAGGATTTCTAAGGGCGTACATTTTTGATTTCACTCCTCACTACCTATCACAGTTTTGAAGACCAAAAAATGCCAAGATGGCACAACCCCCCCCCCCCCAAATGACCCCATTTTGGAAAGTAGACGCCCCAAGCTATTTGCTGAGAGGCATGCTGAGTCCATGGAATATTTTATATTTTGCTAGAAGTTGCAGGAAAATGACAAACTTTTTTTTTTTTTTGCACAAAGTTTTCACTAAATGATATATTGCTCACACAGGCCATGGGCATATGTGGAAGTGCACCCCAAAATACATTCTGCTTATTCTCCTGAGTACGGGAATACCACATGTGTGGGACTTTTTGGGAGCCTAGCCGCGTACGGAGCCCCGAAAACCAAGCACCGCCTTCAGGATTTCTAAGGGCATAAATTTTTGATTTCACTCCTCACTAACTATCACAGTTTTGAAGGCCATAAAATGCCCAGATGGCACACCCCCCCCCAATGACCCCATTTTGGAAAGTAGACACCCCAAGCTATTTGCTGAGAGGCATGTTGAGTCCATGGAATATTTTATATTTTGACACAAGTTGCAGGAATGTGACACTTTTTTTTTTTTGCACAAAGTTGTCACTAAATGATATATTGCTCACACATGCCATGGGTATATGTGGAATTACACCCCAAAATACATTCTGCTGCTTCCCCTGAGTATGGGGATACCACATGTGTGGGACTTTTTGGGAGCCTAGCTGCATACAGGGCCCCGAAATCAATCACCGCCTTTAGGATTTCTAAGGACGTAAATTTTTGATTCACTCCTCACTACCTATCACAGTTTCGAAGGCCATAAAATGCCAAGATAGCACAAACCCCCCCAAATGACCCCATTTTGGAAAGTAGACACCCCAAGCTATTTGCTGAGAGGCATGGTGAGTATTTTGCAGCTCTCATTTGTTTTTGAAAATGAAGAAAGACAAGAAATGTGTATTTTTTTTTCTTTTTTTCAATTTTCAAAACTTTGTGACAAAAAGTGAGGTATGCAAAATACTCACTATACCTCTAAGCAAATAGCTTGGTGTGTCTACTTTCCAAAATGGGGTCATTTGGGGGGATTTGTGCCACCTGGGCATTCCATGGCCTCCGAAACTGTGATAGGCAATGAAGAGTGAAATCAGAAATTTACGCCCTTAGAAAGCCTGAAGGCGGTGCTTGGTGTTCGGGGCCCATACGCGGCTAGGCTCCCAAAAAGTCTCACACATGTGGTATCCCCGTACTCAGGAGAAGCAACAGAATGTATTTTGGGGTGTAATTTCACATATTCCCATGGCATGTTTGAGCAATATATCATTTAGTGACAATTTTGTGCAAAAAAAAAAAAAATTTTGTCTTTTTCCCGCAACTTGTGTCACAATATAAAATATTCCATGGACTCGACATGCCTCTCAGCAAATAGCTTGGGGTGTCTACTTTCCAAAATGGGGTAATTTGGGGGGGGGGGGTGTTTGAACTGTCCTGGCATTTTATGCACAACATTTAGAAGCTTATGTCACACATCACCCACTCTTCTAATCACTTGAAGACAAAGCCCTTTCTGACACTTTTTGTTTACATGAAAAAAAAATTTTTTTGCAAGAAAATTACTTTGAACCCCCAAACATTATATATCTTTTTAAAGCAAATGCCCTACAGATTAAATGGTGGGTGTTTCTTTTTTTTCACACAGTATTTGCGCAGCGATTTTTCAAATGCATTTTTTTGGGAAAAAACACATTTTTTAAATTTTAATGCACTAAAACACACTATATTGGCCAAATGTTTGATGAAATAAAAAAGATGATCTTAGGCCGAGTACATGGATACCAAACACGACATGCTTTAAAATTGCGCACAAACGTGCAGTGGTGACAAACTAAATACATTTTTAAAAGCCTTTAAAAGCCTTTACAGGTTACCACTTTAGATTTACAGAGGAGGTCTACTGCTAAAATTACTGCCCTCGATCTGACCTTCACGGTGATACCTCACATGCATGGTGCAATTTCTGTTTACATTTGACGCCAGACTGACGCTTGCGTTCGCCTTTGCGCTAGAGCAGGGGGGACAGGGGTGCTTTTTTTCTTTTTTTTCTTTATTATTTTTTTTTTGCTTTTTTATCTTATATTTAAACTGTTCCTTTCATTTTTTTTTTCCTATCATTTTTATTGTTATCTCAGGAAATGTAAATATCCCCTATGATAGCAATAGGTAGTGACAGGTACTCTTTTTTGAAAAAATTGGGGTCTATTAGACCCTAGATCTCTCCTCTGCCCTCAAAGAATTTGACCACACCAAGATCGGTGTGATAAAATGCTTTCCCAATTTCCCAATGGCGCTGTTTACATGTGGCAAAATCTAAGTCATGAAATGCTCATAGCTTCCGGTTTCTTAGACCATAGAGATGATTGGTGCCATTGTGATCTCTGATCAGCTCTATGGTCAGCTGGCCGAATCACCGGCTGCATTCTCGGGTTCCCTGTTAGGACAGAAGAGCCAGAGAAAACCATGGAAGGCGGTGGGAGTGGGGGGACATTCCCTCCCACTGCTTGTAAAAGCAGTCTAGAGGCTAATTAGTCACTAGGATTGCTTTTACATGAAAGCCGACCACTGGCTGAAAAGAATGATACCAAGATGATACCTAAACTTGCAGGCATCATTCTGGTATAACCACTCAAAGTCCAGCAACATACCAGTACGTTGCTGGTTCTTGTTGGGCATATATTGTAAACTTTTTTTTCATGCAGCCTGTGGGCTGAACGAAAAAAAGAGATTGATTGGTGGGTATGCCCACCATTAGAATACCTCCCTTCATCCACCCACTTCTAATGATGGGCATACATGCACTGTTTATATATGCCGAAGCATGGGGGCATCCGCCCCAAAAAGTAGGACCAAATCGCTCCTCCGCCCCTGCTGCCCTCATGCTTCGGCATATATGCTCTTTTTTTTAACTGTGGTGGTGAAATCACCTCCTACAGCGCTGGAGTCACGGCTTTATGTATTGTGGGAGCAAACGCTGTTGCTGTCAAGATAAATAAATCCACGCTGCAACTGAATGGCGTACCTGCTAAGCAAATGATAGTTAACAATAAAACAAAGTAACATTACAGTATAACAGTAGGACTTACCATACCTGCAAAGCAAATAAAAAAAAACATAGTAAAAATTAAAACATTTTTTAATGCAACCTGTGCCTAAAATATATATATATGCCGAAGCATGGGGGCATCCATCCGCAAAAGGTAGGAGCAAATCACTGCACCGCCCCTGCTGCCCCCATGCTTCGGCATATATGCTCTTTTTTTTAACTGTGGTGGTGAAATTACCTCCGACAGCGCTGGAGTCAAGGCTTTATATATCGTGGGAGCAAATGCTGTTGCTGTCAAGATAAATTAATCCGCTCTGCAGCTGATGGAGTACCTGAAAACAAAAAAATGGTTTACAATAAAACACAGTAAACAGTAAAGTATAAAAAAATTGCATACCTATAAAGCAAACATGATAAAACATAATAACAATAAAACATTGCAGAATAGAATACAGTAAAAAAGACCAGAACAATAGAGAGAGAATAGAGAGAACAATCAAACGACAACCTTTTTTGTTTTTTATTATATATTTTTTTTGTGCTTTTTTTTACACTTTTTTTTGTAACTGTAACTTTTGTAACTATAACCAGTTCCAGGTTCGGGTCTCTCAAAATGCGATGGCATCTTGGGAGACCCTGTGAAAGTGTGACTAGTCTGTGCAGTGCTGTACCCTACGCTAATACTTAACTAGTGTATGGTAGCGTTCAAAATATTCACCAATGCAAAGACCAGGATTGTCAGGACAGGAGGGACAATAATAGCGGGTGTCATGCCTATATCCGCACTTGCTGCAAAAGACATCTTTTTTGGGGGGCTCGTTGAGTAGGGGTACTCAGGAGGACATAAAGAAAATGCCTCTCATGCAGCCGGCTTACTACATTTGGTTGGGGAAGGTGAGTTGGAGCACTGTCTGGAAACAGAAGGGCTCTGACGATCTCTTCCTGGAATTTAAGGAAGGATCCAGCCTGTCCTAAAGCTCTGTATAGCACATAAGCGTTCAGCAAAGCCAATTGAAATAAATAAACAGACACTTTCTTGTACCAGCGTCTGGCCTTACGGGCAATCAGGTAAGGCGCCAGCAACTGGTCATTGAGGTCCACCCCTCCCATATTTTGGTTATATTCGTGGACACAGAGGGGTTTCTGCACAACACCAGTCGCCGTAGTAATTTAGACCATTGTGTCTGCATGAAGGGAGGTAAGAACGAAAACATTCTTATTATCCCTCCACTTCATAGCGAGCAAATTATTACACTGCAAGCAGGCTCTCTACCCCTGCCTAAGACGGAAATCTACAAGCCGCTGGGGAAAGCCCCAGTGATTAGGTTGCATGGTGCCACATGCTCCAATCTGCTGATCGAACAAGTGACTAAAAAGTGACACGTTCATGTAATAATTGTCAACATATAAGTGGTACACCTTTCTGAATAAGGGTGACACCAAGTCCCACACAATCTTGCCAGCGCTTCCAATGTAGTCAGGGCAGTTTGTTGGCTCTACGTGGCTATCTTTTCCCTCGTAAACCATTAAACTACATGTATAGTCTGTGGCCCTGTCACAGAGCTTATACATCTTGACCCCGTATCTGGCACGCTTGCTGGGTACTGTTTGAATGACAAGCGGCCAGAAAACTTAATCAGGGACTCATCAACGCAGACAACTTGATGGGGAGTAAACAAGTCTGCAAAACGTTGGTTGAAGTGGTTTACGAGGGGCCGAATTTTGTAGAGCCAATCGTATCCAGGGTCTCCATGTGGACGACAGAGTTCATTGTCATTGAAATGCATGAACCGCAAGATCTGCCCGTATTGTGCCCTGGTCATGGAGGCAGAGAACAAGGGCATATGGTGAATTGGGTGAGTGGACCAATATGACCGCAACTCACTCTTTTTAGTTATGCCCATGTTGAGGGAAAGGCCCAGAAAGAGCTTAAATTTGGAAACCGTAATTGGTCTCCAATCTCTGACAAGGGAGGACTGGGGAATAGTGGAGATGTGTTGACCAGCGTACAAATTGCTTTGGTCCACAATAGATCTATAGAGATCTTCGGTGAAAAACAAGTGACGTAAAATCAACTGTTTCCACCTGATTGCCGGGTTGGCCAGTGAATGGGGGAAGTACAGGTGCTGCAGAAGTGGTGGGTTCCCAATTAGGATTGGCAAATGCAGCAGGAAGGGCACTATGGGCACGATGGGCCTGTGTTCGTCTTCTTGGTGGCAGCGGGACACTACTTGTGCTTGCCACCTCACCAGCTTGAACTGCACTTATGGGACTCGCCACGTCACCACGTGTAACTGCAGTGCTGGATGTACGACCAGGATGTACTAGGCCACTGGTGCTTGCCAGTTCACCAGAAGGAATAGCGGCTCTAGTACTGCTCTGCTCCATACGAGGGACCTGTGGTTCTTGCACATCAATGACAGAAGAAGAAGTTCAGGGTCTGGAACACCTGACCTTGGCAGGGACCACAACTCCATCGTCAGAGCTATCTGTCATGGAGCCGCTGTCGTCTAAAGGATCGAGCCTGAGCCTGAATCTGACCGATGAGAGACTTCCTCTTCACTACCTATCATGCTCAGAAACGTGTAGGCCTCTTCACTAGTGTACCTTCTATTTGCCATTTTGGGCTCTAAATTTAGTGGTACACTATTGAGACTCACAGGTAAAAAAGCTCCTGACTGTTAGCGACTGTATCAAAACACTACCAAAAAAACTGTTAGCGATCGCAGGGATTAGGCCTGACTCTGCGAATGCTGCAGTTATGTTTGTTTAGTGTTTTGTAAGTGACAGTGTTTGATCAATACTGCACTTGGGTGGGCTGGGCAGGGCTGGGCCGAGGGGCAAAACACAGGTGCTAACAAAATATAGGTGTCTTGCGAGCCACAGATGGACTAGTGCCTCCAAGAAGTAAACTATTTAAGCTGCAGTAAAGTAAATGTGCCCGCGCTAGTATAGTGTCACATATAAAATATATAATATATAAAACATATTTTACACATAAAAGGACACATATAATGTGATAAATGGAACCATACAGGTAAAATATAATGCAAACAACTAAAAATGATGAATCACCAAGTGCATATAAAAGTGCAATCGTGGTAATTATTAATAAAAGTGCAACATTCTGAATTCTAAATGTCAAAACACTTTCATGTGACAAATGAGTGTATATCCCAATTATTAAATACAAATCACTAAAAACGTGAATAAATAGTGTCCATAAAATGAGTATTCATCATGCTTCTTCTGATGGGTGTATGAATCACAACACATAAAAACTGTGCTCTCCCGTGACACCCCACATGTGCTTGCGCTCACCTTCAATCATGTGACACAGTAATTAAACGGTGTCAAAATACGCATTGGGGCCACTGCTAGGCTCACTCAGGATATAATGATGCAAAACAATCCTCTCAGATGAGACCAAGATCCACAATCATAAAAGAAACAAACAAAGGGACTCCATAGTGCAATATAGCCAGGACATTTATTAAATGAATAAAGCCCTCCAAGAGGGTACTCACATTAGATGGGTGCTAGAGTGCACCAGACTGTACAGGTAAAAATAGTAAGCAGCTGATCGTATGGTGTGCGGTATGGCATGTGCAATCCTCCTCCTCTGCTGACACAGGGGAGGGGTAGGACGGAGCTGTCAGATTAGTATTTCAGATTTATAAGAGGATTCTAATCTGTGTATGTATTTATCCATATCTTCCCTGGTTGGTAGAGCTTTTATATATGTCTGTAAATTCCACATGGGGCCTCCTTCTGCTCCCTCCATATCCATCATAAGAAGCTGTGTGTGCTCACTAGGGCTAATACTTGTTCCATGCTCTACTTCTCCAGCTGGAGATCTTTAATCTTTACATTGATTAAAGTGCATCTACGTACAGATTTCAACTTCTCCTTTACATTTGCTTATAAGTACCGCCCCCTCCCTCCCAATAATGTCTGGGAGAACAACAAGGAGAGGCAGATGTTCCCTTGACACTGTAAGGGGGCTAGCAACAAATGTGTCCACAGGCAAAGGTGGACGTGGTGGTCAGTCCTCAGGCATTTCCTCTGTTTAGTGAGTTTGCCCGTACTATCCAGCCACAACATGCAGAGGAGGTGGTGGACTGGCTTACTAAACCTTCCTCATCCTCCTCATCCTCTGTCACACAAGCAGAGACAAGTGTGCAGTCCCCTGCAGTTGTTAGAGTGGATAAACCTGCCTCCTTGTCCACATCTATTCCTGCCATAGCCCTAACATCAGCCATTGAGGAGTCAGCTAAGTTATTTGACCACAGCGTCAGCCACTTGCTCCTTGATGATGCCCAGCCATTACTGGATTCAGATGCTGGATCTGAGGTTGAGGATGACAGGAACATGAGCCTAGAGAGAGGGAGGACACTGGTAGACAAATTGGTATTCATGTTCCCCAAGCCGCAGCGTATTGTCAAGTTGTCTCGAGGGGTAATGATGAATATGGAGGACATGGAGATGATGATGATGATGAGGTCACTGATGCGACTTGGATGCCAGATAGAGCAGAGGAGGAAACTGAAGGTGAGGCGGCACAACCCTAAGGAGGTCAGCATCAAGAAAGAGTAAAGAGCAGCCACCCTATTCCATCGCATTCTGCAGCTGTTATCAGGGCCGATCCCAGGCGGGTGCACGGGGTGAAGTGCACCCAGGCACCAAAGAGGTGGGCGCGCTGAAGAGCCAGAGTGCTCCCCTCCCTCCTCCTCCTCCCCTCCGTGTGCAGAAGTAGCTCTGTCCGCAGCAGGTCACTGCCGCGGAGCGGCCGCGCCGCTGTGCTTTACACTGCTAGAGCCCGTCCCCCCTCCCTCCTCCTCCTGTCAGAGGAGAGCAGCCTCCGGAGATCGGAGCGGCTGGTCTCTGTGTTGAGAGAGACCAGCCGCTCAGTGACTTTGCTGGGGAGAGGGGGGCGGCCCGTGCCTGCAGCCTGACACAGGTTCTCTCCACTCTCCTCCGCTCTCTCTCACTCCCGCCTAAGCTGCTGCCTGGCTGTCTCGGCGCGGCTGCACACTGTCCTCTCTAGCTGCCGCCCGGGTGTTAATGTGTCTGTACTGATAGAGGGAGGTTTGTCCCTGGGGGTCTGTACTAATGGGGGGGTTGTCCTGGGGGGTCTGTACTAATGAGGGGGTTGTCCTGGGGGGTCTGTACTGATAGAGGGAGGTTTTTCCCTGGGGGTCTGTACTAATGGGGGGGTTGTCCTGGGGGGTCTGTACTGATAGAGGGAGGTTTGTCCCTGGGGGTCTGTACTAATGGAGGGGAGGGGTTTGTCCTGGGGGTCTGTACTAATAGGGGGGGTTGTCCTGGGGGGATCTGTACTAATGGGGGGGTTGTCCTGGGGGTCTGTACTAATGGAGGGGGAGTTGTCCTGGGGGTCTGTACTAATGGAGGGGAGGGGTTTGTCCTGGGGGGTCTGTACTAATGGGGGGGTTGTCCTGGGGGGGTCTGTACTAATGGGGGGGTTGTCCTGGGGGGTCTGTACTAATGGAGGGGGAGTTGTCCTGTGGGGTCTGTACTAATGGAGGGGAGGGGTTTGTCCTGGGGGGTCTGTACTAATGGAAGGATTTGTCCTGGGGGTCTGTACTAATGGAGGGGGGTTGTCCTGGGGGGGTCTGTACTAATGAAGGAGGGTTGTCCTGGGGGGTCTGTACTAATGAATGGGGGATTTATCCTGGGGGGTCTGTACTAATGGAGGGGGGTTTCTCCTGGGGGGTCTGTACTAATGGAGAGGGGATTTGTCCTGGGGGGGTCTGTACTAATGGAGGGGGGATTTGTCCTGGGGGGGTCTGTACTAATGGAGGGGGATTTGTCCTGGGGGGGTCTGTACTAATGAAGGGGGGTTTCTCCTGGGGGGTCTGTACGAATGGAGGGGGGATTTGTCCTGGGGGGTCTGTACTAATGGAGGGGGGATTTGTCCTGGGGGGGTCTGTACTAATGGAGGGGGGGGGTTTGTCCGGGGGGGTCTGTACTAATGGGGGGGGTGTCCTGTGGGGTCTGTACTAATGGAGGGGGGGTTTGTCCTGGGGGTCTGTACTAATAGAGGGGGGTTGTCCTGGGGGGTCTGTACTAATAGAGGGGGCTTTGTCCTTGGGGGGATCTGTACTATTGGAGGGGGGGTTGTCCTGGTGGGGGTCTACTAATGGAGGGGGGTGGTTTGTCCTGGGGGGGTCTATACTGATGAAGGGGGGGTCTTACTGAGAGAGGGGTTTATACTTAGTGGGGGCCTGCACTGATGAAGGGGGGTCTATACTTAGTGGAGGGGGGTCTGTACTGAGGGGCGACTAAAGTTGGTGGAAGGGGGGTAACACCATGTTATACCACACCTGGTGACACCAACCCTAGTGACGTCACTGCAGCTGCGGGCTCTTCTTTCGCCCCTCCCTCTCCCTCTCCTCCGCACGTGCACTGCTATACTAGTGAGTAGCACTGGCACTGAAGGAGGGTTGTCCTGGGGGGTCTGTACTAATGAATGGGGGATTTATCCTGGGGGGTCTGTACTAATGGAGGGGGGTTTCTCCTGGGGGGTCTGTACTAATGGAGAGGGGATTTGTCCTGGGGGGGTCTGTACTAATGGAGGGGGGATTTGTCCTGGGGGGGTCTGTACTAATGGAGGGGGGATTTGTCCTGGGGGGTTCTGTACTAATGAAGGGGGTTTCTCCTGGGGGGTCTGTACTAATGGAGGGGGGATTTGTCCTGGGGGGTCTGTACTAATGGAGGGGGGATTTGTCCTGGGGGGGTCTGTACTAATGGAGGGGGGATTTGTCCTGGGGGGGTCTGTACTAATGGAGGGGGGGTGTCCTGGGGGGGTCTGTACTAATAGAGGGGGGGTTTGTCCTGGGGGTCTGTACTAATAGAGAGGGGTTGTCCTGGGGGGTCTGTACTAATAGAGGGGGCTTTGTCCTTGGGGGATCTGTACTATTGGAGGGGGGGTTGTCCTGGTGGGGGTCTACTAATGGAGGGGGGTGGTTTGTCCTGGGGGGGTCTATACTGATGAAGGGGGGGTCTTACTGAGAGAGGGGTTTATACTTAGTGGGGGGCCTGCACTGATGAAGGGGGGTCTATACTTAGTGGAGGGGGGTCTGTACTGAGGGGCGACTAAAGTTGGTGGAAGGGGGGTAACACCATGTTATACCACACCTGGTGACACCAACCCTAGTGACGTCACTGCAGCTGCGGGCTCTTCTTTCGCCCCTCCCTCTCCCTCTCCTCCGCACGTGCACTGCTATACTAGTGAGTAGCACTGGCCAGCACAGCCTCCCACTATGTTTCTTCCCCCGCCTTCATATCAGCCAGGGAAAAAATAGAATAGAAAAAGGAGCAGAGAAGAGGATTGTGGGACATGTAGTCCCGAGGACTGGCAGCCCCACTGTAACACGGAAACTGCAGCCCACACAGCAGGCTCAGCTGAATGGGAGAGAGAGAGAGATACAGGAGCCTTGGAAAGCTTTCAGGGAAGTACACCCAGGACTCCAGAGGGAGAGGGCAGTGCTGAGGGAACACCATCAGAGAGGAAACCCCACTGCCCTGCGCCACCAGAGGTAAGACACACAGCCTAGCGCCATCCCTGAAAGGAATGGAGTCACTGCCAGAATACAGATCTGGGTGCTACCCAGCGGAGTCGCCATGGGCAATTCAGAGTGAGCTGACTCCTGATCAGAGGAACCATCGCTGGGTCAGGTGAGAGGGCCGATCAGCCATTATCTACTAACGTCCATAGGAACTGCAGTCTCTGACCATCTCCTGTATTATATCTGCAGTCTCTGACCATCTCTTGTATAATGTCTGCAGTCTCTGACCTTCTCTTGTATCATGTCTTCAGTCTTTGACCTTCTGTTGTATCATGTCTGCAGTCTCTGACCATCTCCTGTATCATGTCTGCAGTCTCTGACCTTCTCTTGTATCATGTCTTCAGTCTCTGACCATCTCTTGTATCATGTCTGCAGTCTCTGACCATCTCTTGTATCATGTCTGCAGTCTCTGACCATCTCTTGTATCATATCTGCAGTCTCTGACCATCTCTTGTATCATGTCTGCAATCTCTGACCAGCTTCTGTACCATGTCTGCAGTGTCTGACTGTCCCTTGTCAGACACTGCAGCACAGGAAGCACACCACAAACCACACACCGGAGCAGAGATTCTTGCGGCTCTGAAAGACAGGCCCAGAGGTGGTTCACACCACACCAGCTGGAGCCAGGAATGGTGGTGTCCGATAATTGCTCAAAATTTCCTGTCCGCCCTTAGACAGGGAAAGTTGACACATGTGCCATGCCTGGTACATGTCCTCAATTTGGTGGTTTAGTGTTTCCTAAGTATGTACCCAGGGTTGCAAGATGTACTAAAGCAGGCCAGAAGAGTCTGTAGCCATTTCAGGCAGTCATACACAGCCAGTGCTCGGTTGGCTGAAACTCAGCAGGAATTCCACCTGCCCGTAAACCGCCTGATTTGTGACATGCCCACTAGGTGCAACTCAACTTTGGGAATGCTGCAGCGGCTATACATGCAGCAGAGGACCGTCAACGAGTACTTATGTCAGTACAGCACGACGATAGGTTCAGGCCGCCCCGGGTTTTTTTACCCACGCCAATGGCTGATCATTAAGGGGCATGACCGGATGAAGGAGAGAGCGTGTGTGTGAGAGAGAATGAAGGGTGTCTCTCCTCCGCTCTCTCTCTCTGCCTGAACTAGACTAAGCTATTAGGCAGACTTGCTACACTCTCCATACCTGGCGCTCTGGAGACCGCAGGGAGGCTTGTCTGGGGGGTGTCCATCTGTCTCCTGGTGCCCTGTGAAGAGCCCTGTGCCGTGGCAGTTGGGGCGCGATCCCGGAGCCACTCTCCCTGCTTCCCCCTGGGCTGGATGACGCGGCTGGTGCTGCCTTGATCTCGGTACTGTGCAGTGTGAGAAGCCGTCGGTCATCCCGCCTGTGATCTCGCAGAAGGTGCGGGATTTGCTAGTACGACAGTACACTGCTCAGCTGTTACAGTGAGAGAGGTGAGAGGGGTGCGAGTACTGCGGGGAGATTAAAATTGACCCGCTAGGAGACTGAATCCCCCACTCTCCTTATAATAACAGTTTACAACAGCCCTTGTTTAACTACAGTCCATAACAGCCCTTGTTTAATTACTTACTTGACCTCAGCATGTCTAGTAAACGTGTGGCTGACGAAAAGCCATCCCAGGATGGGATCCTGAGGACACGTTCAGCGAAGGAGAAGGCGAATCAAGCATTTGCTGCAGCCGCAGCAACAAAACTGGAGCGCTTTGCCCATACAGCCTCTCTATCGCCTGTCAAGAAGGGACATCAACAAGCAGTGTTACAAACCAAACCCCAGGCGGGGACCACAACAGACAGAAGGTGTCAGTGACATGCCCAGGTATCCTCAAACCCTATCACCCCATCCAGCAGCAAAACTGTGAGTACCAAGGGGACAGGGGGAGGAAAATCAGGAACTGTAACAACAAAATCCGCAGGAACTGGGGCAGCCTCTATGGTCAGTCCTATTTTGGAGAATGAGGAGCCTACATTGAGAGATGTATTCTATGCTGTTAGTGCTTGTAAAGACTCAATTACTAGTCTTGATAGCCAGCTAAAAAGTATTAAGGAGGAATTACTCTCAATGGGCCAGGTATTGTGTCGGACCGTGGAGAGGACTACCTCCTTAAAAGAGAGACTAAGTACAGTTGAGGATAATCTATACCCACTAAGGCGAGAAATCAAGGGGCTACAGGAACAAATGGCCACACAGGCAGCTAAACTTAATGGAATATAGAAGCCGTAGAAACAATGTGAGCTGATAGGCCTACCGGAGAAGAGTGAGGGCCCCAACCCCATAGCTTTTCTTGAGGGGTGGTTTAGAGAAATATTTTGGACTCCACTTTTACATCACTATTTGCGATCGAAACAGCCCATCGTGTCCCCGTTAGGACCCGACAGACGAGGGAATATACTAGACCACTACTTTTGAAACTTGTTAATTATAATGACAAGGTGATCTTACTTCAGAAGGCTAGAGAAGTGGGGGACATCAAGTACAACGGGGTTAGAGTCTCATTTTACTCTGACTTTTCGCCAGATCTCCAAAAGCGTAGAGTGGGATTTATACCAATTAAGCGAACTCTGCAGAAGTACAAGATTGTGTATGCGTTGTTGTACCCAGCACATTTGCGGGTAACAGCATTGGGTAGAACTTTTTTTTTTTTTAACTCACCGTCTGAAGTGGAGAAATGGTTGGAGGAAAATAATAGAGACTTATAGGAAACTTTGAGCATGGAACTATATCACTGTAATTTCACTGAAATATCATGGAAATAAGATTATTTGCTCAATTTGAAGAGAGTAGAGGGGGGGAGGCACCCCCTTATGGTGTGAATGTATATAGGTAGGAGAGGGAATGTGCATGGTAAGGTCATAGGTGAAGCCCTTAGGGTTGGCCCTGATGGGCAGGGGTGGGGTGGTAAGGGGGGGTTGGGCGGGAGGGAAGTTGGTGGGGGTAGGGATAGGGTGAGGGTCAATTGCCTCATATCACAAATATTCATATGTTGGAAGACACAAATAGTGAGAGAGGGAAGATATGGTGGGAGGGAAGAATATATAGATTGGAGAAATCACTTGGGTTCGAGAGGTGTGAGTGAGCTTTTTGGGTTAATTATAATTTTTTTTTATATCTATCTATCTATCTATCTATCTATCTATCTATCTATCTATCTATCTATCTATCTATCTATCTATCTATCTATCTATCTATCTATATATATATATCAATTTCTTTTTTTCTTCTACTCTTTTTTTTTTTCTTCTCTTGATATTTTTCCATGCAAGGAAGGACAGTTAGTATAACCTCTTGGAATGTCCGGGGGCTGGGGGACTGTGGTTCTGTCAGCATTGGAGGGGAGCGGGCCTGATCTGCTCTGCCTGCAGGAGACGCATTTGACCAACGCGTCGGTGATACAACTCCGCAGCCGGAGGTTCCAAACCCAATACCACTCGGTTCATTCCTCCTATTCAAGAGGGGTGAGCATAATGGTTGGGAGAGGAGTGGCGTTCTCCTGCAGGGAGAGCTGTATTGATGAACAGAGCTGGTATATCTTTTTATTCTGTTTGATTGAGAATAAACCATATGTGTTGGCCAATATATATTCCCCTACCATTTAAGTTTGAGGTTATCCCAATAATAGCAGTGGGAGATTTTAATGACGTTTTGGATAACAATTTAGATTTAGGTAATAGGGAGGCATTGTCATCGGTAAGCAACATAGAATATGGTCCAAGAGGAGTCTCGGACCACTCCCCGCTGGTATTGACAATAAATACAGGGGATAAAACCCATTCTAGAGAATGGAGGATCAGTCCCTACTGGCTGGAATTGTTTAGCAACCCTGAAGATATGGTGATTAGATTGAATGAGTTTGTGCAGATTAATGCAGGCACGTCATCAGTAGGGATGAGCTTCGAGTTCGAGTCGAACTCATATTCGACTCGAACATTGGCTGTTCGCAAGTTCGCCGAACAGCGAACAATTTGGGGTGTTCGCGGCAAATTCGAATGCCGCGGAACACCCTTTAAAAGTCTATGGGAGAAATCAAAAGTGCTGTAAAGGGGCGCATGTTTCCCATGTTTAGAACTGTCTGACAGCAAAATTACATTTCGAAGGAAAAAACCCATTTAAAACTACCCGTGGCTAATGCATTGCCGACAATACACGTTCATTGTTAAAAACGGCATGGGAATTCCCCACTGGGGAACACCGAACCAAAAAAAAAATGATGTGGGCCCTTCAGGTCCACAAGGGCCTCATCCCCACAACCCTGGCCAGTGGTTGTGGGGGTCTGCGGGAAGATAGAAGAAAGAAGAAGCATTTAAATAAAGGAGTTGTCTAAAACTGTCTCTTGTCATTTTTAAAATTTTTGACAGTTTTTTAGTGAAATGGTAGGGGTAAGTACCCCCTTACCATTTCACACAGTGGGGGGCCGGGATCTGGAGGTCCCCTTGTTAAAGGGGGCTTCCAGATTCCGATAAGCCCCCCACCCACAGACCCCCACAATGACCGGCCAGGGTTGTGGGGATGAGGCCCTTGTCCTCATCAACATGGGGACAAGGTGTTTTGGGGGGCTACCCCAAAGCACCCTCCCAATGTTGAGGGCACATGGCCTGGTACGGTTCAGGAGGGGGTGGCCACACTCTCGTACCCCCTTCTTTTCCTGCGGCCTGCCAGGTTGCGTGCTCGGATAAGGGTCTGGTATGGATGTTTGGGGGGACCCCACGCCGTTTTTTTTTTTTTTTGGCATGGGGTTCCCCTTAAAATCCATACCAGACCTGAAGGGTCTGGTATGGAATTTAGGGGGAACCCCACATCATTTTTTTTTTTAGTTTTGGCCAGGGTTCCCCTTAATATCCATACCAGACCTGAAGGGCCTGGTATGGAATTTAGGGGGACTCCCACGTCATTTTTTTTTTAAATTTTGGTTCGGGGTTCCCCTGTGGGTTAATCCCATGCCGTTTTTATCAATGAACTTCTATGTGTATTGTCGGCAATGCAATAGCCGCGAGTAGTTTTAAATGGGTTTTTTCCTTCGAAATGTCATTTTGCTATCAGACTGTTCTAAACACGGGAAACATGCGCCCCTTTACAGGCATACTATAGACACCCCCCAGCTATGAAATTTAAAGGGATATTACACTTTTATTGTTTGACTTTAAGCATTATATAAATCTTTATAATATTCACTGAATGTATACATTATCTCTGTTGCATCAGTAGATATCTCCCCAAGGGGGATTATTAGACTTAATCAAGAGGGACAACATACGGCCCACTCTCTCCACTCCTCCAAAAAAATTCTTCTGGAATAAACGTCTGTTCTCCATCCTCTTTGTAGTGGCCATTTTGTAGACTTGTTGCTTATCTATCAATTCCCTTTGTCTATCTGGAGTTGGGTCTTCAACATATCGCCTCTCTGCCTTCATCATCTCGTCCCTAATGTCTCTTTCCCCCTCTCTAGATTTTCCCTTGGTTCTTGCCACTTGTTGGATCAAGAGACCTCTAAGATAGGCCTTCAGGGCATCCCAAACCATTCCCGCTGATGACTAGGGATGAGCCGAACACCCCCCTGTTTGGTTCGCACCAGAACATGCGAACAGGAAAAAAGTTTGCTCGAACACCGTTAAAGTCTATCGGACACGAACATGAATAATCAAAAGTGATAATTTTAAAGGCTTATATGCAAGTTATTGTCATAAAAAGTGTTTGGGGACCTGGGTCCTGCCCCAGGGGACATGGATCAATGCAAAAAAAAGTTTTAAGAACGGCCGTTTTTTCAGGAGCAGTGATTTTAATTTTGCTTAAAGTGAATTAATAAAAGTTTAATATCCCTTTAAATTTCGTACCTGAGGGTGTCTATAGTATGCCTGTAAAGGGGCGCATGTTTCCCATGTGTAGAACACTCTGACAGCAAAATGACATTTCAAAGGAAAAAAAGTCATTTAAAACTACTCGCGGCTATTAATGAATTGCCGGTCCAACAATACACATAACAGTTCATTGATAAAAAGGGCCTGGGAATTCCCCACAGGGGAACCCCGAACCAAAAATTTTAAAAAAAATGACGTGGGGGGTCCCCCTAAATTCCATACCAGGCCCTTCAGGTCTGGTATTGATATTAAAGGGAACCCCGGCCAAAATTTTTTTTTAAAAATGGCGTGGGGTCCCCCTCAAAATCTTTACCAGACCTTTCAGGTCTGCTATGGATTTTAAGGGGAACCCCACGCCAATATTTTTTAAAAAATGGCGTGGGGTCTCCCCAAAAATCCATACCAGACCCTTATCCCAGTATGCAACCTGACAGGCTGCAGGAAAAGAGGGGGAACGAGAGAGTGCCCCCCCTGAACCGTACCAGGCCACATGCCCTTAACATTGGGAGGGTGCTTTGGGGTAGCCCCCCAAAACACCTTGTCTCCATGTTGATGGGGACAAGGGCCTCATCCCCACAACCCATGCCCGGTGGTTGTGGGGGTCTGTGGGCGGGGGGCTTATCGGAATCTGGAAGCCCCCTTTAACAAGGGGACCCCCAGATCCCGGCCCTCCCCCCTGTGTGAAATGGTAAGGGTACCCCTACCATTTCACAAAAAAAGTGTCAAAAATGTTAAAAATGACAAGAGACAGTTTTTGACAATTCCTTTATTTAAATGCTTCTTCTTTCTTCTATCTTCCTTCGGTTTCTTCCTTCATCTTCATCTTCTTCTGGTTCTTATGGTTCTTCCTCCGGTGTTCTCGTTCGGCATCTTCCTCCACCGTGCCGGCGTCTTCTTCCCTTCATCTTCTGGGCCGCTCCGCATCCAGCATGATGGAATGGGAGGCTCCCGCTGTGTGACGCTTCTCCTCTCCTGACGGTTCTTTAATAATGGAGGGCAGGGCCACCCGGTGACCCCGCCCCCTCTGATGCACAGTGACTTCCCTGTCCACCCCCCTCTGACGTCACGGGGAATGCCACAGGGAAGTCCCCGTGCGTCAGAGGGTGCGGGGTCACTGGGTGGCCCCGCCCTCCGTTATTTAAAAACCGTCAGAAGAGGAGAAGTGTCACACAGCGGGAGCCTCCCATCCCATCATGCTGGATGCGGAGCGACCCAGAAGATGAAGGGAAGAAGACGCTGGCGAGGCAGGGGAAGATGCCGGACGAGAACACCGGAGAAAGAACCAGAAGAAGATGAAGATGAAGGAAGAAACCGAAGGAAGATAGAAGAAAGAAGAAAGAAGATAGAAGAAAGAAGATAGAAGAAAGAAGAAGCATTTAAATAAAGGAATTGTCAAAAACTGTCTCTTGTCATTTTTAACATTTTTGACAGTTTTTTTGGTGAAATGGTAGGGGTACCCTTACCATTTCACACAGGGGGGGAGGGCCGGGATCTGGGGGTCCCCTTGTTAAAGGGGCCTTCCAGATTCTGATAAGCCCCCTGCCGCAGACCCCCACAACCACCGGGCAAGGGTTGTGGGGATGAGACCCTTGTCCCCATCAACATGGGGACAAGGTGTTTTGGGGGCTACCCCAAAGCACCCTCCCAA
Organism: Lithobates clamitans; assembly: GCA_037952925.1. Taxonomy (NCBI): domain Eukaryota; kingdom Metazoa; phylum Chordata; class Amphibia; order Anura; family Ranidae; genus Lithobates; species Lithobates clamitans. The sequence goes on from JBBGZY010001009.1 coordinate 908,479, forward strand.
TGTTTAGGGCATGTGGCCTGGTACGGTTCAGCAGGGGGGGCACTCTCTCGTCCCCCCCTCTTTTCCTGCGGCCTGCCAGGTTGCGTGCTCAGATAAGGCTCTGGTATGGATTTTTTTGGGAGACCCCACGCCATTTTTAAAAAAAAATTTTGGCGGGGGGTTCCCCTTAAAATCCATACCAGACCTGAAGGGTCTGGTATAGATTTTGAGGGGGACACCACGCCATTTTTAAAAAAAAAATTTGGCCGGGGTTCCCCTTAATATCCATACCAGACCTGAAGGGCCTGGTATGGAATTTAGGGGGACCCCCACGTCATTTTTTTTTAAATTTTGGTTTGGGGTTCCCCTGTGGGGAATTCCCATGCCATTTTTATCAATGAACTTTTATGTGTATTGTCAGACCGGCAATTCATTAATAGCCGCGAGTAGTTTTAAATGACTTTTTTTCCTTTGAAATGTCATTTTGTTGTCAGACTGTTCTAAACACGGGAAACATGTGCCCTTTTACAGGCATACTGTAGACACCCCCCGGGTACGAAATTTAAAGGAATATTACACTTTTATTGTTTCACTTTAAGCATTATTAAAATCACTGCTCCTGAAAAAACGCCAGTTTTTAAAACTTTTTTTGCATTGATCCATGTCCCCTGGGGCAGGACCCAGGTCCCCAAACACTTTTTATGACAATAACTTGCATATAAGCCTTTAAAATTAGCACTTTTGATTAATCATGTTCGTGTCCCATAGACTTTAACGGTGTTCGTGTATTCGAACAAATTTTTTGCCTGTTCACATGTTCTGGTGCGAACCGAACAGGGGGGTGTTTGGCTCATCCCTATTCAACAGAATAGAATTCCTCTTTAGGGAACAAATCTGGAAGAAGGGCCAATCCAGGATAGGATTGCGAATCATGCAGTTGCCGATTAAAGAATGGGGTATAGCGGTTCCACATCCAAGATCATATTTCCTGGCATCCCAGTTACAACACTTAATGGGCTGTGGAGACCTGGGAGGTGGGAACCCTTGCAATAAAATGATGATAATGGGGGCCCCACATAATGTACTGGTAGAGGTGTTAGAGGCGGACTCATTTATTTACAGGTGCCCAAGATAAAATTAGTCAGTAAAGTGTGGCAGGTAACGAAAGCATTAATGGGATATAATGGGGTAACAGAATATACCCCTTTATGGGACAATAAAAATCTAGCAGAGGTAAGGGGTATAGAGAGGCCCAGGGAATGGGAAAGACAGGGTATTAACCGATTGATTCAATTATATAAGGGCAACCTTATGAAGACATTTGAGGACTTAAGACGGGAGTTCAATATATCAAATAAAGCATTTTATAAATATTTGCAGATTAGGCACGCCATCCAAGCACAATTTAGGTCACAACTCATTGAATGGACTCAGATCCCCATAATTCTAAAAATAATGAAACCAGGCATAACTAAAGGATTAATCTCTGAGTTGTATGCTAGATTGGGGGCTAGAATAATAAGTGGCGCAGGGTCAATTAGGAGTAAAATGGGATGGGAGAGAGATGTGGGGGCAATGACTATGGAACAATGGGATAGGATCTTAGAACGAGGAGAATTGGTTTCGATCCCTCCCTCACAGAAGGTATCCCATTTGTTCCTAATCCATAGAGTTTATTATACCCCCCAAAAAATTTTTAAATTTGGAAGGAGACAAAATGATGAGTGCACCAGATTTAAAGCATCAGGAGATTTGATCCATATGGTGTGGAAGTGTCCTAAGCTATTTAGATATTGGGCGGAGACAGTAGCTAGGATAAATAAAACTTTTGGAACCACGCTAGAACCGGAGGCTAAGACTTGTCTATTAGGTAGCTTGGAAAAAGGCAGAGCCCCAACTGGTGCCATTGAAGTAGTATTGAGATTCCTGTTTCAGGCGAGGAAACTAATAGCACAGAAATGGCAGGCACAGACCCCCCCCAACAGTGGAAAACTGGATTGAGACTATTAATTCAATGGTTTGGAGTGAGAGGGTGATATGTATTAGGCAGAGTAATTATAATAAGTTTGAAAAAATGTGGAGGCCTTGGCTGGACGAGATGGGGTACCCCCTATAAAGGGATGATGAGGGACTCTCTTTTGTTCCTTGCTATTCTCCTGATCTTACCTCTAAGTGATATTGGATGTTTATCTCTTTTGTATTTTTTCTCCTGTTTGAGGAGATGCTTCCTCCCTTTTTTTTTTGGTCATGTGTCTAATAGAAATATATGTATAATTAACAATTTTGAGGTGTGTGGGAGGGTGGGTTGGAATAGGTTGGGAGGAGTAGAGCAGATAAAAGGTTGACATTTTTGTTTATTGCACATTGAAATGTTATATAATATTTTATATCGTTGTATGTTATCTTTTTGATACCTGAAGAATAATAAAAATAAAGTAATTAAAAAAAAAAAGGATGCATGCTCTGTATTGTCACCATTTGAGGAGGCCACAAGGATGGTGAGCAGTGACAGTGCATGCATCAGTGACACAATCCCTGTTGTGTTCCTGCTGGAGCAGACTCTGCGTGGCATTACGGACAGGGCACTGGAGACAGAGCAGCAGGAGGAAGAGGAGGACTTCCTTTCCTCTCAAGGCCCACTTTATGCAGACACCATCATTCCTATGTCACAGAACACACAGGAGGAGAGAGGGGAGGAGGATGAGGAGGAGGATTCTAGCACTTTCATAGGCTTTGAAGAGGAAGACATCCTTCAATCTGTAAGTGATGGCTTTCCAACCCCAGGACCCTTGGGAGTAATACGTGGCTGGGAGGAGGAAGTTTCAGATGCTGTCATCCTGAGTGACCCCGAGGAGTCTGCTTCTCAAGCCTCTGCAAATCTGAGGCGCATGGGCAACCTTATGCTTCAAAGCCTGTGAAAGGACCCAAGAATACGTGGCATAAAGGTGAAGGATGATTACTGGTTGTCAACTCTCCTTGACCACCGTTATAAGGGAAGGTCTCTGAACTCATCCCATCCCCACAGAGAGTGCAGAGGATAACATTTCTTGAGGACACATTAAAGAGGATTTTATTGAACGTTTTTCCTGACTCTAGTAGGTTACAGTGTGCTGCGAAACGTCATTTTGAGTCTTCCGTTGGTCAAGAAAGGAGCGTTGGAGAAGACATCCGCCTAAGTGAGGCATTTCGGAATTTTTTTTAGTCCTCCCCGTCCAGGGCTGTCAGCTTTCACATCCTATCGGCAGTGTCTGCATCACATGGTGGACGATTACCTCGGGGCCAAAACAGAGAAGGAGAGCTTTCCAGCTGATGATCCACTGGCTTACTGGGTCATGAGAATAGACCACTGGCCAGAACTTGCCCAGTATGCTATTGAGTTGTTGGGCTGCCCTGCATCCAGTGTGCTTTCAGAACGGGCATTCAGTGCTGCAGGAGGTTTCATTACTGACCACAGAACGCGCCTGTCCACAGACTCTGTGGACCGTTCGACTTTTATAAAAATGAATCAGTCCTTGATTACCAGCTATGAAGCCCCTGATGCCGATGTCACTGATTCAGTCTTTTTGGGATATGGAATCTCTGCAGAACTTCGAGGCTGCCTAGCTTTGAGGGTGTTCAATCATTTCATCTGGAAGAGTGTTTTTGGTATAGGTTTCATGGGCACAATTAACACCCAAAGACCAATTTTTCTGCACCTGTCTGACAGGTGCATATCATTGCAATTTTTTACAGCAAGGCAAATTTTTGTTTTCATCAAGAGTACCTCTATAGGGTTACGGTGGGAAGGCACCACCGACAGCCAAAGACCAATTTTTCTGCACCTGTCTGACAGGTGCATATCATTGCAATTTTTTACAGCAAGGCAAATTCTTGCTTTCATCAAAAGTACCTCTATAGGGTTACAGTGGGAAGGCGCCACCGAACCCAAAGACCAATTTTAACGCACCCAATACTTCTATCCAAAGTCAAAACTGGCACCAGAATGTATCCAAAAAATCTCTAATCTTGTTCCCAGTGCACTACATTGTGGCCTTATCATACACACTGCTGTTGCTGAGCAAAATAAAGGCAGCTTGCAGGAAAAATGTAATTTTTTTTTTTGCTTTATAAATTCGTTTATTGCTGCAGCAGATTTTAGACATGGTACAGATCTGCCACTTTACAGTTAGACTAAGGGGACCCCCCTGGCACTATATTAGAAGGAATTTTTCATTTTTAGGCTTTCACTTTAAAAATCAAAATATCACTGGTCATTTAAAAATTACATTTTTCACAAATTTTTTTTTTATTAATCCATGTCCCCCAGGGCAGGACCCGGACCCCTATAACCATTGTATGCCTTATTACTTGCATTTAAGCCTTCAAAATGGGTACTTTTGATATTTGATGTTTGGGTCCCATTGACTTTAATGGGGTTCGTTATTCGGGTCCGAACGTTCGTAATGTTCGGATGTTCTGGTCCGAACTGAGCAGGGGTCCATTCGGCCCATCATCAGTACTGGACTGCATCTGGTTTGAACCAGCCTTAAGTTTACCTTTCAATACATTGGATCCCTAATGGTATTAAAAGGCAAAGACACTTGCAAGCCAGATGCTGGAGGGCCCCATCCACTCCTGGAAATGCATCGCTTAAACCTGCATCAGCCACCTTCATTGGATAAAGCTTAGAGAACCTGTACTGTACTGTAAATTGGTCTTCTTATGGGTCTCTCCCACTCTTCATCAATGAGCTTTTAACTCTGTGTCATTATGGGAAATGAAGGCTCTTTCTTTTTCACATTTAGAAATATCTGCATGCTTTTTGCTATGGTTGGGCCTTGGCAGTAAAGGGACCAATGAGATTGAAAGTATAATCTTTTTTTTGTCTTGCCTGTGGCATGGATATTTGCTGCATACTTTCTGCTATAGCTTCCTAAATATAGGCTTTGAAATTTGTGCATCCACATCCTTATCCATTGTCACTGGAGGCAATCTACATAAATACATTTCCCGTCACTGCAGACTGCATGCAGGTCCAGCATGCACCCTGAGTTGGGCAAAGTATTTCCTATTGCGCTGATATAAACGCATATGAGCCATTGTAACATGAGCTGCTTGAGGAGCATGAAAGCTCCCCTGTGCGGGTATCTGAGAAATGCAGATTGCCCTGGTTAGGAGATGACCGATGGCGGGTCTTTTGTTTTCTGGAGTGTTTGTGTTTAGAGCTTCTGCTTCTAAAATAATACAAAAGACTTTGCATTCCTTCAGCACTCTTTTAAAAACATTTTCTACAGAGCACCCTCATACCTTTTCCTAGTCTTCTGTGCCACTGACAGGTATGGTGAGCTCATATCTGCACAAAGAAAAATATGGAGAAAATCATAATTCTCTCACCCAAAAAAAGAGAGGTACACTGTCCCTTTAAGACCCATCTGCTTTGATCCACTTACTTCAAAAGCAGTAGCAGGTGAGACCAGACTGCAATCCCAAAGGGAGACAGGAGACACAGAATCTGAGACAAAACCAGTCAGACCTCCAGGAGCACACAGCACAGCAGGGGAGCAAACAGCAACAAGTCTTTACCTAACAAGAAAAAAACTGGTAGAACTGCTGAGAGAGGGAGAGAGAAGCCAATTACTCTGCTGGCTTCTAAGACTGTTTACACTGTTGCTTGGTAACTGGCGGTCACTATCCCATGCCACCCCATCTCCCTGCCCTCTGTGACATTATCTACAGCTGCTCTTAGACCGAAAACAAAGACAGGAGAGCAGTGCGGGTCACTGCCTATACAAGACAGGAAAAAACCCAAGAAAGAAGCCAATTGTGACTTTGCAGAGCTCACTAATACTATACCTGTACAATATCAATGCTGTTTAAGCAACATTGCCTGTGGCCCAGCACGAAGGATACCCAGTTTCAGGAAGGTTTACATCCAACATTCTGGATCTTCCAACTCTAGTAGAGGCTGAACATGGAGGGGTAAGTGCAGCAGTGGGGGGGGGGGGAACTTGCAGCAATCAAAGTACTTACCAACTGCAATCAACATGTGGTCTGGAGTAAGGTAAGGTCTACGTTTGTAAATGGATAGAAAACTGGCTAAAAGATCGTATTCGGAGAATAGATCTTAATGATTTATACTCTGAATGGTCTAACATTATAGTGGTATACCCCAAGGTTCACTGTTGGGACCCTTACTTTTTACTATGTTTATAAATTATATAGATTCTGGGGTGGGCTGCGCTCCCTTAGATTTCATTCATGCCGCCTCCCCAGCACCAGTGACATTGATTAGGGGGGCATTGCTTAGTCTTGGTAATGCAGAACCAGCATCGCTGCACAGTGTTGGGCCCCAAGGTATGAATATTTGTGAAAGAGGGGACTGAGGGCTCTGATGTGGGATTCTGATGTGGGGGGGCTCAGTTGTGATAGGATGGGCTCTAATGTGATGAGGGAACTGTAGGGGAGAGTGAAGCTCATCACTTTGATCTGCAGATGAATGAAACAGAGTAGACAGAAATGTATCTGTTAAAAGTTACTGTGTTACTTTGTATCTTTCTATCTCACGTACTGTATGAGCAATGTTTAGGCATCCATAATAGGGATGAGCTTCGAGTTCGAGTCAAACTCATGTTCGACTTGAACATCGGCTGTTCGCCAGTTCACCGAACAGAGAACAATTTGGGGTGTTTGCGGCAAATTCGAAAGCTGCGGAACACCCTTTAAAAGTCTATGGGAGAAATCAAAAGTGCTAATTTTAAAGGCTTATGTGCAAGTTATTGTCATAAAAAGTGTTTGGGGACCTGGGTCCTGCCCCAGGGGACATGTATCAATGCAAAAAAAGTTTAAAAAACTGACGTGTTTTCGGGAGCAGTGATTTTAATAATGCTTAAAGTGAAACAATAAAAGTGTAATATTCCTTTAAATTTCATATCCGGGGGGTGTCTATAGTATGCCTGTGAAGGGGCGCATGTTTCCTGTGTTTAGAACAGTCTGACAGCAAAATGACATTTCAAAGGAAAAAAAGTAATTTAAAACTACTCGCGGCTATTAATGAATTGTCGGTCCGACAATACACATAAAAGATCATTGATAAAAACGGCATGGGATTAACCCACAGGGGAACCCCGAACCAAAATTAAAAAGAAAAAATGGCATGGGGGTCCCCCTCAAAATCCATACCAGACCCTTCCATACGCCCCCCCCCCTCCTGAACCGTACCAGGCCACATTGATGTTGCATAACTGTCAGACGGTTCTAAACACGGGAATCATGCGCCTCTTTACAGGCATACTATAGACACCCCCGGGTACGAAATTTAAAGGAATATTACACGTGAATTGTTTCACTTTAAGCATTATTAAAATCACTGCTCCTGAAAAAACGCCCATTTTTAAAACTTTTTTTTGCATTGATCCATGTCCCCTGGGGCAGGACCCAGGTCCCCAAACACTTTTTATGACAATAAAAGCACTTTTGATTATTCATGTTCGAGTCCCATAGACTTTAACGGTGTTCGCGTGTTCGAACAAATTTTTTGCATGTTCTGGTGCAAACCGAACAGGGGGGTGTTCGGCTCATCCCTAGTCCATAATGAAGGTACGACTATTTGTGAAGGGAGGACAGATGGCTCTGTTGTGACTGTTCTCTCCCATAGTGGCCTCCCCTTGACTTATTCACTCAGACCCAGTGAATAAAAGGAAACTCGAGTTTGAATCCTTCTCTTCTCCACAAAGTACTTTTCAAGACCATGCCACTGTTTTGTATCCCTCTCTGTTTTTAAAAGCCACTGTTTTTATCTCTAGTCTTAAGTTTCTCTGAGAATTGCTGTGATTTATTGGCCTCCTGGACCATTGTCAAGCTTTGTTGATAATTCCTTGCCTGGCTGCCCTATTTTCTCTCCTCTGACCTACTCCCTATTCATTTTATTCTTCTTACTCTGATGGAAACACCCTTCACCATGTATTCTGCCTCTGCACTCCAATCAACCTCTCCAATGCCACCCCCATCATTTCTCTGATCACAGCTTTATCAGTTTCATGCTCTGCTTCTCTCTGGCTTCAACCCCCCCCCTATCTTTTCAAGTAGCAAACATCTACTGTTAGAAACTATCACCACTTTAACCTTTCTCTTCTCTATTCTGCTACAAATTTCTTCTGACAAAATTTCTTCCCCATCCCTTCTGTCTATAACAGCTTGCTTCCATCCTCCCTGGATACATTTGTTCCCCTCACTACACACAATTCTGCCAGACTGATACAGCACTGGCAAACAGATGACACCAGTAGTCTCAAAAGACATACGCATGTTCTTGAGTGATAGTGGCATAAAACAAAATACAATGGTATATTATGTAATGCATGAGGCTGGATCGCCCTTTTTGTTCTTTGTTGTATACTCTGTCCATCACTAAGCAAACCCTGAAACTCATCTCCTCAGGGAAACCTACCCCACTTCTACCTACAAATTGAACATTAACCTTCTCCATCAACTCTTCCCCTAAAGGTTATTACCTTTTGCATCACCTGCCTTTCCCTTTTAAGATTGTGAGCTCTCAGAAGCAGGGCCCTCCTAAACCTTTTCTAACTGTACTGATTCAGTTGGTGCACAGCAACAGGCATATTTTGTTGGTATTTATAATATACCATATTTAAAAAATATAGCACCTATATTTAAATTACCTACCCATGCATAAAATAATTTAAAATAGATAGGGCCCTGCAATATGCATCACAGGTACATTTTACATTAAACGTTAATACAGTTCATAATTTACAAACCACTTGGAAGCCTTTTATCTCATTTAAATAGTTAGGTTTCCTATAATAATCACATTCATCTGTCCATTGTGTTAAAAAGTTACATACAGTATACAAAGATATGGTTTTGATTGTGATATTATCAATTTAGAGTGCCATATATCGTAGTAATGTATAGTGAAAAGTTACACACTGTCAGGGCAGGGCTCTCAGTCTGTCAGGCGTGGGCTCAGCCCTTCCTTCTCTGAGCTGGACGCTCAGCTGTCAGCTAATTGCCAGCTCCTATCTCTCCACAGTGACTCACCTGTTGATATCCTGCTCGTCAGTCAGTACTTAAGCCGTCCAGCCCAGATGATCTCTGTCTGCGCCTTGGTCACATCTCTAGAGATGCTCTCCTGTGTTTCTGTTAAAGACTTGCTTGGCTGACATTCCTTCTGGCTCCAGATGCTGTTTGCTGTTTTACTACGCTCATCTCTGGCTCCCTGATGTTTTGGCTTGTCTGATTATCCATTCCGGTTCCTGAACTCTAGCTATGTTTTGACTACGTTTACTCTGTTTACCTTTTTTTTATTATTATTAACAAGTGAAATTTAACTGTACTTCTGTCTCAGTCTGATTTGTGGTTTCTGACAGTAGGCAAAGGCCATGAATTCAGAAGATGCAGTCAATCCACTTGTTGGTAATATTTTTTCCAGATTGGATGAGCAGAATCACCGCATGAATTAGTTTGCCATGGCGTTACAAATGCGCCTGAGTCGCACGGCTTACCTGGAATCTCCCACTGTGGCTGCTATGGTACAACCTGTGTTGCAGGCCGTCCCTGCTGCTGCTCCAGTCTCTATGCAGGCACCCGCCTCAAGTATTACCTCTATAAGAGGTATGTTTGGTTCCGCTCCACTTTGGAGTGATCCACTTTGGAGTGTCTTGAGGTTACCCTGAGTTTGTGGCTTCCTTCAAAAGGGTATTTGACGTTCCCGCATGCTCCACTTCTGCTGCCAAGTGCCTCATATCCATCAAACAGAGTACGAGAACTGTTGCCGTTTACGCCATTGAATTCCATACTCAGACAGCAGAGGTTGCTTGGGACAATGAGGCCCTCATGGCTGCTTTTTCTCATGGTCTCTCAGGAACCATCAAGGATGAGATAGCACCCCGAGATATACGCACTGAGCTGGGGAAGTTGATCACGTTTGCCATCCTCATTGACTCCAGACTCAGAGAGACTCTCTTTTAAGGAGCACTTGCGGAAGTCTCCTGTATATTTGTCCCTGTGCTTTGCAGTCACACCCTTGCCTCCCTAACCTCCCATGCCTCCTGGTACAGAGTCGGTCAGTGAAGATGAATCCATGCACTTGGGCTTCACGTGTCTCTCTGCGGATGAGAGAACCATTAGGAGGAGGGAGAGATGGTGCCTTTATTGTGGCCAGGCAGGTCACTTTTTGAAGTTTTGTCCTACCCATCCAAGGAACCCCCAAACCTTGAGGTACTGTCACGGGCAGACCTTAGGTGACGTTGTTTCGTCCCCAGTTATCCAAAAGGATAAGCCCCTGGTTTCAGTTATCCTTTCTTGGGCTGAGTCGTCCGTCGAGATACAGGCTCTAATCGACTCTGGGGCTGCAGGCCTGTTCATTGATGCTGCCTTTGTATCGAAGCACTCGATTCCGCTGCAGCTGCGAGACACTCCACCTGCCATTGAGGCTCTTGACAGGAGACCTCTAAAGCCTGCCCATGTGACTCATGAGTCTATTCCATTGTCCATGGCCGTAGGGGCACTTCACCATGAGACAATCCAAGTTATTTCCTCACCTAAGTTTCCGCTGGTTATTGGTTATCCTTGGTTACAAAGGCACAACCCCTCTTTTGATTGGCTCCATGCTGAGGTTCTCTCCTGGTCGCCACAATGCAGTAAGACATGCTTCCAGAAAGTAGCCAAGGTCCTGTGCACTTCTTCTCCCTCCTCCCTGCTGGAGGAGTACCGCAATTTTAGCAATGTCTTTGACAAGGGTATGATTGCTCAATTGACCTTCAACCTGGTGCTATACCCCCTTGTGGCCGGGTTTACCCTTTGTCAGTCTTGGAGAACAAAGCCATGGAGGAGTATGTTGCAGGCGGACATTCTCGAGGTTTCATCCGCAAATCCTCGTCTCCTGCTGGTGCTGGTTTCTTCTTTGTGAAGAAGAGTGGTGAACTGAGACCTTATATTGATTAAATAGGTCTAAATCGTTTCACGATTAAGAATGCCTATCCAATTTCGTTGATTACGGAGTTATTTGACCGACTCAAGGGAGCAACAGTTTTCACAAAGCCTGATTTGAGAGGGGCATACAATCTCATGAGGATTAAGGAGGACTATGAGTGGAAAACTTAATTTAATACCAGAACAGGCCATTATGACTACCCTAAATGCCTTTTGGCCCATCTCCATACCATTGCAGGGTGGAAGCGACGTCAAAACATCACTTCCGCCCATAGCTTTTAAGGGCCATTTTTTTTTATTTATTTTTTTTCAAATTAGATTTTTTTTTTATTGCATTTTAGTGTAAATATTAGATCTGAGGTCTTTTGACCCCAGATCTCATATTTAAGAGGTCCTGTCATGCTTCTTTTCTATTACAAGGGATGTTTACGTTCCTTGTAATAGGAAAAAAAGTGACACATTTTTTTTTAAAAGAACAGTGTAAAAATAAAAACTAAAAGGAAAAAATAAAAATTTAAATGCGTATCGCCGAGCTCGCGTGAGTGGCGCCCGCATATGAAAACGGTGTTCAAACCACACGTGAGGTATTTCCGCGATAAGTAGAGCGAGAGCAATAATTCTAGCTCTAGATGTCCTCTGTAACTCAAAACATGCAACCTGTAGAATTTTTTAAATGTAGCCTATGGAGATTTTTAACCTCTTCAGATCCACGCTATTGCCGAATGACGGCAACAGCGCGGACCTACATTGCAGGGACGATGTCTATTGATGTTGTCCCGTGCACGAGCGGCCTGCGTGCCCCCTGCAGGGCGCGCGCGGTGCGCTCTGTGATCAGTGAGTCTATGAGACTCGCCTGATCACAGATTGGAGTAAGGGGTCGGTCTCGACCCCTTACCATATGATCAGCTGTCAGCCAATGACAACTGATCATGTGATGTAAACAGAGCCAGTAATCGGCTATTTTTTCTCCTCGCGCTGACAGCGTGAGGAGGAAAAAAAAGGCGATCACCGGCGGCCTTGAGAGGGACATCAGTCCCAATCACGGCGATCATCTTTGCCCCCTGCCAGTGACACCTAGCAATAGGCAGCAGTGCCGCCTACCAGTGCCCACCAGCGTCATCCATCAGTGCCCACAGTGCCACCCATCAGTGCCCACAGTGCCACCCATCAGTACCCACAATGCCACCCATCAGCGCCCACAGTGCCACCCATCAGCACCCACAATCAGTGCCACAACAAAAGTGCTGCACATCAGTGCCACCTATCAGTGCCCATCAGTGCCACCTACCATTGCCACCCATCAGTGCCCCCATCAGTGCTGCCCATCAGTGACCCCCCATCAGTGGTACCTATCAGTGCCACCTATCCGTGCCACCCATCAGTGGCCATCAGTGCCACCTTATCTGTCCCCATCAGTGCCGCCTTAACTGTGCCTATCAGTGCCGCCTTAACTGTGCCTATCCATGCCCATCAGTGCAGTCTATCAGTGCCCACCAGTGTCGCCTCATCAGCGCATATCAATGAAGGAGAAAAATTACCTGTTTGCAAAATTTTATAACAAACTATGAAACATGATTTTTTTTTTTTTCAAAATTTTCCATCTTTTTTTGTTTGTTTAGCAAAAAATAAAAATCTGAGCTGTGATTAAATACCACCAAAAGAAACCTCTATTTGTGGGGGAAAAAAATGATAAAAATTTCATTGGGGTACAGTGTTGTATGACTGCGCAATTATCATTCAAAGTGCGTCAGTGCTGAAAGCTAAAAATTGGTCTGGGCAGGAGGGAGGTTTAAGTGCCCAGTAAGCAAGTGGTTAAGGGTAAAAGTTTGTCGCCATTCTACGAGCAGGCACAATTTTAAAGCGTGACATGTTGGGTATCAATTTACTCAGCGTAACATTATCTTTTACAATATATAAAAAATGACTAACTTTACTGTTGTCTTATTTTTTAATTCAAAAAAGTGTATTCTTACCAAAAAAAAATGTGCATCGTAAGACCGCTGCGCAAATACGGTGTGACAGAAAGTATTGCTATGACCACCATTTTATTCTCTAGGGTGTTCGAAAAAAAAATGTATAATGTTTGGGGGTTCTAAGTAATTTCCTAACACAAAATTTTTTTTACTTGTAAACAACAAATTTCAGAAAGAGGCTCGGTCCTTAAGTGGTTAAACAAGTGAGATTTAACTGTACTTCTGTCTCAGTCTGATTCATGGTTTCTGACACAGTCCTTACTTCTCTGTGCTTAGGTTGCTCTGCTGTCAGTTAATTGCAGAAACCATCGTTCCACAGTGGTTCACCTGTTGATCATCTCCTGCTCATCTGTCAAGCCCACAGCCAGCAACTCCCTGCTATTTAAACTGCCTGGTTCATTTCATCAATTGCCTTCGCCTTGCTCAAACATATCTAGAGACTCTCTGCTGTGTTCCTGTTGAAGACTTGCCTTTCTGACATCCCTTCTGGTTCCTGATCCTGTCTGCTGCCTCTGACTACACTGATCTCTGGCTCCCTGATTTCCTGGTTTGTTCTGACTACCTGATTTGGCTACCGAACCCTGGCTGGATGTTTTGACTATGTTTACCAGTTGTACCATTTTTACCATTTTATTAAAAGGTGTAATTTTTACTGCATTTTCTGTCTCCGTCTGTTTCATGGTTCCTGACACACACCCAGGGTATGCTCATGGCCTCAGTTCATATTGCCTCTTATATAGTTATTAAAGCAGCTCGTTCTCAACTGATGAGTGGATTGGGGCTGTAAAATGCTGAAGTGTTGAGTGGGAGGTGAAGCTTGAATTTGAAAAGTTTAAAACCAATCTGTGTGTTACCCTCTGGCATTGCTTATCTTATTCTAATTTGATTTTGAGCCATGAGGCCTTGTCCCTATTTGTGCCCCCTATCCTCAGACCTAAGTGACTGTTTAAAGAGAGAGAGGCGAAACCTTCATTAATCTACATGTACTACCCTGCCCCATTGTGTTTAGCTGGTTTAGCATGAAGGAGGAGTGAGGGAGTGGGCTGTCATTTACCACTGTGTATACACCCACATGTGCAATTGTGGCTGCTCAGTTTCCACCACAGCTGCAAAATCTCTAGCTGAATTGCAGACATGAACAGAAAGTGGAGATAGAGATCAGCAGGATCAACCAGGTTTTTTGTAGAATAGGGAAAACCAATCTCATAGTGACTGAGTGAGTATGAAAAGCATGTAATACAGCATTTATTGATAGTTTTTTTAAGATGTGGGTTTAGTGACACTTTAAGGTCCTGTTCACACATTTGCGCTTTACGGCAAGCTGTTCAGATCTATGCAGTGCAGTGTGGTGTAGTTTAAAAAATGACATGTGCCCATTTATCTATGCATTTTCATGTGCTGTGATGCCAAATAGAAATATGAAAATGCATATAAATACACTACATTGCATGTTTAAAAATACATTGAAAAGGGATAAAAGAATAGAGGGATGGATGTGAACTTGACCTAATACTATAACAATGTTATCAGAATAGCATTAATACCATATTCAAGTCATTGTCTTAGCCACGTTGCCAGACAATACATAAAAAAGACATGGTACTCTATTTCTGAATGTGTTGTGAATCATTTTCAGAATAAGTCTGCTACTACTGAACTTTTTGTTTTTTATAGTGAAAACTAATAGGATGGGTAAATGTAATTGTGACATCCTTTTGCTGTTTAAAACAGTAAATAATATTAATTTTCTTTCTTTTGTAACTGTCTATTTTATTAAGCAATATCTTTTTTAATGTAGTTCATGCTAACATGATTGCTCTCTTTTTTCATAAGTATGAATTCATAAGAATAAAAGTTGGCTTTACCAGTGAAATACATTAAGCCATTACAAGGATGTCTTTGTGTGCCTTAAAAAGATAAAACTAGAATAAAGGCAAATCAGTTATACCACTAAGAAGACCATGTATTGCACAGCATGTGTCTTTTTTGCTCTCTCTTGAAACCAAGCAGTAACAAAGTGCATGCAATTATACCTCTTGCTTTATATCATATTGAAGCACATTGTGTTCATAAGAACACCACAGGAATATTGTCATTTTATCTACCACATTATAGAGATCACCTGGGAGAGTGTGCTACAGTATAATGAGAAAAGATAAGAGTCAGCCTACTATGAAATAAGTGAACTGGAGTTGTCAAAATGTATCTGCTAAAGAGATAAGCTACAGTGAAATTAAAAATAAACTAGAAAAAATCAATGGGAAAGGTGAAAAAAAAACAATTGGAAAGGAAATAGAAAGACAAATGTTAGTTTAATGGAGTATACTGCTGAAGAGTAGGTTTCATATAATTTATTTTAAGGTCTGTTTGACCAGGATTAAAGCTCCTTATGGTTATGGTTAATCTTCGAGTAATTTACTAAATATCTCAATATCCACAGTGCTCAACCAGGTTGGAGCTGGAAGGAAGTTTTGCAAAAATCCCCTCTGATCTCCTGACAGGTCCATGCAATATGCAGGACCAACATGGGAGATCTCAAAGGGGAATGGATGTTTCCTTATGTTTTCTATAGGTTTGCTATTGGTTACAGCAACAGCTTCTCCTGCGCAGCAACAAGCAGCTGATTGGAGGAAATTGGCGGTTTGCATAGCCCGCGTTTCTGAAGAAGATAAAAGGGGCAGTCCGGCCGTTAGGCAAGCAGACCCTGTGGAACCAGACCGGGACTCGGAAGTATGAAGCGCCGCTCACCTGAGAGGAGGGAGAGCTTGGTCCGCCGCCTCATTGAAAAAGCCGAAGGCTCCGGAGGTGAGGAGTGGCTTATACAATGCCTGGAGGACGGACGTTCCAAGACTCCTCCCGGGCCGTCGAATGTTACAGCCCAGGAAAAGATGGAGGAGCCAGAAGCGGGCATGCGCAGTCCACGCCAGCAGCCAGGGAGAAAAAAGAAGAGGCAGAGAATGGAGGCTTCTCCTCAGCCCAAAGGAAAGGAGAGAGCTGGCAGTGTTCCTCACAGGAATGCACCTCCAATGGAAAAGAATACTGCTACTCAGCCTGCATCTGCTGCGGCCAGAAGTGAGCAAACTAGGAGTCTGCCCGTTGGTGAGACACTCTCTGATGTTAATGTCACTGAATTTAATGTTCTTGTTAAAACCTTATCT
Organism: Lithobates clamitans; assembly: GCA_037952925.1. NCBI lineage: Eukaryota > Metazoa > Chordata > Amphibia > Anura > Ranidae > Lithobates > Lithobates clamitans. The sequence goes on from JBBGZY010001009.1 coordinate 924,521, forward strand.
AGTATGTTACGCAAGCTTAAAGGGGCACACACAGTTGGTGCTTTTGTTGAGGAGGCTGAAGGAGCACAGTATTCTGGTGCTTTGAATGATACTGATACTAGTAATGATTTTAACCACTTCAGCCCCGGAAGAATTTACCCCCTTCCTGACCAGAGCACTTTTTACAATTTGGCACTGCGTCGCTTTAACTGCTAATTGTGCGGTCATGCAATGCTGTACCCAAACGAAATTTGCGTCCTTTTCTTCCCACAAATAGAGCTTTCTTTTGATGGTATTTGATCACCTCTGCCATTTTTAGTTTTTGCGCTATACACGGAAAAAGACCTAATATTTTGAAAAAAAATGATATTTTCTAATTTTTGTTCTAAAAAAAATCCAATAAACTCAATTTATGTCATACATTTAGGCCAAAATGTATTCGTCCACATGTCTTTGGTAAAAAAAATGTCAATAAGTGTATATTTATTGGTTTGCGCAAAAGTTATAGCGCCTACAAACTAGGGTACATTTTCTGGAATTTACACAGTCTTTAATTTATGACTGCCTATGTCGTTTCTTGAGGTGCTAAAATGGCAGGGCAGTACAAAACCCCCACAAATGACCCCATTTTGGAAAGTAGACACCCCAAGGAAATTGCTTAGAGGCATGTTGAGCCCATTGAAAATTCATTTTTTTTGTCCCAAGTGATTGAATAATGACAAAAAAAAAATTACAAAAAGTTGTCACTAAATACTCACTATACTTCTCAGCAAATAGCTTGGGGTGTCTACTTTCCAAAATGGGGTCATTTGGGGTTTTTTTGCCACCTGGGCATTCCATGGCCTCCGAAACTGTGATAGGCAGTGAAGAGTGAAATCAAAAATTTATGCCCTCAGAAAGCCTGAAGACGGTGCTTGGTTTTCGGGGTCCCGTGCGCGGCTAGGCTCCCAAAAAGTCCCACACATGTGGTACCCCATACTCAGGAGAAGCAACAGAATGTATTTTGTGGTGTCATTTCACATATTCCCATGGCATGTTTGAGCAATATATCATTTAGTGACAACTTTGTGCAAAAACAAAAAAAAAATTGTCTCTTTCACGCAACTTGTGTCACAATATAAAATATTCCATGGACTCGACATGCTTCTCAGCAAATAGCTTGGGGTGTCTACTTTCCAAAATGGGGTCATTTGGGGGGGTTTTGAACTGTCCTGGCATTTTATGTACAACATTTAGAAGCTTATGTCACACATCACCCACTCTTCTAACCACTTGAAGACAAAGCCCTTTCTGACACTTTTTGATTACATGAAAAAAATTTTTTTTTTTTTGCAAGAAAATTACTTTGAACCCCCAAACAGATTTTTCAAACACATTTTTTGGGGAAAAAACACACTTTTTATTATTTTTTTGCTTTTTTATCTTATTTTTAAACTGTTCCTTTCATTTTTTTTAAATCATTTTTATTATCTCAGGGAATGTAAATATCCCCTATGATAGCAATAGGTAGTGACAGGTACTCTTTTTTGAAAAAATTGGGGTCTATTAGACCCTAGATTTCTCCTCTGCCCTCAAAGCATCTGACCACACCAGGATCGATGTGATAAAATGCTTCCCCAATTTCCCAATGGCGCTGTTTACATCCGGCAAAATCTAAGTCATAAAATGCTCGTAGCTTCCGGTTTCTTAGGCCATAGAGATGTTTGGAGCCACTCTGGTCTCTGATCAGCTCTATGGTCAGCTGGCTGAATCACCGGCTGCATTCTCAGGTTCCCTGTTGAGACAGGAGAGCCAGAGAAAAACACTGAAGACGGTGGGGGGGGGGGCAATTCCCTCCCACTGCTTGTAAAAGCAGTCTAGAGGCTAATTAGCCGCTAGGATTGCTTTTACATGAAAGCCGACCGCTGGCTGAAAAGAATGATACCAAGATGATACCTAAACCTACAGGCATCATTCTGGTATAACCACTCAAAGTCGTGAATGGCATACCTGAAGACAAAAAAATGGTTAACAATAAAGCACAGTAAACGGTAAAGTATAAAAAATTGCATACCTGAAAAGCAAACATGATTAAATATAATAACAATAAAACATTGCAGAATAAAATGCAGTAAAAAAGAGCAGAACAATAGAGAGAATAGAGAGAGAGAGAGAACAATAAAACGACAACTATTTTTTTTTATTTTATATTTTTGTTTGTGTTTTTTTTTTTTTCTTTTTTTACACTTTTTTTGTAACTGGAACTCTTATAACTGTAACCGGTTCCAGGTTCAGGTCTCTCAAAATGCGATGGCATCTTGGGAGACCCTGTGAAAGTGTGCCTAGTCCGTGCAATGCTGTACCCTACGCTAATACTCATCTAGTGAATGGTAGCGTTCAAAACATTCACCAATGCAAAGACCAGGATTGTCAGGACAGGAGGAACAATAATAGCGGGTGTCACGCCTATATCCGCGCTTGCTGCAGACACAACATCTTTTTTGGGGGGGTTGGTTTGGTAGGGGTACTCGGGAGGACATAAAGAAAATGCCTCTCATGCAGTCGACTGCATTTGGTTGGGGATGTGAATGGGGGAAGTACGGGCACTGCAGAAGCGGTGGGTTCTCAATTAGGATTGGCGAATGCAGCAGGAAGGGCATTATGGGCACGACGGGCCTGTGTTTGTCTTTTTGGTGGCAGTGGGACACTACTTGTGCTTGCCACCTCACCAGCTTGAACTGCACTTAGGGGACTCGCCACGTTACCAAGTGTTACTGCAGTGCTGGTTTGACTACGACCGGGGTGTACTAGGTCGCTGGTGCTTGCCAGTTCACCAAAACGCTACCAAAAAAACTGTTAGCGATCGCAGGGATCAGGCCTGACTCTGCGAACGCTGCAGTTATGCATTTAGTGTTTTGTAAGTGACAGTGATCGATCGATACTGCACTTGGGTGGGCTGGGCTGGGCCGGGTGGAGGGGCAAAAAGCAGGTGCTAGCAGGTATCTGGGCTGATTCCGCTAACACTGCGTTTTTGGGAACCCTAAACTGCTGGGGACGCTAGTATAGATCTGATCGGATCAGATATTGATCCGTTCAGATACTATACCACTAAGGGAGGTGTACGGTGCGTGCGTGGGTGTTAGCCCTACTGGCGCTAACCTGATGCTGCTTGGGGCTGGTGCTTGCCAGTTCACCAAAATGCTACCAAAAAAACTGTTAGCGATCGCAGAGATCAGGTCTGACTCTGCGAACGCTGCAGTTATGCGTTTAGTGATTTGTAAGTGACAGTGATTGATCGATACTGCACTTGGGTGGGCTGGGCTGGGCCGGGCGGAGGGGAAAAACGCAGGTGCTAGCAGGTATCTGGGCTGATCCCGCTAACACTGCATTTTTGGGAACCCTAAACTGCTGGGGACGCTAGTATAGATCTGATCGGATCAGATATTGATCCGTTCAGATACTATACCACTAAGGGAGGTGTATGCTGCGTGCGTGCATGGGTGTTAGCGGTACTGGCGCTAATCTGACGCTGCCTGGGGCGACGCATATCACTGCCGGGCGATCAGGGGGCTAAACCTTTATTTGGTAATAAACGGCGGGTGCCCTGACACTATAAAAAATAAACGAACTAACCAGCGTCAACCGTAACGGTTATACGGTGATCAGTGGTGAAAGGGTTAACTAGGGGGCAATCAAGGGGTTAAAACCTTTATTAGGTAGTATATGGGGGTCCCTGTCGCTATAAAACGCTGACGGCGAACCTAAATATTTATGTCCCTAACTAGCGTCACCAGCGACACTAATACAGCGATCAGAAAAATGATCGCTTAGCGACACTGGTGATGAGGGGTGATCAAGGGGTTAAAACTTTATTAGGGGGGGTTAGGGGGGTACCCTAGACCTAAAGGGGCTAACCCTAACTGCCCTACCACTTCTAACTGTCACAAACTGACACCATGCGGTAATCAGAAAAAAAAAACTGCTTGGTGTCAGTGTGACGGGGGGGTGATTGGGGGATGATCGGGGGGCGATCGGGGGGGGATCGGGGGTGTAAAGTATGCCTGGCATGTTCTACTGTGTGTGTGTTTGCGCACTCACTCAGATGTCTTCTCTCCTCGGCGCCGAAACGGAAACTGCCGAGCCGAGGAGAGATGACATCACATCCTCTGCCTCTGTGTACTACACAGAGGCAGGGGACGATTCTCATTGGCTGGGAGCGATCGCGAGGGGGGCCACGAATGGATGGTCTCCCCCTCACCTCTCATCGCTCCCAGACCAAAGCCGACTGCCTCGGGCACCGGGGGGGGTCCGATCGGACCAGATACGTGATTTTGCCTGCCCATGCCATTCTGCAGACGTATATCTGCGTTAGGCGGTCGGCAAGTGGTTAAAGGGGCACAGTTACATGGTGCTTTTTTACAGCAGGATGAGAACCTCTTTCAACAGAATGAAATAGATGATATAAGTCCAATTTGGCATAATATGATAGAGAACCCCCTTGGTGAGAATTTAAAAAATAGTACAGGTAGCATGGCCCGCAAGCCGGTTCAGGATCGCAAATCTGTTATGCCTTCTGCACGCTCTGCTCATTCTATAGTTGCAGAGTCCTCCTTTAAGGCGCCTATGCCATGTGAAATATCACCGCTAGGTTTCCACTTATCCACCTCTGTCAAAGAAAAAATTTGGGGGATTGATTTTATTGATCTATTGTCATTATTGCCAGCTTCCAAAAAGTTTCTAGCTAAATCTGACAGGAAATCAGATGAGCGCACAGAAGAGGATAGGCGGAGGGCTGTCCCCAAAAACTTTCAGAATTGGCTGCAGGCTTTTTGCATTTTTGCAGCTGTGTTGGGAGAACAATTTCCTGAGAAATGTTCCTGCCTTTTTCAGCACGTTTCTGAAGCCTTCCGTAATTTTGGCGGTACGGCCTGGTTCACCCATGATGAGAATTTCAGGCAGAAATTAGCAGTTCACCCTACCTTGCAATGGGGATGCAAGGATGTGGGTTTATGGTTGAATCTCATGCTACCACAAAAGCCGCAATTCACCCCTAGAGCAGTGCCTAGCTCACAAAATGTCTTTCGTAAAGGCTTCTGTTTTGCCTTTAACGAAGGACAATGCAAATTCTTATCAAACTGTAGGTATAGGCATGAGTGCTCTTACTGCAATGGGAACCATTCTGCGAGTAGATGTTTCAAAAAATCATCAGCAGCTTCTCTCCCATCCTTTCCACGCGATGCTGGTGGAAAAGGCCAAGACGCCGGTGAGCCTGCTAAGCATGCAACCGTGGTTAGATTGTTATCCAGACCGCACGATGGCACGGTTGCTAACTGATGGTTTCAGGGACGGTTTCTTGGTCCCCTCCTTTGCAGGGACTGGATGCACTTTGGTTAGAAATTTATGCTTTGCTATGAGTCAACCTGAAATTGTACAAGAAAAAATCTCTAAGGAAGTGGCAGAAGGAAGAGTAGCTGGCCCTTTTTCTTGACCACCTTTTAAAAACTTCCGTCTCTCCCCCTTGGGCATTGTTCCTAAAAGAGAACGGGGTAGTTTCAGGCTCATTCACCATTTGTCATATCCAGAGGATGCTTCACTTAATGATGAGGTTGCAGAGGTTATAGCTCCTGTTTCATACTCTTTCTTTGACGAAGCACTGGAGCTTTTACGTCGCTTTGGGCACGGTGCACTGTTAGCAAAAGCGGACATCAAATCTGCCTTTCGCCTGCTACCGGTGCATCCACAAGGATTCAATTCCATGGGTTTCTCGTTATCGTGATTTTATTTTGAGTCTTTCTCAAAATTTTTGCATTGGGTTCTGTCTCAATGTTCCCCTATTGGGGGCATTCTACATTATTTAGACGATTTTTTATTTTTGGGCCCAGCAGACTCCCTCATATGTTTGGAGTCGCTGAACACATTTTTTCATGCTTGTGATTCCTTTGGTATTCCCATTGCTCATGAAAAAACGGTCTTTTCTGCATTCACTTTAGAATTTTTGGGGACCACTATCGACTCATCATTGATGGAGTTCAGATTGCCCGGGGATAAATTTCATCGTATGAGAATAATGATCTCGTTATTCTTGTCAAAGCGCAAAGTTTTGTTAAAAGAGGCCCAATCCCTATTGGGTCTGTTTGCATTTGCAGCTAGGGTTATTCCCATAGCTAGAATTTTTTCCAGACGTTTTGCTTTGGCTATTAAAGGTTTTAAGAACCCTTGTTCTCATGTTTGCATCTCTAAAAGTGTCAAAGAAAATCTGGGATTCGTTTCTTTGCAACTTCAATGGGTCCACAGTGTGGCAACAATCCTTTATAAATGATTTTCAGTTAAATTTCTTTACAGACGCTGCTGGTTCATCAGGTTTTGGCGCCTTTCTGGATGGCCATTGGTGTGCTTCTAAGTGGCACTCTAGTTGGTTGCAACAAGACATTTTGCACAATATAGTCTTCCTTGAGTTGTTTCCGGTTATAGTTTCAATTGTGATCTGGAAAGAACAGTTTGTGAATCGTAGGATTATTGTAAATACAGATAATAAAGGTGTACTATTTGCTATCAATATGCTTTCATTTAGATCAGAGCTTGTTATCAAACTTTTACATTTTTTAGTGTTGCACTGCATGAGATTCAATATCTGGTTAAAAGCCCGACATATTCCTGGGATTGATAATAACATAGCTGACGCCTTATCTCCTTTACAGTTCCGGAGATTCCGGGAGTTGGCCCCATCGGCGGATCAGTGTGGAACCCCTTGCCTGGATTTCCTCTGTCTCTTTTAGCTTTTGTGTCTTTTCTAATTCAATCTGACCTTAGTCCTTCCTCCATTAGCAAGGTGTTGGCAGGTGTTTCTTTTTTTCTAAAATTTGCAGGCATGCCAGCCCTGTCCTCCTTTTTTCAGGTTAGTCAGGTCCTCAAAGGATTCAAGAATTCACGCCCTACCCAGGATTCTAGACGTCCCATTTCAGTTAATCTATTAATCAAACTACTCTCTATATTAGAAGAGATTTGTTTTACTGAATTTGAACTTCTGCTTTTCAGGGCAGCCTTTTCTGTTACCTTTTTTGGTGCCCTTAGAGTTGGAGTACTTACAGCACAAAACAAATCATCTTCAGCCTTCCTACTGTTTTCTCATGTGTTTATGGTATCAGATTGCTTACAATTGTTAATCTGCCGGTCCAAAACTTTTGGTTTGGGCAATGGTCAGTGGATATATTTGGGTAAATCTCCCAATAAGTTGGTTTGCCTGGTGTCGTATACTGCCAGTTATATGTCAGTAAGGCCCCCCTCTGATAGTTCCTTTTTTATCCACCAGGACTTGTCCCCTTTGACCCGATACCAGTTTTCTGTTGTGCTATCCTCATGCCTCAAGCGCCTTAACCTCCTAGGTCTCAGATTCTCATCACATTCATTTAGGATTGGGGCCGCCACCACAGCCAATTTGTTGGGATTCTCTCCTGAAGGTAAAAAAAGGGTTGGTAGGTGGGCTAGTAGTAGATATAAAATTTATGTCGGCCCTGAATTGGTAATTGTTTGATTTTCTATTTTCAGATTCTTCTAAATGCACAATCTGGATTGTAGGCCACTCCTATATTTTCTGGGCTGAAAAACAGGCTGCATCCAGGATTTATACGAACAATTTAGGTTTGGATAGTAATGTCTTTACGGTTTTATGGTCAGGAGTTAGGGGCCTCAGATGGCGTAATCTTAAAGACCACTTAATTCACTTATCCACGGTTTGGCCTTCTCCTCAGGTTCTAGTTCTTCACGTTGGAGCAAACGACGTTGGTAAAGTAAGAACATGGGAGCTCCTTTCTGAATCGAAGCAGGATATTTATTCCATTAAACTTTTGTTTCCAAGTACCAATTTGGCCTTCTCTGAAATGATTCCTAGACTCCTTTGGTCCCCTTCTGGGAATTTATTTTATGTGGATAGGATTCGGAGACGGCTGAATAGGACCATACATCATTTTTTAGTGTCCTCGGGAGGTGTATCCTTCCGCCACTTGGAGCTTGAAGGTTTCATTCCTGGGATATTTAGGAGGGATCTAGTTCACTTGTCAGACATAGGTCTGGACATATTCAATATGGGCCTGCAAAGTTTAATTGAAAGTGCTGCGATGTTGGGGGGACCTCAGCCAAGGGTTTCTCTCTTGGCCTCGGTCGGTGGGGAATAGTCGTCCAGCATTATCTGGATGGACACAGTGTAAAATTTGAGTTGATGTATTATAGCCAAGATGGCTTTATAATTATTTGAAGTTGCGTTATTTCATTATCAGGTTACCCCTTGAACAACATCGTGGCCTAAATTAAATTTTTCCAAAATAAATAAATTGTTATAAAAAAGGAATATAATGGTTGTTGTTTTTTATTGTAGTATTATCTCCTTTGTGCTAGCCCATGAGGATGGGAGCCGCTTTGGAGAAATCTACAAGCTGCTGTTTCTATGGATAGGATGGTTTCTATATGTTCTCCCTATGCTAAGGTGACCAGATGTCCCTGATTTTAGGTGGCTGTCCCAAGGAAAAAAGCGTTAAGAAGGGTGTCCCCGATCTGGGCGGCTGCAGAGTATTCTACCTTAGCAACATTTCTGTGATTGGCATGAAACAAGAGCAGTGAGGGGAGAAGTGTTTCTGTTCCTAACTGTGTCCGGAGTTATTGATGATGTAATATTCAATATTCCCATCGCACACGTTCCTGGTATAAGCTCTAAAGGTTGGGTGCTGCAGCAACAACCAGCTGGATACTGGTTCAAGTCACAATGTAGATACTTGCCAGCACACCAAGGATCAGCACAGGGTGGCGTCCAAACGGTTTAGTTTTTTGCATGATCACAACACAAAGAGGTCCGGTATGTGATAAATGTGAAAATAACAGTGGAGAGAATTTAACCACTTCAATACAGTGCACTTATAGACCTTCCTGCCCAGACCAATTTTCAGCTTTCAGTGCTGTCGCAGTTTGAATGACAATTGCGCGGTCATACAACACTGTACCCAAACGGGGGCGCGCAATGGCTCAATATCCTGCGGACGTCATATGACGCCCAGTCAGGGTATTGAAACCACTTTGCCGCCGTCATTCTGCTATATGGCGGGTGGCAAGTGGTTAAGCAACCATCAACCAATCAAAAATCATGAAAAAATCAAGAAAAAACAAAACTCCTCCCCCCCAGAGAGGTATGACGTCACAAATCCCACCAGAAATGACTCAAAAATTAGCATAATAAAAGGATAGCATGTTTAAAACAGATCACCAAACATATGTAAATTAGGGGTGAAAAAGCTACTGACATTACCTGTATTTGTCATGTAAAATAGTGAATCCTGAGCCATTAAAGGGGAAAGCCCGTTGCTGGGGAACATAACTGATGATAGCATAATTGAGAAATCAATTGGCACTAGTGCAAGGTAGCATACATTCCATCAAGCCGGCAATCGCCAATCGCACATGCGGGAAAAGGGGGGGAGGGTGGAGGAAGAAAGGGAAGAGGGAACACTCAGGCAGACAGCTTGAAGCATTTAAAGTTAGTGTACTGTGTACCCTGCACAGTTGCACCTAATGCTACCTGAAGACAAGTACTGGTGCTATTCTTCTGATCCTATTAATACCACAGGCAGGCAGCTTGAAGTATTTACAGTTATGCCTCGTACACACGGTCAGACATTGATCGGACATTCCGACAACAAAATCCTCGGATTTTTTCCTACGGATGTTGGCTCAAACTTGTTTTGCCTACACACGGTCGCACAAAGTTGTCGGAATTTCCGATTGCCAACAACGTGGTGACGTCAAGCACGTACAACGAGACTAGAAAAGGCCAGTTCAGAACCAAGCGAGGCACCCTTTGTGTTCCTTTTGCTAATCTCGTGTTAGTAAAAGTTTGGTGAGAGACGATTCGCGCTTTTTCAGACTCGTGGCTTTCAGATCGTTTTCTGCCATTCAGTTTGTGCTTGTGGGTTTGTATTTGCTCTTCAGTGCGTGCAGTCAGTTCGTATCAGAGTTTTCTGTGCGATCTTGTCCGCTCGTTGCTGTTTTTCAGGTCGCTCTTCACAGGCCTTGCTGTTCTTCAGTGCGTTCTGTTACTGCGTTCTGAGCAGCCGACCGTTTTCTAGCCATGTTTCGTATGCGTACTCCTCGTACAGTTCGTGCTGTGCGGGGGCTTGGTGTTGGGGTCCTGACCTTGACACAAGTCCAGTCCATGAACAGGGTGGGGAGGAGTTCATGGACCAAGAATTGGTTGCTTCAGCGTGACCAGTTCTCTCATATGCCTTTGCTCCGTGAGATCCGTGAGAATAATCCTGATGATTTCAGGAACTTTCTCAGGATGACGGACCCCGTATTTCACCGTTTGTTGGCTTTGCTGACCCCTTATATCAGCAGGCAGGATACCTGCATGAGGCAAGCCATCACTCCGGAGCAGAGGTTGGTCGCTACCTTGCGGTATTTGGCCACAGGGAGAAGCCTGCAGGAGCTCAAGTTCTCGACAGGCATCTCCCCCCAGGCTCTTCTTTGTGGACATTTACTGCTTGTGTTTGTTTGAGCTGGCCCTGACAGAAATGTGTGGAGTCCAGAAAATGTCGTGATTGTGTAACCTTATACAAAGCACCGTTGGCTGTTATTTACTAAATGCAAAGACACTTTTCACTACAAGTGCACTTGCAACTGCACTGAAACTGCACTTGTAGTGCAAAGTGGATTTGCCCTTAGGAAATAACCCCCATTTTCTCATCAAACAACAATTACATCACCCCAAAAGTGTTGTAGTGTTGAGACAATAATCCGCACATTCTTGATGAACAATCTTTTTAATACCAGCACAATCACATGTGCATTTACCAAAGGTTTTTCTGACAAACCGACATGTTTGTTGTATAACAATTTTTGTGGTGTCATTATCCAAAATCAAAATGTGCATTTTATAGAAAACAGGCCTGTGTAAAACCCACAAGAAAGACACAAATCTTGATCTTACAAAGTTCACATTTGGTAGAACTTGAAGGCAATATCAGACACGAGTATTTAGGAACTGTGTTTGATATTGCGTTCAGATGGGGGGGAAATCACCCCTGGAAAAGCCAAATTTGGAAGATGCACACCAATTTCCCAATGTCAACATGTGCTATCTGCCATCAGGGGGGATCAAGGGACGTGTTTTGGGGGAGAAAGCCCTTCCTCACCGTTACTTTATTATTGAGGAAGGGGTTTCACCCCCAAAACGCGTCCATTGATCTCCCATGATGGCAGATAGCACATGTTGACACACTGTGTGCATCCTCCAAATTTGGCTTTGTGAAAAATCACAAAAACATTTCGCACATTGTAGCACACAAAAGAAGAAAGTGATTTTGAGGGGCTTTAAACTCGCCCCAAAACATCAATGATGTTTTTATATTTTGGAATAACATCATTGATGTTTTGCTTGATGTTTTTCAATTGTAAATTACACCCCATGATCTCCCCGATCAGGATCTGGGCACTTTCGGATGTGAAAGGATCTTCATCCACAACCTCACGATCACCTAAAAAGAGAGGAACCCCAAAATAAATTAGGTCTAAAAAAAATGCCGCCATCCATCTCTTATCTGAGCCTGTGGTCGCAGACACTCACCTGTTGTGGTGACTAGTTCCACCACGTCTTCTTCCTCCTGCTCTTCTTCTTGTGTTGGTATTTCCCCTTCTTCCAGAGGGGGGGGGGGCTCTGGTCTCCTCGGATGAGGGGTGTCCTCTGAGTCTTTTCTCCCCTATGTAAAACAAAAATGGTATACTTAGCACACAGATATTTGATGGCAGAACTCTAAAGATGAAACATTGCTTGGAAGTGGGGTACAATGATCTATTTTAGCCGAGTTCCAAGATGTAGCTTTTTTAGTGTCCTTTGTCAAGCTGCAATACTTTACCTGTTTGGTACAAGCTTCACAGATGGAGACCCCCCTATAGTATACACTGGAGCACCTGTGTGCCCCCCCTAATAAAAATGGTGTTCTGGGGTCCCACACTAGTGCTCCAGTGTCCAGGTGTGAAAACCGCTGCTCAGTGTCCTCTCCTTACACACAATCTAGTTTGCATTTCATTCTAGTAACAAAGCCATCTACACAACCCAATTCTTTGAAGACAAGTATAGGGCCTCAAAATGGTGGCCAAATGCATATGGGCTAAACAATGGTATTTTCTAGTCCGAAAAAAAAAATGTGTGATCCGAACGAATAATGTGCCCATGAACATGAAAGTTGCCATTTTAAACTGTACAACAGTTCCTAAAAGCACATGGAGCAACACGAACATAATAAACACAAGAACAATAGGAACACAGCACAACTACTTACTTTTTTGCAGCACTCTCCGGATCTTTCTGTACTGCTCATGTTCTCGTAATTTCAGGTCCGACCACCGCTTCCTGAGCTGATCTTTCGACCGTCGTACCCCGAATTTCCGGTGCAGACTCCTGACCACTTTCGCCATGATCTTGGCCTTTCGGACATTGTGGTTGGGGTAAGGCCCATACTTTCCATCATAGTCCGCCTTCTTCAGGATGTCCACCATTTCCAACATCTCCCCAAAGGACATATTTGAGTCCTTTAATCTCCTTCTGGATCGGGACGTTTCAGGCTCCGGCCTTTCCTCCTCCTCCTCCTCCTCGTTGCTGTAATTAGCACGATCCTGCTGGCTCTCCGCCATGTGCTCTTCCTCCACTGCGCCGAACGAAAAGGGGCGGGGAATAGAATAGAAAGAAGGTCAGGGGCGGGCGGAGTTATACGCATGCGCAGTGTGTATAAATCATAACGCGCGCGTCTTACGTACGATCTGTGAGCGGAGGAAGGAGCATCGGAGACGCCGATCATGCTAACGAAGGTAGGATCTAAACTTGGGCCTATACTGCTTCGAAATGGAAGCCTATATTGTAACAAGATTAGGGGAGTTTGGCCTGACATTAGGGTTTGTCTTGTGTTGTGTCTTGCAGAGAAAATGGATGGGTTCAACGACCACAATTTCCTGCCCCTGTTTATTGACAAGTACAGAGAGCTGCCCTGTCTGTGGCAGGTGAGACACCCCCACTATAATCACAAACAGAAGAGGCAGGCAGCGCTGGAGAAACTGCTGGAGTTGGTGAAGCCGGTGGTCCCCACAGCAACCATCCCTTATTTAAAAGCTAAAATTGGTGGCCTGAGGAGCACTTATCTTAGGGAGCGCAAGAAGGTCACAGATTCCCAGAGATCCGGAGCTGCAGCAGATGACATTTATGTCCCCAGGCTGTGGTACTATGAGAGACTGCGATTTCTGTCAGACCACACTGAAGTCAGGGAATCCCTCTCTACTCTTCCTTCCACTTTTCCTTCCATACCAGCTGAGGCTTCCGATGTCCAACCTGAGCCTTCCAGCCAGGAAGAAGTGGAGGAGCCCAGCTGGAGTCAGGTATAGCATTCTTCTACTGATTTCTGGGCAATAAAGAAATGATGTTTACTAGTTATTATTGATCACTAATTGCTGCTTGAAAGTGTTTTACATATCAATACACAGTAGTGGGCACCCAAAATTGGGACAAGAATGCAAAATGCTGGGCTCAGAAGGATAGTCTGTTATATTTGTTAACATTGAATTTGCAGCAGTCAGGAGGTGAAAATTGTGTGTGATTGATGAAAACAATACTAAAACTATGTCCCTTTATCATACACAGGAAGACCTCAGCCAGGAGGAGGCTGTGGAATGTGGCAGTCAGGAGGAGGCGGGGATTAGTGGCAGTCAGAAGGAGACGGGGATTAGTGGCAGCCAGGAGGAGGCAGGGCTAAGTGGCAGCCAAGAGAAGCCTGGGACAAGTCGCAGCCTGACTGAGTCTCAGGTCCCTCCCCTCCGCCTGCCATATAAAAGGGCCAGGAAGGCCACTCCCAGTCCTGTGCAGGATTTAGTGTACAGGCTGATCCAGGAGGCTTCGGCGTCCCTCAGTGCCTTCCCCAGTCCTGCAGAGGCCTTTGCCTGCATGGCTGCCACCAAATTGCTGGGCATGCAGGAGGGCCAACGCAAGATTTCTGAGGACCTGATTTATAAAGTCCTTCGTAAGGGGGAGAGTGGGGAACTGACACACAAGACGGATGTCATGGAGAGGGACGATCCTCCTCCTCCTCCTCCTCCTCCTCCTCCTGCTGCCACAACTCCACCACCACAGCCAAAGCCTGGAAGGAAGCGTGGAAGGAAGACTACAGAGTGATGACCCTGGGTTCAGTCTGGTCTGACAGAAGCTGCAGTCTCTCGTATGACCACAGCCTGGGGACACAGATGTCATCTGCTGCTTTCCGGATCTCTGGGACTTCTGGACCAGACTGCCCTCCCTTAGATAAGGACTCCTTAGGCCACCAATTTTTCTTTTAAATAATTGATGTCTGCCCTGGGAGTCCAAGGCTTCGCCCACTTCTGCAGTTTCTCCAGCGTTGCCTCCCTCTTTGTTTAGTTGTGACCCCTTAATAAAATATTTTTAGGTAAATTCTACTCTCCTGTGTGTGTTTTCATCCAAAAAGGACAGTTTGTTGGTGAGTATTCAGGTACATTTCTAAAGTACAATGTGAAATTAACAAGAGACAACAACACCAAACAATCTCCTACAGATTAAATAGAACAACATATCAATGGTGTTGTGGGAACTTGTCACAAAAAACACACAAACATTTTCGGGGATCCAAATCAAAATCAAAAAAAAAAAAAGAGAAACACAAAAAAAGATTCTACATTAAAGTAAAAAAAAAAAAAAAATGTTGTCAGATGTGAGAAATCAAAATATATTGAGGGAGTCCCGATAAATAGTAACGAAAGAAGTTTGTGAGAAGTGTGTGTGAATATGAGCATCAAAACGACTTAATTCTTGTCACATTATAAAGAAGAAGAGAGTGCGCTGTATTAAACCATTTTTTACATTGCAGCGTGACGAAAGTGCTTTATCCATTACGAACGCTAAGTTTACCAGAACGAGCTGTCCCGTGTCGGAATTTCTTCTGAGCATGCGTGGCACTTTGTGCGTCGGAACAGGCCACACACGGTCGGAATTGACGCGATCGGATTTTGTGGTCGGAAAATTTTATCTCCTGCTGTCCAACTTTGTGTGTCGGAAAATCCGATGGAAAATGTCCGATGGAGCCCACACACGGTCGGAATTTCCGACAACACGCTCCGATCGGACATTTTCCATCGGAAAATCCGACCGTGTGTACGGGGCATTAGTGTACTGTGTATTCCTGCACAGTTGCACCTATAGCTACCTGAAGACAAGTGCTGGTGTTCTTCTTCTGATCCTATTAAAACCACAGGCAGGCAGCTTCAAGTATTTACAGTTAGTGTACTGTGTACCCTGCACAGTTGCACCTATAGCTACCTGAAGACAAGTGCTGTTCTTCTTCTGATCCTATTAATACCACAGGCAGGCAGCTTGAAGTATATACAGTTAGTGTACTGTGTATCCCTGCACAGTTGCACCTTTAACTACCTAAAGACAAGTGCTGGTGTTCTTCTTCTGATCCTATTAATACCACAGGCAGGCAGCTTGAAGTATTTACAGTTAGTGTACTGTGTACCCTGCACAGTTGCACCTATAGCTACCTGAAGACAAGTGCTGTTGTTCTTGTTCTGATTCTATTAATACCACAGGCAGGCAGCTTGAAGTATTTACAGTTAGTGTACTGTGTACCCTGCATATTTGCACCTATAGCTACCTGAAGACAAGTGCTGGTGTTCTTCTTCTGATCCTAATAATGCCACAGGCAGGCAGCTTGAAGCATTTACAGTTAGTGTACTGTGTACCCTGCATAGTTGCACCTATAGCTACCTGAAGACAAGTGCTGGTGTTCTTCTTCTGATCCTATTAATACCACAGGCAGGCAGCTTGAAGTATTTACAGTTAGTGTACTGTGTACCCTGCAAAGTTGCACCTATTACTACCTGAAGATCAGTGCTGGTGTTCTTCTTCTGATCCTATTAATACCACAGGCAGGCAGCTTGAAGTATTTACAGTTAGTGTACTGTGTACCCTGCACAGTTGCACCTATAGCTACCTGAAGACAAGTGCTGTTGTTCTTCTTCTGATTCTATTAATACCACAGGCAGGCAGCTTGAAGTATTTACAGTTAGTGTACTGTGTACCCTGCACAGTTGCACCTATAGCTACCTGAAGACAAGTGCTGTTGTTCTTCTTCTGATTCTATTAATACCACAGGCAGGCAGCTTGAAGTATTTACAGTTAGTGTACTGTGTACCCTGCACATTTGCACCTATAGCTACCTGAAGACAAGTGCTGTTGTTCTTCTTCTGATTCTATTAATACCACAGGCAGGCAGCTTGAAGTATTTACAGTTAGTGTACTGTGTACCCTGCACAGTTGCACCTAGAGCTACCTGAAGACAAGTGCTGGTCTTCTTCTTCTGATCCTATTAATACCACAGGCAGGCAGCTTGAAGTATTTACAATTAGTGTACTGTGTACCCTGCACAGTTGCACCTATAGCTACCTGAAGACAAGTACTGGTGTTCTTTTTCTGATCCTATTAATACCACAGGAAGGCAGCTTGAAGTATTTACAGTTGGTGTACTGTGTACCCCTTCACAGTTGCACCTATAGCTACCTGAAGACAAGTGCTGGTGTGCTTCTTCTGATCCTATTAATACCGCAGGCAGGCATTCTGCTAGCTGCAGTATAATCAGTGTATATATATGTATATACATCCCAGTTGTGTGCAGCTACATCTCACTGCAGGTCATTAGTATGTCTGGAAGGCCAACAAGGAGAGGCAGACAGTCACAAGCCAAAAAAAGAGGGCAAGCAGGCTCTGTCTCTAGAGGCAAGAATGCTGGTCATGGACACGGTGCATCCCCATCAGCACGTGGCCGTGGGACACGCTTGTACTTTTTTTTGTTAGCTAGCTGTGTTGAGCCGCAACATGCAGAAGACTTTGTAGAGTGGATGACCAAGCCGTCCTCATCCTCCTCATCCTCTCTCACCCAGGCTCAGGGTACTTTGTCTGGCAACGCAGCCTCTTCCCTCGGCTCAATGGCATCAGTCACTCCTTCCCTGCACAGTTGCACCTAATGCTACCTGAAGACAAGTACTGGTGCTCTTCTTCTGATCCTATTAATACCACAGGCAGGCAGCTTGAAGTATTTACAGTTAGTGTACTGTGTATTCCTGCACAGTTGCACCTATAGCTACCTGAAGACAAGTGCTGGTGTTCTTCTTCTGATCCTATTAATGCCACAGGCAGGCAGCTTCAAGTATTTACAGTTAGTGTACTGTGTACCCTGCACAGTTGCACCTATAGCTACCTGAAGACAAGTACTGGTGTTCTTCTTCTGATCCTATTAATACCACAGGCAGGCAGCTTGAAGTATATACAGTTAGTGTACTGTGTATCCCTGCACATTTGCACCTATAGCTACCTGAAGACAAGTGCTGGTGTTCTTCTTCTGATCCTAATAATACCACAGGCAGGCAGCTTGAAGTTTTTACAGTTAGTGTACTGTGTACCCTGCACAGTTGCACTTATAGCTACCTGAAGACAAGTGCTGGTGTTCTTTTTCTGATCCTATTAATACCACAGGCAGGCAGCTTGAAGTATTTACAGTTAGTGTACTGTGTACCCTGCACAGTTGCACCTATAGCTACCTGAAGACAAGTGCTGTTGTTCTTGTTCTGATTCTATTAATACCACAGGCAGGCAGCTTGAAGTATTTACAGTTAGTGTACTGTGTACCCTGGACATTTGCACCTATAGCTACCTGAAGACAAGTGCTGGTGTTCTTCTTCTGATCCTAATAATGCCACAGGCAGGCAGCTTGAAGTATTTACAGTTAGTGTACTGTGTACCCTGCACAGTTGCACTTATAGCTACCTGAAGACAAGTGCTGGTCTTCTTCTTCTGATCCTATTAATACCACAGGCAGGCAGCTTGAAGTATTTACAGTTAGTGTACTGTGTACCCAGCACAGTTGCACCTATAGCTACCTGAAGACAAGTGCTGTTGTTCTTCTTCTGATCCCATTAATACCACAGGCAGGCAGCTTGAAGTATTTACAGTTAGTGTACTGTGTACCCTGCACAGTTGCACCTATAGCTACCTGAAGACAAGTGCTCTTGTTCTTCTTCTGATTCTATTAATACCACAGGCAGGCAGCTTGAAGTATTTACAGTTAGTGTACTGTGTACCCTGCACAGTTGCACCTATAGCTACCTGAAGACAAGTGCTGTTGTTCTTCTTATGATCCCATTAATACCACAGGCAGGCAGCTTGAAGTATTTACAGTTAGTGTACTGTGTATTCCTGCACAGTTGCACCTATAGCTACCTGAAGACAAGTGCTGGTGTTCTTCTTCTGATCCTATTAATGCCACAGGCAGGCAGCTTCAAGTATTTACAGTTAGTGTACTGTGTACCCTGCACAGTTGCACCTATAGCTACCTGAAGACAAGTACTGGTGTTCTTCTTCTGATCCTATTAATACCACAGGCAGGCAGCTTGAAGTATATACAGTTAGTGTACTGTGTATCCCTGCACATTTTCACCTATAGCTACCTGAAGACAAGTGCTGGTGTTCTTCTTCTGATCCTAATAATACCACAGGCAGGCAGCTTGAAGTTTTTACAGTTAGTGTACTGTGTACCCTGCACAGTTGCACTTATAGCTACCTGAAGACAAGTGCTGGTGTTCTTTTTCTGATCCTATTAATACCACAGGCAGGCAGCTTGAAGTATTTACAGTTAGTGTACTGTGTACCCTGCACAGTTGCACCTATAGCTACCTGAAGACAAGTACTGGTGTTCTTCTTCTGATCCTATTAATACCACAGGAAGGCAGCTTGAAGTATTTACAGTTGGTGTACTGTGTACCCCTTCACAGTTGCACCTATAGCTACCTGAAGACAAGTGCTGGTGTTCTTGTTCTGATCCTATTAATACCACAGGCAGGCTGGTTGAAGTATTTACAGTTAGTGTACTGTGTACCCTGCACAGTTGCACCTATAGCTACCTGAAGACAAGTGCTGTTGTTCTTCTTCTGATCCCATTAATACCACAGGCAGGCAGCTTGAAGTATTTACAGTTAGTGTACTGTGTACCCTGCACAGTTGCACCTATAGCTACCTGAAGACAAGTGCTCTTGTTCTTCTTCTGATTCTATTAATACCACAGGCAGGCAGCTTTAAGTATTTACAGTTAGTGTACTGTGTACCCTGCACAGTTGCACCTATAGCTACCTGAAGACAAGTGCTGGTGTTCTTCTTCTGATCCTATTAATGCCACAGGCAGGCAGCTTCAAGTATTTACAGTTAGTGTACTGTGTACCCTGCACAGTTGCACCTATAGCTACCTGAAGACAAGTACTGGTGTTCTTCTTCTGATCCTATTATTACCACAGGCAGGCAGCTTGAAGTATATACAGTTAGTGTACTGTGTATCCCTGCACATTTTCACCTATAGCTACCTGAAGACAAGTGCTGGTGTTCTTCTTCTGATCCTAATAATACCACAGGCAGGCAGCTTGAAGTTTTTACAGTTAGTGTACTGTGTACCCTGCACAGTTGCACTTATAGCTACCTGAAGACAAGTGCTGGTGTTCTTTTTCTGATCCTATTAATACCACAGGCAGGCAGCTTGAAGTATTTACAGTTAGTGTACTGTGTACCCTGCACAGTTGCCCCTATAGCTACCTGAAGACAAGTGCTGGTGTTCTTGTTCTGATCCTATTAATACCACAGGCAGGCTGGTTGAAGTATTTACAGTTAGTGTACTGTGTACCCTGCACAGTTGCACCTATAGCTACCTGAAGACAAGTGCTGTTGTTCTTCTTCTGATCCCATTAATACCACAGGCAGGCAGCTTGAAGTATTTACAGTTAGTGTACTGTGTACCCTGCACAGTTGCACCTATAGCTACCTGAAGACAAGTGCTCTTGTTCTTCTTCTGATTCTATTAATACCACAGGCAGGCAGCTTTAAGTATTTACAGTTAGTGTACTGTGTACCCTGCACAGTTGCACCTATAGCTACCTGAAGACAAGTGCTGTTGTTCTTCTTATGATCCCATTAATACCACAGGCAGGCTGGTTGAAGTATTTACAGTTAGTGTACTGTGTAGCCTGCACAGTTGCACCTAGAGCTACCTGAAGACAAGTGCTGGTCTTCTTCTTCTGATCCTATTAATACCACAGGCAGGCAGCTTGAAGTATTTACAGTTAGTGTACTGTGTACCCTGCACAGTTGCACCTATAGCTACCCGAAGACAAGTACTGGTGTTCTTCTTCTGATCCTATTAATACCACAGGAAGGCAGCTTGAAGTATTTACAGTTGGTGTACTGTGTACCCCTTCACAGTTGCACCTATAGCTACCTGAAGACAAGTGCTGGCGTTCTTCTTCTGATCCTATTAATACCACAGGCAGGCTGGCTGAAGTATTTACAGTTAGTGTACTGTGTACCCCTGCACAGTTGCACCTATAGCTACCTGAAGACAAGTGCTGGTGTGCTTCTTCTGATCCTATTAATACCGCAGGCAGGCATTCTGCTAGCTGCAGTATAATCCGTGTATATATATGTATATACATCCCAGTTGTGTGCAGCTACATCTCACTGCAGGTCATTAGTATGTCTGGAAGGCCAACAAGGAGAGGCAGACAGTCACAAGCCAATAAAAGAGGGCAAGCAGGCTCTGTGTCTAGAGGCAAGAATGCTGGTCATGGACACGGTGCATCCCCATCAGCACGTGGCCGTGGGACACGCTTGTACTTTTTTTTGTTAGCTGGCTGTGTTGAGCCGCAACATGCAGAAGACTTTGTAGAGTGGATGACCAAGCCGTCCTCATCCTCCTCATCCTCTCTCACCCAGGCTCAGGGTACTTTGTCTGGCAAAGCAGCTGCCAACGCAGCCTCTTCCCTCGGCTCAATGGCATCAGTCACTCCTTCCCTAGTCTCACCATGTCCTCCTGAGGAGTTCCCCGAACTGTTTGACAACAGTGTTGGGTACATGCTCCAGGAGGATGCCCAGCGTTTTGAGGGCTCCGATGATGGTTCTCAGCTAGAGGAAGGCAGTAACAAGAGCCCAGACAGAGGGGGTGCCCAAGAAGGACAGCAATCTGGCAGTCATGTTCCCCCAGCTGCAGCATACTGTCAGCTTTGCTCCAGTGATGAAGAGGGAGGGGATGATGAGGTCTCCACGTGGGTGCCTGCGGAGAGAGGAGGAGCCACATCACCAACGAGGCAGGCATCACACCGCAGAGCTCCGCATGTGCAGGGCGCTGCTGTCTCTGTGCATTATTCCAAAAGTTCTTTGGTGTGGGCCTGTTTTGAGATGAGTGCATCAGATCCCACCGCTGCTATTTTCAACATATGTCTCAAGCGTATCTCGCGTGGCCAAAACATCATTTACTTGGGCACCACATGCTTGACCAGACATATGTTGACCTGCCATGCAGTTAGTTGGCAAGCGTACCTAAAAGACCCACACCAAAGAAAAAAGAGGACCTCTCCTTGCTCCTCATCAGCTGGGATCTCCAACCCCACTATACCTCTATACCTTCAGTCCTCTCTGAGACCTGCACTGAGAAGAATGAAGGTGTAGAATTAGGTGTGTCACAGCCAAGTACTTGCGGGCAATCTGCTATCCGTACAAAAACATCAGATTGTAGCAGGCAAATTTCCCTGCCCCAGCTGTGAACCACCGAAAGAAGTTTGCTCCCAGCCATCCACATGCCCAGCGGTTGAATGCTAGCTTGGCTAAATTGCTAGCACTTCAACTGTTGCGTTTTCAGTTGGTAGACTCTGCCCCCTGAGTTTGTGGAATGTGCGGCTCCTCAGTGGCAGGTTCCCAAACGCCACTTTTTCTCATGGAAGACGATTCCGGCTCTCTACCGGCATGTGGAAGGCAATGTCTTGGCCTCGCTGGACAGGGCGGTCAGCGGTAAGGTGCATATTACTGCTGACTAATGGTCCAGCAGGCATGGGCATGGACGTTGCCTATCTTTCAGGGCACATTGGGTGACTCTGCTGGCAGCTGGGAACGATGCAGGACAAGGTGCAGTAGTGTTGGAGGTTTTTCCGCCACCACGCCTCCAAAATGCTACTACTGGTGATTCTGACACACCTCTCTCCTCCACCCCCTCCTCTTCTTATTCTTCCATGGCCTCTTCCTGTGCTTTGTCCTCGGAACCAGTGGTGCTCCGTAGGTATTCAAGGAGCTACGCAGGTACGCGGGCCAAAAGATGCCATGTGGTGCTTGAGCTGGTGTGGTTGGGGGACAGGAGCCACACTAGGGCAGAGATTCTGTCAACTCTGCAGGGGCAGGCTCAGAGGTGGTTGACACTATGCCAGCTTAAGGAAGGAAAGGTGGTTTGCGACAATGGCACCAACCTCCTCTCCGCCCTCCGTCAGGGACTACTGACCCATGTGCCCTGTTTGGTTTAAGTCCTTAACTTGGTGGTGCAGCAGTTCTTGGGCAGGTACCCGGGCTTACAGGATGTCCTGAGGCAGACCACGAAAGTCTGTATGCATTTCCGCAGGTCATATAATGCCAGTGCTCGGCTGGCTAACCTCCAAAAGGAATTTAACCTGCCCAAGAACCGCCTAATCTGTGACATGCCCACCAGGTGGAACTCAACGTTGGCCATGCTGCAGTGGCTGCACACGCAGCAGAGGGCCATCAATGAGTACCTGTGCGACTATGGCACCAGGACAGGGTCAGGGGAGCTTGTTTTTTTTTCCCAATGCCAGTGGGCCATAATCAGGGATTCATGCACCGTCATGTCGCCATTTGAGGAGGCCACGAGGATGGTGAGTAGTGACAGTGCATGCATCAGTGACACTGTCCCCCTTGTCCACCTGTTGGAGCACACGCTGTGTGGAATAATGGTCAGGACACTTGAGGCAGAACATAGACAGGAAGAGGAGGACTTCCTTAGCTCTCAAGGCCCCCTTTATCCAGACAGTATTCCTGCATGCCCGCTGATCACACAGGAAGAGGACGAGGAGGAGGAGGATTGTGTCAGCATGGAGATGGAGCCTGGCACTCAGCATCAGCAGCAGTCTTTAAGGGATCATTTACAGTCCCAAGAAACCCATGGACTTGTACGTGGCTGGAAGGAGGTGGCTGTGGATTATGTCATCCTTAGTGACCCAGAGGACTCCAGACCGAATGCCTCAGCAAACCTACGCTGCATGGCCTCTCTGATCCTGCAAAGCATGCGGAAGGATTCCCATATTAGTGGTATCAAGGAGAGGGATCAATACTGGCTGGCAACCCTCCTTGATCCACGTTACAAGGGTAAGGTTGCAGACCTTATCTTGCCGTCCCAGAGGGAGCAGAGGATGAAACATCTTCGGGAGGCCTTGCAGAAAGGTCTGTGCAACGCGTTCCCAGAGACTGGGAGGTTACAATCTCCTGTTCCTGGACAACGTGTTGCTGAGGCTTCGGTAAGTCAAAGAAGGAGCGGTGGAGAAGGTGGCCATCTGACCGATGTGTTCAGACAATTTTTTTAATCCGCAGCCCCAAGGTATGATCAGTTCCAGCAACCATCGCCAGTGTCTGTTTTACATGGTGCAGGAATACCTAGGGGCAAGATCTGACTTGGACACCTTTCCCACCGAAAATCCTCTGGGTTACTGGGTCTTGAGGATGGATCACTGGCCAGAGCTTGCACAGTATACAATTGAGATACTGGCCTGTCCTGCATCCAGCGTTCTTTTGGAATGCACATTCAGTGCTGCTGGAGGTGTTGTAACCGATCACAGGGTGTGCCTGTCCACCGACTCGGTCGATCGACTGACCTTCATAAAAATAAATCCGTCTTGGATCACCACCAGCTACCAAGCACCTGATGCTGATGTAACCAAATAATTTATTTTGAAATGTCAGATGCCTTCCAGACTGCCTATGCTGATGCTGAGTGACTATCCTCTTCCTCCTCAATGATCATGCTGATAGATTGTAAGAATATTTTTGGTTCTGGGCACCGTCACCAGTGGCTAAGGCCCAATTTTTCAGCCCCTGTTTAACAGGGCATGTTATTACAATTTTTGATGCAATACTTTGCAGGAGGGCTCATTCCTGCGCTCCAACTAGAGTATCTGTGAGGGGTTGCAGTGTTGTGGCACCAGTGCCTAAGACGCAATTTTTCTGCTGTTCAACAGGGTCATGTAATTACAATTCTTGATCTAATATTTCACAGCAGGGCCCGTTTCTGCGCCCACCAAGAGTAACTGTGAGTACTTTAAAGTGTTGTGGCACCAGCACCACCACCACCAAAGGCTCAATTTTTCTGCCCCTGTTCAACAGGTGCATGTAATTACAATTCTTGATCTAATATTTCACAGCAGGGCCCGTTCCAGCACCCACCAAGAGTAACTGTGAGGACTTACAGTGTTGTGGCAACACCACCAGCACCACTACCACCAAACGCCTAATTTTTCTGCCCCTGTTCAACAGGTGCATGTAATTACAATTCTTGATCTAATATTTCACAGCAGGGCCAGTTTCTGCACCCACCAAGAGTAACTGTGCGGACGTACAGTGTTATGGCACCAGCACCACCACCACCAAAGGCCCAATTTTTCTGACCCTGTTCAACAGGGGCATGTAATTACAATTATTGATCTAATATTTCACAGCAGGGCCCGTCCCTGCGCCCACCAAGAGTAACTGTGAGGGCTTACAGTGTTGTGGCAACACCAACACCTAAGGCCCCAATTTCTGCAGGGTATATAGGGCAGGCCACTACTTTCAAACATCTAACTTACAAACGACTCCTACTTGCAAACGGAAGGAGACAACAGGAAGTGAGATGAAATCTACCCCTAGGAAGGGAAATTCTCTCCTGTAAGAGTTAATATGGGAAAAACGTGTCTCCTCTCCACTGATGCTTTATCAACAATCCTTGTTTCACTAAGAACCCCAAATTGTCAAAAAACATTTGTCATTGGGACAGAAAGTGAGGTGAAATCTTCTGAAGAGGTGCACAGACAGCAAAACAAATGTCATAGGGGTGATAACCCTTCCCTATGTTTTCCAAAAAGCTTGAAATAGATTTTTTGGCTGGAGCTACACTTTTTTTTTTTTTTTGAAAATATTTTTTTTTTTTTTTTTTGAAAATATTTTTTATTAATATTTCACAGGTTTACAGAGTAAGAAGATACATTTAAGTTCCTCAACCGTAGTTGAATAGTGATACATAAAAGCCAACATAAAGAAATAATTATGATTTTGTATGTTAATACTTGAGTTTCCAGTATAGATATTGCTGTCATTACATTAATAGTAGCATGAGTATATCATACCCACAATGAAGATCCTAAATTAGTAACTTGTCCTTAACATATCTATGATACTTAATTGAGCTTATACTTTGTTTTATATGTAATACATTAAGATAGGAACTGTGGTGTCTAAATTGAACACCATTACTACAGTAACAGTAGGGTACTAAAGGAGAGAAAAGAGAGATTATCTTGAATGAAGGTCATACTACAGGAGACAGGTTAAACACATCTTTGGAATAATGTATTCCAGAGATTACAATTGGAGATGTACTTTGCTCCATTGCCATCTCTGATTGCCATTATTTTTTCATATTCAGAAATCATATTGATTTTAGTTTTCAATTCTCTTACACTTGGGATTTCGTTAGACTTCCATCTGCTCACTAATAAGGATCTGGCGGCAAATAGGACATGCATCGCTATTGATCTGACCTGTATTGGGTAATCTATCATGTTTATACTTAAAATTTGCTTTTTCAACCGAGGGGGTGGTAAATACACCTGTGGTTATCGCTATTAATTTGAACACTTCTGACCAGAAGCTTCTAATATGTTGGCATGACCAAAGCATGTGGACCAGTGTTCCCACCTGTCCGCATCCTCTCCAGCACAGGTTAGAATTTCTCCTAGAGAATTTACGGTGTGTAGTGCCATCTAGCTAATAATTTTGCTGCCAGCTCCTCATAGTTGGAGCATCTTGAGAATCTGCGATTGCACTGGAGTGCTAGTGACCACTGTTTTTCTGTGAATTTTTTGCCCAATTCTGATTCCCATTTGCTCAGTGCATTAAATTTCGTAAATGTTTTTTTGCATTGATTAAGGAATACATCTGGGATATACCTTTTGCTTTAAGGTTGGTGGATTGGAGGTACTTCCATGCTTGTGTTGGGATTTGAGAGTCAGATATTTTCAATGTCTTAAGCCATGAAGCTATCTGTAGGTGTGTCAAAAACTCAGAGGGGTGTAGTTGGAATCTTTCTTGTAGTTCATTAAAGGGAACCACATTGCCTGCACATGTTATGTCTTTCACTAATATGATGTTTGCCTTGTGCCATTGTGTCAGAGAAATATTTGGAATTAGCCAGTAAAGTGCTTCTAATGGGGTGGGGACCTCAGTATAGTTTACTTTGGGATTGGTAAGCTTTTTTTAGGTGGGACCATGCCTGTAAAGTGGCCTGTATGGTAGGATAATTAATTTGAGTTATAATTGGTTGTGTATTGTGTGCTAGTATAAGTGATTGGAGGGATCTAGGATGAATCCAGTTTTGTTCCAGTTGGCACCAGTGTTTTACTTCTTTTGGACTGAACCAATTTCTCAGTTGGTCTAAAATAGCTGCAGCATTGTAGTCTTTTAGGTTTGGGATTCCCAATCCTCCCACCTCTTTATGTTTCCCTTGCATTTGGGCCGGAAATCTAGCCCTTTTGCCTTCCCAGATAAAGTTTGTCATTTGTATCTGCATTGCTTTGAAGAAGGGGGTTGGGATAGGTATTGGGAGGGCCCTGAAGAGGTACATTAGTTTTGGTAAGAGTAGCATCTTATATGCTGCTAGGCGGCCATTCCATGATAGATAGAATTTTTGAAATCTAAGGATGTCTTTTTTAAATTCATTCAATAGAGGTTGGTAGTTGAGCTGGAATAATTTTGCTACGGGTGTTGTTAATTGTAGTCCCAGGTATGAAATAGAATCTGTGGACCATGGATATGGGAAATCTTTTTGATTTAGTGGTTTTGTCAATTGCGATTCCCAAAATACTGGATTTGGTGGCGTTGACTTTATAATATGCTACTTTACTGAATTGTGTTAATGTCGCGTGTGCTGCATTTAATGAGTTATACGGGTCAGATAAAGTTAATATAACATCATCTGCGAATAATGATATTTTGTGCTCCTTATCCTGAGATGGGATACCTCGGATTAGTGTATTTTCTCTTAATGTTTCTGCGAGCGGTTCCATGATCAATGCAAAGATTAGGGGTGACAGAGGGCACCCCTGCCTCGTCCCGTTTGTAATTTGAAAATTCCTAGAAAACATGCCCTCAGTGAAAACATATGCAGACGGGGATGAGTAAAGAGCTAAAATTGCTTGTTGGATTGGGCCTATCAAACCAAATTTCTCCAGTACCTTAGTCAGATATCTCCAGTGTACTCTATCGAAGGCCTTCTCTGCGTCCAGTGTAAGGAGCAGAGAAGGCCTTCGAGAGGTGAATTATATTTACCATTCTTCTTGTGGCATCGTTTGTTTGCCTGCCAGATACAAAACCCACCTGGTCTTGGTTGACAAGACCAGGTAGTAATGATGACAGTCTATTGGCTATGATCTTAGCATATAGTTTCACATCCACATTCAACAAAGAAATGGGTCTATAGTTTTGTGGGAAGGATATGTCTTTACCGGGTTTTGGCAGTGTTATGACAGTGGCCGTTAGCATTTCTTTTGGGAATGAGGCTTTAGACATTGCGGTATCAAAGACCTGCTGTAAGAAAGGGGATAATTCGGTTTTAAACAATTGATAATATTCGGATGAGTAACCATCCGGTCCCGGTGACTTACCATGAGGCATTGTTTTAATTGTTTTTTCAATTTCGTGGATGGTGAAGGGTAAGGTAAGTTTAGTAAGTGCTGGTTGTGGGACTGTTGGAAGGTTTATGGCTTCTAAGAATTCTGAGATCAGGTTGTCTGAAGGTTGGGGTGTATTGGGGTCATCTTTAAGATTGTATAATGCCTCATAGTATTCACAAAAGGCGTCTGCTATCTCTTTGGGGTTAGAGACTTTTATTTTAGATTTAGGATTCTCTATGTGCGGAATTCTTTGTTTTGCCATTTTTTCTTTTAACTGGTTTGCCAGCAGTTTCCCCGCCTTGTTGCTATAACGGTAGTTTTGTGCTTTAAAGGTGCGAAGGCGGTTCTCTTGCTGATAAACCAGGGTAGTTCTTAGTTCTTGTCTGGCATAGAATAAAAGGTTTTTTGTTTTTTGAGTAGACTTTTGTTTGTTTGACGCTTCTAGGGTCTTTATTTTATTTAGCAGGTCGTTGATCCTCTCCGCTTTTTGCCTCTTGGCCCTAGCGCTGAGTTGAATTAATAACCCTCTTATGACCACCTTATGAGTGTTCCACAGCGTGAATGGGTCGGACACCGACGGAGCATTGATTTCAAAAAATTCTTTTAGTGACTTTCTAAGTAGTTTAATATTTTCTGGTTTGGACATAGTGAAAATGTCGTTTCTCCATCTGTTCGCTCCTGTCTCGGCCCTCGGCCCCCCCACGCTTGTGGAAACTGGAGCATGATCAGGCCAGGATATAACATCAATGTCTGATTTAGTAATTCTCTGCAGTAAAAATTTGTGTACAAGAAATAAATCTATACGTGAGTAAGTGTTATGTACACTAGAAAAGAAAGTGAAGTCCTTCTCTGAGGAGTGTTGGCACCTCCATACGTCGAATAGCTCCGATGTGTTGCTGAACTTTTCCAGTGTAGTTCTTCGGTTATTTACTTGTTTAGGGTTTGTACAGTCAATGGTTTTGTCTGGTACTGCATTGAAGTCCCCGCACAAGATTACATGTCCTTGTTTCATAGATTCTACTTTTTTCCATATTTTTTTAAGGAATCTTAATTGGTTGTTATTTGGCAGATATACGTTAACCAGAGTGTACTTCACTGTAAAGATTTTGCATACTAGTATGATATATCTGCCTGAAGTGTCCAGATGAGTTGCGATCTCTGAGAATGGGATGTTGTCTCCTATTGCAATTGCAACTCCCCCCTTTTTCCTTGGGCCATTTGCCATAATAACTTGAGGGAATCTGCGATTGCGAAATACTGGGGGTTTGTCTGCTATAAAGTGTGTCTCTTGAAAGCAAATTATGTCACTTTTTTGCCTTGATGCCTCCTTCCAGGCCATTTGGCGTTTATGGGGGCTATTAAGACCCTTGACATTTAATGATGTAATTGTGAAAGACATTTTGATATACTTGTGTGTCGTACCTTATATTAGAGTGGTTGAGATAGGAAGTCAATAGGTTGATTTAATGGTGTCGATTATCCTCGTGATGGGGATGATGAGGCAAAGGACTCTGGTGTCCGGGTAGCTTAGTCCTGTGTGTCCTTACTTCTGCTCCTGTAGATGATATAACAAAGAAGAAAAAAAAAAGTGCAAAAAGGAAAGAGTAACCAAACTAAGGAGAAATAAAAAGAGTGATTCCTTGAGGAATCTGAGCGGATATTATTCCGTTTCCAATTCGTGGGGTAAAGCAATAAAAGCTAAGTGGTTGTTCCTGGGCCATTGGGGATCCTTGCTGTGAATGTGGTGAACTTCAGCCTGTTTCTGCGTCAGAACTAGCACGGGTGGAAGAGGGTGAATGAGGCTTGTCATTGCCGTTGTTATATGGATCTATGATTTGCCAGTCTCTCAGGAGGCGGATGCCCTCTTTAATATTTGTTACCACATGTGATTTGCCTTCTTTTGTGATTAGTAACTTAGCTGGGTATAGCCACCTGTACTGGATATGGTGGTTGTTTAGTGGTTTAGTTATGGTTGCAAGTTGTCTACGCTGTTGCATAGTGAATGCTGACAAGTCAGCATAGAATGAAAGATCCTCTATTTCTTGTGGTAGGTTTTCTCTTCTTCTGACTATCATCATGAACTGGTCTTTTATATGGTAGAAGTGAATTCTCACTATTGTATCTCTGGGCAGATGGTCCGGGATATTTCTGGGTCTTGGAAGCCGGTGAATCCGATCAATGATCAGTTCTTCCAGGGGCGTTTCTGGAAGCGCGGCCTTCATTATGTTGATGAAGAATTCTTTTAGATCTGGGGGTTTGATCAATTCGGGTTTCCCCCGAATTTTGACGTTGTTACGTCTCGATCTGTCTTCCAAATCTGCTAGTTTTGTTTTAATGGCGTGGATTTCGTCATCCCTGTCATTATGTGCGTCTACCAGATCATTGAAAGTAGATGTAAATTCTCCCATCTTCGATTCAATGTGAGTTACTCTGGAGTCTACTGCTGCCACTTCTGTTTTAAACTGCTGTGTAAATGCCAGCATGTCAGCATGGAGTGTAGAGCGCAGGGACACCAGCATGTCCTTGAGCATAGTGTCCATGACTGGCTGGTTTTGTTTGGGGAAGTCAATGATAGAGTCCTGTAGTTCTCTGATATCATCAAGAGAGGACTCAAGGCCACTAAAATCTGCTGTTTCTGCAGGGACTAGGGACATTTTCATCTTGTTTTTAGCAGGGCTGGATGATGCAGATGGGGGTGGTGGGTACTGACCTTGTCCCTGAGGAGAGTTGTTAGATGTGTGGCTGGGTCCCGATCTCCCCTGCTGGTATCTCTGCGCTCCGGAACTGAGGCCACGTGTATCGCCTGCCTGTCTGCTGGCGCCATCTTGGCCAGGGAGACGGCGCGGCTGTATTAGGAAATCAGTCATCTTCCCTGGTCTTGTTGTGCCTTTTAGTTTGCGAGAAGGCATCCGGGAGTGTTGCCGGTGTATACCGGGTATCTGGTGGTATGAAACGAGGCTCTTAGTCGCTGTGTTTCCCCGTTAGAGCCCAGGATAGTGCGGAGCTAGTCTAACATGCGTCCATCGTCTCCGCTGGCTAGCCACGCCCCCTGGAGCTACACTTTAAAAATGTACCAGTTCAAAATTACAAATAGATTCTACTTAACAACAAACCTACATTCCCTGTCTTGTTTGCACCGCCTGTATACTGCTGTTCAGAGTATATAGGGCCTGTGGGCCCCACGCCTTTCCTTTTTTTAATTTGGGTGCAGGGTTCCCCTTAATATCCATACAAGACCCAAAGGGCCTGGTAATGGACTTGGGGGGGTACCCATGCCGTTTGTCTCATTTTCATCCATATTGCCGGGACCCGACATTACATTAAAGACGCAAGAATTTTTAGATGTATTCCTTTAAAATGTAATTTTGTGTAGGGACTGTTCTCAGCACAGGTAACACGCGCCACTTTACAGGCATACTATAGACACCCCCCAGGTACAATATTTAAAGGAATATTTCACTTTTTTTTCACTTTAAGCATCATTAAAATGACTGCTCCCGAAAAAACTGACGTTTTTAAAACTTTTTTTTTGCATTGATACATGTCCACTTCAATGGGGTTCTAAAGTTCAATCAAATCTTCGGTCCGTTCGCAGGTTCTGTTGCGAACCGAACCGGGGGGTGTTCGGCTCATCTCTAAACAACAACTACAGTATATAGCCTTTTGCCATTTAAAGGACCTTGTCTCACTATAAATATATCACCACACGGATACTGATTGTTGGCCAGCAAATATATTTTTGAGCGGGCACAGGAATTCTGGGAGCACCTGCTTTTACACTCTGGAATGGAGAATGTCATTTCTCTAAGGCAGGACAGGCTATACTCAATTTCAAAAAGGACATTGCCAAAACCAATCGTCAACTACAATCAGGGGCTTGAGAACAACAAAAAGAAGAGTGAATGGGATTTTTATTGTGCAGAGCCCCCCCACCCACTGAAAAAAATATATTAAAAAATCATATGTTTAAAATCAAGAAATGTTACTACAATTTATATCAAAATGTGTTGGGGAAACAGACCCCTAAAACACTTATGCCACGTACACACGA
The DNA here is from genome assembly GCA_037952925.1 of Lithobates clamitans. NCBI lineage: Eukaryota > Metazoa > Chordata > Amphibia > Anura > Ranidae > Lithobates > Lithobates clamitans. The sequence goes on from JBBGZY010001009.1 coordinate 956,355, forward strand.
TCGGAAATTCCGCCAGCAAAACTCTGATGAGAGCTTTTTGTCGGAAAATGCGATCGTGTGTATGCTCCATCAGTCTTTTGCTGGCGAAATTCCAGCCAGCAAAAGATTGAGAGCATGTTCTCTATTTTTCTGTCAGGAAAAGTTCCTATCCGAAAATGCGATCGTCTGTACAAACTCTGACGCGCAAAATTCCTACACATGCTCGGAAACAATTCGACGCATGCTCAGGAGCATTGAACTTCATTTTCTGGGCTCGTCGTAGTGTTGTTCACCACTGCGTCCTTGATGGTCGAAAGTTCAGAGAACTTTTGTGTGACCGTGTGTATGCAAGGCAAGCTTGATAGGAATTCCATCGGAAAAACCATCCAAGTTTTTTCCGACAGAAAATCCGCTCGTGTGTACAGGGCATTAGACAAGTAAAACAGCTCAGCCTTCCTGAAATATCATCCTCCCTTATATATATATATATACTGTATATCAAAGCCTAAAAAGAGTAAGTGAACAAAACAGCATAGACATCAAGAGGGTTGGTGATGGTCTGGTCAGGTGTAAAGCGTTGCCAATTAGAGCACTGTCAGAGCCCTGACTGGACAAAGTGATGATGACTTTGTCCAATCACGGCTCAATGCTCATAGTCCCATCCCACACTATAAAAGGTTCTTTTCCACAGGCAGCATTTGCATTGTGTTGTTGGAGTGGAGATAGAGCAGGGCTCAGTTTGCTACTAGCGCGTTAGTGTGTTCACTTATTGTGACTCTGAGTGTAGAGTCAAAATCATTTGGAATAAGAAAGAATGGACTTTGTAGGCTTATGTAAAAAGTTTACAATTTTTATTCATGAAAAGACATAGATGAATGTAATCACTTGCTGACCAGCTCATAGACATTTACGTTGGCAAGTTGGCTCCTGCCCGCAAATTGCTGCACCTGTACGTTGGCTCCTTTAGGAGCCATAGCAAGCAAGGGAGACCAATGCGCGTGGCCGTGGTGCGGGCAAGAGAGCCAAAACAGGGAACTGTGTATGTAAACTCACAAATCCCTGTTCTAACAGGGGTGGAGAACAGATCTGCTGTTCCTAGTAATTAGGAACAGCGATATGTCTCCTACTCCAGTCAGTCCCATCCCCCCACAGTTAGAATCACTCATCAGGGAACACATTTAATCCCTTGATCGTCCCCTAGTGTTAACCCCTTTCCTGACAGTGACATTTATTTAGTAATCAGTGGCTATTTTTAGCTCTGATCGCTGTAAAAATGTCAATGGTCCCAAAAAAGTGTCTAAAGTGTCAGATTTGTCCGCCGCAATGTCGCAATCCCGCTAAAGATCGCTGATCACCACCATTACTAGTAAAAAAAATGTTTTTTTTAAATGCCATAAATCTATCCCCTATTTTGTAGATGCTATAACTTTTGCGCAAACCAATCAATATATGCTTATTGCGATTTTTTTTTTTACCAAAAAATATGTAGAATATATATCGGCCTAAACTGATGAAGAAATTAGTTTTTTTTAAAAAATTTTTTGGAGATATTTATTATAGCAAAAAGTAAAAATTATTGTTTTTTTTTTTCAAAATTGTCTGTCTTTTTTGTTTATAGCACAAAAAATAAAATAACAGAGGTGACCAAATACCACCAAAAGAAAGCTCTATTTGTGGGAAAAAAAGGACATAAATTTTATGTGGGTACAGTGTCACACGACCGTGCAATTGTCAGTTAAATCGACTCAGTGCTGTATCGCAAAAAATGGCCTGGTCATTAAGAGGGAAAATCTCCTGGGGCTGAAGTGGTCAAAAAACAAACACATATATAAATCAGTGAGAAGTGACTAAGACTTTGTGTTTAAATGATCACGCAACAGCCCAAAGTCCCAATGGACTTAATAGGCTAAGTTGGGGGGGGCAAATACCTTAGAGACCTATAAATATCAATGCCCTCTGTTTGGCCCCTAACTTAGTCCATTGGGACTTTGGGCTGTTGCGTGGTCATTTAGACACAAATTTGTAGTCACTTCTCAATGATTTATATATATTGTTGTTTTACAAATTTGTATATGTCTTTTTATGAATAAAAATTGTAAATGTTTTACATATGCCTACAAAATCCATTCTTTCTTCCAAATGATTTTAACTATATAACAGGACATGGCATAATATATATTTTTTGTGCTATCCACAGTGCCACCCTGTGGTGATAGCCTGCTTACACACTTGAATGTAGAGTGTTAGTATAGTGGGAGTACAGTGTGTCAGTAGGGATGAACCGAACACCCCCTTGTTCGGTTTGCAGCAAAACATGCGAACAGGCAAAAAATTTGTTCAAACATGCGAACATCGTTAAAGTCTATGGGACACGAACATGAATAATCAAAAGTGCTAATTTTAAAGGCTTGTATGCAAGTTATTCTCATAAAAAGTGTTTGGGGACCTGGGTCCTGCCCCAGGGGACATGTATCAATGCAAAAAAAGTTTTAAAAAAGGCCTTTTTTTCAGGAGCAGTGATTTTAATAATGCTCAAAGTGAAACAATAAAAGTGAAATATTTCTTTAAATTTCGTACCTAGGGGGTGTCTATAGTATGCCTGTAAAGTGGCACATGTTTCTTGTGTTTAGAACAGTCCAAGAGCAAAATGACATTGCTAAAGGAAAAAAAGTCATTTAATACTAATCGCGGCTATAATGAATTGTCCGTCCCAGCAATACACATAAAAGTCATTGAAAAAAACGGCATGAGATTCCGCCACAGTCCATTACCAGACCCTTGGGTCTGGTATGAATATTAAGGGGAACCCCGAACCAAAAATTAAAAAAAAAATTGCGTGGGGGTCCCCCCAAATTCTATACCAGGCCCTTCAGGTCTGGTATGGATATTAAGGGGAACCCCGCACCAAAATTAAAAAAAAAATGGCATGGGGTCCCCCCAAAAATCCATACCAGACCCTTATCCAAGCACGCAACCTGGAAGGCTGCAGGAAAAGAGGGGGGATGAGAGAGCGCCCCCCCTCTCCTTAACCATACCAGGCCACATGCCCTCAACATGGGGAGGGTGCTTTGGGGTAGCCCCCAAAGCACTGTGTCCCCATATTGATGGGGACAAGGGCCTCTTCCCCACAACCCTTACCCGGTTGTTGTGGGGGTATGCGGGTGGGGGGCCTATCGGAATCAGCACCCGGTGACCCTTCCCCCCTCTGACACACGGAGACTTCCCTATGGCTTTCCCCCGTGGTGTCAGAGGGGGGCAGGGTCACCTATTTACTTAAACGGGTGACCCTGCCCTCCTCTGACACTATGGGGAAAGCCATAGGGAAGTCCCTGTGCGTCAGAGGGGGGCGGGATCACCGGGTGGCCCCGCCCTCAGTTATATAAGAGCTGTCACAAGAACACAGCGGGAGACTCCCATTGAGGCGGATTGTCCGGAGGACGAAACGGGGAAGGAGAAGCCGGAGGAAGATGCCAGAGGAGAAGACCGGAGGAAGAAACAGAGGACTGGAGGAAGAAGCAGAGGAAGAAGCGAGGGAAAAACCAAATGGAGGAAGAAGAAGAAAACCAAAGGAAGACCAGAAGAAGATGGAAGAAGAAGCCGGGAAAGAAGAAGACATTAATAAAGGAATTGTCAAAAACTGGCTATTGTCTTTTTTAACATTTTTGACACTTTTTTTGTGACATGGAAGGGGTACTTGTAACCCATTACCAATTCACACAAGGGGGCTGGGATTTGGGGCTCCCCTTGTTAAAGGGGGCTTCCAGATTCCGATAAGCCCCCCCACCCGCATACCCCCACAACTCTTGGGCAAGGGTTGTGGGGATGAGGCCCTTGTCCCCATCAACATGGGGATATGGTGCTTTGGGGGGCACTTCCATATTCCATAAGATATAATTTTCTTTTGAGTATATTTTCTTGTGTGCATAGATACAGATATGCACAGTGTAACACAAGGACAACAATGAAATATTTTGTTTGAGAATTTTATACCTTTCACTTGCCTTCTGCTACTGCACTACATCTCACAAATTCAGTACAACAGCACTAATGTTGTTCTATAAAGAATTCCAATATCATCATGCCATACTTAGTATAGCTTTAAATAAAGGCTGATTTTATACCTGGCTCCTTTAAAAACCTCTACAATCACTCCATGTAATGATTAACTATAAGTCATTTTACAGCTTTGTATAATCTGTCTTTATGATAAAGCGTATCATTCAATAAAACTGCTCTTTCTCTAATTATACTTATTTCTTTAATCACTCTAACTTTCTGTTCCAGATAAACCTTATCTTTGCTTAATACTATTCATCCAAATGTTTCAGTAAATGTTATTTCTAATAGTGTGATTTATTATGGCATTCTAATAACTCCTCCAGAGTGCAATAACAGAAATATGGAAGCTGCCATTGCAGACTTGTTTTTGAGGGTCCAAGCTCAGTGGTTGCAATTTTTATTTGTTTCTCACTAATAATGTTTTTTTTTTTTTTTAAAGCACTGCAATTTTTACTCACTTTGAGCATGCAATCATATGCATAAAAATGTTCACAGTACCACAGAACTGGAGGGCTGAAGTCAGGCTGAAGGGCATGCTTCTTCTGGGGCAACAACAAAAATAGATGACAACCCTGAAATTTGCACTTTTAAAAGGAGGCAACAGTGGCAGGCCCTGTATTTCTATCTAGGAATGTTCTTATTAGGGTTGTTATATATTGCTGTTGGCTTTCATGCCTCTCTCTCCAAAGCACAGGCTGGCCTAGTAAGCTGAGACCATAATTTAAGACTGCATTGATGAATAATGCTTCCAAATTGTTTTTCCATACCACAGCTCACATTTTATGGTGCAATAATAAAATTAAATATGTGGTGTCCTATAGAGTTCTCAGTGCTTAATGCAGCAGAGAGAACTCTATGACTGGAGGAAAGCCGGACATTGCATTTTTATTTTTCTTTGCTTCAATTTTTTTTAGAACTAAACACATTTTGAGAGTGCCAAGCACATTTGTAAAGCGAAGTGCTGTGCTTTATAATTGTGTTATTATTATTTTTTTAGGCAGTGGAGGGTACATAGGTATTTAGGTACACCAGCCCATCAAATAGTGTGAAAACACTTGATATCTAGTATGGTTATCCAGCAGTTAAGGAGCCACTGATAGGTGCACCATCAGGCATAGTAGCACTCACCTTCGCAATTGCAGCTTCCAAAAAATACCTAGTGCTTCCACCTATGGGGAAGCATGTGACCTATTCCCATGATACAGTGCTTGAGAACTACTGAGAGTGTCAATCTCCTGTATCCCTCATTACACGCAGTGGTTTCTTCCACGAACCTACTACTTCTATACTGTGTCCTGTAGTGATGGATGAAACGGTCCGCAGGAGGAACCACTGAGTGCAGAGCGAGATACAGGTGATCAACATTCTAAGAAGTGTTGGAGTCACTTTAAAATGTATGTAAGCCATACCTCCCAACTTTTTGAGATGGGAATGAGGGATACCTATCAGCAAAAGCATGCAGGCATATGACACACCCCTTACCACACCCCTTAAAGGGAAATTGTACAAAAAAACAAGGTTAAACCCGCAAGTGCTTTTTTTACCACTACTATTCCTTTATATTGGCTTTTGGAATTTACAAATGCAGCAATTTAGAAATCCCTGGAAAACCTGGAAAACGGACGAAAACCCACGCTAGGGCAGCTATTGGCTACTGGCTATCAACTTCCTTAATTTAGTCCGGTGTACATCATCACGTACGAATCCGTCGGACTTTTGTGTGATCGTATGTAGGCAAATTCGTTCATTGGAAAGTCTGCCGCAAGTCTGCCAAAAGTCCGCCAAAAGTCCTTTGAAAGTCTGTCGGACTTTTGTAGCCGAAAAGTCCGACCGTGTGTACGCGGCATTAATGTGGCCTAGTCAAAGTGTTTGAAGACCATGCACATACATACATTATTTTGAGAGGCTTTTCACATAAAAATAAATATGCTGCTTAATTTTTTTCTTAATTTAAAAATGTATTTTTTGGGTCCCGTTTACAAAGTGGTCTAGTGAAAGTGTTTAAAGACTGTGCACCTATTCACTGCCATATTTTGGTGGCTTTTTACTGTGAAATAATTTCTTAGGGTGATATTGAATGCAAGTTAAAAAACAAAAACAAAAAACATGTTTTACTTACCTGCACTATGTGCAGTGGTTTTGCACATAGCAGCCCCGATCCTCCTCTTCTGGGGTCCCCCGTTGGCACTCCTGGCCCCTCCCTCCTGCCTAACAGCTTGCTCTGGGGGCAACCAAGAAGGCTTGCTCCCCAGCCGCTGCTCTGTATGTCCATTCACACACAGAGCTGCGGCTCGGCCCTACCCCCCCTCCTCATTGGCTCACTGGCTGTGATCGACATTCGCAGCAGCCAATGAGGAAGGAGAGTCCCTAGAGGGCCAAGGCTCTCATGTACATTGCTGGATCGCAATGGGGCTTAGGTGAGTATTATGGGGGGCTGAGGGGGGGGTGCTGCTGCACACAGAAGGTTTTTTTACCTTTGTGCACAGAATACATGAAGGTAAAAAAAAACTATGAGCCTTTAGAACCACTTTAAGTTGATTTATTGGTTCAAGAATGGCTTGTGTGGGTTCTGTTGACAAATCAGCCTAGTCAAGGTGTTTACATGTTAGTCAGGTTGAAAAAAGACATAAATCCATCTACTTAAACCAATTAAAAAAACAAATAGAAAAATCTCCATATATACAATCCTATACCCACAGTTGATCCAGACCAAGGCAAGAAAACCCCAGTAAAGCATGATTCATTGTGCTCCAGTGGGGAACAAATTCCTTCTAATCCTCCATGAGGTGATTGGATATTCCCAAGATCAATTACCCCTGGTGTCATTACTTATAAATGTTAGTATCCCATTTCTATTTTGTGCATTTTGGAAAACATCCTGCTCTTACTAAAACAATATATTGAGCTGGCCAGAACTAGCTCTTGAGGGAATATATTTCACATTTGTAAAGCTCTTACTGTAAAGAAGCTTTTACATATATGGAGGTTAAAACTCTTTTTCTTCCAGACATAAAGAGTGTCCCCTTGTCCTCTGTAATGACCTGAAAGTGAATAACTATAATGTATTTATACTTGGTGAGCATATCCCCCTTAATAACCCCTTCTTAAGAAAGAATAAATTCAGTTCCGCTAATCTTTCCTCATAGCTGAGCTCATCCATGCCTCCTATCAGCTTGATTGCCCTTCTTTGCACTTTCTCCAGTTCTCTAATATCCTTTTGCTGAATTAGTACCCAAAACTGAACTGCCAATTCCAGATAAGGTCTAACTAATGATTTGGAAAGGCGCACAATTATGTCTCTCTCTCTCTCTTTGGAGTCTATATGTCTTTTAATATAACAAAGTATTTTGCTAGCTTTAGAAACTGCAACTGAGCATTGCATTCTATACTGAAGTTTATGATCTACCGCAACACCCACATCCTTCTTCACCATAGACTTTCCCAGCTGTTCACCTCCAAGTATGTATGACGCATGCATGTTTTTTTTGCCACATAGTTGCCCAATTAAATAGTGCTTTGAGGTCAGCTAGTAAGTTGGAGACATCCTGTAAATATGATATTCCACTGCATAGCTGTCAGGGCTGTTGTAATATGGTCGCCGATTTATGTGGGATATTATATTATTATATATATGTACACGTACAGTACAATATTGACCTAGCAGAAACTCCCTCCCAGGGTACTAGTATATCAAAGGGGACTTGTTGATGTTAATATGCAAGAATACAGATTAGGAATGTAGGCATTCCAGAACTCAAAAGGGTGTTCAGGTGGCATATGTTAATCTAATTACACATATCAAAGGGGACTTGTAGATGTTGATATGCGGGAGTGCAGATTGGGGCGGTTTATGACTGCAGCTGTTCACGGCTGGGGGTTGTTGTCTGTCTGAAAGACTCGAGCATATCAAAGGCCTAAATGGAAACAGCCAATCAAAATGCTCAGCCATTCAGTGTCTAGTGAATATAACATGGCGTTCTGTCCATAGTTTAGTGCTGTCTGTGTGTGACTATGAAGGGGCAGACCTAGGAAAAATGGGACTCTGAGTTATATACTGTGTTGGATTTTTTTGTCATCAGTGGACTTTGGACCTTGTTCTGTGTTGGAAGTCAATAAAGTGCATCTCATTTGAAGAATTGGGTTGCTGCGGAAGAGTACTTACATCATCATTATAATAACTACTAATTAATTATCTGCCCACGATACTACTATACAATATATCACTACATTGGTGCCGTTCAAGTGACCAGAAGATCATTTTCGGACTTAGTAACAGAAGTCAGTGGTGACAACAATCCTGTGAGGTGGACAGAAGTCTGAAGACTCAAGAGCTGTGCTGTGACTCTAATGTTTGGTTGTGACATAAGAGAGTCTGATCTACAAAATTGAACACGTTGGGAACCCCAGAATTATTCTCTGGAGACTGGAAACAACAAAAAACAGGACTGTGTCGTGTACCAGAAGACCTGAACTGGAAGATGAGGGAGTAACTAATGCGGTGAGTAAAATATTTCCTTTTTTTTTTTAATTATTAGTAATATAGTCAAAATGCTTACTCAGTGTGAAGCTAGTGTCAGTTCTGATAAAGTTAACAGATGGGTATTAAAATGTATTAAGCGCCTTGGCGGTCCTTATGAAATTCCAGAAGAACGTAAGCAGACGTGGACTATGATGAAGGAATTTTTAGAGAAAAATGTTTTTGATAGCAAAATTTCAGAAAGTAAAAGAAAAGGTTGTATTGTACAGGGCTTATTATCTTGCTGTTTAACAATGGAAAGTTCTTTGAAGGGTAAGGTTGAGGAAATTAGCCAGTTACAGAATGCAGTTGATAATAGCAACAATGTTTGTGAGAGGTTACAAAACCAATCAGACACTGAGATAGTAAATTTAAAATTCCATGCAGTTACCATTGGGGGAGCTTTGCTTGAGAAATCTAAACGTTGTGATGAATTATCAGAGGAAAATGAGAGATTAAAATTAAGAATTATGGAATTAGATAGGAGATTTCAGGAATGCAGATATGCATCAAATTTGGATTCAGCAATCTGCAGCAAAATACAAACACAAACTTTCTATCAAATGAAACCCACTGCACCCACTGTGACCACCACAGTTTATAACAATAATAATAATACAGGTGAAGTTCAGCTGGTAATGAAGCCATTGAAACCAAAAGAATTAGACACAATTCTTAAAGAAATAGGAATGGTTCCATACCATGATTTAAACAGCTTTTTAAAATGGTTTTGTGAAGTGCAGCAGGTCAGAGATATGTACAATCTCAACCCATCTGACTTAGAAAGAGTTTTGCAACATTCTATAGGAAGTGGTCTTTGGATGAGAATTAAAGAAATCTGTATTCAGCCTCTGAGGACAAGGGACATATTACTGGAATTATTATGTGTTTTGTATGGTGTACGTTCTGATGTTACTATTCATGGGAAGATCCAACAAATGCAAAATGATTCTCCCTATGAATTGTCACACAGGATAGCAACTATTATGGAATTATTGGTCTGTAATAATCTTGCATTTAAGCGTGGGGGCTTGATACATATGAATATGTTTCTAGATGCTTTGCATGAAGATATCAAACAAAATATTTTATTAGTTACCCCAAATCCTCGTGATTTAAAAGACATATTGTTGAGAGCAGACCATTTATTGAGAAAGTCAAATGAGCAGGCTGTCAAAATTGATTTAGCCACATTGTTTAGGACAAATACTGAACCTAAAGATCAAAAGATAATATCTTATGATAACACCCAGAGAGGAGACACCAGGTAAAATATAGGTGATGTTAATATGAAAAACAGAGGTGACCAAAATAATAATAAGAAAAGGTCCAAGACCTGGATACCATTTTCTCAGTTAAAACAGAAATATGACCACCTGAAGATCAAGTATGAAAATATGAGAGGGGAACATGATAAATTATTAGAGCAGTTGAAGGGGGTACAAAATGTACATTCTCCAGATCTGTTTTAGAATGCAAATGACACTTCTCTAGCAGGGGGGGTGAATTAGCTTCAAACTGTAAACGTGTAAATAGTGCTGTGTTTTAAATTCATGCAACGTTTAAGGACCTTGCTAATGAGTTTTTGTTGGAGAGTTTTTGTCTTTCAGATATTGCCGGAGATGCTTGTTTGCATGTGAATAGCAGAAGTACTAGAAGTATCTGACATTGCTGGCTAGCGGGGGAGAAACGCTGAATAGACAATATATCACTATTCAAGGAATTATAAAGAATTCATGGACTCTCTCAAAATTCATCAAGCAATGGACCCCCTTTTTTTTTGAACATTCAATTTTTTTTCCATTTTTTTATTTTCTTTTGCTCTTAATTTTTTATTTTCATTATGTTTTATTTCTTGAACTTTATCTTAAAACCAAAGAGAAGCATTTAAACCTAAAATAATTTTCATAACATCTGTACATATTACATAATGTGTATTGATCAATATATTTGACATCTAAGGTGAGATGCTGCACAATGGCTTGGCATAGCATAAATTATAGTATGTTGGGTGGTTTTCCTAAATTTATAAGAGGGATGAGTGAATTTCATCACTCCAGTCATGATTTGAAACTTTGTTGAATCAGTTGTTTATAATATGCTAAAGGCTATGACATATATGGATGAAAAAGACCTTTCTACCTTTCATGGTGAGGATACTGGCAAGAATTTCCACTGCCGCTTTGTCTAGATAGAAGATATGATAAACACCGATGTCAAGCTGATTCTATCTGAACCATCATGTGGAGCAAGTAACTGCTCTATTGAAGGCAATGAGGGGTCTGCCTATAAAATTACAAAAGCAAATTGTGGCTGGCAATCAACAAATTCTGGTACTTGACAGGTACACAACCGGTCATCATTGCTCAAATAGGAAATGGAAAGAAGCAGATGTGAATTGTAAAATGCTTGCAAGATGGACTCATGAATGTCAAGTGCAAGGAAATAGTTTGCAGCACAGTTTTTACTGCCGTATCCAAACCTTTTTACCTAGAAGGTGAGTGCTGGTACATTGATGGTTCTTCTTACCATAAAGATGTAAGTAGAAAAGTAGAATGTTTGTGTAAAAGCATCTTTAAAAATGAAAAGCTTGAGCCTGGAGATGAGATAATCCTGGACTTATGTGGATTGGAGCTCCCAGAGCATACCAAGTTTACTTTCGGTGAGATGGTGAGAGATGTGAGGAAGTCAGACCGAAGAATGGACTGTGACATCAGCTTGTCTTTGTGCAATATTCAAAATCTTGATGTGATATAATAAGGCCTAACAGCTATATGGGCCACTGATGTTTACCAAATCCTTTTCCAGTCATGGTCTAAAAGTTATATTATCTAATAACTGTTTCATTGGAATATTTTAGAGGCTGGTGAAGAGAGATGTAACCAGTTTCAACTTCATATTTTATATGAGCCATTGTAAAGCATTCAGTACCTTAAATCGTAATGATATTTTTTGTTGTTGGATTTATGGGTCAGTTCTAGTAGTTAAAACCCGACCCAAGTGGGGGTATATATTGTAATATGTTTGCCGATTTATGTGGATATTATATTATTATATATATGTACACGTACAGTACAATATTAACCTAGCAGAAACTCCCTCCCAGGGTACTAGTATATCAAAGGGGACTTGTTGATGTTAATATGCAAGAATACAGATTAGGAATGTAGACATTCCAGAACTCAAAAGGGTGTTCAGGTGGTATATGTTAATCTAATTACACATATCAAAAGGGGACTTGTTGATGTTGATATGCGGGAGTGCAGATTGGGGTGGTTTATGACTGCAGCTGTTCACGGCTGGGGGTTGTTGTCTATCTGAAAGACTTGAGCATATCAAAGGCCTAAATGGAAATGGCCAATCAAATTGCTCAGCCATTCAGTGTCTAGTGAATATAACATGGCGTTCAGTCTATAGTTTAGTCCTGTCTGTGTGTGACTATGAAGGTGCAGACCTAGGAAAAATGGGACTCTGAGTTATATACTCTGTTGGATTTTTTTGTCATCAGTGGACTTTGGACCTTGTTCTGTGTTGGACGTCAATAAAGTGCATCTCTCTGGAAGAATTGGGTTGCTGCAGAAGAATACTTACATCATCATTATAATAACAACTAATTAATTATCTACCCACGATACTACTATACAAAATATCACTACAAGGGCTAGACTCAGCCCTTCCTTCTCAAAGCTGGCCACTAAGCTGTCAGCTAATTGCCAGCTCCTATCTCTCCACAGTGACTCACCTGTTGATGATATCCTGCTCATCAGCCCTGCCTACTTAAGCCATCCAGTCCAGATGATCTCTGCCTTCGCCATGGTCACATCTCTAGAGACGCTCTCCTGTGTTCCTGTTAAAGACTTGCTTGGTTGACATTCCTTCTGGCTCCAGATCCTGTTTGGTGTTCTACTACGCTCATCTCTGACTCTCTGATCTTTTGGCTTGTTTGACTATCCATTCCGGTTCCTGAACTCTGGCTATGTTTTGACTACATTTACTCCATTTACCTTTTATTATTAAACAAGTGTCATTTAACTGTACTTCTGTCTCAGTCTTATTCATGGTTTCTGACAGTAGGTGAAGACCATGAACTCAGAAGATGCAGTCAATCCACTTGTTGGTAATATTTTTTCCAGATTGGATGAGCAGGATCACTGCATGGATCAGTTTGCCATGGCATTACAAACACTCCTGAGTTGCAAGGCTCACCTGGAATCTCCCACTGTGGCTGCTCCGGTACAACCTGTCTTGCAGACCATCCCTGCTGCTGCTCCAGTCTCTGTGCAGGCACCCGCCTCCAGTATTAGCTCTATAAGAGGTATGTCTGGTTCCGCTCTGCTTCCACAGTGATTTGGGGGCGATCCAGTCCAATGCAGAGGGTTTCAACCAGGTTGAGATATACTTTGAGATGCTGCCCCAGGCGTTTCCCACGGACAGAAGCAAAGTAGGTTTCGTGATATCTTTGCTTTTTGATAGAGCCTTGGCCTGGGCAAACCCTCTATGGGAGACGTAAAAACCTGTTGTCTTGCATTACCCTGAGTTTGTGACTTCTTTTAAAAGGGTATTTGACATTCCCGCACGCTCCGCTTCTGCTGCCAAGTGCCTCATATCCATCAAACAGAGCACGAGACCTGTTGCTGATTACACTATTGAATTCCGTACTCTGGCAGCAGAGGTTGCTTGGAACAATGAGGCCCTTCTGGCTGCTTTTTCTCATGGTCTCTTGGATGCCATAAAGGATGAGATAGCAGCCAGAGATATACCCAATGAGCTGGAGAGGTTGATCACGTTTGCCATTCTTATTGACTCCAGACTCAGAGAAAGACTCCCTTTTAATGAGCGCTTGCGGAAGCCTCCTGTACATTTGTCTCCGAACTTTGCAATCCCATTCTTGCCCCCCTCACCTCCCATGCCTCCTGGTACCGAGTCGGTCTGTGAAAATGAACACATGCACTTGGGTTTCACGCATCTCTCTGTGGATGAGAGAACCCTTAGGAGGAGGGAGAGATTGTGCCTTAATTGTGGCCAGGCAGGTCGCTTTTTTTTAAGTCTTGTCCTACCCATCCAGGGAACGCCCGAACCTTGAGATCCTGTCACGGACGGACCTTAGGTGTCGTTATTTTGTCCCCAGTTATCCAGAAGGATAAGCCCCTGGTTTTGGTCATCCTTTCTTGGGCTGAGTCGTCCATCGAGATACAGGCTCTACTCAACTCTGGGGCTGCAGGCCTGTTCATTGATGCTGCCTTTTTATCGAAGCACTCGATTCCACTGCAGCTGCGTGACACTCCACTTGCCATTGAGGCTCTTGACGGAAGACCTCTACAGCCTGCCCATGTGACTCATGAGACTGTTCTGTTGTCCATGGCCATTGGGGCCCTTCACCATGAGATAATCCAATTCCAAGTTATTTCCTCACCTAAGTTTCTGCTGGTTATTGGTTATCCTTGGTTACAAAGGCACAACCTCTCTTTTTTGATTGGCTCCATGCTGAGGTTCTCTCCTGGTCTCTCCATGCAGTAAGACATGCTTCCAGAAGGTAGCCAAGGTCCTGTGCACCTCTTTACTCCTCCCTACCAGAGGAGTACTGCGATTTTAGTGATGTCTTTGACAAAGGTCAAGCCGGTAGTTTGCCTCCACACCGGTCGTATGATTGCGCAATTGACCTTCAACCTGGTGCCATACCCCCTCGTGGCCGGGTTTACCCTTTGTCGGTCTTGGAGAATAAGGCCATGGAGGAGTATGTTGCAGACACACTTTCTCAAGGTTTCATCCGCAAATCCTCGTCTCCTGCTGGTGCTGGTTTCTTCTTTGTGAAGAAGAAGAGTGGTGAACTGAGACCCTGTATTGATTATAGGGGTCTCAATCATTTCACAATTTAAAAATTATTATTAATAAACCTTATTGGTTTTTGACCTGCACCATTGGAGTCCCTCTCCTTCCTTCTGCTTTTACATAATTACTCCCTGGAGCCCTCACGGAACAACTTTGAAGACAGCTATCTAACAGGGGAGTACTTGGAGCCCTCACGGTCCAGGAGCTGAGGATACCACCTTGAACTGGTTCCTTCCATTTGTGTCCAGTACCTGAATGACATCTGATGAATACAATAACATCTGATATACACAACATAAGATCTCAAGCCTGTCTGATAACTCTGTCGTATGACATTTGGGGTCCATCACAGCTGGTAAGAGTACCCATTTATATCTTGAGTTTCGCTGTTGTTGACTACAGACAAGCCTTACACTGATTGATTGTTCCACGATTGGGATTACCTCCACATGAGGGACATACCATCTGATAATTTTTTGTGGACATTTTCTCTGACACCCTCACTGGGTTACATTCAGCGTAGCCAATTTATATTGCTTTTTGGTTTTATTAGATGTATTATCTAGTTTTTATTTCTGTGATTTATTTTCACCTTCTAGTAGCGCTACACTATTATTATATTATTCCCAATTTAAAAATGCCTATCCGATTCCGATTGATTATGGAATTATTTGACCACCTCAAGGGAGCAACGGTTTTCACAAAGCTTGATTTGAGAGGGGCATAAAATCTTGTGAAGATTAAAGAGGGCGACGAGTGGAAAACTGCATTTAATACCAGAACAGGCCATTATGAGTACCTTTTAATGCCTTTTGGCCTTTGTAACGCCCCAGCAGTTTTCCAGGAATTTATTAACGATGTCCTCCAAGATTTGTTGCAGTTATGTATTGTGGTTTCTCTTGACGATATCCTCATATTTTCCAAGTCCCTGGAGAGCCACCACACAGATGTCTGTTGTGTGCTTCAGAAACTAAGAGAGAACAATCTCTATTGTAAATTGGAGAAGTGCAAGTTCCATAATGAACAGGTTCAATTCCTGGGTTATGTAATTTCCACTGCTGGTTTTTCAATGGACCCAGAGAAACTTTCAGCAGTCCTACAGTGGCCCTGACCTATTGGTTTACGTCCTCTGCAGCGGTTTCTTGGCTTTGCCAACTATTATCGAAAGTTTATTTGTAACTTCTCGTCTCTGGTCAAGCTCCTGACTGATATGACCAGAAAGGACATTGGTCTCCGGAGTCCATTAAGGCCTTTGAGAGTCTCAAGGCTGCCTTTGTTTCTGCTCCTGTGTTGGTACATACTGATCCTACGTTACCTTTTATCCTTGAGGTTGATGCTTCTGAGACTGGAGTTGGCGCCCTTCTGTCTCAACGTCCTACCTCTGAGAGCACTATGCATCCTTGTAGCTACTTTTCCAAGAAATTGTCACTTGCGGAGTGCAATTATGAGATTGGTGACAGAGAGCTGTTAGCGATCATTTTAGCCCTGAAAGAATGGTACTCAAAGGTACCACTGTGCCAGTTCTCATTCTTACTGACCATAAGAATCTCACATTCTTGTCTGAGGCTAAACGCCTCTCTCCCAGAAGGGCGCGATGGGCTCTTTTCTTGTCTAGTTTCAATTACATTGTCTCATTCTTACCCGTTACTAAAAATGTAAGTCCTGAGGCTTTGTCACAACAATTTTCCTCCACTTCCAAGATGGAGTCAGTTCCGGTTCCCGTGATTCCTCCTGACCCTATTCTGGCTACGGTTTACACCAGTCTTACTTCTCCTTTGGGAGACAAAATCCATGCTCCTCCTGAGAGACCTTGTGACCGCTGCTTTGTCCCAGAGAGCCTCCATACTGCCATGCTTCAGACTTACCATTCTCCCAAGACTCCCCGACACCTTCCAGTGGGCCTCCTACAACCCATACCTAATGAAGAGAGAGGCCCTGGACCCACCTGTCTATGGATTTCATTGTGGAGTTACCCAACTCCCAGAGCAACACGGTTACCCTTATGATGGTTGACCGGTTCTCGAAAATGTCTCATTGTATTCCACTTAAGAAGTTGCCTACTTCTAAGGACCTGGCTTCTATTTTGCTCAGGAGATCTTTCACTTAGATGGGCTACCCAAGGTGATTGTCTCAGACAGGGATAGTCATTTTGTGTCCCAGTTCTGGCGAGCCTTTTGTGCACAGTTGGGAATTCAGCTTGCTTTCTCTCTGCGTCTAATGGGGCCGCAGAACGAGCCAATCAGTCCTTGGAGCAATTCCTACGTTGCTATATTTCTGACCATCATAACAACTGGTCAGACCACTTACTGTGGGCGGAGTTTTCTCACAATGGTGCCTTGAATTCTGCTTCCAGATTGTCACTGTTTATTGCGAACTATGGTTTCCAACCTTCCATGTTGCTTGACTTATTTGTTTAGCAGAATATTCCTGCGTTAGAGGAACATCTCCATGGTCTTCATTCCACTTGGGCACAAGTCCAGGAGGCTTTGCAACATGCTAATGATAGGTACAGACTCCTTTCTGACCGCGGAGACACCTGCCTGCACCGTCCTACCAGGTTGGGGACAGGGTCTGGCTGTCATCTTGCAACTTCCAACTTTATGTACGCTCTTGGGTCTCATCCTCGGACGTACATGCCCCTGTCCTCCTCCGTGATTTCTATAGACATTTTCCCCTCAAGCCTGGTGGTCCTCCGAGGGGGAGGGGTCATTGAGAAGGGGGTACTGTCAGGGCTAGGCTCAGTCCTTCCTTCTCAAAGCTTGCTGCTTAGCTGTCGGCTAATTGCCAGCTCCTATCTCTCCACAGTGACTCACCTGTTGATGATATCCTGCTCGGCAGTCCTGCCTACTTAAGCTGTCCAATCCAGATGATCTCTGCCTTTGCCTTGGTCACATCTCTGACGCTCTCCTGTGTTCCTGTTAAATACTTGCTTGGCTGACATTCCTTCTGGTTCCAGATCCTGCTTGCTGTTCTACTACGCTCATCTCTGGCTCCCTGATGTTTTGACTATCCATTCCGGTTCCTGTACTCTAGCTATGTTTTGACTACGTTTACTCTGTTTACCTTTTTTTATTATTAAACAATTGTGATTTAACTGTACTTCTGTCTCAGTCTGATTCATGGTTTCTGACAATAGCTTGGTGTCATATGCACATACTGAATTGGTACTTTGAATCCCAAATTCTATATCATTTATAAATATGTTAAAACGTAAGGATCCCAACACTGAACCTTGGGTGGGATGCACCACTAAAAACTTTCCACCATTCAGAGTATGAATCATTAATCACAACTCTCTGAATATGGTCTTTTAGCCCATTTTTCCATCCATTTACAAACTGGATTTTCTAAGCGAATAGACTTTAACTTACACATTAGCCATGTGTAAGAAAATGAGTCCTTTGCCTCATTTTTTGCTTACTCTCTCATAAAAAAGAAATCAGATTTGTTTGATATTTTTTTTTTTTTTTGTGAATCCATGCTGACTATTGCTTAAAATATTGTTTTCTAGCAAAAACTGTTATATGTGATATTTTATCAAACTAAGTATCTTCTTGACTAGAGAAGTTAAGCTAACTGGTCTGTACTTATTTGGTAAATACTAATCAAATACCACCAAAAGAAAGCTTTATTTGTCGAAAAAAAGGACATAAATTGTGTTTGTGTACAACATTGCATGACCGCGCAATTGTCAGTTAAAGCGATGCAGTGCCGTATCGCAAAAAATGGCCTGGTCTTTAAGGGGGTAAATCCTTCCAAGGCTGAAGTGGTTAAAGAGGGCAGGCGGCACTGATATAAGGGGTGGCGTCTCTCTGATCTCTGGAAGTCTCTAAGGAAGGGGGTACTGATATAAGGGGACTGTGAGCTAATGGAGGTCTCTAAGAGGGGGTACTGACTGCTGATCTAATGGTTGGTAATCAATCATTAGATCAGCAGCACCCCCCTTAGAAACCCCCATTAGTTAAGTAACCAAAAAATATGACATTTAAGGCATGGAAACAATGGAGAAGCAACAGAACAAATAATTGTCATAATATTTATTGAAAAAAGTTTATAATATATCACAATGTTCAAAAAAAGTTAAAAACATGAAAAAATGATTTGTAGAGTGAGCCCTTGTGCATGTACACGTTTTGCCGTGAGGTTTCTTCAGGACACAATCAAGGTTCAGAGACGTAATATACACAAGAAAAGTACAAACCTCACTATCTGAAATGAGATATATTCCAATTAAAATCAAAAACAAAAGCATTACAAAAACAGATTTGAATCATATTAAATTAAAAAGCATATGCTAAGCAATCCACGAGAGACCAGAAGAGACAGAGATACCAACAAAAAAGATACCTTCAAATGGACTAGGCCTCCTGTGCAGTTTTGCAGTAGCCGGAAGGTTTCCAAAAATACAGGATACTTAAAGCGGGGGTCCACCTATCTATCGTTTTTTTTTTTTTGAGTTCATTCACAAACTTTTCTTCTCAGCATTACATACTCACATATTGTGTGTAATGTGTCCGCCTGTGTCAGATTTCGTCAGAAAGAATTACTTATATTATTCACTGCAGGCGGTTTCCATCTTCATTGTGGGCATTTGAAGCCCACAAGCATTTATTTCCTGGATGTGGTGAATGCTGTGCTCCCAGCATTCACTGCTCATTCCCGCACATGCTCAGTGGCATCCTGGGAAGCCTGAGACTAGCTCCCAGGAGTCTGGGAGAGGCTATAAACACGCCTACTCCCACGGGAGGAGAACCAGGAAGTGCAAAGAAGAATAGAAAAATAAAAGGTAATTACGGCGATTTAAATTTTTTTAAACGGCATGTCAGCATCTAGGCAAGGAAGAGAATACATACAGATATTGTTCAAAATTTGAGTGGAACCCCACTTTAAGGCAAACTGTAAAAGGGTAGATAACGTACAATTGATTCTAATGAATAATATACCAAGCAATAAATGATTTAAATAGCATAGGGGGCAAGAAAATACCTACTATTCTGTAACCTTTAAACAAAGCTACAGCAGGGGCGAATGTGCGTCTTGTATCCAAGGGTGAAAATGACCACCAGAATAATAACAATGGAAAGTCCAGAATCCAGAGAGGAAAAGAAAACCCTAAATAGAGTTAAGCAGAGCTAGTGGCATATAATACAGCCCTGACTAGCATGTACTGCCTATAAAAAAAAGGGATATAAGAGAGAACATTAGACACACTGGCCAGTCGATGGCCAAAACCATAGCTGCGTAGATATAAAAGTACTTACATGGAAGTTGGACAGACTGTGTGTGCCCCTGGGAGACAGCCGGGTGCTGTACACAGCGTCCCTGTATAAACACGGGCTATTGATCCCCGGCCGTGTCTTAGCAGGCCGACGGGGTAGCGTCATACGACGCAATCACTTTGGACGATATCGGTAAGGTGAATTATGGGGATTGTAGGCAGCCACAAGCGAGCGGAGCACATGCATGCGCACAATGAAGAAACCAAAAGAACTGGATTGTTGAAGTTGTAGGCAGCATGACTAGTGGAACTCTGCTCAAATCCTGCTGAAATACAAGCAATGAGGGCAGAGAAGCTTGCTCGGATACAGATGTACTATATAAACAATATAAACGGGGAATGCTGTTGCTGGTAGTACCTATACACAGTCAATATAGAGAGGCAGAGGGAAAATATCCTCTATGAGAGCACCAGAAGCTGTCACCAGTGGATCCCGTGGATAGAGAGCATAGGCTAAATAGAACAATAGTGCACATGAACATGAGTTTTCCCTTTACTTGCGGATGTGGCATCAGGAGTGTTCCCCCTTCTCAAACCCCCATTAGTTCACAGTCTCCTTATATCAGCGCTCCCCTTCCTTATCAGTAATGCTGGTCAGTGCTGCCTATCAGTGCCACCTATCAGTGCCCATCATTGCCACAAATCAGTGCCGCCTATCGGTGCCCATTATTGCTGCCTATCAGTGCCCATCACTGCCACATATCAGTGCTCCCTATCAGTGCCCATCATTGCCGCCTATTAGTGCCCATCATTGCCACATATCATTACTGCCTATTAGTGCCCATCATTACCGCCTATTAGTGCCCATCATTTCCACCTATCAGTGCCCATCATGGCCACCCTTCCAGTGCTCATCATGGCCACCCTTCCAGTGCCCATCATGGCCAAATACCAGTGGCCATCATGGCCACATGTAAGTCGCCATCATTGCCACATATCAGTGCCACCTATCAGTGCCCATCATTGCCGCATATCAGTGCAGTCTATCAGTCAGTGGTGGCTGGTGGTAAATTTTTTGAGGAGTAGCAGACAGTGCACCTTCTATGGCGGGCAGCACTTCACCCAGGCGGCGGGCATCATGGGCAGCTTCCCCTTTCCCTGCTCTTCTACGCGGTCATCACAGCAGCTTCCGTTTCCTTCATCCTCCTTTCGGCTAATTCGAAAAAAGGGTCTCAGACCTGCTTCCTGATTAGTCGGGAGGAGAATCAGTGTGAAAATAGCTAATATTCATCTGCTATAATCATACAACTGGGTGGGCTCCGTTCACAGTGCTCGGTGCCCTGAGCCCACCCTATTTTAAAGCCTATTATAGCCTCTGGCTGTAATCATGTGCTTCCAAAAACACCCCCATTGGAATCCATGCATCCGGCATCCTGCATGGGGGCCAGACGCATGGTTTGGGGGGAGGGCCACCACTGCTATCAGTGCCCATCATTGCCGCCTATCAGTGCTTATCATTGCCACATATCAGTACCCATCATTGCCACATATCAGTGCTGCATATCAGTGCCGATCATTACCGCCTATCAGTGCCCATCACTGCCACATAGCAGTGCCGTCTATCAGTGCCCATTATTGCCGCCTATCAGTGCCCATCATTGCCACATATCAGTGCCCCTCATTGCTGCCTATCAGTGCCCATCATTGCCACATATCAGTGCCACCTATCAGTGCCCATCATTGCTTTCTATCAGTGCCCATCATTGCCACATATCAGTGCCCATCATTGCCGCATATCAGTGCCCATCATTGCCGAATATCAGTGCCGCCTATCAGTGCCCATCATTGCCGCATATCAGTGCAGTCTATCAGTGCTCATCATTTCCTCATATCAGTGAACCAAAATTCTTTGGTAAGAATAAAATACAAAATAAGCATTGAAAAGTTTTTTCTCTATCTTATCTTCTTAAAGTGATTGTAAAGTCTTGTTTTGTTTTTTTGTTTTTTTAAATAACAAACATGTTATACTTACCTGCTCTGTGTAGTGGATTTGCACAGAGCAGCCTGGATTTTACTCTTCTCGCTCTTCTCGGGTCCCTCTATGCTGCTACTGGCCCCTCTATCCTGTTGAGTGCCACCACAGCAAGCCGCTTGCTATGGGGGCACCAAGCTGAGCTGCAGATCCATGTGTCCATTGAGACATGGAGCTTCCGATCAGCCCCTCCCCATCTCTCACTTGATTGGCTAACTGAATTTGATTGACAACCAAGGGAGCCAATGGCGCAGCTGCTGTGTCTCAGCTAATCAGGAGGGAGTGTCTCGGATGGCTGAGGGACTCGTGGACATCTCTGGACAGAGATAGAGCTCAGGTAAGTATTAGGGGGTGCTGGAGAGGCTGTTACACACAGAAGGCTTTTTATCTTAATGTATAGAATGCATTAAGCTAAAAAAACTTCTGCCTTTACAACTCCTTTACCATTTGGTAGTCATATCCCCAAAAATTCTAACAAGTATCTTTTTTTTTCTCATGGACGAAATGTGAGAAATAATGTATATATCATACAATTATTCCAATAAACATATACCACATACACTGCATATATAATTTGAGGAAAATATGCTTATAAAATAGTTTACCATTTGCCAATAAAAAAAATATGTCCCCGGATTTCATTTGAAAAATCTGGTCATCTTAGGCTAGGACCAAAAAGCACAGGAACTGAGCCTGCAACAGTTAACCCTTAACCTAGCCTGGGCTAGCCACTATCTCAATAGTAAAAATTAGGGATGTGCCGAACACCCTCCTGTTCGGTTCGCAGCAGAACATGCAAACAGGCAAAAAATTTGTCAGAGCACACTAACACCATTAAAGTCTATGGAACACGAACATGAATAATCAAAAGTGCTAATTTTAAAGGCTTTTATATAAGTTATTGTTATAAAAAGTGCTTGGGGACCTGGCCAAAAAAACGGACATTTTTTTGGGAGCAGTGATTGTTTTAATGCTTAAAGTGAAACAATAAAAATGATATATTCCTTTAAATATCGTGCCTGGGGGTGTCTATAGTATGCCTGTAAAGTGGCGCATTTTTCCCGTGTTTAGAACAGTACTACAGCAAAATGACATTTCTAAAGGAAAAATTGTCATTTAAAACTGATCGTGGCTGTAATGAATTGTCAGGTCTCGGCCATATGGATAAAACTCATTGAAAAAAAGAGCATAGGATCCCCCCCCCAGTCCATTACCAGGCGCTTTGGGTCTGGTATGAATAGTAAGGGGAACCCTGAACCAAAATTTTAAAAAAAACTGCGTGGGGGTCCCCCTAAAATCCATACCAGGCCCTTATCCTAGCATGCAACCTGGCAGGCTGCAGGAAAAGAGGGGGGACGAGAGAGTGCCCCCCCTGCCCTCCTGAACCGTACCAGGCCACATGCCCTCAACATGGGGAGGGTGCTTTAGGATAGCCCCCCAAAGCACCTTGTCCCCATGTTGATAGGGACAAGGGCCTCTTCCCCACAAACCTTGGCCGGTGGTTGTGGGGGTCTGTGGGCGGGGGGCTTATCGGAATCTGGAAGCCCCCTTTAACAATGGGACCCCCAGATCCCAGCCTCCCCCCCTGTGTGAATTGGTAACAGGTACAAATGTACCCCTACCATTTCACAAAAAAAGTGTCAAAATGGTAAAAAAAAAAAAAGACAAGAGACAGCTTGGGACAAGTCCTTTATTAAAAAATAAAAAAATAAAAATGTCCCACGGTGTTCACGCCACCCGACGGACCGAAAAAAAAAGAAAAAAAGCCGCGACCGATCCGCCTCCATGGGAGGCTCCCACCAAGTGACGTGTCTTCGCTGTGTCAGCTCTTATATAACTGAGGGTGGGGCCACCTGGTGATGTAACTGGGTGACTCCGCCCTCCTCTGACACCACAGGTGCTTCCCCATTGTCATGAACAGGTGTGACCAGAACCGTGTGATCTGCGACAGAGGACACCAAAACGTATATAAGTGAAAATATATTAATTTATTAAGGAAAGTGAGTAATATAATACAACCAACTCCAATATGACACAGTGCAATAACCAACCACAGACAGAGACCCACAAATAACAATAGACAGATAAGTGCAATAAATGGGAAATACCAGGATCATAAACAATAGCCAGGCCAGGGTCATACACAGCAGATCAGCAGGGGATGTTCCAGAGACATAAACGTAAGCCAGGCCAAGGTCATACACAGGGAAGTCAGTAGATGGGGTATGGAACACAGGACAGGGAGAGGATGGATGGGTCAGACTGCAGGCAGGGATGCAAGGTAACAGGTGGGACAGGATAGGGTCCGAGACAGGGAGACAGTATCAGGTTCAGGGCACAGGATCAGATCACTAGCAGGTCAGGAGGCAATGAAGAAATCAAGGCAAACATGTGAATGTTTGCCGGGTATTTGTAGGCTTGTGATTGGCCTCAAGTGACACCTGATTGCAGGAGGTACTGTCTGCTCCACACTGCCAGCATCCATCCGCTGGTGGACGCCAGTACTGTGGCCCAAAGATGATATACTATTAACAGGGAAAAGCTCTCCTGACAGTTCCAAACTGCCAGGAGACACCTGCTGGTGGACCTCAGTACTGCATGCCAAATAACAGGTATTACCAGCGGATGGAACATTTCCTGACACCCATGGCTTCCCCGTGGCATCAGAGGGGGCGGGTCACCCGTTTACGTCACTGGGTGGCCACGCCCCCTTTGATTCCATGGGGAAGCCCCCGTGGCGTCAAAGGGGCGGGTCATCTGGTCACATCAGATGGCCCCGCCCTCAGTTTTATAAGAGCTGTCACAGTGGAGACGCGTCACTTGATGGGAGTGTCATGGTCTGGAGTCAGGCTCAGAGGCCAGTAGCTATAGCAGCAGAGCAGGTATTCACACAGGTCACCCTGGCTGATGACACGGGTTCACCTGAGGTGCAGGGTCTAAGCACTAACCGGTATTCACCAGAGCTCCTAATGGTGGAGATGGGCTTTGCTGCGTGTTAGTGCCAGGACGCGGTCCTCAGGATAGCCCACCAGGAGGTGAGCAAGCCGAGGTCCGGTACCAGATATAGCAGGTAGGGATCAAGCAGAAGCGTAGTCGAGAAACAAGCCAAAAGTCAGTAACAAATAGTTGCAAGTTGGGATTCAGCAGAAGGGTAGTCGGGGAACGAGCCAAATGTCAGTAACGAATGGTAGCGAAGATACGGTCGGCAGTATGAGAGACAAGAGCAAGATATTGGCTGGTGAAGGCACAATATTCTGGCAACCAGGAAGTGCAGAGACATGGTTTAAATCAGCAAGCAGAGTCACGGCCAGACACACCAGAGGTCCCAGGTTCAAGTCCAGGTCCTAACAGTACTCCCCTCCTCCCTGGATGTCTTAGGGCCAGGTTTCTGAGGAAATCTCTGGTGGAATTCCCTTGTTAATCTAGGGGCATGAACATTCTTTTCAGGCTCCCAAGAATTTTCTTCTGGCCCATATGCTTCCCACTGAACCAAATATTGCAATTTGTTACTAGAGATCCTGGAGTCAAGAATTTTTCCCACCACAAATTCTTCTTCATCCTGTACCTCAACAGGTGGAGGAGGAGGATGAATTCTTCCAGAAAAAGTATTTTCATGAAACGGTTTGAGTAGCGATATATGGAAAACAGGGTGAATCTTCATATTGTCGGGAAGTTTTAGGCAAAAGTGACCGGGTTGATTTGAGCAGAAATCTCAAAAGGCCCCATAAACTTTTGACCCAACTTAGCACATGGACGTTGAACTTTTACATTTTTGGTAGATAACCAAACTTTCTCACCAACGTGAAAGGTGGGAATAGACCTACGATGTCTGTCAGCGGCCTTCTTGTATTATTCCTGCGCCTCCTTCAATGTATCAGTCAATTTCTCCTGGATCTCATGTAATGAAGTTAGTCTGTTGGTAACAGCAGGAAGTGAAGTTGAGATAGGGAGATCAGGAATAAAAACTGGATGATACCTGGTGTTTAAGAAAAATGGGCTTTGGGAAGTGGAGCAATGTTTACAGTTATTATAAGCAAACTCTGCTGTAGGAAGGTATTCCACCCAGTCATCCTGAAGATAACTCATGAAACATCGAAGGTATTGCCCCAGAGTTTGATTGGTCCTCTCGGTCTGACCATTAGACTGTGGATGAAAAGCCGAGGACAGATTAATTTTTACACCCAAAGCTGAGCAAAAACTTCTCCAAAATTTTTAGGTAAACTGTACCCCTCTGTCAGACACCAACTTATCGGGCATTCCATGAACCTCATCAGTATGTTCCATTACCTAACCATTACCTCAGCAGTATGTTCGGCAGGGGGGTACCCCCTTAACTGGAATAAATTGAGCCATCTTAGTGAGACCGTTAACAACTACCAGAATGGTGGTCATCCCTTTTTAAATAGGAAGGTCGACCACAAAGTCCAAAGAAATTGACCCCCATGGTCTTGATGGAACAGGCAGTGGTAGAAGTAACCCCAGAGGAGTAGATTGGGGTGTCTTATTGCGAGCACAGGTTAGACATCAAGCCACATAACTCTTTACATCTTTCTTGTACCCAGGCCACCAAAAGGAACGTGATAAGAGTTCTTCTGTCTTAGAAACCCCAAAATGACCAGCAAGTTTAGAGTCCAAACTGATTCAGGTACATAGAGGCAATGCGCTTGAGTCCAAAAACCATTATTGTACATGAGGTTAATGTCCTTAGGAGGATTATTAAGAAGTGTGTCATTCTCATACCCCTCCTTGAGAAGATTAAGAAATGTCTTCAAACTCGTGGCCCCTAGAAAGTTCTTTTGAGGCAAGATTGTGTATTCAGAGTTGCTTTCCTGGAGATGCCCAGACAACATCCATGATAGGGCATCAGACTTACCATTCCTTGACCCAGGGCGGTATGAGATAACAAAATTAAACCTGGAGAAAAAAAGGGTCCAACGTGCTTGTCTAGATGACAACCTTTTAGCAGATCTAATAAATTCTAAATTTTCATGATCGGTGAGAACGATTATTAGCCCCTTCCAGCAGATGCCTCCACTCAGAAAATGCTTCCTTAATTGCCAGCAGCTCCTTGTTTCCAATGTCATAATTCTTCTCGGCTGAAGACATCAGTCAAGAGAAATTAGCACAAGGATGAAGCTGCATTTTTTCTCCAATTCGCTGAGAAAGGATAGCTCCCACAGCAGAATTAGAATCAACTTTTACGATGAAAGGTAGTTCTGGATCTGGATGTATCAGTATTGGTGCAGAAGTGAAGAGTTTTCAGTTTACTAAAGGCAGCCTTTGCCTCAGGTGACCACAAAAGGGCATCCCTTTCTTTGTCAGCTGTGTAATTGGAGCAATTACCTTAGAGAAATTCCTTATAAATCTTCTGTAAAAACTGGCAAATCCAACAAATCGCTGTATCTCCTTAATATTCCTAGGGACAGGCCAATCCATCACTGCTTTGATCTTATCAGGATCCATGCTTACCCCTTCAGAAGAGATTATGTATCCCAAGAACTGGATCTGAGTTTGTTCAAACTTGCATTTCTCTAGTTTGATGCAAAGTTGATTTTGCCTTAATCTCTCGAAAACAATACAGACATGCTTGCGGTGTTCTTCCAAAGTATCAGATAAAATGAGAATGTCATCCAAATATGCTATCACAAACTGATCAAGCAAATCTCGAAAAGCATCATTAATAAAATGTTGAAAAGTTGCAGGAGCATTGCAAAGCCCAAAGGGCATGACCAAAGACTCAAAATCTGGTTTTGGCCAAGGGGCATGACCGGATGCGGGAGTGAGAGGAGGAATGAGTGAACTTCCCCCAGCCCGATGCCTCCGTGTCCATAGGAAATCACTCCAGCGCCTCCGACCTGGCTGCGAGCGCTCTCTCCCCCTACAGAACCCGGCGCCTATCCAGCTGCTCGGCCCCCCTGCCCCCTGCCTCCCCCGGAGCGCGACGCCGGAATACTAGCCCAGCCGCTCGGGAGAAGCTGTGCACCTAAACCTTTGGAGTGGAGAGGAGGAGCCCTGGCTCCCCGCTTGGGGCGGTTGCCTGGGCGACGGCTTCGGCTTCGGCACTAGAGGAAGGAGACGGCGGGGACGGCGTGTGTTCTCAGAGAAAGGAGCCACTAATAGGAGCGTCCCTGTGCTGCCCAGGTACCCGGCAGCATCAAGGTACCAGCTTTTGTGGCCATACTAGCGGGTGTACTAGAAGCGGACTGTCTCTCCCCTCTCCCCAGGGATTAACCTAATGTCGCGGACGAAGGGGGAGCGGAGGCACAGGGGAGCCCAGGCAGCCTGATATATTACCATTCTATGACCTGTCTTGAGCTCAGGCTGGCTTAAGCAACCTGTTACACTATTACACAGCGACTTGTGCACACTCGGGAAAAGTTATTTTTTTGATGGCTGGTGGAGGGCTATATTAATAAGGGATACTACTGAGACTGAGACAGTACTGAGTGAAGAGAAGAGGAGTAGGGGAAGAGATAGGAGAGGGGGGGGGAATACTAACCCCACGAGCGGCCAAATCCTTTTATACATTCCCCCGGCTCATACAACAAGCCATGACTAGGAAAAAGGGAGAGGAACTACAACAACAGGACAACACTGGCTCCCAAATGACCCGTACTTCAAAAGAAAAGGCGAATCAGGCAGCAGTCGCAGCAGCGGCCAAACTGGAAAAATTTGCTCACCCCTCCACTTCATCACCATCTAAAAACACTCAGCAGCAGCAGGACAGGTCGCAAGTAGGGGGCTCAGGGGACAGAAAGAGCTTAGGAAAAGGACCAACTGCAATGCATACTACGAAAATGGCGACTAGTAAAGGCACTACGGGTGACCCCGCGGGATTAGCAACCAGTAATGCCGCTGCGCAAAACACACCAGCAGACGGTGAACCCACGCTGAAAGACGTTCTATGTGCTGTCAATTCCTGTAAAGCCTCCTTAAGCGACCTGAGTGACCAGCTGACGGGACTAAAGGAAGAGATAATTAGGGTAAGCCAAGAACTGCAAAGGGCTATAACTAGAACATCTGAACTGGAGGAGAGAGTAAGCCAGGTTGAGGACGACTTAACCCCACTGAAGCAAGATCTCAAGTCACTAAAAACGCAGATGGGACTATATAAAGCGAAAATGGAAGAAATCGAAAATAGGTCCCGTAGGAATAACGTGAGAGTGGTAGGCCTACCGGAGCGGTGTGAGGGTCCCCACCCCGAGGAGTTCTTGGAGAAGTGGCTTAGGGGTATATTTGGGACGAAAACTTTCTCTCATCTTTTTGCCATTGAGAGAGCCTACAGAGTGCCAACTAGGGCCCCGCCATCAGGGGGGTACCCTAGGCCAATAATAATGAAGCTTTTTAACTATAGAGATAAGGTAACATTGATGCGCAGGGCCAGAGAACTGGGGGATATTCTGTACAACGGAGTTAAGATCTCATTTTTTCCTGATTATTCCCCAGACATCCAGAAACGAAGGGCTGAATTTAGGGATATTAAGCGTAACTTACAAACTTACAATATAGAATACGTCCTGCTATATCCTGCACGGCTAGGCATCACTGCCTTAGGATCTACCCATTTCTTCGACACAACAGTAGGGGCAACAAAATGGCTGGAAGACAACAAAGCGGGCCTACAGAGTTAAGGGTCAAATAAGGTTATCTAAACCTGGACAGGAAAGGAGGAAAATGCAACTTTTTCTTTTTTGATTTTTTTTCATTTTTTGTTTCTTTTTTCTTCTTTTTTTCCTCATAGTAATTAGCAGACGAAACGGGGGTGGGGGGCTGGGGGGGCACGAGAGTGGAAGCACGGATGAAGGATGTGATTCCACTAGCTGTGTATGTTGTTTTGTGGGCTTGGAAGTGGGTAGTGGGTGGGGGGGCGGGGGGGATGAGTGTGGTAGCGAGTCACAATGTATTTTTTCAGCATATGTGTGGGGAGTCACTTCTTGTATGGTTGGGAGGGGGGAAAAGGGTCACAAGCGCAGCCCCCAGGGCTAGCCTAATTAGGCAGGGGGGGGTTACGAACAAGGGTGGGAAGAAAGGGGGGGGATAAAGCTGAAGGTGGGTGGGAAGGGGGGTTTATAGTGAGTCATAGGGATAGGCAATGGTGCAAACGCAAGGCACATACAGTTATGAAGGGTTGGTTCACAAAAACAAATGCAATGTATATTAGCACAAGTGGTTTGTATTTGCAGTTAGGAATTGCAGGGGGGGGTCCCTGGATGTGGGGGCCCCTTGCCCCCCCCTCACCTTATTTTTTCTCACTTTTTTTCGTACTTTTTCTTGGCTAACACAACCACAGAGTTCACGATGAACTTGGTACCCACAAATGCACAAATGAACTTTTTCTCTTTTTTTTTCTCTTGCTTTTTCCCGTTTCTCTTTCTTAGATGCCTTTTAAAACGTTAAGGATAGGCTCCTGGAACATCAGGGGCATGGGTGATCCTGCCAAAAGGGCAGCAGTATTTTTGGCAATGGAAGCTCACGGCGTTGAACTGGCTTGTCTGCAGGAAACCCACCTTACTAATGATACTAAATTACAGGTTCGGAACTACAAATTCCAAGAACAGTATCACTCAGTTCACACCTCATACTCAAGAGGGGTGAGCATATTGGTGGGGAGAGGCATCTCGTTTTCCTGCAGGGAAGCCAGAATAGACGCGTTGGGTCGCTATGTCTTCCTGAGCTGCGTTGTGGAAAATCTGCCCCTGGTGTTAGCAAATATTTACATCCCCCCTCCGTTTAAAACAGAGACCATTTTGGACCTGCTGGAGTTTGTGGAAAGCAAAGTAGACGTACCGATTATACTAGTGGGGGATTTTAATACAGTCCTGGACAATAAATTGGATCGGTTCCCGCCCATGAACCGGGCGGAAAGGCTATCAGAGGGCCGCTTAGGCCAACTTCTGGAGGAGGTTGGGTGGTGCGATCTATGGAGATCCCACAGCCCAAACATCCGACAGTACTCCTGTTACTCAGGGACACACTCTACTCTCTCGCGCATAGACATGGCAGTAGGCAATAGGGATGCTATGCAATTAATAGGGAATATAGAGTACAAGCAGAGGGGTATCTCAGATCACTCTCCCTTGATCTTGACTCTGAACCTAAATGCTAAATCTAGCCGTAAAAGGTGGACAATAAAACCATTATGGTTGGACTTAATAAGCAGCTCAGTAGAAGTAACCTCTAAATTAAAAGAGTTTGTAACGTTTAACTCAGGTTCAGCCCCTGTGGGGGTAGTGTGGGATACTTTAAAAGCGTTCCTTAGGGGACTACTACACCAGCAGGTTGTCATAGCTAAGAAAACGTCAAGGGAATGGGAGGAGAGGGCTAGTAGGGAAGCTATGGAATCAGAAGCACAATACGTGGCGGACCCAACCCCGGAAAAACAGGCGGTATGGCTCAGTAGACAACAAGAGCATAGAGAAGTAATCAATAGAAGAGTAGAAAACAAAAGACTCTTCCAGAAGCAAAATTATTTTGGCGAAGGGGAGAAAGTGGGCCGGATGTTGGCACTTATAACTAAGTCTAACCTATCCCCATCGGCCATTTTCTCAATTAAGACACCACCTGGAGAAATTACTTCCGACCCCGCCAAGGTCCTAGAAACTTTCTCGGCGTTCTACAGGGATCTGTACAGGTCGCGCAGGGGGTCGGACCGGCGCGTCATGAACGGGTTTATAGAAGGGGTAGAGCTTCCGGTGCTCTCGGAAAGGGACAGGAGTGAGATGGATTCTCCCCTGACCCTGGAGGAGTTGCAAAAGGCTGTTGCGGAGCTGTCAGGCCAGAAATCTCCAGGACCGGACGGCTTGCCATTGGAGATCTATAGAAAGTATGGGGAGGTGCTACTTCCGGAGCTCCTAAAAGTACTGGAGCAGTCGATTAAGGACGGAAGGCTACCCCTGTCGATGTTGGAGGCCGATATAGTGGTGATACCAAAGGAGGGGAAAGATTTATCGGAAGTCTCCTCATATAGACCGATATCATTACTGTGTTCGGACGTCAAGATTGTTGCAAGGGTGCTGGCATCTAGACCAAATAAATGCATTACAAAACTCGTGCACCCAGACCAATCGGGGTTTATCCCCGGTCTGTCTACTAGTACTAATATTAGAAGGGCCTACTTGAACCTTCAGGCACCGGCGGAGAATGCGGGGTCTAGAGCCATATTGTCCTTGGACACCACCAAGGCTTTTGATAGCCTGGAGTGGGAATATCTTTGGTGGGTCCTGGAGAGGTTTGGATTTGGCCCCGTATTCATCAGCTGGTTAAAAATCCTATACAACCACCCAAAGGCAAGACTCAAGGTAAACAATGATTACTCGGAAAGCTTCCCCCTCGAAAGAGGAACTAGGCAGGGCTGCCCCTTGTCCCCTTTGTTGTTTGTCTTGGCTATGGAGCCATTGGCGGGAGCGGTGAGATCATCAGCCGAACTGCAGGGCTTTCATAGGAAAGGTGAGGAAGAGAGAATAGCGCTTTTTGCAGACGATGTTTTATTTTTCCTTGGGGACACGATCTCCTCATTGGAGAAAGTAGTCCATTTGGTGGAGGACTTTGGTAAATTCTCAGGTCTGACCATTAACTGGGAGAAATCATCGCTCCTGCCGGTCGATCCATTGGCCAACCCTATTCCAATGAGCCTACCTCAATTAAGAGTCATGGGGAAAATGAAGTACCTTGGCATTGTGTTGTCTAGGGACCCCGACGCGTTCATTGAGGACAATTTGGTTCCTCTTCTATTGAAATTTAAAAGAAAATGCGACATCTGGTGTAGACTCCCTCTCTCTACAGCGGGTCGGGCCAACTTGATTAAAATGGTATGGCTGCCTCAGTTGTTTATACCTGCTCCACAATTCCCCAGTGTGGATTGGGGAGAAGTGGTTCCAAAGAATTAAATCCCTTTTCAGGGAATTAATTTGGAAAAAAGGGCAGGCCAGGATAGGCCTACAAAAACTGCAGTGTCCCGTTACGGAGGGGGGATTGGGGATCCCCCACCTGTTTACCTATTTTTTGGCGGCCCAGCTACAACAACTTGGTGGGTGTGCCACTGATGGAGGGGGAGGTAAGAGCGTCCAAATCATTTTACAGGGAAGCCCTCATAGTTCATTAGTTGAAGCACTGGAGGCAGATTCGCTACAACGAGAGATTCCAACACTTAAAATGATCACTAAGGTCTGGCAGGCAGCCAAGCGAACAATGGGGTACAAGGGAATCTCAGAATATTCACCAATTTGGAACAATAGGTTCCTGCAGGAATTACTACCAGTTGATAGGAACAAGTTGTAGGAAAGGAGCGGGATACGCCGGCTGACACAGCTATACGAGGGGGACACCCTGAAACCCTTCGAGGAACTGAGGCATGAGTACGGGTTGCCAAACCGAGTATTTTACAGTTACTTACAGATTAGACATGCCTTGAGCAAACAGTTCGGAAGGCAACCCCCCATATGGTGCAAGATCCCATTATTACAAACAATAATAAAATCAGAGACCTCTAAGGGGTTAATCACAGTGATATATACCCAATTAATAAAGAAAATAAACACACAGGTAGGCTTTTCCGGGGGCAGGGACAGGTGGGCGGCTGACGTGGGGGAAATTATGGACACGCAGTAGAAAAGGATTCTGGAACTTGGACCAGAGGTGTCGGTCTCTCCCTCGCAAAAAGCCTCTAACCTGATGCTGCTGCACAGATCCTACTATAAACCGAAAAAGCTTTTTATGTTCAGCCGTAGAATTAATGACGAGTGCCCCAGATGTAGAAACACAGGCGATTTAATTCACATGTTCTGGAGGTGCCCAAAATTAGTCAGGTACTGGCCTGAGATTTTAAAGAAAATAAATACCACGCTTAAAACTAACTTAGAGCTAGATCCCAAGACTTGTGTGCTGGGACATGTTACTAATGGATTGAGAGACAGTAGTACGGTGGTAGCGGCAGCAAGATGCTTGTTCCAGGCCAGGAAACTAATTGCACAGTCTTGGCAGTCAAGAACTCCCCCCACCCCGGAAGATTGGATTAGAACTGTCAACTCCACAGTGTGGAGTGAAAGAACATTCTACACTAGGTCAGGCAACCACAATAAGTTTGTGAGAATGTGGAACCCGTGGATCCAAGCAATGCCCTGTCCGCCAGCAGTGTTACTTTAGCGTTGAACACACCTGCCCCCCCCATTAACGGGGCGAGGCTGAGCGAGTAGTAGCTTAGAGGTTAGAGCCGAGAGAGAATAATGTATTGAACTAATATTGGCCATTGTATGCGCTTTGGAAATATGAGGGTTCAACAAGGGGGGGTTAAAGGGGGGTGGGGGGGGTTAAAGGGGGGTGGGGGGTGGGTGCATCAGTGAGAGAAGTATCAATGCATAAACACGCACAATAGCAATACGTGGGTATGCGGCCAACCGGCTTTGAGAGGCAGGATGTAGGTTTTATACTTCGTATTGCAGCACTTCTATAACTACTTATATTCTGAAATGCATATGGTTATACAACACCTTACTTAAAAAAAAAAAAAAAAAAAATCTTCGAATGGCCACAATGATGTGACTGGATTTGAGACATACATGAATATCACTCTGAAGGCAGTCTCTGGATAAAGTTAACTGATGTGGCAGAAAAAAAAAAAAAAAAAAAAAATCTGGTTTTGAAAGCAGTTTTCCATTCATCTCCGGGACGAATGCGGACAAGGTTGTATGCCTCCCGTAAATCTAATTTGGCAAAGAGCTTGGCAGAGCGGAGTCTCTCAAGCATTTCTGGAATCAGTGGGAGTGGATAGCAATTCTTAATTGTGATCCTATTTTAACCTCTGTAGTCAATACATGGACGCAGGGTTGAGTCCTTTTTTACCACGAAGAATAAGGCTGACCCAGCAGGACAGGTTGAGTGTCTGATAAAACACTTCTCTAGATTCTCAATCCACTCCCTGAGCACTTTCAGTTCAGATTCCGATAAAGAATAAAGGCGAGCAAATGGTATTTCTGCCCCTGGAAGCAATTCAATGGGACAATCATAAGAGCGATGAGGAGGCAGCTGATCTACGTTCTTTTTATCACAAACACCCCAAAACTCAAGATAATGTGGAGGTAGCTTGTCGTATGACTGGATAGTTGCCAAAACTGCTTGTAAATCTTGGGGTGGTGGAGGGCTAGATTCTTTGCAATGTTTTTTGCAATGGTCAGATGTAAAACTTAAAGCACGTGTCTCCCAGTTGATGGAGGGATTATGGATAGAGAACCAAGGAATGCCCAGGATAATAGGGAACTTGGGTGATGTGATCAGCTCAAAGCTGATAGTCTCCTGATGGTCAGTCTCAATTAGGAGATTAAGCGGGATTGTCTCGTGGGTAACAGGTCCTGAAGACAAAGGTGAGCCATCCACAGTTTCCATATCAATAGGGGTGAGTTTATTTTTTATTTGAATGTTATTACTTTGGGCAAATTCGATGTCCATGAAGTTTCCCCCAGAACCTGAGTCCAGCATAGCAGAGCAAGGTATTTCATTGCTTTCAACAATAAGTCTTATAGGGATGACAAAATGAGCTGATAAAGAATTAACTTTATTTGCTTCCTGAATCAAAGGAGAGACGGACTGAGAAATTGAGTTTATTTGTTCAGATACTGTAACATCCGTTGCTGCAATTGTTTTTTTAAATTTATTGGGACAATTAACTGCGTAATGTCCAGAGTCTCTACAATAAAGATATAAGTTCTCTGAACGTCGTCTTTCTTTCTCTTGAGTAGTAATAGATCTTTTAATAGCATCCACCTTCATAGGTTCAGGAATGTCAGAATCAGAAAAAACTCTTGGACCCTTAGGAGTAGGAATGAGCCGGTTCGGTTCGCATCAGAACCTGTGAACGGATCGAAAATTTGCATGAACGATAGAACCCCATTGACGTCTATGGGACTCGAAAGTTCGAAATCAAAAGTGCTAATTTTAAAGGCTAATTTTCATGGTATTGTCCTAAAAAGGGTTTGGGGACCCGGGTCCTGCCCCAGGGGACATGTATCAATGCAAAAAAATTTTTTTAAAACGTCCATTTTTTCGAGAGCAGTAATTTTATTGATGCTTAAAGTTAAAAAAAAAGTGAAATATTCTTTTATATGTCGTACCTGGGGGGTGTCTATAGTATGCCTGTAAAGTGGCGCGTGTTTCCCGTGCTTAGAACAGTCTCTGCACAAAATGTAATTTTTAAAGAAAAATAAGTCATTTAAAACTGCTTGCGGCTTTAATGTAATGTCGGGTCCTGGCAATATGGATGAAAATCAGTGAGACAAAAGGCATGGGTACCCCCCAGTCCATTACCAGGCCCTTTGGGTCTTGTATGGATATTAAGGGGAACCCGCACCCAAATTAAAAAAAGGAAAGGTGTGCCTATATACTCTGAACAGCAGTATACAGGCAGTGCAAACAAGACAAGGACTGTAGGTTTGTTGTTAAGTAGAATCTGTTTGTAATTTTGAACGGGTACATTTTTAACGTGTTTAACTGCAGCCAAAAAATCTTTTTTAAGCTTTTTGGAAAACATAGGGAAGAGTTAGCACCCCTGTGACATTTGTTTTGCTGTCTGTGTTCCTCTTCAGAAGATTTCACCTCACCTTTTGTCCCAATGACAAACGTTTTTTGAAAATGTTGGGTTTTTTGTGAAACAAGGTTTGGTGATAAAGCATCAGTGGAAAGGAGAAATGTTTTTCCCATATTAACTCTTACAGGAGAGAATTTCCCTTCCTAGGGGTAGATTTCATTTCACTTCCTGTTGTCTTCTTCCATTTGCAAGTAGGAGTCGTTTGTAAGTTGGATGCTTGAAAGTAGGGGCCTGCCCTATATACTCAGCAGAAATTTGGGCCTTAGGTGTTGTTGTGGCCACAACACTGTAAGCTCTCACAGGCCCTGCTGTGAAATATTAGATCAAGAATTGCAATTACATGCCCCTGTTGAACAGGGGCAGAAAAATTGGGCCTTTGGTGGTGGTGCTGGTGCCACAACACTGTAAGTCCTCACTCGCTCTTGGTGGGCGCAGAAACGGGCCCTGCTGTGAAATATTAGATCAAGAATTGTAATTACATGTCCCTGTTGAACAAGGGCAGAAAAATCGGCCCTTTGGTGGTGGTGGTGGTGCTGGTGCCACAACACTAAGTCCTCACTCGCTCTTGGTGGGCGCAGAAACAGGCCCTGCTGTGAAATATTAGATCAAGAATTGTAATTACATGCCCCTTTTGAACAGGGGCTGAAAAATTGGGCCATAGGCACTGGTGCTGGTGCCACAACACTGCAACCCCTCACAGATACTCTAGTTGGAACGCAGGAACGAGCCCTGCTGCAAAGTATTGCATCAAAAATTGTAATTTCATGCCAATGTTAAACAGGGGCTGAAAAATTGGGCCTTAGCCACTGGTGACGGTGCCCAGAACCAAAAATGTTCTTACAAGCTATCAGCGTGATCATTGAGGAGGAAAACATCAGAGATTTCAAAAAAAATTATTCGGTTACATCAGCATCAGGTGCTTGGTAGCTGGTGGTGATCCAAGACTGATTCATTTTTATGAAGGTCAGTCGATCGACCGAGTCGGTGGACAGACGCACCCTGTGATCGGTTACAAAGCCTCCAGCAGCACTGAATGTGCGTTCCGAAAAAACGCTGGATGCAGGACAGGCCAGTAGCTCAATTGCATACTGTGCAAGCTCTGGCCAGTGATCCATCCTCAAGACCCAGTAACCCAGAGGATTTTCGGTGGGAAAGGTGTCCAAGTCAGATCTTGCCCCTAGGTATTCCTGCACCACGTAAAACAAATGCTGGCGATGGTTGCTGGAACCGATCATACCTTGGGGCTGCGGACTAAAAAATTGTCTGAACGCATTGGTCAGACAGCCACCTTCTCCACCGCTCCTTCTGTGACTGACCGAAGCCTCGGCAACACGTTGTCCAGAAACAGGAGTTTGTAACCTCCCAGTCTCTGGGAACACGTTGCACAGACCTTTCTGCAAGGCCTCCTCGAAGATGTTTCATCCTCTGCTCCCTCTGCGACGGCAAGATAAGGTCCGCAACCTTACCCTTGTAACGTGGAACAAGGAGGGTTGCCAGCCAGTATTGGTCCTTCTCCTTGATACCAAGAATATGAGGATCCTTACGCAGGCTTTGCAGGATCAGGGAGGCCATACAGCGTAGGTTTGCTGAGGCATTCGGTCCGGAGTCCTCTGGGTCACTAAGGATGACATGGTCCGCAGCCACCTCCTCCCAGCCACGTACAAGTCCATGTGTTTCTTGGGACAGATCCCTTAAAGACTGCTGCTGATGCTGAGTGCCAGGCTCCACCTCCATACTGACACAATCCTCCTCCTCCTCCTCCTCTTGCTGTGTGATCAGCGGGCATGCAGGAACACTGTCTGGATAAAGGGGGCCTTGAGAGCTAAGGAAGTCCTCCCCTTCCTGCTTCTGTTCTGCCTCAAGTGCCCTGTCCATTATTCCATGCAGCGTGTGCTCCAACAGGTGAACAAGGGGGACAGTGTCACTGATGCATGCACTGTCACTGCTCACCATCCTCGTAGCCTCCTCAAATGGTGACAGGACAGTGCATGCATCCCTGATCATGGCCCACTGGCGTGGGGAAAAAAAACAAGCTCCCCTGACTCTGTCCTGGTGCCATAGTCGCACTGGTACTCATTGATGGCCCTCTGCTACGCCGGAGGAAGAACCAGAAGATGAAGGAAGATAGAAGAAAGAAGAAGCATTTAAATAAAGGAATTGTCAAAAACTGTCTCTTGTCATTTTTAACATTTTTGACAGTTTTTTAGTGAAATGGTTGGGGTAAGTGCCCCCTTACCATTTCACACAGGGGGGGCGGGATCTGGGGGTCCCCTTGTTAAAGGGGGCTTCCAGATTCCGATAAGACCCCCACCCGCAGACCCCCACAACCACCGGCCAGGGTTGTGGGGATGAGGCCCTTGTCCTCATCAACATGGGGACAAGGTGTTTTGGGGGGCTACCCCAAAGCACCCTCCCAATGTTGAGGGCATGTGGCCTGGTACGGTTCAGGAGGGGGGGGCCACACTCTCATCCCCCCCTCTTTTCCTGCGGCCTGCCAGGTTGCGTGCTCGGATAAGGATAAGGGTCTGGTATGGATTTTTGGGGGGACCCCACGCCGTTTTTTTTTTTTTTGGCACGGGGTTCCCCTTAAATTCCATACCAGACCTGAAGGGTCTGGTATGGAATTTAGGGGGAACCCCACGTCATTTTTTTTTAAAATTTTGGCCGGGGTTCCCCTTAATATCCATACCAGACCCGAAGGGCCTGGTATGAAATTTAGGGGGACTCCCACATCATTTTTTTTTTTTTTAATTTTGGTTCAGGCGTTCCCCTGTGGGGAATTCCCATGCCGTTTTTATCAATGAACTTCTATGTGTATTGTCGGCAATGCAATAGAACCGGGTAGTTTTAAATGGGTTTTTTCCTTCGAAATGTCATTTTGCTGTCAGACTGTTCTAAACACAGTGAAACAAAGTGTAGCGCTATGAAGTGAGTACTGAGGAATATAAAATGAATTAGATGAGTGAAAAAACATTAATCTTAACGTGTCTATGTTAACAAAAAAAGTCTGTAGTTATAGTCTCTAAGTGAATAAGACCATAATGGTCGTAAACCATGAGGTGAAAAGTGCCGTCTCTATAATAAGTCAAAGGATTGTGAATTGTCCTGTGTTCCAAAATAACACAAATGGAAGTGGTATGGTGATGATTGTTCATCAATCTATTAGGGACAGAAGTTCTCGGGGTTCCTATCGGTAATAAGCAGAATCCACCTCGGTGTCCTCTATGAAAACGTGTAAAGTTCCCACAACCAGTAGTTTAGGAGGCTTACCGGAGGGTTTGAACCCAAGACAGTGTATACTGTAAGGGTCAAACCGGCTTGTATTGCCCACCGGCAATGGGAGGGATCTTGGCAACCTGGAGTGGTGGAAGTCCCAACTGTTTTCATAGAAGTATCCTCTCCATATGGTTGGTCACATATCCCAGAATACGGCCCATAAAGGATAAAAAAGGGGCCACATAGTGTAATTTCATAAACAACAAGTAAATTTATTAAAGGAAATGCACTTACATTTAAGAAGTTTTATAAAAAGCGCTTGTGTATAAAAAAGAAGGCGGTAGTGGAGTCCTCCCGACGCATTTCGTCTACCAAGACTTCGTCTAGGGGTGTCCTTCCACTGCTGCCTGACTCCCTAATATAGGGACTGTGATCCCCATGATGAGAATCCAGCCCATTCAATTACCTTCTATGACACTTCCGGGTTGCCAAAATGGCGGATCCGCGTGCGTTCCAGGCCTCGATGTGACAGCCATGTGTTGCGTTCCAACATCACACACTACCCAGTATATACCCTAAATTCCAATGGAATTATACATAATTTACTACAAATCTAAGGGGACCAAAACAGTAAAATTTGTGGCTGTAAAACCTATGTAATCTTTATATTGATATTATCGGCGGGACGGTGTTACATCCAACACCCAATCTCGCGATAATACGGCATGACGCTGAAGATGAAAAATCTCGCGATAATACGGCGTGACGCTGAAGATGAGTGTCATGTCGTCATGATGCCAGGTGGAGGGCGCGGTCTAACACGCCACCTTCCGGAATGGCCTGCGTTCCAACAGAGCCTCGTTTTCGGGGTCAATGTTGATATTGCAACGTGACGCCGAGAACAAAAACAAACGTCACGTCATCTTGAGGCCGGGTAGGGGGCGTGATCCAACACGTCACCTTCCGGAATGGCTTGCGTTCCAACCAAGCCTCACTTTCAGGGTCAGCGCTGAACCTCATGTTCAAACGAACCCGCATATCATATCCAGTGCTCATGCGCACGATGTGTGTAAAACTGGTAGTTTACAGTGCTTTTAACGGGGAACAGTGAAGTAATTCCAAATATCTACTGCCCAGGGGCAAAAAAAGGGGAATATATATATTTCCCATTAGATTAGAAAAATGTATCTATGGGTATTATAATTTTCAATTTGAGAAGTGCCAAAAAGGTTTGTTCCAATTAAAAATAAAATATATATATAGAAAACATATACATATATATGTAAA
Source organism: Lithobates clamitans (assembly GCA_037952925.1). Taxonomy (NCBI): domain Eukaryota; kingdom Metazoa; phylum Chordata; class Amphibia; order Anura; family Ranidae; genus Lithobates; species Lithobates clamitans. The sequence goes on from JBBGZY010001009.1 coordinate 997,066, forward strand.
GTAAAAATTAAAAAAGATTTATAAAAATGTCCAACTGTTGTTGTTATACTGTATTCACAAGAAATTAAATGACTTGGATTCTCATGAGACATATTTACCAGTAATAAATCATAATTAAAATTAATATATAGGTCAAATATACAATGTAATAAATATACAGGGGACCCTATGTATCAAGACTGGTCTATGAATGCGTTAACATCCACTTCGACGTTCATACCATGAGGGGCAAAAGACTGTAACTCATGAATCCAGAACATTTCCAGGCGGGATACACCCCTAGTTCTTGCACGACCTCTCCAAGGGGGTGTGTATTTATCAATAATGATGAATTGCGATCCCTCCGGATTTCCATTATGAAATTCCTTATAGTGTCTGGGGACCGTATGTTTTGGATCTCTGCTTTTAATAAGGGCAATATGCTCACCGACTCTGATGGAAAATGTCCTGGTAGTAAGACCTATATATTGCTTGTGACAGGGGCATGTGATAAGGTACACCACATAGCCTGTACTGCATGTGCAGAATGGCTTAATGGTGTATCTCCTACCAGTGACTGTAGAAATGAATTCTGTCACTTTTCGTGTTGTTAGAGTGTTGTGTTGACATACAACACACTTCCTACAGGGAAAGTAACCAGTCCAATCATGAAAAAATGAAGGGCGGGTGGGAGGGTTGATAACATTAGGGGCCACTTTACTTTGTAATGATGGTGCTCCTTTAAAAACAATTTTGGCTTCTTCTGGAATGATTGGTCCTAGAATGTTATCTTGTTTGAGGACATCCCAGTGCTTTTTGACAATATTTTTAAATTGTCTATGTTGTATTGAAAAGGAGGTCAGCATGGCCCACTTAAACTTCCCATCTGGATCCCTTTCTGGTTTTATCGCAAGTAGAGATTTTCTATCAATATTGATGGTTCTCTGGACTTCGAGGTCCAAATTAATTTCATCATATCCCTTATCCATGAATTTTCTTTTTAAGGTTGCTGCTTGTTCCATGAAGACACCTATATCCGTGCAGTTCCTACGGAGTCTCAAAAGTTTACTTCTCGGGACCGCATTTAGCCAGGATCTGTGGTGGCAACTGTCTACAGGAATGAAACCATTACGGTCCACCAAACCATTACCGTAATGGTTTCATTCCTGTAGACAGTTGCCTCCACAGATCCTGGCTAAATGCGGTCCCGAGAAGTCTCTCTACCGACGGCTCTGTGATTGGCCAAGCATGCGGGTCATAGTGCATGCTTGACCAATCATCATCATCAGTCAGCAATGCACTGCGATGCCGCAGTGAATTATGGGCCGTGACGCGCCACACGAATTTGGCGCGAACGGCCCATATCGTTTGCAATTCGACGAACGATCGAACAGCCGATGTTCGAGTCGAACCCCGAAGCTCATCCCTACTTAGGAGGATACTGAGTAGTAGAAAAATGCATGCCACCATTAATGCCTAGGATTCTCAGTCTTTCCTTTCTCCTTTCAGTAAGTCTCTGATCAATTCGAATACATAATTTAATAAAAGCCTCAAAGTCGTCAGGACTTTCTACTCTGGCAAGCTCATTTTTTACTTATTCCGAGAGTCCTTGACGGAACTGACTCTTTTTTGCTGCTGGATTCCAATTGGTATCTGAGATTCAACGTCGGAATTCAGTTATGTACTCTGAAACAGAGCGTCTACCCTGCCGTAAATTGTGCAATTTTGCCTCAGCAGTAGTGCAGTGGTTAGGATCATCAAAAACTTGGTTCATCGCAGTCACAAAAGAATCTAAATCATCCAGGACGACATCATCTTTCTCCATATAAGGGGAGGCCCAGGCTAAGGCTTCCTCAGTCAGGAGGTTGATAATAAACTGCACCTTTTTCCTGTCAGAAGTAAATGCAGCAGGTTGCATCTGAAAGTATATACGACATTGATTGAGGAACCCTCTATAATGGTGGCAGTCTCTGTTAAACTTGAGTGGTAGGAGCATTCGTGCATTAGTATCTACAGCAGCAGTATCTTGGGCACGAAAGTCCCGCAATTGTTTCTGCAGATCAAGGACTTCCTCTTGTAGACCTTTCATTTCAATTTGTAACTCAGTGATTTGCACCCTGAGAGCCACAGCAGCTGCTACAATGGCCTCCATGTTTTGGGCCAATATATTCTGTCACGGTCTGGCGTCAGGCTCAGAGGCCAGTAGCTATAGCAGCAGAGCAGGTATTCACACAGGTCACCCTGGCTGATTACACGGTGTGGGGTCTAAGCACTAACCGGTATTCACCAGAACTCCTAATGGTGGAGATGGGCTTCGCTGAGTGTTAGTGCCAGGTCGCGGTCTTCAGGATAGCCCCACCAGGAGGTGAGCAATCGAGGGTCCGGTAGCAGATATAGCAGGTAGGGATCAAGCAGAAGCGTAGTCGAGAAACAAGCCAAAAGTCGGTAACAAATAGTTGCAGGTTGGGATTCAGCAGAAGCGTAGTTGAGGAACGAGCCAAAACTTGGTAACGATTGGTAGCGAAGTTACGGTCGGCAGCAGGAGAGACAGGAGCAAGATATTGGCTGGTGAAGGCACAATATTCTGGCAACCAGGAAGTGCAGAGACATGGCTTAAATCAGGAAGTTCATGGGAGGAGCAAAGGGTTCAAGGTTCAAGGCAAACAAGATTCAAGACAAGATTATTCAAGGAATTGTCTAAGGAACTATCCAAGGAACTGTCCAAGGAGCTGTCCAGCAATCCAGGTGGCTCAGCAAGCAGAGTCACGGCCAGACACACCAGAGATTCCAGCTTCAAGCCCAGGTCCTAACAGGTAGCCTCCCATGGAGGCGGATCGATTGCGGCTTTTTTTTTTTGGTCCGTCGGGCGGCGTGAACTTACACCGTAGGACATTTCTAATTTTTTATTTTTTAATAAAGGACTTGTCCCAAGCTGTCTCTTGTCTTTTTTATCATTTTGACACTTTTTTGTGAAATGGTAGGGGTACATTTGTACCCCATTGCCAATTCACACAGGGGGGAGGCCAGGATCTGGTGGTCCCCTTGTTAAAGGGGGCTTCCAGATACTGATAAGCCCCACGCCTGTAAACCCCCACAACCACCGGGCAAGGGTTGTGGGGATGAGGCCCTTGTCCCCATCAATATGGGGACAAGGTGCTTTGGGGGCCTACCTCAAAGCACCCTCCCTGGTACGGTGGCCTGGTACGGTTCAGGGGGGGCGATCTCTTGCCCCCTCTCTTTTCCTGCTGCTTGCCAGGTTGCGTGCTCGGATAAGGGTCTGGTATGGATTGGGGGGGCCCCTACGCCATTTTTTTAAACATTTGGCGCAGGGTTCCCCTTAATTTCCATATCAGACCTGAAGGGCCTGGTATGGATTTTAGGCAGACCCCCACGCAATTTTTTTTAAATTTTGATTTGGGGTTCCCCTAATATTCATACCAGACCCAAAGGCCCTGGTAACGGATTGGGCGGATCCCATGCTCTTTTTTTATCTGTATTTATATTGCTGAGACCTGACAATTCATTACAGCTGCGATCAGTTTTAAATGACAATTTTTCCTTTAGAAATGTCATTTTGCTGTAGTACTTTTCTAAACACAGGAAAAATGTGCCACTTTACAGGCATACTATAGACACCCCCCAGGAAAAATATTTAACCACTTCCCACCTGGCCACTGCATATGTACGGCTGGGTTGGCGCTCTCTCCTTCTGAGTGGATGTTCAGGAACGTCCCTCAGAAGGAGGGGGATCACGCGTGGGCCCAGGCAGCGGCGCGATCCCAATGCGCTTGTTTCACCTGGGCATTGCGCATCTCAGATCCGGAGGAGGGCTCTGTGATTGGCCCTCCTGATCACATGACGGCCATTACCAATCACAGCCATCATGTGATGTAAACAGAGAGCCAACCGGGTAGGCGATCGGCTCTCCTCTCCTCACACATTAGTTGTCGGTGAGGAGAGGAGAGCGGGTTGCTGCAGCCGGCTGGTGATCAGTGTGTATGAGCTGTTTTTTACAGATTTTTACACACTGATCACCAGCATAGTAACACACAGTGTAAAACACATGTCCCCAAAACATGTCCCCAAAATGCAGGTCCCCAAAACATGTCCCCACTAGGGATGAGCTTCGTGTTCGAGTCAAACCCATGTTCGACTCGAACATCGTCTGTTTGCAGGTTCGCTGAATTGCAAATGATATGGGCCGTTCGTGCCAAATTCGTGTGGCGCGTCACGGCCCATAATTCACTGCGGCATCACAGTGCATTGCTGGCTGATGATTGTCCAAGCATGCACTATGACCTGCATGCTTGGCCAATCACAGCGCCGTCTGTAGAGAGAGCTGTAATTGGCCAAAGCCAGGGTGGCTTTGGCCAATTATGGCTCAGGGGGTTTAGTACACGCCCCAAACTATATAAGGCCACCTGCACGGAGGCCCTGTGTAGTGTGTTCCGGCGTTGAGAGACAGAGACAGAGAGACAGTGTCATTTGATTTAAGTTAGATAGATTAGGCAGGACAGTCAGTCAGTTAGCTGCACTTACAGTGTATTGTGTATATATATATATATGCATCACAGGTGTTGTGTATATATATATATATATATATATATATATATATATATATATATATATATATATCACTGTACTCGGTTTAGCTAGATCCATTCCTGTTATTATCTTCCTACTGACAGGCAGGCTTGTGTTGTTACAGTATTTACAGCTACCTGAAGAAAATTGCTGGTGTTCTTCTGATCCTATTAGTACCACAGTCAGGCAGCTAGACTATTTACAGTTAGTGTAGTGTGTCCTTCTCACAGTGTTCAGCTAAAGCTACAAGTTAGTGTAGTGCGACCTCTGCACAGTGTTCAGCTAAAGCTACAAGTTTGTGTAGTGCGTCCTCCTCACAGTGTTCAGCTAAAGCTACAAGTTAGTGTAGTGCGTCCTCCTCACAGTGTTCAGCTAAAGCTACAAGTTAGTGTAGTGCGACCTATGCACACTGTTCAGCTAAAGCTACAAGTTAGTGTAGTGCGACCTCTGCACAGTGTTCAGCTAAAGCTACAAGTTAATGTAGTGCGTCCTCTGAACAGTGTTCAGCTAAAGCTACAAGTTAGTGTAGTGCACAGTGTTCAGCTAAAGCTACAAGTTAGTGTAGTGCACAGTGTTCAGCTAAAGCTACAAGTTAGTGTAGTGCGTCTTCCTCACAGTGTTCAGCTAAAGCTACAAGTTAGTGTAGTGTGTCCTCTGAACAGTGTTCAGCTAAAGCTACAAGTTAGTGTAGTGCGACCTCTGCACAGTGTTCAGCTAAAGCTAAAGGTTAGTGTAGTGCAACCTCTGCACAGTGTTCAGCTAAAGCTACCTGTAGAAGGTTGGTGGTGTTTTCCTGATCCTATTACTACCGCAGGCAGCTACATTATTTACATGTTAGTGTAGTGCGACCTCTGCACAGTGTTCAGCTAAAGCTACCTGTAGAAGGTTGGTGGTGTTTTCCTGATCCTATTACTACCGCAGGCAGCTACATTATTTACATGTTAGTGTAGTGCGACCTCTGCACAGTGTTCAGCTAAAGCTACAAGTTAGTGTAGTACGTCCTCTGAACGGTGTTCAGCTAAAGCTCAAGTTAGTGTAGTACGTCCTCTGAACAGTGTTCAGCTAAAGCTACAAGTTAGTGTAGTGTGACCTCTGCACAGTGTTCAGCTAAAGCTACCTGTAGAAGGTTGGTGGTGTTTTCCTGATCCTATCACTACCTCAGGCAGCTACATTATTTACACGTTAGTGTAGTGCGACCTCTGCACAGTGTTCAGCTAAAGCTACCTGTAGAAGGTTGGTGGTGTTTTCCTGATCCTATCACTACCGCAGGCAGCTACATTATTTACACGTTAGTGTTGTGCGACCTCTGCACAGTGTTCAGCTAAAGCTACCTGTAGAAGGTTGGTGGTGTTTTCCTGATCCTATCACTACCGCAGGCAGCTACATTATTTACACGTTAGTCTAGTGCGACCTCTGCACAGTGTTCATCTAAAGCTACCTGTAAAAGATTGGTGGTGTTCTCATACTACAGGCAGGCAGTTAATTTTACTAGCTGCAGTATCAGAGTATATATATATATATATATATATATATATATATATATATATATATATATATATATATATAATATCCCAGCTACATCTCACTGCAGGCCATTAGTATGTCTGGAAGGCCAACAAGGAGAGGCAGACAGTCACAAGCCAATAAAAGAGGGCAAGCAGGCTCTGTGTCTAGAAGCAACAGTGCTGGTCGTGGAGAATTTAGGGTATATACTGGGTAGTGTGTGATGTTGGAACGCAACACATGGCTGTCACATCGAGGCCTGGAACGCACGCGGGTCCGCCATTTTGGCAACCCGGAAGTGTCATAGAAGGTAATTGAATGGGCTGGATTCTCATCATGGGGATCACAGTCCCTATATTAGGGAGTCAGGCAGCAGTGGAAGGACACCCCTAGACGAAACTCGTCGGGAGGACTCCACTGCCGCCTTCTATTTTATACACAAGCGCTTTTCATAAAACTTCTTAAATGTAAGTGCATTTCCTTTAATAAATGTACTTGTTGTTTATGGAATTACACTATGTGGCCCCTTTTTTAACCTTTATGGGCCGTATTCTGGGATATGTGACCAACCATATGGAGAGGATACTTCTATGAAAACAGTTGGGACTTCCACCACTCCAGGTTGCCAAGATCCCTCCCATTGCCGGTGGGCAATACAAGCCGGTTTGACCCTTACAGTATACGATGTCTTGGGTTCAAACCCTCCGGTAAGCCTCCTAAACTACTGGTTGTGGGAACTTTACACGTTTTCATAGAGGACACCGAGGTGGATTCTGCTTATTACCGATAGGAACCCCGAGGACTTCTGTCCCTAATAGATTGATGAACAATCATCACCATACCACTTCCATTTGTGTTATTTTGGAACACAGGACAATTCACAATCCTTTCACTTATTATAGAGACGGCACTTTTCACCTCATGGTTTATGACCATTATGGTCTTATTCACTTAGAGACTATAACTACGGACTTTTTTTGTTAACATAGACACGTTAAGATTAATGTTTTTTCACTCATCTAATTCATTTTATATTCCTCAGTATTCACTTCATAGCGCTACACTTTGTTTCACTGGTTCACTTAACAAATATTCTTTTTGTTATGTTAGCTGCTCACTCACAGTAAGCGCAAAATACTTTACTGCTTGTTCTAAACACAGGAAACATGCGCCCCTTTACAGGCATACTATAGACACCCCCCAGCTACGAAATTTAAAGGGATATTACACTTTTATTGTTTGATTTTAAGCATTATTAAAATCACTGCTCCTGAAAAAATGTCCATTTTTAAAACATTTTTTTTCATTGATCCATGTGCCCTGTGGCAGGACCCGGGTCCCCAAACACTTTTTATGACAATAACTTGCCTATAAGCCTTTAAAATTTAGCACTTTTGATTATTCATGTTCGTGTCCCATAGACTTTAACGGTGTTTGTGTGTTCTAACAAACTTTTTTCCTGTTCGCATGTTCTGGTGCGAACCGAACAGGGGGGTGTTCAGCTCATCCCTAGTACTGATACTGTAGCTAGCAAAATCAACTGCCTGCCTGTAGTATGAGAACACCACCAACCTTCTACAGGTAGGTTTAGCTGAACACTGTACAGAGCTCGCACTACACTAACTTGTACCTTATTTAGCTGCCTGCGGTAGTAATAGGATCAGGAAAACACCAACAACCTTCTACAGATAGCTTTAGCTGAACACTGTGCAGAGCTCGCACTACACTAACTTGTAGCTTATTTAGCTGCGTGCAGTAGTAATAAGATCAGAAAAACACCACCAACCTTCTACAGGTAGCTTTAGGTGAACACTGTGCAGAGCTCACCAAAAAATAACTTTTAGCTTATTTAGCTGCCTGCGGTAGTGATAGGATCAGGAAAAAAACACCAACCTTCTACAGGTAGCTTTAGCTGAACACTGTGCAGAGCTCGCCAAAAACTAACTTGTAACTTATTTAGCTGCCTGTGGTAGTGATAGGATCAGGAAAACACCACCAACCTTCTACGGGTAGCTTTAGCTGAACACTGTGCAGAGCTCGCACTACACTAACTTGTAGCTTATTTAGCTGCCTGCAGTAGTAATAGGATCACGAAAACACCACCAACCTTCTACACGTAGCTTTAGGTGAACACTATGCAGAGCTCACCAAAAAATAACTTGTAGCTTATTTAGCTGCCTGCAGTAGTAATAGGATCAGGAAAACATCACCAACCTTCTACAGGTAGCTTTAGGTGAACACTGTGCAGAGCTCGCACTACACTAACTTGTAGCTTATTTAGCTGCCTGCGGTAGTAATAGGATCAGGAAAACATCACCAACCTTCTACAGGTAGCTTTAGGTGAACACTGTGCAGAGCTCGCACTACACTAACTTGTAGCTTATTTAGCTGCCTGCGGTAGTGATAGGATCAGGAAAACACCACCAACCTTCTACGGGTAGCTTTAGCTGAACACTGTGCAGAGCTCGCCAAAAAAAACTTGCAGCTTATTTAGCTGCCTGCGGTAGTGATAGGATCAGGAAAACAACACCAACCTTCTACAGGTAGCTTTAGCTGAACACTGTGCAGAGCGCGCAAAAAACTAACTTGTAGCTTATTTAGCTGCCTGCGGTAGTGATAGGATCAGGAAAACACCACCAACCTTCTACAGGTAGCTTTAGGTGAACACTGTGCAGAGCTCGCCAAAAACTAACTTGTAGCTTATTTAGCTGCCTGTGGTAGTGATAGGATCAGGAAAACACCACCAACCTTCTACGGGTAGCTTTAGCTGAACACTGTGCAGAGCTCGCACTACACTAACTTGTAGCTTATTTAGCTGCCTGCAGTAGTAATAGGATCACGAAAACACCACCAACCTTCTACACGTAGCTTTAGGTGAACACTATGCAGAGCTCACCAAAAAATAACTTGTAGCTTATTTAGCTGCCTGCAGTAGTAATAGGATGAGGAAAACATCACCAACCTTCTACAGGTAGCTTTAGGTGAACACTGTGCAGAGCTCGCACTACACTAACTTGTAGCTTATTTAGCTGCCTGCGGTAGTGATAGGATCAGGAAAACACCACCAACCTTCTACGGGTAGCTTTAGCTGAACACTGTGCAGAGCTCGCCAAAAAAAACGTGCAGCTTATTTAGCTGCCTGCGGTAGTGATAGGATCAGGAAAACACCACCAACCTTCTACAGGTAGCTTTAGGTGAACACTGTGCAGAGCTCGCCAAAAACTAACTTGTAGCTTATTTAGCTGCCTGCGGTAGTGATAGGATCAGGAAAACACCACCAACCTTCTACAGGTAGCTTTAGGTAATCACTGTGCAGAGCTCGCCAAAAACTAACTTGTAGCTTATTTAGCTGCCTGTGGTAGTGATAGGATCAGGAAAACACCACCAACCTTCTACGGGTAGCTTTAGCTGAACACTGTGCAGAGCTCGCACTACACTAACTTGTAGCTTATTTAGCTGCCTGCAGTAGTAATAGGATCACGAAAACACCACCAACCTTCTACACGTAGCTTTAGGTGAACACTATGCAGAGCTCACCAAAAAATAACTTGTAGCTTATTTAGCTGCCTGCGGTAGTAATAGGATCAGGAAAACATCATCAACCTTCTACAGGTAGCTTTAGGTGAACACTGTGCAGAGCTCGCACTACACTAACTTGTAGCTTATTTAGCTGCCTGCGGTAGTAATAGGATCAGGAAAACATCACCAACCTTCTACAGGTAGCTTTAGGTGAACACTGTGCAGAGCTCGCCAAAAACTAACTTGTAGCTTATTTAGCTGCCTGCGGTAGTGATAGGATCAGGAAAACACCACCAACCTTCTACAGGTAGCTTTAGCTGAACACTGTGCAGAGCTCGCCAAAAAAAACTTGCAGCTTATTTAGCTGCCTGCGGTAGTGATAGGATCAGGAAAACACCACCAACCTTCTACAGGTAGCTTTAGGTGAACACTCTGCAGAGCTCGCCAAAAACTAAGTTGTAGCTTATTTAGCTGCCTGCGGTAGTGATAGGATCAGGAAAACACCACCAACCTTCTACAGGTAGCTTTAGGTAATCACTGTGCAGAGCGCGCCAAAAAATAACTTGTAGCTTATTTAGCTGCCTGCGGTAGTGATAGGATCAGGAAAACACCACCAACCTTTTACAGGTAGCTTTAGCTGAACACTGTGCAGAGCTCGCACTACACTAACTTGTAGCTTATTTAGCTGCCTGCGGTTGTAATAGGATCAGGAAAACACCACCAACCTTCTACAGGTAGCTTTAGCTGAACACTGTGCAGAGCTCGCACTACACTAACTTGTAGCTTATTTAGCTGCCTGTGGTAGTAATAGGATCAGGAAAACACCACCAACCTTCTACAGGTAGCTTTAGGTAATCACTGTGCAGAGCTCGCCAAAAACTAACTTGTAGCTTATTTAGCTGCCTGTGGTAGTGATAGGATCAGGAAAACACCACCCACTTCTACGGGTAGCTTTAGCTGAACACTGTGCAGAGCTCGCACTACACTAACTTGTAGCTTATTTAGCTGCCTGCAGTAGTAATAGGATCACGAAAACACCACCAACCTTCTACACGTAGCTTTAGGTGAACACTATGCAGAGCTCACCAAAAAATAACTTGTAGCTTATTTAGCTGCCTGCAGTAGTAATAGGATCAGGAAAACATCACCAACCTTCTACAGGTAGCTTTAGGTGAACACTGTGCAGAGCTCGCACTACACTAACTTGTAGCTTATTTAGCTGCCTGCGGTAGTAATAGGATGAGGAAAACATCACCAACCTTCTACAGGTAGCTTTAGGTGAACACTGTGCAGAGCTCGCACTACACTAACTTGTAGCTTATTTAGCTGCCTGCGGTAGTGATAGGATCAGGAAAACACCACCAACCTTCTACGGGTAGCTTTAGCTGAACACTGTGCAGAGCTCGCCAAAAAAAACTTGCAGCTTATTTAGCTGCCTGCGGTAGTGATAGGATCAGGAAAACAACACCAACCTTCTACAGGTAGCTTTAGCTGAACACTGTGCAGAGCTTGCCAAAAACTAACTTGTAGCTTATTTAGCTGCCTGCGGTAGTGATAGGATCAGGAAAACACCACCAACCTTCTACAGTAGCTTTAGGTGAACACTGTGCAGAGCTCGCCAAAAACTAACTTGTAGCTTATTTAGCTGCCTGTGGTAGTGATAGGATCAGGAAAACACCACCAACCTTCTACGGGTAGCTTTAGCTGAACACTGTGCAGAGCTCGCACTACACTAACTTGTAGCTTATTTAGCTGCCTGCAGTAGTAATAGGATCACGAAAACACCACCAACCTTCTACACGTAGCTTTAGGTGAACACTATGCAGAGCTCACCAAAAAATAACTTGTAGCTTATTTAGCTGCCTGCAGTAGTAATAGGATGAGGAAAACATCACCAACCTTCTACAGGTAGCTTTAGGTGAACACTGTGCAGAGCTCGCACTACACTAACTTGTAGCTTATTTAGCTGCCTGCGGTAGTGATAGGATCAGGAAAACACCACCAACCTTCTACGGGTAGCTTTAGCTGAACACTGTGCAGAGCTCGCCAAAAAAAACGTGCAGCTTATTTAGCTGCCTGCGGTAGTGATAGGATCAGGAAAACACCACCAACCTTCTACAGGTAGCTTTAGGTGAACACTGTGCAGAGCTCGCCAAAAACTAACTTGTAGCTTATTTAGCTGCCTGCGGTAGTGATAGGATCAGGAAAACACCACCAACCTTCTACAGGTAGCTTTAGGTAATCACTGTGCAGAGCTCGCCAAAAACTAACTTGTAGCTTATTTAGCTGCCTGTGGTAGTGATAGGATCAGGAAAACACCACCAACCTTCTACGGGTAGCTTTAGCTGAACACTGTGCAGAGCTCGCACTACACTAACTTGTAGCTTATTTAGCTGCCTGCAGTAGTAATAGGATCACGAAAACACCACCAACCTTCTACACGTAGCTTTAGGTGAACACTATGCAGAGCTCACCAAAAAATAACTTGTAGCTTATTTAGCTGCCTGCGGTAGTAATAGGATCAGGAAAACATCATCAACCTTCTACAGGTAGCTTTAGGTGAACACTGTGCAGAGCTCGCACTACACTAACTTGTAGCTTATTTAGCTGCCTGCGGTAGTAATAGGATCAGGAAAACATCACCAACCTTCTACAGGTAGCTTTAGGTGAACACTGTGCAGAGCTCGCCAAAAACTAACTTGTAGCTTATTTAGCTGCCTGCGGTAGTGATAGGATCAGGAAAACACCACCAACCTTCTACAGGTAGCTTTAGGTGAACACTCTGCAGAGCTCGCCAAAAACTAAGTTGTAGCTTATTTAGCTGCCTGCGGTAGTGATAGGATCAGGAAAACACCACCAACCTTCTACAGGTAGCTTTAGGTAATCACTGTGCAGAGCGCGCCAAAAAATAACTTGTAGCTTATTTAGCTGCCTGCGGTAGTGATAGGATCAGGAAAACACCACCAACCTTTTACAGGTAGCTTTAGCTGAACACTGTGCAGAGCTCGCACTACACTAACTTGTAGCTTATTTAGCTGCCTGCGGTTGTAATAGGATCAGGAAAACACCACCAACCTTCTACAGGTAGCTTTAGCTGAACACTGTGCAGAGCTCGCACTACACTAACTTGTAGCTTATTTAGCTGCCTGTGGTAGTAATAGGATCAGGAAAACACCACCAACCTTCTACAGGTAGCTTTAGGTGAACACTGTGCAGAGCTCACCAAAAAATAACTTGTAGCTTATTTAGCTGCCTGCGGTAGTGATAGGATCAAGAAAACAACACCAACCTTCTACAGGTAGCTTTAGGTGAACACTGTGCAGAGCTCACACTACACTAACTTGTAGCTTATTTAGCTGCCTGCGGTAGTGATAGGATCAGGAAAACACCACCAACCTTCTACAGGTAGCTTTAGGTGAACACTGTGCAGAGCTCGCCAAAAAATAACTTGTAGCTTATTTAGCTGCCTGCGGTAGTGATAGGATCAGGAAAACACCACCAACCTTCTACAGGTAGCTTTAGCTGAACACTGTGCAGAGCCTGCAAAAAAATAACTTGTAGGTTTAGCTGAACACTGTGAGGAGGACGCACTACACTAACTTGTAGCTTTAGCTGAACACTGTGCAGAAGTCGCACTACACTAACTTGTAGTTTTCGCTGAACACTGTGAGGAGGACACACTACACCAACTTGTAGCTTTAGCTGAACACTGTGAGGAGGACTCACTACCCTAACTTGTAGCTTTAGCTGAACACTGTGCAGAGGTCTCACTACACTAACTTATAGTTTTAGCTAAACACTGTGAGGAGGACGCACTAACTTGTAGCTTTAGCTGAACACTGTGCAGAGGTTGCACTATACTAACTTGTAGTTTTAGCTGAACACTGTGAGGACGACGCACTACCCTAACTTGTAGCTTCAGCTAAACACTGTGCAGAGGTCACACTAAACTAACTTGTAGCTTTAGCTGAACACTGTGAGGAGGACGCACTACCCTAACTTGTAGCTTTAGCTGAACACTGTGCACTACACTAACTTATAGTTTTAGCTGAACACTGTGCAGAGGTCTCACTACACTAACTTGTAGTTTTAGCTGAACACTGTGAGGAGGGCGCACTACACTAACTTGTAGCTTTAGCTGAACTCTGTGCAGAGGTCGCACTATAATAACTTGTAGTTTTAGCTGAACACTGTGAGGAGGACGCACTACCCTAACTTCTAGCTTTAGCTGAACACTGTGCAGAGGTCACACTAAACTAACTTGTATCTTTAGCTGAACACTGTGAGGAGGACACACTACCCTAACTTGTAGCCTTAGCTGAACACTGTGCACTACACTAACTTGTAGTTTTAGCTGAACACTGTGCAGAGGTTACTAACTTGTAGCTTTAACTGAACACTGTGAGGAGGACGCACTACACTAACTGTAAATAGTCGAACTGCCTGACTGTGGTACTAATAGGATCAAAAGAACACCAGCAATTTTCTTCAGGTAGCTGTAAATACTGTAACAAGACAAGCCTGCCTGTCAGTAGGAAGATAACAGGAACGGATCTAGCTAAACTGAATACAGTGTATATATATATATATATATATATATATATATATATACACACACAACACCTGGGATGCATATATATACACAATACACTGTAAGTGCAGCTAACTCACTGACTGTCCTGCCTAATCTAGCTAACTCAAATGAAATGACACTGTCTCTCTGTCTCTGTATCTCAACACTTATATAGTGTGGGGCGTGTTCTAAACCCCCTGAACCATAATTGGCCAAAGCAACGAACGATCGAACAGCTCATCCCTACTTAGGAGGATACTGAGTAGTAGAAAAATGCATGCCACCATTAATGCCTAGGATTCTCAGTCTTTCCTTTCTCCTTTCAGTAAGTCTCTGATCAATTCGAATACATAATTTAATAAAAGCCTCAAAGTCGTCAGGACTTTCTACTCTGGCAAGCTCATTTTTTACTTATTCCGAGAGTCCTTGACGGAACTGACTCTTTTTTGCTGCTGGATTCCAATTGGTATCTGAGATCCAACGTCGGAATTCAGTTATGTACTCTGAAACAGAGCGTCTACCCTGCCGTAAATTGTGCAATTTTGCTTCAGCAGTAGTGCAGTGGTTAGGATCATCAAAAACTTGGTTCATCGCAGTCACAAAAGAATCTAAATCATCCGGGACGACATCATCTTTCTCCATATAAGGGGAGGCCCAGGCTAAGGCTTCCTCAGTCAGGAGGTTGATAATAAACTGCACCTTTTTCCTGTCAGAAGTAAATGCAGCAGGTTGCATCTGAAAGTATATATGACATTGATTGAAGAACCCTCTATAATGGTGGCAGTCTCTGTTAAACTTGAGTGGTAGGAGCATTCGTGCATTAGTATCTACAGCAGCAGTATCTTGGGCACGAAAGTCCCGCAATTGTTTCTGCAGATCAAGGACTTCCTCTTGTAGACCTTTCATTTCAATTTGTAACTCAGTGATTTGCACCCTGAGAGCCACAGCAGCTGCTACAATGGCCTCCATGTTTTGGGCCAATATATTCTGTCACGGTCTGGCGTCAGGCTCAGAGGCCAGTAGCTATAGCAGCAGAGCAGGTATTCACACAGGTCACCCTGGCTGATTACACGGTGTGGGGTCTAAGCACTAACCGGTATTCACCAGAACTCCTAATGGTGGAGATGGGCTTCGCTGAGTGTTAGTGCCAGGTCGCGGTCTTCAGGATAGCCCCACCAGGAGGTGAGCAATCGAGGGTCTGGTAGCAGATATAGCAGGTAGGGATCAAGCAGAAGCGTAGTCGAGAAACAAGCCAAAAGTCGGTAACAAATAGTTGCAGGTTGGGATTCAGCAGAAGCGTAGTTGAGGAACGAGCCAAATCTTGGTAACGAATGGTAGCGAAGTTACGGTCAGCAGCAGGAGAGACAGGAGCAAGATATTGGCTGGTGAAGGCACAATATTCTGGCAACCAGGAAGTGCAGAGACATGGCTTAAATCAGGAAGTTCATTGGAGGCAGTGTTGCCAACCTACCAGATTGAAATTTACTGACACAACACCCAAAATTTACTGACACAGCCACGTTTTTACTGGCATTTACAAAAGTTACAAAATTACAGTTTTAAGTGCAAATGTGAGTGTTTAGGTTACAAACAAATACAATATGTAATTAGCAATATGATTTAATGTAGATAATAAGACAAAAAACATATTTCTTATTTCATTTTCGATATAGTAAGTAAGTAGCTCAGGGACAGGAGACAGGAGGGCAAGAAATTAGAATGGGCGCACACACACATAAAATTGACTCTCACAGTGACACTGACAGCAGTGTGCAGCAGCACAGATGATGATGACATCTCATGTCCCCTCCTGAGTCACAGTGACAGTCTCTCTCCAAGCCAAGTGGTCCCTCCAGTCCAATCCAGTCTAAACAGCACTGACGGTCCTGGTCCCAGCTCTGGCCGCTCTGCTTGGCTCCATTGCACTATGACATCACACAACATGCTTAGGCACCACCTCCGCCAGACCCGCCCGATCACACTGTAGCAGGCACTCGGATGGTCTCAGCCGGCTCCGGACCAAGCCGAGCATCACAGCCATATTTTTTACTGGCAACCTTTTACTTTTACTGGCATTTACTGGCAGGAGAAAATTGCCTGTTTTTTACTGGCTGCCAGTAAAAATACTGACGGTTGGCAACACTGATGGGAGGAGCAAAGGGTTCAAGGTTCAAGGCAAACAAGATTCAAGACAAGATTATTCAAGGAATTGTCTAAGGAACTATCCAAGGAACTGTCCAAGGAGCTGTCCAGCAATCCAGGTGGCTCAGCAAGCAGAGTCACGGCCAGACACACCAGAGATTCCAGCTTCAAGCCCAGGTCCTAACAGGTAGCCTCCCATGGAGGCGGATCAATTGCGGCTTTTTTTTTTGGTCCGTCGGGCGGCGTGAACTTACACCGTAGGACATTTCTAATTTTTTATTTTTTAATAAAGGACTTGTCCCAAGCTGTCTCTTGTCTTTTTTATCATTTTGACACTTTTTTTGTGAAATGGTAGGGGTACATTTGTACCCCATTGCCAATTCACACAGGGGGGAGGCCAGGATCTGGGGGTCCCCTTGTTAAAGGGGGCTTCCAGATACTGATAAGCCCCATGCCTGCAGACCCCCACAACCACCGGGCAAGGGTTGTGGGGATGAGGCCCTTGTCCCCATCAACATGGAGACAAGGTGCTTTGGGGGCCTACCTCAAAGTACCCTCCCCATGTTGAGGGCATGTGGCCTGGTACGGTTCAGGGGGGGCGATCTCTTGCCCCCCCTCTTTTCCTGCTGCCTGCCAGGTTGCGTGCTCGGATAAGGGTCTGGTATGGATTGGGGGGGCCCCTACGCCATTTTTTAAAAAATTTGGCGCAGGGTTCCCCTTAATTTCCATATCAGACCTGAAGGGCCTGGTATGGATTTTAGGCAGACCCCCACGCAATTTTTTTAAAATTTTGATTTGGGGTTCCCCTAATATTCATACCAGACCCAAAGGCCCTGGTAATGGACGGGGCGGATCCCATGCTCTTTTTCTATCTGTATTTATATTGCTGAGACCCGACAATTCATTACAGCTGCGATCAGTTTTAAATGACAATTTTTCCTTTAGAAATGTCATTTTGCTGTAGTACTTTTCTAAACACAGGAAAAATGTGCCACTTTACAGGCATACTATAGACACCCCCCGGGCACAATATTTAACCACTTCCCACCTGGCCACTGCATATGTACGGCTGGGTTGGCGCTCTCTCCTTCTGAGTGGATGTTCAGGAACGTCCCTCAGAAGGAGGGGGATCACGCGTGGGCCCAGGCAGCGGCGCGATTCCAATGCGCTTGTTTCACCCGGGCACGGCGCATCTCAGATCCGGAGGAGGGCTCTGTGATTGGCCCTCCTGATCACATGACGGCCATTATCAATCACAGCCATCATGTGATGTAAACAGAGAGCCAATCGGGTAGGCGATCGGCTCTCCTCTCCTCACACATTAGTTGTCGGTGAGGAGAGGAGAGCGGATTGCTGCAGCCGGCTGGTGATCAGTGTGTATGAGCTGTTTTCTACAGATTTTTACACACTGATCACCAGCATAGTAACACACAGTGTAAAACACATGTCCCCAAAACACGTCCCCAAAATGCAGGTCCCCAAAACATGTCCCCACTAGGGATGAGTTTCGTGTTCGAGTCAAACCCATGTTCGACTCGAACATCGTCTGTTTGCTCGTTCGCTGAATTGCAAATGATATGGGCCGTTCGTGCCGAATTCGTGTGGCGCGTCACGGCCCATAATTCACTGCGGCATCACAGTGCATTGCTGGCTGATGATTGTCCAAGCATGCACTATGACCTGCATGCTTGGCCAATCACAGCGCCGTCTGTAGAGAGAGCTTTAATTGGCCAAAGCCAGGATGGCTTTGGCCAATTATGGCTCAGGGGGTTTAGTACACGCCCCAAACTATATAAGGCCACCTGCACGGCAGCCCTGTGTAGTGTGTTCCGGCGTTGAGAGACAGAGACAGAGAGACAGTGTCATTTGATTTAAGTTAGATAGATTAGGCAGGACAGTCAGTCAGTTAGCTGCACTTACAGTGTATTGTGTATATATATATATATATATATACGCATCACAGGTGTTGTGTGTGTGTGTATATATATATATATATATATATATATATATATATATACACTGTACTCGGTTTAGCTAGATCCATTCCTGTTATTATCTTCCTACTGACAGGCAGGCTTGTGTTGTTACAGTATTTACAGCTACCTGAAGAAAATTGCTGGTGTTCTTCTGATCCTATTAGTACCACAGTCAGGCAGCTAGACTATTTACAGTTAGTGTAGTGTATCCTCCTCACAGTGTTCAGCTAAAGCTACAAGTTAGTGTAGTGCGACCTCTGCACAGTGTTCAGCTAAAGCTACAAGTTTGTGTAGTGCGTCCTCCTCACAGTGTTCAGCTAAAGCTACAAGTTAGTGTAGTGCGTCCTCCTCACAGTGTTCAGCTAAAGCTACAAGTTAGTGTAGTGCGACCCCTGCACACTGTTCAGCTAAAGCTACAAGTTAGTGTAGTGCGACCTCTGCACAGTGTTCAGCTAAAGCTACAAGTTAATGTAGTGCGTCCTCTGAACAGTGTTCAGCTAAAGCTACAAGTTAGTGTAGTGCACAGCGTTCAGCTAAAGCTACAAGTTAGTGTAGTGCGTCCTCCTCACAGTGTTCAGCTAAAGCTACAAGTTAGTGTAGTGTGTCCTCTGAACAGTGTTCAGCTAAAGCTACAAGTTAGTGTAGTGTGACCTCTGCACAGTGTTCAGCTAAAGCTAAAGGTTAGTGTAGTGCAACCTCTGCACAGTGTTCAGCTAAAGCTACCTGTAGAAGGTTGGTGGTGTTTTCCTGATCCTATTACTACCGCAGGCAGCTACATTATTTACATGTTAGTGTAGTGCGACCTCTGCACAGTATTCAGCTAAAGCTACCTGTAGAAGGTTGGTGGTGTTTTCCTGATCCTATTACTACCGCAGGCAGCTACATTATTTACATGTTAGTGTAGTGCGACCTCTGCACAGTGTTCAGCTAAAGCTACAAGTTAGTGTAGTACGTCCTCTGAACGGTGTTCAGCTAAAGCTCAAGTTAGTGTAGTGCGTCCTCTGAACAATGTTCAGCTAAAGCTACAAGTTAGTGTAGTGCTTCCTCTGAACAGTCTTCAGCTAAAGCTACAAGTTAGTGTAGTGCGACCTCTGCACAGTGTTCAGCTAAAGCTACCTGTAGAAGGTTGGTGGTGTTTTCCTGATCCTATCACTACCGCAGGCAGCTACATTATTTACACGTTAGTGTAGTGCGACCTCTGCACAGTGTTCAGCTAAAGCTACCTGTAGAAGGTTGGTGGTGTTTTCCTGATCCTATCACTACCGCAGGCAGCTACATTATTTACACCTTAGTGTTGTGCGACCTCTGCACAGTGTTCAGCTAAAGCTACCTGTAGAAGGTTGGTGGTGTTTTCCTGATCCTATCACTACCGCAGGCAGCTACATTATTTACACGTTAGTCTAGTGCAACCTCTGCACAGTGTTCAGCTAAAGCTACCTGTAGAAGGTTGGTGGTGTTTTCCTGATCTTAACACTACCGCAGGCAGCTACATTATTTACACGTTAGTCTAGGGCGACCTCTGCACAGTGTTCAGCTAAAGCTACCTGTAGAAGGTTGGTGGTGTTTTCCTGATCCTAACACTACTGCAGGCAGCTACATTATTTACACGTTAGTCTAGTGCGACCTCTGCACAGTGTTCAGCTAAAGCTACCTGTAGAAGGTTGGTGGTGTTTTCCTGATCCTATCACTACCGCAGGCAACTACATTATTTTAACGTTGGTATAGTGCGTCCTCTTCACAGTGTTCAGCTAAAGCTATCTGTAGAAGGTTGGTGGTGTTTTCCTGATCCTATCACTACCGCAGGCAGCTACATTATTTTGATGTTGGTGTGGTGCGACCTCTGCACAGTGTTCATCTAAAGCTACCTGTAAAAGATTGGTGGTGTTCTCATACTACAGGCAGGCAGTTAATTTTACTAGCTGCAGTATCAGAGTATATATATATATATATATATATATATATATATATATATATATATATATATAATCCCAGCTACATCTCACTGCAGGCCATTAGTATGTCTGGAAGGCCAACAAGGAGAGGCAGACAGTCACAAGCCAATAAAAGAGGGCAAGCAGGCTCTGTGTCTAGAGGCAACAGTGCTGGTCATGGAGACGGTGCATCCTCATCAGCACGTGGCCGTGGGACACGCTTGGCCTTTTTTTCGTCAGCTGGCCGTGTTGAGCCGCAACATGCAGAAGACTTGGTCGAGTGGATGACCAAGCCGTCTTCATCCTCCTCATCCTCTCTCATCCATGCTCAGGGTACTTTGTCTGGCAAAGCAGATGCCAACGTGGCCTCTTCCCTCGGCTCAATGGCATCAGTGACTCCTTCCCTAGCCCCACCATGTCCTCCTGAGGAGTCCCTCGAACTGTTTGACCACAGTGTTGGGTACATGCTTCAGGAGGATACCCAGCGTTTAGAAGGCTCTGATGTTGATACTGAGCTAGATGAAGGCAGTAACGTGAGCATAGACAGAGGGGGTGCCCAAGAAGGACAGCAATCTGGCAGTCATGCTCCCCCTGCTGCAGAATACTGCCAGGTTTGCTCCAGTGATGAGGAGGGAGGGGATGATGAGGTCACTGACTCAACGTGGGTGCCTGATAGGAGAGAGGAGGAGAAGGAGGAGGAGGCACATCACCAACAAGCAGGATGCCCTCCAGGGGCCAGCCTAAGGGCAGCACACTGACTGCATCACACCGCAAAGCTCCGCATGTGCAGGGGGCTGCTGTCTCTGCACGTTATTCCAAAAGTTCTTTGGTGTGGGCCCTTTTTGAGACCAGTGCATCAGATCGCACCGCTGCTATTTGCAAGATATGTCTCAAGCGTATCTCGCGCGGCCAAAACATCACCCGCTTGGGCACCACATGCTTGATCAGACATATGTCGACCTGCCATGCAGTTCGTTGGCAAGTGTATCTAAAAGACCCACACCAAAGAACAAAGGGGACCTCTCCTTGCTCCTCATCAGCTGAGATCTCCAACCCCACTATACCTTCAGTCCTCTCTGAGACCTGCACTGAGAGGAATGAAGGTGTAGAATTAGGTGTGTCACAGCCAAGTACTTGTGGGCAATCTGGTTTCGGTACACCGACGTCAGATTGTACCAGGCAAATTTCCCTGCCCCAGCTGCTGCACCGCCGAAAGAAGTTTGCTCCCAGCCATCCACATGCCCACCGGTTGAATGCTAGCTTGGCAACATTGTTAGCACTTCATCTGCTACCTTTTCAGTTGGCAGACTCTGCCCCCTTCCATGAGTTTGTGGAATGTGCAGTTCCTCAGTGGTACCCAAACGCCACTTTTTCGCACAGAAGGCGATTCCAGCTCTCTACCGGCATGTGGAAGGCAATGTCCATGCCTCGCTGGACAGGGTGGTCAGCGGTAAGGTGCATATTATCGCTGACTCATGGTCCAGCAGGCATGGACAGGGACGTTACCTAAGTTTCACCGCACATTGAGTGACTCTGCAGGCAGCTGGGAAGGATGCAGGACAAGGTGCAGTAGTGTTGGAGGTTGTTCCGCCACCACGCCTCCAAAATGGCACTACTAATGATTCTGACACACCTCTCTCCTCCACCCCCTCCTCTTCTTCTTCCTCCATGGCCTCTTCCTGTACTTTGTCCTTGTAACCAGCGGTGCTCCGTAGCCGTTCAAGGGGCTACGCAAGTATGCAGGCCAAAAGATGCCATGCGGTGCTTGAGCTGGTGTGCTTGGGGGACCGGAGCCACACTGGGGAAGAGGTTCTGTCAGCTCTGCAGGGGCAGGTTCAGAGGTGGTTGACGCCATGCCAACTTAAGGCAGGAATGGTGGTTTGCGACAATGGCACCAACCTCCTCTCCGCCCTCCGACAGGGACAAATGACCCATGTGCCCTGTTTGGCTCACGTCCTTAACTTGGTGGTGCAGTGGTTCTTGGGCAGGTACCCGGGCTTACAGGATGTCCTGAGGCAGGCCAGGAAAGTCTGTGTGCATTTCCGCCGGTCATATAATGCCAGTGCTCGGCTGGATGACCTCCAAAAGGAATTTACCCTGCCCAAGAACCACCTAATCTGTGACATGCTCACCAGATGGAACTCAACGTTGCCCATGCTGCAGCAGCTGCACATGCAGCAGAGGGCCATCAATGAGTACCTGTGCGACTATGGCACCAGGACAGGGTCAGGGGAGCTTGTTTTTTTTCCCCACGCCAGTGGGCCATGATCAGGGATGCATGCACTGTCCTGTCACCATTTGAGGAGGCCACGAGGATGGTGAGCTGTGACAGTGCATGCATCAGTGACACTGTCCCCCTTGTCCACCTGTTGGAGCACACGCTGCATGGAATAATGGACAGGGCACGTGAGGCAGAACAGAGTCAGGAAGAGGAGGACTTCCTTAGCTCTCAAGGCCCCCCTTATCCAGACAGTGTTCCTGCGATCCCGCCGATCAAACAGGAAGAGGACGAGGAGGAGGAGGATGATTGTGTCAGTATGGAGGTGGAGCCTGGCACTTAGCATCAGCAGCAGCCTTTAAGGGATCATTTACAGTCCCAAGAAACACATGGACTTGTACGTGGCTGGAGGAGGTGGCTGCGGATCATGTCGTCCTTAGTGACCCAGAGGACTCCGGACCGAATGCCTCATCAATCCTACGCTGCATGGCCTCCCTGATCCTGCAAAGCCTGCGGAAGGATCCTCGTATTCGTGGTATCAAGGAGAAGGAACAATAATGGCTGGCAACCCTCCTTGATCCACCTTACAATGGTAAGGTTGCGGACCTTATCTTGCCGTCGCAGAGGGAGCAGAGGATGAAACATCTTCGGGAGGCCTTGCAGAAAGGTCTGTGCAAGGCATTCCCAGAGACTGGGAGGTTACAAACTCTTGTTTCTGGACAACGTGTTGCTGAGGCTTCGGTCAGTCAAAGAAGGAGCGGTGGAGAAGGTGGCCGTCTGACTGATGGGTTCAGACAATTTTTTAGTCCGCAGCCCCAAGGTATGATCGGTTCCAGCAACCATCGCCAGCGTCTGTTTTACATGGTGCAGGAATACCTAGGGGCAAGATCTGACTTGGACACCTTTCCCACCGAAAATCCTCTGGGTTACTGGGTCTTGAGGATGGATCACTGGCCAGAGCTTGCACAATATGCAATTGAGCTACTGGCCTGTCCTGCATCCAGCGTTCTTCCGGAACGCACATTCAGTGCTGCTGGAGGCTTTGTAACCGACCACAGGGTGCGTCTGTCCACCGACTCGGTCGATCGACTGACCTTCATAAAAATGAATCAGTCTTGGATCACTACCAGCTACCAAGCACCTGATGCTGATGTAACCGAATACATTTTTTTGAAATGTCAGATCCCTTCAAAGACTGCCTATGCTGAGTGACTATCCTGCTATACTGAGTAATTATCCTCTTACTCCTCAATGATGATAGCTTTAAAAACATTTTTGGCTCTGGGTGCCTGCCAGTCCCGCCACCAGTGACTAAGGCCCAATTTTTCATCCCCAGTTTAACAGGGGCATGTAATTACAATTTTTCATGCAATTCTTTGCAGCAGGGCTAGTTCCTGCGCTCCAACTAGAGTATCTGTGAGGGGTTGCAGTGTTGTGGCACCAGCACCAGTGCCTAAGGCCCAATTTTTCAGCCCCTGTTCAACATGTACATGTAATTACAATTCTTGATCTAATATTTCACAGCAGGGCCCGTTTCTGTGCCCACCAAGAGTATCTGTGAGGACTTACTGTGTTGTGGCACCAGCACTACCACCACCACCACCACCAAAGGCCCAATTTTTCTGCCCCTGTTGAACAGAGGCATGTAATTACAATTCTTCATCTAATATTTCACAGCAGGGCCCATTTCTGCGCCCACCAAGAGTATCTGTGAGGACTTACAGTGTTGTGGCACCAGCACCACCACCAAAGGCCCAATTTTTCTGCCCCTGTTCAACAGGGGAATGTAATTACAATTCTTGATCTAATATTTCAGAGCAGGGCCCTGTGAGGGCTTACAGTGTTGTGGCCACAACAACTCCTAAGGCCCAAATTTCTGCTGAGTATATAGGGCAGGCCCCTACTTTCAAACATCCAACTTACAAACGACTCTTACTTGCAAACGGAAGGAGACAACAGGAAGTGAGATGAAATCTACCCCTAGGAAGGGAAATTCTTTCCTGGAATGCCCCGTACACACGGTCGGACTTTGTTCTGACATTCCGACAACAAAATCCTAGGATTTTTTCCGACGGATGTTGGCTCAAACTTGTCTTGCATACACACGGTCACAGAAAGTTGTCGGAAAATCCGATCATTCTGAATGCGGTGACGTAAAACATGTACGTCGGGACTATAAACGGGGCAGTGGCCAATAGCTTTCATCTCTTTATTTATTCTGAGCATGTGTGGCACTTTGTCCGTCGGATTTGTGTACACACGATCGGAATTTCCGACAACGGATTTTGTTGTGGGAAAATTTTATATCCTGCTCTCAAACTTTGTGTGTCGGAAAATCCGATGGAAAATGTGTGATGGAGCCTACACACGGTCGGAATTTCCGACAACAAGGTCCTATCACACATTTTCCGTCGGAAAATCCGACCGTGTGTATGGGGCATAGCAGTTATGCCCTGTACACACGATCGGACATTGATCAGACTTTCCGACAACAAAATCCATGGATTTTTTCCGACGGATGTTGTCTCAATCTTGTCTTGCATACACATGGTTGCACAAAGTTGTCGGAATTTCTGATCGCCAAGAATGCGGTGACGTACACCACGTACGACGAGACTAGAAAAGGGCTGTTCTGAACCAAGCGCGGCACCCTTTGGGCGCCTTTTGCTAATCTCGTGTTAGTAAAAGTTTGATGAGAGACAATTCGCGCTTTTTCAGACTCGTGGTTTTCTGATCATTTTCTGCTGTTCAGTTTGTGCTTGTGGGTTTGTATCTGCTTTTCAGTGCATGCAGTCAGTTCGTATTGGATTATTCAGTGCGATCTTGTCCACTCGTTGCTGTTTTTCAGGTCGCTCTTCACAGGCCTTGCTGTTCTTCAGTGCATTCTGTTACCTCGTTCTTAGCAGCCGACCATTTTCTAGCCATGTTGCGTATACGTACTTCTCGTAGAGTTTGTGCTGTGCGGGGGCTTGGTGTTGGGGTCCTTACCTTGACACAAGTCCAGTCCATGAATAGGGTGGGGAGAAGTTCATGGACCAAGAATTGGTTGCTACAGTGTGACCAGTTCTGTCACATGCCTTTGCTCCGTGAGAATAATCCTAAAGATTTCAGGAACTTTCTCCGGATGACGGACCCCGTATTTCACCGTTTGTTGGCTTTGCTGACCCCCTATATCAGCAGGCAGGATACCTGCATGAGGCAAGCCACCACTCTGGAGCAGAGGCTCGTCGCCACCCTGCGGTACTTGGTGACGGAGAGAAGCCTACAGGACCTCAAGTTCTCGACACACACCTCCCCCCAGGCTCTGGGGATCATTATCCCAGAGACCTGTTCTGCCATCATCCAGGTCCTGCAGAAGGAGTATATTAAGGTAAGATTTTTATCCTTTAATATCACATTTTATTGTATTTAATGTTTGATAATATATTGTATTTCTTTCCTCATTCACTAATTACCATGATTGGAATATGCTGCGAATGTCCCCTTTGTCCTCATGCATACTGGATTTTTATGTAATTATTTTTTTTGTCCTTCATACATATTTGCCTTCACTTACCTTCCCAGCATGGTCTTCTGGCCCTATATTCACCTCATGTAGTCACAATGTATTTTGTCAGCTCCATAGTAGTGCTTTACCCTAAATACCCCCTAAAATGTGTAAAAATGTGATTTGTGCTTTAAATTCAGGCAGCGTGCCAGAGGCTGTATTTTTTGGGGCTCCAAAACATTTGGAAACCTCCCT
Organism: Lithobates clamitans; assembly: GCA_037952925.1. NCBI lineage: Eukaryota > Metazoa > Chordata > Amphibia > Anura > Ranidae > Lithobates > Lithobates clamitans. Next base: position 1,023,233 of record JBBGZY010001009.1, read on the forward strand.
CCCCCCAACTGCTAAGTCAGCTGATACCAATTCTCCATCTATCCTCAATCATCTATCTGCTGACTTTGCCAAACCCATACACACTATACCCATCTCTTTTGTGGTCAGATGTATGGATGAATTCCCCAAAGCATGTAGTGCAAGGGCCTGCCTGTATACTTTCAAATGGTACTGTTTAAAGTTTTAGTATACTATTATTATCTTGATAGGTAATAGCAGAATGTCCAAATGTGCTAAAATGTGTACAGTGTGTATTTATATCTTTGTATTATGACACTTCTTACCTGTCCAGTGGGCTATCAATAGTGTAAGTAAGGAGGGGCTGGCCAAAGTAATACACATTATTTAGGCATTTATCTCTCAATGAAGTGGAAAGGGTTACCTGTCCAAAAGATCCCCCCCCCCTAAAATGTTAGAAATTGCCCATGAGAGGGGGGAATCTGATAGGTGGACCTTATACCTTGGTCTTTCAAAACTCCCTAAAATAAATGTTATACTGATGTTGGCCAAGAATGTTTGTATCTAATCTGCTTTCCCTGTTTAGGTGCAAAAAGATTTTTTTTTTCTTGTTTGACTCCACAGTTTCCTTCCAACCCACAGGAATGGCAGACTGTGGCCTCCCACTTTGCCCAGCGGTGGGACTTTCCTAACTGCGGAGAGGCAATTGATGGGAAACATGTCTACATCGTTTCACCACCCAACTCGGGGTCATACTATTACAACTATAAGGGGTTCAATAGTATTGTGATTTTGGCGGTGGTGTTGGCTACTTATGAGTTGCTGTATGTGGACGTGGGGAATAGGGATGAGCCGAACACCCCCCCGGTTTGGTTCGCACCAGAACCTGCGAACGGACCGAAAATTCGCACGAACGTTAGTACCCCATTGACGTCTATGGGACTCGAATGGTTGAAATCAAAAGTGCTCATTTTAAAGCCTAATTTGCATGGTATTGTCCTAAAAAGGGTTTGGGGACCCGGGTTCTGCCCCAGGGGACATGTATCAATGCAAAAAAAACTTTTAAAAACGGCCGTTTTTTCAGGAGCAGTGATTATAATAATGCTTAAAGTAAAAAAAAAAGTGAAATATTCCTTTAAATATCGTACCTGGGGGGTGTCTATAGTATGCCTGTAAAGTGGCGCATGTTTCCTGTGCTTAGAACGGTCCCTGCAAAAAATTTCATTTTTAAAGGAAAAAAAGTCATTTAAAACTGCTTGCGGCTTTAATGTAATGTCGGGTCCTGGCAATATGGATGAAAATCAGTGAGACAAACGGCATGGGTACCCCCCAGTCCATTACCAGGCCCTTTGGGTCTTGTATGGATATTAAGGGGAACCCCACCCAAATTAAAAAAGGAAACAGCAGTATACAGGCTCTGTACTATGAACAGCAGTATACAGGCGGTGCAAACAAAACAGGGACTGTAGGTTTGTTGTTAAGTAGAATCTGTTTGTAATTTTGAACTGGTACATTTTTAACGTGTTTAGCTCCAGCAAAAAATCTATTTTAAGCTTTTTGTAAAACATAGGGAAGGGTTATCACCCCTGTGACATTTGTTTTGCTGTCTGTGCTCCTCTTCAGAAGATTTCACCTCACTTTTTGTCCCAATGACAAATGTTTTTTGAAAATTTGGGGTTTTTTGTGAAACAAGGGTTGGTGATAAAGCATCAGTGGAAAAGGAGAAATGTTTTTCCCATATTAACTCTTACAGGAGAGAATTTCCCTTCCTAGGGGTAGAGTTCATCTCACTTCCTGTTGTCTCCTTCCGTTTGCAAGTAGGAGTCGTTTGTAAGTTGGATGTCTGAAAGTAGGGGCCTGCCCTATATACTCAGCAGAAATTTGGGCCTTAGGTGTTGTTGTGGCCACAACACTGTAAGCCCTCACAGGGCCCTGCTGTAAAATATTAGATCAAGAATTGTAATTACATGCCCCTGTTGAACAGGGGCAGAAAAATTGGGCCTTTGGAGGTGGTGGTGGTGCTGGTGCCACAACACTGTAAGTCCTCACTCGCTCTTGGCGGGCGCAGAAACGGGCCCTGCTGTGAAATATTAGATCAAGAATTGTAATTACATGTCCCTGTTTAACAGGGGCAGAAAAATTGGGCCTTGGGCACTGGTGCTGGTGCCACAACACTGCAACCCCTCACAGATACTCTAGTTGGAATGCAGGAACGAGCTCTGCTGTAAAGTATTGCATCAAAACTTGTAATTACACGCCCCTGTTAAACAGGGGCTGAAAAATTGGGCCTTAGGCACTGGTGCTGGTGCCACAACACTGCAACCCCTCACAGATACTCTAGTTGGAACGCAGAATCAAGCCCTGCTGCAAAGTATTGCATCAAAAATTGTAATTACACGCCCTGTTAAACAAGGGCTGAAAAATTGGGCCTTAGGCACTGGTGACGGCGCCCAGAACCAAAAATGTTCTTACAAGCTATCAGCGTGATCATTTAAGGAGGAAGAGGATAATTACTCAGGATAGTCACTCAGCGTCAGCATAGGCAGTCTTTGAAGGGATCTGAGATTTCAAAAAAAATATTCGGTTACATCAGCATCAGGTGCTTGGTAGCTGGTGGTGATCCAAGACTGATTCATTTTTATGGAGGTCAGTCGATCGACCGACTCGGTGGACAGACGCACCCTGTTATCGGTTACAAAGCCTCCAGCAGCACTGAATGTGCGTTCCGAAAGAACGCTGGATGCAGGACAGGCCAGTAGCTCAATTGCATATTGTGCAAGCTCTGGCCAGTGATCCATCCTCAAGACCCAGTAACCCAGAGGATTTTCGGTGGGAAAGGTGTCCAAGTCAGATCTTGCCCCTAGGTATTCCTGCACCATGTAAACCAGACGCTGGCGATGGTTGCTGGAACCGATCATACCTTGGGGCTGCGGACTAAAAAATTGTCTGAATGCATCAGTCAGACGGCCACCTTCTACACCGCTCCTTCTTTGACTGACCGAAGCCTCAGCAACACGTTGTCCAGAAACAGGAGTTTGTAACCTCCCAGGCTCTGGGAACGCGTTGCACAGACCTTTCTGCAAGGCCTCCCGAAGATGTTTCATCCTCTGCTCCCTCTGCGACGGCAAGATAAGGTCTGTAACCTTACCCTTGTAGCGTGGATCAAGGAGGGTTGCCAGTCAGTATTGGTCCTTCTCCTTGATACCACGAATACGAGGATCATTAAGGAGCCTTTCCAGGATCAGGGAGGCCATGCAGCATAGGTTTGCTGAGGCATTCGGTCCAGAGTCCTCTGGGTCACTAAGGACGACATGGTCCGCAGCCACCTCCTCCCAGCCACGTACAAGTCCATGTGTTTCTTGGGACAGATCCCTTAAAGACTGCTGCTGATGCTGAGTGCCAGGCTCCACCTCCATACTGACACAATCCTCCTCCTCCTCGTCCTCTTCCAGTGTGATCGGCGAGCATGCAGGAACACTGTCTGGATAAAGGGGGCCTTGAGCGCTAAGAAAGTCCTCCTCTTCCTGCCTCTGTTCTGCCTCAAGTGCCCTGTCCATTATTCCACGCAGCGTGTGCTCCAACAGGTGGACAAGGGGGACAGTGTCACTGATGCATGCACTGTCACTGCTCACCATCCTCGTGGCCTCCTCAAATGGTGACAGGACAGTGCATGCATCCTTAATCATGGCCCACTGGCGTGGTGAAAAAAACCAAGCTCCCTTGACCCTATCCTGGTGCCATAGTCGCACAGGTACTCATTGATGGCCCTCTGCTGCATGTGCAGCTGCTGCAGCATGGCCGACATTGAGTTCCACTTGGTGGGCATGTCACAGATTAGGCGGTTCTTGGGCAGGTTAAACTCCTTTTGGAGGTCTGCCAGCCGAGCACTGGCATTATATGACTGGCGGAAATGCACACAGATTTTCCTGGCCTGCCTCAGGACATCCTGTAAGCCCGGGTACCTGCCCAAGAACCGCTGCACCCCCAAGTTAAGGACGTGAGCCAAGCAGGGCACATGGGTCATTTGTCGCTGTCGGAAGGGCAGAGAGTAGGTTGGTGCCATTGTCGCAAACCACCACTCCTGCCTTAAGTTGGCGTGGCATCAACCACCTCTGAACCTGCCCCTGCAGAGCTGACAGAACCTCTGCCCCAGTGTGGCTCCTGTCCCCCAAGCACACCAGCTCAAGCACCGCATGGCATCTTTTGGCCTGCATACTTGCGTAGCCACTTGAACGGCTACGGAGCACTGCTGGTTCTGAGGACAAAGCACAGGAAGAGGCCATGGAGGAAGAAGAAGAGGAGGGGGTGGAGGAGAGAGGTGTGTCACAATCATTAGTAGTGGCATTTTGGAGGTGTGGTGGCGGAACAACCTCCAACACTACTGCACCTTGTCCTGCATCCTTCCTAGCTGCCAGCAGAGTCACCCAATGTGCTGTGAAACTTAGGTAACGTCCCTGTCCATGCCTGCTGGACCATGAGTCAGCGGTAATATGCACCTTACCGCTGACCGCCCTGTCCGGCGAGGCCAAGACATTGCCTTCCACATGCCGGTAGAGAGCCAGAATCGCCTTCTGTGAGAAAATGTGGCGTTTGGGTACCTGCCACTGAGGAACCGCACATTCCACAAACTCACGGAAGGGGGCAGAGTCTACCAACTGAAAAGGCAGCAGTTGAAGTGCTAGCAATTTTGCCAAGATAGCATTCAACCGCTGGGCATGTGGATGGCTGGGAGCGAGCTTCTTTCGGCGGTGCAGCAGCTGGGGCAGGGAAATTTGCCTGGTACAATCTGACATCGGTGTACCGAAACCAGATTGCCCACAAGTACTTGGCTGTGACACACCTAATTCTACACCTTCATTCCTCTCAGGGCAGGTCTCAGAGAGGACTGAAGGTATAGTGGGGTTGGAGGTCTAAGCTGATGAGGAGCAAGGAGAGGTCCTCTTTGTTCTTTGGTGTGGGTTAGGGATGAGCCGAACACCCCCCTGTTCGGTTCGCACCAGAACATGCGAACAGGAAAAAAGTTCGCTCGAACACGCGAACACCGTTAAAGTCTATGGGACACGAACATGAATAATCAAAAGTGCTAATTTTAAAGGCTTATATGCAAGTTATTGTCATAAAAAGTGTTTGGGGACCTGGGTCCTGCCCCAGGGGACATGGATCAATGCAATGCGTTTTTTCAGGAGCAGTGATTTTAATAATGCTTAAAGTCAAACAATAAAAATGTAATATCCCTTTAAATTTCGTACCTGGGGGGTGTCTATAGTATGCCTGTAAAGGGGCGCATGTTTCCTGTGTTTAGAAAAGTCTGACAGCAAAATGACATTTGGAAGGAAAAAACTCATTTAAAACTACCCGCGGCTATTGCATTGCCGACAATACACATAGAAGTTCATTGATAAAAACGGCATGGGAATTCCCCACAGGGAAACCCCGAACCAAAAAAAAAAATGACGTGGGGGGGTCCCCCTAAATTCCATACCAGGCCCTTCAGGTCTGGTATGGATATTAAGGGGAACCCCGGCCAAAAAAAAAAAAAAAAACGGCGTGGGGTTCCCCCAAAAATCCATACCAGACCCTTATCCGAGCACGCAACCTGGCAGGCCGCAGGAAAAGAGGGGGGGACGAGAGTGCGGCCCCCCCCCTCCTGAACCGTACCAGGCCACATGCCCTCAACATTGGGAGGGTGCTTTGGGGTAGCCCCCCAAAACACCTTGTCCCCATGTTGATGAGGACAAGGGCCTCATCCCCACAACCGTGGCCGGTGGTTGTGGGGGTCTGCGGGCGGGGGGCTTATCGGAATCTGGAAGCCCCCTTTAACAAGGGGACCCCCAGATCCCGGCCCCCCCCTGTGTGAAATGGTAAGGGGGTACTTACCCCTACCATTTCACTAAAAAAGTGTCAAAATAGTTAAAAATGACAAGAGACAGTTTTTGACAATTCCTTTATTTAAATGCTTCTTCTATCTTCCTTCATCTTCTTCTTCTTCTGGTTCTTCTGGCTCTTCTGGTTCTTCCTCCGGCGTTCTCGTCCAGCATCTCCTCCGCGGCGTCTTCTATCTTCTTCTCCTCGGGCCGCTCCGCACCCATGGCATTGAGGGGAGGCTCCCGCTCTTCTCTTCATCTTCTTCTTCTCTTCTTCTCTTCTTAATTTTCTTATCCGGGCCGCTCCGCATCCATGCTGTGGCATGGAGGGAGGCTCCCGCTGTGTGACGGCGTCTCCTCATCTGACGGTTCTTAAATAACGGGGGGCAGGGCCACCCGGTGACCCCGCCCCCCTCTGACGCACGGTGACTTGACGGGACTTCCCTGTGACGTCACGGGGAATGCCACAGGGAAGTCCCGTCATGTCCCGTGCGTCAGAGGGGGCGGGGTCACCGGGTGGCCCCGCCCCCCGTTATTTAAGAACCGTCAGATGAGGAGACGCGTCACACAGCGGGAGCCTCCCTCCATGCCACAGCATGGATGCGGAGCGGCCCGGATAAGAAAATTAAGAAGAGAAGAAGAGAAGAAGGAAGAAGAGAAGAGGATGAAGAAGAAGATGAAGAAGAAGATGAAGAGAAGAGCGGGAGCCTCCCCTCAATGCCATGGGTGCGGAGCGGCCCGAGGAGAAGAAGATAGAAGACGCCGCGGAGGAGATGCTGGACGAGAACACCGGAGGAAGAACCAGAAGAGCCAGAAGAACCAGAAGAAGAAGAAGATGAAGGAAGATAGAAGAAGCATTTAAATAAAGGGATTGTCAAAAACTGTCTCTTGTCATTTTTAACTATTTTGACACTTTTTTAGTGAAATGGTAGGGGTAAGTACCCCCTTACCATTTCACACAGGGGGGGGCCGGGATCTGGGGGTCCCCTTGTTAAAGGGGGCTTCCAGATTCCGATAAGCCCCCCGCCCGCAGACCCCCACAACCACCGGCCACGGTTGTGGGGATGAGGCCCTTGTCCTCATCAACATGGGGACAAGGTGTTTAGGGAGGCTACCCCAAAGCACCCTCCCAATGTTGAGGGCATGTGGCCTGGTACGGTTCAGGAGGGGGGGGGGCCGCACTCTCGTCCCCCCCTCTTTTCCTGCGGCCTGCCAGGTTGCGTGCTCGGATAAGGGTCTGGAATGGATTTTTGGGGGAACCCCAACGTCATTTTTTTTTTTTTTTAATTTTGGTTCGGGGTTTCCCTGTGGGGAATTCCCATGCCGTTTTTATCAATGAACTTCTATGTGTATTGTCGGCAATGCAATAGCCGCGGGTAGTTTTAAATGAGTTTTTTCCTTCCAAATGTCATTTTGCTGTCAGACTTTTCTAAACACGGGAAACATGCGCCCCTTTACAGGCATACTATAGACACCCCCCAGGTACGAAATTTAAAGGGATATTACACTTTTATTGTTTGACTTTAAGCATTATTAAAATCACTGCTCCTGAAAAAACGGCCATTTTTAAAAAATTTTTTTGCATTGATCCATGTCCCCTGGGGCAGGACCCAGGTCCCCAAACACTTTTTATGACAATAACTTGCATATAAGCCTTTAAAATTAGCACTTTTGATTTCTCCCATAGACTTTTAAAGGGTGTTCCGCGGCATTTGAATTTGCCGCGAACACCCCAAATTGTTCGCTGTTCGGCGAACTTGCGAACAGCCAATGTTTGAGTCGAACATGAGTTCGACTCGAACTCGAAGCTCATCCCTAGTGTGGGTCTTTTAGATATGCTTGTCAACGAACTGCATGGCAGGTCAACATATGTCTGGTCAAGCATGTGGTGCCCAAGCGGGAGATGTTTTGGCCACACGAGATATGCTTGAAACATATGGTGCAAATAGCAGCGGTGCGATCTGATGGACTCGTCTCAAAAAAGGCCCACACCAAAGAACTTTTGGAATAACGCGCAGAGGCAGCAGCGCCCTGCACATTGGGAGCTTTGGGGTGTGATGCAGTCAGTGTGCTGCCCTTAGGCTGGCCCCTGGAGGGCATCCTGCCTCGTTGGTGATGTGCCTCCTCCTCTCTCCTATCAGGCACCCACATTGGGTCAGTGACCTCATCATCCCCTCCCTCCTCATCACTGGAGCAAACCTGGCAGTATGCTGCAGCAGGGAGAGAATGACTGCCAGATTGCTGTCCTTCTTGGGCACCCCCTCTGTCCGTGCTCACGTTACTGCCTTCGTCTAGCTCAGTATCATTATCAGAGCCTTCTAAACGCTGGGCATCCTCCTGGAGCATGTACCCAACACTGTCGTCAAACAGTTTGAGGGACTCCTCAATAGGAAATGGTGGGGCTAGGGAAGGAGTCACTGATGCCATTGAGCCGAGGGAAGGGGCCGCGTTGGCAGCTGTTTTGCCAGACAAAGTACCCTGAGCATGGGTGAGAGAGGATGAGGAGGATGAGGACGGCTTGGTCATCCACTCAACCAAGTCTTCCGCATGTTGTGGCTTAACACGGCCAGCTGCCGAAAAAAAGGCCAAGCGTGTCCAACGGCCACATGCTGATGAGGATGCACCATCTCCACAACCAGCACTGTTACCTCTAGACACAGAGCCTGCTTGCCCTCTTTTGATGGCTTGTGACTGTCTGCCTCTCCTTGTTGGCCTTCCAGACATACTAATGGCCTGTAGCTGCACTAAGCTGGGAGATATATATATATATATATATATATATATATATATATATATATATATATATATATATATATATACTGATACTGCAGCTAGCAAAATTAACTGCCTGCCTGTAGTATTAGAACACCACCAACCTTCAACAGGTAGCTTTAGCTGAACACTGTGCAGAGCTCGCAAAAAACTAACTTGTAGCTTATTTAGCTGCCTGCAGTAGTGATAGGATCAGGAAAACACCACCAACCTTCTACAGGTAACTTTAGCTGAACACTATGCAGAGCTCGTACTACACTAACTTGTAGTTTTAGCTGAACACTGTGCAGAGCTTGCAAAAAAACTAACCTGCAGCTTATTTAGCTGCCTGCGGTAGTGATAGGATCAGGAAAACACCACCAACCTTCTACAGGTAGCTTTAGGTGAACATTGTGCAGAGCTCGCAAAAAACGAACTTGTAGCTTATTTAGCTGCCTTCGGTAGTGATAGGATCAGGAAAGCACCACCAACCTTTTACAGGTAGCTTTAGGTGAACACTGTACAGAGCTCGCCAAAAATAACTTGTAGCTTATTTAGCTACCTGCGGTAGTGATAGGATCAGGAAAACACCACCAACCTTCTACAGGTGGCTTTAGCTGAACACTGTGCAGAGCTCGCACTACACTAACTTGTAATTTTAGCTGAAAACTGTGCAGAGCTCGCAAAAAACTAACTTGTAGCTTATTTAGCTGCCTGCGGTAGTGATAGGATCAGAAAAACACCACCAACCTTCTACAGGTAGCTTTAGGTGAACACTGTGCAGAGCTCGCACTACACTAACTTGTAATTTTAGCTGAACACTGTGCAGAGCTCGCAAAAAACTAACTTGTAGCTTATTTAGCTTCCTGCGGTAGTGATAGGATCAGGAAAACACCACCAACCTTCTACAGGTGGCTTTAGCTGAACACTGTGCAGAGCTCGCACTACACTAACTTGTAATTTTAGCTGAACACTGTGCAGAGCTCGCAAAAAACTAACTTGTAGCTTATTTAGCTGCCTGCGGTAGTGATAGGATCAGAAAAACACCACCAACCTTCTACAGGTAGCTTTAGGTGAACACTGTGCAGAGCTCGCAAAAAACTAACTTGTAGTTTTAGCTGAACACTGTGAGGAGGACACACTACACTAACTTGTAGCTTTAGCTGAACACTGTTCAGAGGACACACTACACTAACTTGCAGCTTTAGCTGAACACTGTGCAGAGGTCACACTAAACTAACTTGTAGCTTTAGCTGAACATTGTGAGGACGCACTACACTAACTTGTAGCTTTAGCTGAACACTGTGCAGAGGTTGCACTATACTAACTTGTAGTTTTAGCTGAGCACTGTGAGGAGGACGCACTACACTAGCTTGTAGCTTTAGCTGAACACTGTGCAGAGGTTGCACTACACTAACTTGTAGTTTTAACTGAACACTGTGAGGAGGACGCACTATACTAACTTGTAGCTTTAGCTGAACACTGTGCAGAGGTCGCACTACACTAACTTGTAGCTTTAGCTGAACACTGAGGAGGATGCACTACCCTAACTTGTAGCTTTAGCTGAACACTGTGCAGAGGTCACACTAAACTAACTTGTAGCTTTAGCTGAACACTGTGCAGAGGTTGCACTATACTAACTTGTAGTTTTAGCTGAGCGCTGTGAGGAGGACGCACTACACTAGGTTGTAGCTTTAGCTGAACACTGTGCAGAGGTTGCACTATACTAACTTGTAGTTTTAACTGAACACTGTGAGGAGGACGCACTACACTAACTTGTAGCTTTAGCTGAACACTGTGCAGAGGTCGCACTACACTAACTTGTAGTTTTAGCTGAACACTGTTCCGAGGATGCACTACACTAACTTGTAGCTTTAGCTGAACACTGTGCAGAGGTCGCACTACACTAACTTGTAGTTTTAGCTGAACACTGTTCAGAGGATGCACTACACTAACTTGTAGCTTTAGCTGAACACTGTGCAGAGGTCGCACTACACTAACTTGTAGTTTTAGCTGAACACTGTTCAGAGGACACACTACACTAACTTGTAGCTTTAGCTGCACACTGTGCAGGGGTCGCATTACACTAACTTGTAGTTTTAGCTGAACACTGTGAGGAGTACGCACTACACTAACTTGTAGCTTTAGCTGAACACTGTGCAGAGGTCACACTACACTAACTTTTAGCTTTAGCTGAACACTGTGAGGAGGATGCACTACCGTAACTTGTAGCTTTAGCTGAACACTGTGCAGAGGTCACACTAAACCATCTTGTAGCTTTAGCAGAACACTGCTCAGAGGTCGCACTACACTAACTTGTAGTTTTAGCTGAACACTGTTCAGAGGATGCACTGCACTAACTTGTAGCTTTAGCTGAACACTGTGCAGAGGTCGCACTACACTAACTTGTAGTTTTAGCTGAACACTGTTCAGAGGACGCACTACACTAACTTGTAGCTTTAGCTGCACATTGTTGCCTAGGTTTCACTACACTAACTTGTAGTTTTAGCTGAACACCATTCAGAAGAAGCACTACACTAACTTATATCTTTAGCTGAACACTGTGCAGAGGTCACACTACACTAACTTGTAGCTTTAGCTTAACACTGTGAGGAGGACGCACTACCCTAACTTACAGCTTTAGCTGAACACTGTGCAGAGGTCACACTAAACTAACTTGTAGCTTTAGCTGAACACTGTGAGGAGGACGCACTACACTAACTTGTAGTTTTAGCTGAACACTGTGCAGAGGTCACACTAAACTAACTTGTAGCTTTAAATGAACACTGTGAGGAGGACGCACTACACTAACTGTAAATAGTCTAGCTGCCTGACTGTGGTATTAATAGGATCAAAAGAACACCAGCAATTTTCTTCAGGTAGCTGTAAATACTGTAACAAGACAAGCCTGCCTGTCAGTAGGAAGATAACAGGAACGGATCTAGCTAAACTGAATACAGTGTATATATATATATATACACACACAACACCTGTGATGCATATATATATACACAATACACTGTAAGTGCAGCTAACTCACTGACTGTCCTGCCTAAACTAGCTAACTCAAATGAAATGACACTGCCTCTCTCTCTCTAAGCACGCTGAAACACACTACACAGGTCCGCTGTACAGCCAGCCTTATATAGTGTGGGGCGTGTCCTAAACCCCCTGAGCCATAATTGGCCAAAGCCACCTTGGCTTTGGCCAATTACAGCTCTCTCTACTGACGGCGATGTGATTGGCCAAGCATGCGGGTCATAGTGCATGCTTAAGAGTATTAATGGGGGTTGGTGGCGCTCCCTTAAGGGGGGTATATTATTGAATAAAGCAGATAATAAATGAATACTCTAACATACACAAAAATGAATACCAATATTGTGCATAAATCTCATTACTCATACAGTGAATAATACCTTCAAAAAAGTGTGAATGATACTATCAAGAAAATGTAAAATGAAAAATATAAAAATATTAATAGAAAACATCCCATCCACATATAGTGGATAAGTGTAGAGTGCTGACCAGTGGTGAATAAATATAAACCAGTTATAGGCTACTATTATATATAAATAATACAGGTGCAATCTCCGACAATAGTCCAACGTGCTCCAATAGTTGATATCAAATGCAAACCAGTAGAAAAAAATATATATAAAAAATAAAAATATATGTTCAAAAAGTCTAATCAAAAAAATATAATCAAAAAAATGTGGATAGCAAAACAAAGTTCCAAATGCATAGGTGACTGCGGTGCCCACAAAGAAGGAAATCCGTGACTTCTGTGCTCCCCCTTTTGGCTCCCCACTCACCGACTCCCAGTACCCCTACAGGGGTGGCAGGCACTATAATATTCCAATGCCGTCCTCATGGGTGATGTCCCGTGGTTGCTGAAATATGGTTCTCCTCTATCCCAGGGTTCCCAGGTCAATCATCCATAGCAGCTTCCACTACCACATCCAGGAAGGGGAATCGCCAGAGAAAAATCCTCATAGGAAAAACATTTTCACTTCATAGTGTAGTCTATATTAAAAGCCTTTATTAAAATAAACTGATCCTCATTGGGAACAAAATAGTATAAAAACCAACACTACACCATGGGTAAAAACGATACCAGGAAGAGCTTTCCCGCGGCGTGCGGTCCAGCTGCGTTCCAGGCTCGCTTACTCCGTACCCGGAAATGACGTAAGTGCGTAGCCCCGCCTTATGTGTTTCGTCATCGACGTTATCAAAAGGCCGCCTACTACACTATGAAGTGAAATTTTTTTTTCCTATGAGGATTTTTCTCTGGCGATTCCCCTTCCTGGATGTGGTAGTGGAAGCTGCTATGGATGATTGACCTGGGAACCCTGGGATAGAGGAGAACCATATTTCAGCAACCACGGGACATCACCCATGAGGACGGCATTGGAATCTTATAGTGCCTGCCACCCCTGTAGGGGTACTGGGAGTCGGTGAGTGGGGAGCCAAAAGGGGGAGCACAGAAGTCACCTATGCATTTGTCACAGATTTCCTTCTTTGTGGGCACCGCAGTCACCTATGCATTTGGAACTTTGTTTTGCTATCCACATTTTTTTGATTATATATTTTTTTGATTAGACTTTTTGAACATAAATTTTTATTTTTTATATATATTTTTTTCTACTGGTTTGCATTTGATATCAACTATTGGAGCACATTGGACTATTGTCGGAGATTGCACCTGTATAATTTATATATAATAGTAGCCTATAACTGGTTTATATTTATTCACCACTGGTCAGCACTCTACACTTATCCACTATATGTGGATGGGATGTTTTCTATTAATATTTTTATATTTTTCATTTTACATTTTCTTGATGGTATCATTCACACTTTTTTGAAGGTATTATTCACTGTATGAGTAATGAGATTTATGCACAATATTGGTATTCATTTTTGTGTATGTTAGAGTATTCATTTATTATCTGCTTTATTCAATAATATACCCCCCTTAAGGGAGCGCCACCAACCCCCATTAATACTCTTTCACATTTTTAGCCCTTTGTGGGTCTAAATAGGGGAGGCAGCACACCTTTTTCTCTGTCCTTTTCTTTTCTCTATCTTTCCCCCTTCTTCTTCTTTTTCTTCTTGGTCCTCCTTGTGCTTGTTCCCCTTTCCCCTTTCTCCTTTCCCTTCTTGGATCTTTCCTACCTTCTTTCCCTGTCCTAAGCGCCAATCATCAGCCAGCAATGCACTGCGATGCCGCAGTGAATTATGGGCCGTGACACGCCACACGAATTTGGCGCGAACGGCCCATATCGTTCGCAATTCGGCGAACGATCGAACAGCCGATGTTCGACTCGAACAATGGTTCGACTCAAACACGAAGCTCATCCCTAGTGGGGAAGAATGGTCGGATGTCCGATGGTGGAGTCATTGCTCAGACGGAGTTCTACAGGTGTCTCCAGAATGGCAGCTTGGACTTGCCAACTCCAGAAGGCAATGTGGAAGGACTCCCATTCGTCTTCGTTGCGGATGAAGCGTTTGCGCTGGGGGACCATCTTATGCGGCCATTCCCGATGAGGACCCTCACCCTGGACCAGAGGGTTTTTAAATACTGGCTGGCCAGAGCCAGAAAAGTGGTGGAGAACACATTTGGAATCATGGCCACCCGGTTCCGCCTATTTCTTACACCCATACACATGGCGGAGTAAAAACTGAATCATATCATCCTGGCGTGCTGTGTTCTACACAACTTTTTAAGGCAAAATTCTGCCAACTATGCTGCCTCAGGTGGGCCTGAGGCTGGAATTCATAATGAACCAACCCCGACGGTGCTTGAAAGTGGCCGTCCTGGCTTGCCCCCCCTAAGTGCCCGTGAGGTCGGTCTTAGATACCTTGATTACTTTACGGGTAGGGGGGTCATCAATATGCTAGACAGTGTCTGAAACATTTTTAAAATAAAAAAATCATTTTAACTACTAAAATCTTTGGTGACATTAACTGCTTGTGTTTCTTTTAACTGACCCTGCCAGAAATGTGGTGAGTCCTGAAAATGACGTGATTGTGTAACATTACAAAGCACTGTTGGGTGTTATTTACTAAAGGCAAAGACACTTTGCACTACAAGTGCAGTTGAAACTGCACTTGTAGTGCAAAGTGGATTTTCCCTTAGGAAATAACCCCCATTGTCACTGAAAACACCAATTTGAGCACAACAAAAGTTTTAAAGCGTTGTAACAATAATCCACACATTCTTGATTATCAATCTTTTTAATACCAGCACAATCACATGTGCATTTAGAAAAGATTTTTAAAACAAACCAACATGTTTGTTTAACAATTTTTTGGGTCACATTACTAAAAGTAGAAATGTCCATTTAAGGTAAAACAGGCATATTTAAAACCAACAAGAAAGACACAAATCTTGAAATTACAAAGTTCAACTTTTAAAGAAATTGAAGGCAATATCAGACATGAGTATTTATAAACTGTGTTTGATATTGCGTTCAGATGGGGTGAAGTCACCCCTGGAAAAGCCAAATTTTGAAGATGCACACAAATTGCTGAATGTCAACATGTGCTACCTACCATCACGGGGGATCAAGGGACGTGTTTTGGGGGTGCAACCCCTTCCTCCCAGCTACTTTATTATTGAGGAAGGGGTTACACCCCCAAAATACATTGATCTCCTGTGATGGCAGATAGCACATGTTGACACACAGTGTGCATCTTCAAATTTTGGCTTTTCTCAAATCTGTCAAAAAATAAGAGAAATTTTGAGATTACAAAAAGCACCAAAGAGGGAAGGGATTTGGAGGTGTTTCAAACTCGCCCTAAAACATCAATGATGTTCTTCATTTTTTTTTGAACATTATTGATGTTTTTCTGGATGTTTTCCAAGTCCCTATTACACCCCATAATCTCCCCGATCAGGATCTGTGCACTTTCACTGGTGAAATGCCCTGGATCCACAACATCACGAAAAAGATAGAAACAAAAACACACCATGTATTATAAATATGCCGGCATCCATCTCTTACCTGAGCCTGTGGTCGCAGACACTCACCTGTTGTGGTGACAATTTCCACCACATCTCCTTCCTCCTCCTTCTCATGTTGTCTTTGGTGGGTCTCCACTTCTTCCTGAGGTGGGGGGTCTGTGGTCTCCTCGGATGAGGGGTGTCCTCCGAGTCTTTTCTCCCCTATGTAAAGAAAAATAGGTATACTTAGTAAACAGATATTTGATGGCAGAAATAGGAATATGAAACATTGCTTGGAAGTGGGGTACAATTGTTTCTTTTGGCAGAGTTCCAAGATGAAGAAAAATGTTTGTCCTTTGTCAAGCTTGAATACTTACCTGTTTTGTACAAGCTTCACAGATGGACTCACCCCTATAGTATACACTGGAGCACCTGTGTGGGCCCCCCCAATAAAAAGGGTGTTCTTGTGTCCCACACTAGTGCTCCAGCATCCTGATGTGAAAACTGCTGCTGAGTGTCCTCTCCTTACACAGAATCTAGTTTGCATTACATTCTAGTTACAAACCCATCTACACCACAAAATTATTTTAAGAGAGGTAGGCCATAAAAAATGTATTCAAATGCATATGGCCAAAACAATAGTGTTTTCTAGGCCGAACGAACAATGTTTCATACGAACGAACAATGTGCCCATGAACATGAAAGTTGCCATTTTAAACTGTACAACAGTAAAGAAAAGCACATGGAGCAGCACGAACGTAATAAAAATAAAGAATAGGAACACAGGACAACTACTTACTTTTTTGCAGCACTCTCCTGATCCTTCTGTAATGCTTGTGCTCCCTGATTTTGAGGTCCGACTACAGCTTCCTGAGCTGATCCTTGGATTGTCGTACCCCGAAATTCCGGTGCAGACTCTTGACTACTTTTGCCATGATCTTGGCCTTTCTGACATTGGGGTTGGGGTAAGGTCCATACTTCCCATCATAGTCGGCCTTCTTCAGGATGTCGACCATCTCCACCATCTTCACAAAGGACATATTTGATGCTTTAAATCGTCTCCTTCTGGATCGGGACGTTTCAGGCTCTGGGCTTTCCTCTTCCTCCTCCTCGTTGGTGTAATTATCAGACACCTGCTCTGTCTCCGCCATGTGCTGTTCCCCACTGCGATGAACGAGAAGGGGCGGGGATAGACTAGAAAGAACGTCAGGGGCGGGCGGAGTTTCACGCATGTGCAGTGTCTATAAAGCGTAACACGCGTGCGTAGTACGTACGATTTGTGAGCGGAGGAAGGAGTAACAGGGGCCCCTACCGTGATAACAAAGGTAAGATTTAAAATTGGGCCTATACTGCTTCTAGATTGAGGCCTGTATTTGGACAAGTTTAGAAGACTTTAGGCTGACATTAGGGTTTGTCTTGTGTTGTGTCTTGTAGTTAAAATGGATATCTTGAAGGATCATGACTTTATGCCAATCCATAGATATGTTCAGGGAGCTGCCCTGTCTGTGGCAGATAAACCACCCTGATTATAAGAACCAAACAAAGAGGAAGGCAGCGCTGGATAATTTGCTGCAATTTGTGAAGTCAGTGATCCCCACGGCAGACATCACCTATTTGAAGATCCTAATTGGTGGCCTGAGGAGCACTTATCTAAGAGAGCACAAGAAGGTCCAGGATTCCCTGAGATTGGGAGCTGCAGATGACATTTATGTCCCCAGGCTGTGGTACTATGACAGACTGCATTTTCTGGCAGGTCAGACTGAACCCAGGCCAGCACTCTCCAATCTTCCTTCCACACTTCCTTCCCCCCCAGCTGAGGCTTCTGACGCCCAACCTGGGCCTTCCAGGCAGCAACATGTGGAGGAGCCCAGCTTGAACCAGGTATAGCATTCTTCTAAATATTGCTGGTTGTCCAATCAATGATGTTAAATAGATGTTAGTTTGGAGTACTAATTTATGATTGTGATTGATGAAGCAACAACTAAAACCATGTCCCTTTTTCATACACAGGGAAGTCTCAGCCAGGAGGTGGCCAGGCCAAGCAGGCTGCCCGATACCCAGGTCCCTTCCCTCCGCCTTCAAAGACAAAGTGGCAGGAAGAGGAGTAACCTGGAGGAGGCTGCCATAGGCCTATTTTGGAAGGCTACTGAGGCCCTCAGAACACCCCACAGTGTGGAGGAGGACTTTGCTGCCATAACTGCATGCCAAATGATGCAGATGGAGGAGGGCCAACGACTCCTATGTGAGTTTTTAATTTTGGAAGCTCCAAATAAGGGGTTGAGGGGCCAAATCACATGTGCAACCCACATTTGTCACCTCACCCATAGTCCTCCTCCTCCAGGTCCTCCTCCTCCTCCTCCTCCAGATCCTACTCCTCCTCCTGCCACACCTCCAACACCAGAGCCACAGTCAGGAAGGAAGCGTGGAAGGAAGACCAGAGAGTGATGACCTGGGTTCAGTCTGGTCTGGCAAAATATGCAGCCTCTTGTAGTACCACAGCCTGGGGACATACATGTCATCTGCTGCTTTCAGGATCTCTTGGACTTCTGGACCAGACTGCACTCCCTTACATATGGACTCCTCAGGCCACCAATTTTGCTGTAAAATAATTGATGTCTGCCCTGGGGGTCAAAGGCTTCACCAATTTATGATGTTTATCCAGCGTAGCCTCCCTCTTTGTTTGGTTCTGAGCCTTTAATAAAGGAATTTTTGTTTCAATTATACTCGCCTATGTGTGTTTTCCTTCAAAAAGGACAGTTTGTTTGTGAGGATTCAGGTCCATTTCAAAAATACAATGTGAAATTTATCACAAGAGACACCAACACCAAGCAATCTCCTTGAGATTAAATAATACAAGATAACAATGGTGTTGTGGTAACTTGACACACAAAACACACACAAAAATATTCTAGAGTAAAAAAAAAATAAAAACAAAAAAAGATCAGCCTTGAAAAAAATACAAACCAAAAAAATAATAATATATATATTTTTTGTCAGATGTGACAAATCAAAATATATTGAGGGAATCACAATAAATAATAAAGAAAGAAGTTTGTGAGAAGTCTGTGTGAATATGAGCAGCAAAACTACTTTATTCTTCTAGCATTATAAAGAAGAAAAGAGTGCGCTGTATTAAACAATTTTAAACATTGCAGCCTGACGAAAGTGCTATATCCATTCCGAACGCTAATTTTAATTTTAATACCAGACCGATTCTGAGCATGCGTGGCACTTTGTGCGTCTAATTCACCACACGCGGTCGGAATTGACGCGATCGGATTTTGTTGTCGGAAAATTTTATAGCCTGCTCTCAAACTTTGTGTGTCGGAAAATCCGATGGAAAATGTCCAATGGAGCCCACACACAGTCGGAATTTCCGACAACAAGCTTCGATCGCACATTTTCCGTCGGAAATTCCGACCGTGTGTACAGGGCATTAATATGGGAAAAACTTTTCTCCTTTCCAATGATGCTTTATCACCAATCCTTGTTTCACAAAAAAACCCAAATTTTCAAAAAACATTTGTCATTGGGACAAAAAGTGAGGTGAAATCTTCTGAAGAGGAGCACAGACAGCAAAACAAAATAGATTAAAATAGATTTTTTTGCTGGTGCTAAACATGTTAAAAATGTACCAGTTCAAAATTACATACAGATTCTAATTAACAACAAACCTACAGTCCCTGTCTTGTTTGCACCGCCTGTATACTGCTGTTCAGAGTATATAGGGCCTGGGGGCCACACACCTTTCCTTTTTTAATTTGGGTGTGGGGTTCCCCTTAATATCCATGCAAGACCCAAAGGGCCTGGTAATAGACTGAGGGGTACCCATGCCGTTTGTCTCACTGATTTTCATCCATATTGCCAGGACCCGACATTACATTAAAGCCACAAGCAGTTTTAAATGACTTTTTTTCCTTTAAAAATGACATTTTGTGCAGGGACTGTTCTAAGCACGGGAAACACACGCCACTTTACAGGCATACCATAGACACCCCCCAGGTACGATATTTAAAGGAATATTCCACTTTTTTTTTTACTTTAACCACCTGAATTCCCGGGAGGCCGTCATATGACAGCCTCCCCTGTGCACGCGCCCCGCACGCTGTGATCACCGAGTCACTGAGACTCGGGTGATCACCGGTCCCGGCCCCTTACCATGTGATCAGCTGTCAGCCAATGACAGCTGATCACATGATCAAAACAAAAGCTCTGTGATAGTTTCTTTTTTCTCCTCGCGCTGACAGTACGAGGAGAAAAAAGCCGATCACCGGCTCATCAGCAAGGGACATCGGTCCCGAAGAGGAGGAGGCAATAATGCCTCAATTGTGCTTCAATTTTGCCACCAGTACCCCCTGCCAGTGCCACCTGACATTGCCACATCTCAGTGCCCACGTATCAATGCCTACAAGTGCCACCTATCAATGCCCACCATTGCCACCTAACAATACCCAGTGGTGCCAATCAGTGCCACCTAGCAGTGTTGCAGATCAATGTACCAGATCAGTGCCCATTATTGCCACCAATCAGTGCCCATCACTGCCACCTATCAGTGCCCATTGGTGCCGCCTCATCAGCGTACATCAATGAAGGAGAAAAATTACCTTTTTTAAAATTTTATAATAAAATATAAAAAAACATTTTTTTTAAAAATTCGGACTTTTTAAATTTTTTTAACAAAAAATAAAAATCGCAGAGGTGATCAAATACCACCAAAAGAAAACTCTATTTGTGGGGAAAAAAATGATAAAAATTTGGGTACAGTGTTGTATGATCACGCAATTGTCATTCAAAGTGCATCAGCGCTGAAAGCTGAAAATTGGTCTGGATAGAAGGGGGGTTTAAGTGCCCTTTAGGCAAGTGGTTAAGCATCATTAAAATCACGGCCGTTTTTAAATCTTTTTTTGCAGTGATACATGTCCCCTGGGGCAGGACCCGGGTCCCCAAACCCTTTTTAGGACAATACCATGCAAATTAGCCTTTAAAATGAGCACTTTTGGTTTCGAACGTTCAAGCCCCATAGACGTCAATGGGGTTCTAACGTTCGTGTGAATTTTCGGTCCGTTCGCAGGTTCTGGTGCGAACTGAACCAGGGGGTATTCGGCTCATCCCTAGTCTCCATATAAGAAAAGCAGTTTTAACATCTAGGTGTTTGACTTGCTTGCCCTTCCCTGCTGCAAAGCTAAGAAGCACTCTAATGGTAGAGTGTTTTACGATGGGAGTGAATGTTTCATCGTAATCTTCACCAAATTTCTAGAAGTAACGCTTGGCAACTAGTCTGGCTTTGTATTTGTGGATATTCCCTTCTGTGTCTGCGTAAACTGGGGACCCCGCCTTCCTCTGACGTCACGTGGCGTCAAAGGGGGGCGGGGTCACCCGTTTACATCACCGGGTGTCCCTGCCCTCAGCTATATAACAGCTGTCACGAGAAGAAACATCACTCGACGGGAGCCTCCCATGGAGGTGGAGCTGTTGTGGCTTTTTTTTTCTTTTTCCGGGCCAGCGGGCGGTGTGAAATGCATCTACATGGCGGGACATTTTTATTATTTTTATTTTTTTAATAAAGGACTTGTCCTAAAGTGTCTCCTGTCTTTTTTACTATTTTTGCCACCTTTTTTTGTGAAATGGTAGGGGTACAATGTACCCGTTACCAATTCACATAGGGGGGAGGCTGTGATCTGGGGCCCCCCACCCGCAGACTCCCACAACCAACGGGCAAGGGTTGTGGGGATGAGGTCCTTGTCCCCATCAACATGGGGACACGATGCTTTGGGGGGCTACTCCAAAACACCCTCCCCATGTTGAGGGCATGTGGCCTGGTACTGTTCAGGAGGGGGGGCGCTCTCTTGTCCCCCTCTTTTCCTGTGGTCTGCCAGGTTGCGTGCTCAGATAAGGGTCTGGTATGGATTTTGGGGGGGAACCCTGCGCCGTTTTTTTTATTTTGGTGCAGGGTTCCCCATAAATATGATTTTGGGGGACCTCTACGCCATTTTTGTTTCATTTGGCGCTGGGTTCCCCTTAATATCCATACCAGACCTGAAGGGTCTGGTTTTGATTTTGGGGGGACCCCCACGCAATTTTTGTTTTTAATTTTTGGTTCGGGGTTCCCCTTAATATTTATACCAGACCCTAAGGGCCTGGTTATGGACTGGGGGAACGCATGCTGTTTTTTTCAACGAGTTTTATCTACATTGCCAAAACCCGACAATTCATTACAGCGTCGATCAGTTTTAAATGACTTTTTTTCCTTTAGAAATGTAATTTTGCTGTGGTACTGTTCTAAACATGGGAAAAATGCACCACTTTGCAACCATACTATAGACACCCCCCAGGCACGATATTTAAAGGAATATTACATTTTAATTGTTTCACTTTAAGCATTATTAAAATCACTGCTCCCGAAAAAAACAGCAGTTTTTAAAACTTTTTTTGCATTGATACATGTCCCCTGGGGCAGGATCCGGGTCCACAAACACTTTTTATAACAATGACTTGCATATAATACATTAAAATGAGCACTTGATTTTTCATGTTCGTGTCCCATAGACTTTAACGGTGTTCATGTGTTCGTCCAAATTTTTTGCCTGTTGGAAAGTTCTGGTGCAAACTGAACTGGGGGTTATTCGGCTCATCCTTAGCTGTGTGTTTTGACAGTGTATGACAGCTTGAGGGGTGGTATCCCCTTTGTAGTCCGAGTGGATCTTCTGACTTCAGGCAGTTCAGCAGGATCTGGTGGGGAACTTGATTTAGGCAATGTTCCACCTCTTGTTCTGACTCCTGCACCGGTTTGCTTTGGTCAACCTTTTCTTCTGGTTTGCTTGGCATATTCACTTCACAGCTTTCAGGGATCTGTATTTCTGATGATGGGCTCTCATCAAAATAATAATAATACTTTGGGCCTGCTACGCTTGCTCCCCACATTGCTTTTTACACTTTTTTTATATATACTTGTGATCACCAGTACTTGTTGTAACGACACCCCGAGTATGAAAGGGGTTAAAGTCGTTTAGGACATTCCATACCCAAACACAAAGGCAGCTACCGAACACTCCAATCAGCTGAACAAGGAACCCATACAAATAATACACCCCAAAAACGAGACACGGCTCTGTCTTCAGGTTCCAAGCAGGAATCAACTTCTTTATTATAACACATGGACACAACAGATAAAATAACTCAGAGACTCTTTCCCCCCCACCCTTGGAAAAGAGGGTGGGTTAAACTGTCCAATGACAATGGACACACAGGTCAGGTGTGTTTAACGTCTCATCAGTACACAGTGTTAGCAGGGAGAGCTGTTGGAAGAATCTCCCCTCCCTCCAATGCAATACACATCCTGTGATCCAAGGCAGACAAACACAAACCCTCCAATGCAATACACATCCTGTGATCCAAGGCAGACAAACATAACAGAACATTGGTTTGCAGGAGGCTGGTATTCAGTCCCCTCCAAAGCCTCTTTTCCGGCTAAGTTTGTCACATTTCTCCCCTTTCGGCAGGAGACTAACACAGGAGGAGACCCCAGACGGGTTGACTCTGAAGTTAGTCAGTAGTTCCAGTCCTCTAATGCTGGTATCCACAAGGTACCCCAAACAAAAATTGTTCCAAACAGATCATTACTTACCCAGCCGACCTCTGCCTCTCTCGGAGAACACGCCCGCCGTTGGGGAGAGGCCTGGACTGGCCCTTCTTCCTGTAGTCTTTTCAGCCACTGGAGAGAAGACAGGGTGACTGGGCTCACGCCATCATGCTGTTGGGGATCTGGGCATGGGTAGTCACTGGGTTGGCTTCAGTGGGGCCTATCGGGGCATAAGCAGAAATGAGGGGGGCCAAATCATTCCCCAGTAGTACATCCGCTGGCAAATCCTTCATCACCCCCACATTCACGTGTCCCGAACCAACCCCCCAATCCAGGTGAACACGGGCAACGGGTAGCCGGAAAATGGTGCCTCCCGCTACCCTTACGACTACAGTGTCCCCGGTGTGTTGGCTCTCTGGGATGAGGTTCTTCCGTAGTAGGATCATGGTGGCACCAGTATCACGTAGGCCATTGGCTACCTTTCCATTAACCCGGACGGTCTGCCTGTGTTGCTGCCGGTTGTCTTGGTTAGCTGCTTGTACTAGATCAGCCTCATGTAGGACGCCCCAACGTTCTTCCTCCTCAATGCAGTGAGCCGCAGGCATGGATGTGCGGGGATTCCCCCCTGCTGGCTTTCTCCACGTGTGGGACTGCCTGGCTGGATTCAACGGACAGTCTGGCTTTTTGTGCCCTAGCTGTTTACACCCAAAACACCTGAGGGGTTGTGAGTAGTCTTGGGAGTTGAACCTGGGCTGCCCAGAATAAGTGGCCACTGGAGGTGGTGCTGTAGGGCGGTACAACTGTGGTTTGTAGGCACCAGCTGGAGGGGGTGCCGCTGATCGATAATCCACCCAAGCTGTTGTCTTGACCACATGGTTATCCAGTTTGCGGGCGTCTGTGTATTCGTCCGCCAGGCGAGCTGCTTCAGACAAGGTGCAAGGTTTTCGGTCCCGGACCCACTCTCTTCTGGGAACAGCTTGTCAAAGAAGTGCTCCAGCGGGAACAGCTGCAGCACCTCTTCCCCAGATACTGCTTGGCATCCAGCGACCCAGTGGGATGCCGTGCGGTGTAGGCGGCATGCCCACCCGGTATATGAGTCTCCAGTTTGCTTGCTCGTCTCTCGAAACCGCCTCCGGTGTGACGGCATACCTGCCCAAAAGTGCTTCTTTTACCAGCCCATAGTTCATAATATCCTTGTCTGGGATGGCCCTGAACGCTTCACTGGCCTGGACAGACAATTTCCCAGACAAAATAGTAACCCATTCCTCTGTGGGCACCCGGTGTAGGGCACATTGCCATTCAAAATCGGCAAGGTACCCATCAATCTCCCCTTCTGCTTCAATTAAATGTTTAAAAGCAGCAAAATGTACCTTTCTCCTTTCAGTAGGTGCTGTTGTGACTCCCGCTGCTGCAGCACCTCTTTGCTGTAGCCAATTTGCATCCACAGCCGCTATAACTCGGTCTATGATCTCCGCTGTAGGGTCAGGGCCATAATGTGCCAGTCTTATTTTAACAGCCCAATCAAAACTTGCCTCTTCGGGTGTCCTGTCTGTTATGCTGGGTCTTTCGGTTATGTTGGGTCTTTCGGCTCTATCCATTTCGACTAGTTCTTCGATAATGTCCCTCTTCTTACGGTTGTTGGCCGGTCTCCGGTTGTAGCTGTCCTTCTGGGCTGTGGGAATGATCCCGCTGCTTGCCACCAGTGTAACGACACCCCGAGTATGAAAGGGGTTAAATTCGTTTAGGACATTCCATACCCAAACACAAAGGCAGCTACCGAACACTCCAATCAGCCGAACAAGGAACCCATACAAATAATCCACCCCAAAAACGAGACATGGCTCTGTCTTCACGTTCCAAGCAGGAATCAACTTCTTTATTATAACACATGGACACAACAGATAAAATAACTCAGAGACTCTTTCCCCCCCACCCTTGGAAAAGAGGGTGGGTTAAACTGTCCAATGACAATGGACACACAGGTCAGGTGTGTTTAACGTCTCATCAGTACACAGTGTTAGCAGGGAGAGCTGTTGGAAGAATCCCCCCTCCCTCCAATGCAATACACATCCTGTGATCCAAGGCAGACAAACACAAACCCTCCAATGCAATACACATCCTGTGATCAAAGACAAACAGACACAAGCCCTCCAATGCAATACACATCCTGTGATCCAAGGCAGACAAACATAATAGAACATTGGTTTGCAGGAGGCTGGCATTCAGTCCCCTCCAAAGCCTCTTTTCCGGCTAGGTTTGTCACACTTGTATTCAATTATCATTGATGTACTGTAATTTTTAAAATAAATACCTTTCCGGGTTGTTTTTGGCCTACACCATATGGAGTCCCTCCATTTTTTCTCATTTTAATCCTGGTCCGATTGAGTCCATTTATCATACATCAACAACCTCCAGATGGCTCCCCCAAAGGGTGGAAATTTTTTATCGCGTTGGAGAGTAACAAGGATTGAGGATCTTCAGCTGGACCACCACGGATGAGGAGTGGAACTACCCTTCTTGGAGTGATAGTTTTCCTGCCAATCCTAACCCTGTGGCACCTGGCCCACCTAAGCTAGATTGACCCACTACTGTATGGTGAGTGGGTCCACCACATCCGGTAATGCCGCGTACACACGGTCGGACTTTTCAGCTACAAAAGTCGGACAGCCTGTCCGACATACTTCCGGCGTACCTTCGGCGGACTTGCAGCAGACTTTCTTACGAACGGACTTGCCCACACACGACCACACAAAAGTACGACAGCTTAGTACGCGGTGACGTACACCAAGTCCGACGAGACTATAAAACGGAAGTTCAATAGCCCGTACGACACCCTTTGGGCTCCTTCTGCTAATCTCGTGTTTATCTCGTGTTAGTAGAAGTTTGGTGAGAGACGATTCGCGCTTGTGAGACTCGTATTTTTCAGTTCGTTTTAACTGTTGTTCAGTCTGTGCTTGTGAGGTTTGTATCTGCTTTTCAGTGCGTTTGGTCAGTTGGCATTGAGAAATCTTTGTTTTATTGGCCGCTCGTTCCTGATTTTCAGGTCGTTCTTCACAGGCCTTGCTGTTCTTCAGTGCGTTCTGTTTAGTGCGTTCTGACCAGCCGACCGTTTTGAAACCATGTTACCTGTACGTACTCGTCGTCGAGCTCGTGCATTGTATGTGTTTGGTGCTGTAGTTTATTCTTCAGCCCAAGACCAGTCCATGAACAGGGCGAGGAGGAGTTCATGGACCAAGAATTGGTTGCTCCAGCGTGACCAGTTCTGTCACATGCCATTGCTCCGTGAGATCCGTGAGAATAATCCTGAGGATTTCAGGAACTTTCTCCGGATGACGGACCCTGTTTTTGACCGTTTGGTGGCTTTGCTGACCCCCTATATCAGCAGGCAGGATACCAGCATGAGGCAAGCCATCACTCCGGAGCAGAGGCTGGTCGCTACCTTGCGGTATTTGGCCACAGGGAGAAGCCTGCAGGACCTTAAGTTCTCGACAGGCATCTCCCCCCAGGCTCTGGGGATCATTATCCCAGAGACCTGTTCTGCCATCATCCAGGTCCTGCAGAAGGACTATATTAAGGTAAGATATTTTGCTTTTATTAGCATCACATGTTCTTTTATGTAATCTTTGATAATGTAATGTATTTCTTGCTTCAAACACTACTTACCATCATTGCAATATAGTGTGAATGTCCCCTTTTTATCCTCACACATGCTGGATTTTTTTCCTGTTATTTTTTGTCATGCATGTATATTTTCCTTCAATAACCTCCCCAGCATGCAGTGATGGGAACATATCTACCTAGTCTACTCATTTTGAATGTATTTTGTTTGAGTGTATTTAGTGTGCTTATAATTAGCAATTATCTAGATTTCCCAACCCCCCCCACCTAAACTCACTCCAAATAGTGTGCTGCTAATTAGCAATTATCTAGATTTCCCAAACCCCCCCACCTAAACTCACTCCAAATAGTGTGCTGCTAATTAGCAATTATCTAGATTTCCCAACCCCCCCCCACCTAAACTCACTCCAAATAGTGTGCTGCTAATTAGCAATTATCTAGATTTCCCAACCCCCCCCCACCTAAACTCACTCCAAATAGTGTGCTGCTAATTAGCAATTAGCTAGATTTCCCAACCCCCCCCCACCTAAACTCACTCCAAATAGTGTGCTGCTAATTAGCAATTAGCTAGATTTCCCAACCCCCCCCCACCTAAACTCACTCCAAATAGTGTGCTGCTAATTAGCAATTAGCTAGATTTCCCAACCCCCCCCCCACCTAAACTCACTCCAAATAGTGTGCTGCTAATTAGCAATTAGCTAGATTTCCCAACCCCCCCCCCACCTAAACTCACTCCAAATAGTGTGCTGCTAATTAGCAATTAGCTAGATTTCCCACCCCCCCCACACCTAAACTCACTCCAAATAGTGTGCTGCTAATTAGCAATTAGCTAGATTTCCCAACCCCCCCCCCACCTAAACTCACTCCAAATAGTGTGCTGCTAATTAGCAATTAGCTAGATTTCCCAACCCCCTAAAATGTAATCAATGTTCCATCAGAGGGGGTGAGCAATCTGATAAGTGTGCCTTTCCATATTAGTTTTTCCTGAAGAATTAAATTATTTAATGTTATACTGATGCTGGGGAATAATGTTTTGAATTGTCTAATTTTATTGCAATGTTAGCTTCCAAATTAATTGATTTTGGTTTTCTTGTTTGATTCCCCAGTTTCCTTCAACACCACAGGAATGGCAGACTGTGGCATCCCATTTTGCCAGCCGTTGGGACTTTCCCAATTGTGGAGGGGCTATAGATGGGAAACATGTCCACATTGTGCCACCACCCCATTCGGGGTCATACTATTTCAATTATAAAGGGTTCCACAGTATTGTTTTAATGGCGGTGGTGTCTGCACACTATGAATTTTTATATGTGGACGTGGGGAAGAATGGCCGGATGTCGGATGGAGGAGTATTTGCCCAGACGGAGTTCTGCCAGCGTCTCCAGAGTGGTGGCCTGGGATTGCCACCTGATGCGGATAATGTGGAAGGACTCCCCTTTGTCTTCATTGCCGATGAAGCCTTCGCTCTGAGCAAGCACCTCATGAGGCCATTCCCCCAAAGAACCCTCACCCCGGAGAGGAGGGTTTTTAATTTCCGGCTGACCAGAGCTAGAAGAGTGGTTGAGAATGCGTTTGGAATTCTGGCCAGCCGGTTCCGCCTGTTTCAAACAGCCATTAATTTGGCGGAATACAAACTTAATTTTATCATTTTATCGTGCTGCATTCTGCACAACTTTTTAAACAAACATTCTCAGAATTATATAGGCACAGTTGGGCCTGAGGCCGGACTTATAGATGACAACCTTACGGGCCTGGATAATGTCCGTACTGGCTTGGCCCCCCAAAGTGCCCGTCAAGTTAGACAGCAATATGTTGATTATTTTATGGGTAGGGGGGCCATTGCAATGGGCCATGATATTTAATTTTTTAAAATAAAAAAAATATGGATGAAATCTTGAATTATATTTATTGCTTGCCTTTCTTTTGGGCTTTCTCCTAGGTTATGGTCGAGCAGTTGTAGTGCCAACTGTATTTTCATTTTAAATGTCTAAATAAAAACTCCATTGCCACTGTAAACAACTTTTTGACAATTATAACCAAACTGATACTGAGCATTGAAATAACAAACCACACATTTATTTAATTCCTATAAGGAGATGTTTTTATTAATGGTTGTTATGCATTCAGTTCTGCATTTAGTATAAAATGTTCATAGACAAAAATATAATGATATCTTAATAATTTCGAAAAATATAATTATATTTAAATATTTAGACATAATCCACAAAAAAATATTTTAGGCTTTTTGATTTTCGCAAACAGGCTTTTTTTTTTATTTTTTTTTTAAATCAAGTTTTTTTTACTTTTTGGCGTTTTTTAAAATCAAGTTTTTTATGTTTTTTTTTTTTTTTTTTTGCAAATAAAGTTTTTTTTTTATTTTGTTTTGAAAATCAATTTTTGTTTTTTTTTTGGTTTTAAAATCTTTTTTTTTTTTTTGGTGTTTTAAAATCAATTTTTTTTATTTTTTTTGGTTTTTAAAATCAATTTTTTTTTCCTTTTTGTTTTAAAATCAATTTTTTAATTTTTTTTGGTTTTAAAATCAAATTTTTTTTTTTTTTGGGTTTTAATATCAATTTTTTTTTTTTTTTTTTATTAAAAATATTATTTTTTTTTTTGGTTGTTGTTTTTTTGAAAATCAAGTTTTATTTTTTTGTGGATTTGGAATGTATTTTAAAGAAACAGCCCTCCTTTTTAAAATTAGGTTAAACAGCCATTTATGTTCAGCCAAAAAAATAAAGAGAAGGCCCAGAATGGGGTCAGCAAAACAGGAAATGAAGGACATGATCGATGTTTTGGGGTTTCAAAAAGGGCATTTAGATTCGACCCAAAACATCAATCATGTCCTTCATTTCCTGCTGCATACGATCCAGTTGATTCCGCATTTCATCCATGTCCCTATTCCAGGCCATTATTTGACCAATTAGCCGTTGGGCACTTTCAGAAGTGAAATAGTCACTTTGTGTACCTAAAGTGGAATGAAACCAAAAAATGTATTTAGAAATATGCACACATACATAGTTTACCTTACCATAATAAAGCTGTTGTCTCAGACACTGACCTGGTGGGGTGCCCATGTAGCCTAATTCCTCCACATCCTCGGGGGTGGCACTGTTGCTTGAATCAAGCACAACCAGATCCCCTAAAATAGAGTAGAAAAATTACATTAAACAAAAAGCAGCCATGCATAGATTACCGTAAGCTGGTGTGTCAGACACTCACCTGGTGGGGTGCCCATGTCGCCCACCTCTCCTTCCTCCACATCCTCAGTGGGGCTTGGGCTGATTTCCCAATCATGTTTGGCTTGGGGTGGACTGTCTTCTTTTTGGCTGAGTGATTTTTCCCCTATGTGAAACAAAAAATTATTAATCTACTTAGCACACAGATATTTTAGTACATAGTCATTTTCTAACATTTGTAGTGAAGTGGTTTGTGTAGAGTTCCTATTTTACCTCAATATTTAAAATTATAAAGACATATCGGATAGATAGATATCTAGATATCAATATCTCAAAATAAAGTTAATAATCTTTTGATCTCTCTCTCTCTCTCTATATCTGGAACAAAATCTATAAATATCTAACTAAATGTAAATAAAAAAAGATAACTTAAAATATTCCAAAAGAATGTTTTACATTTCTATATCTATCTATCTATATATCTATATCTATATTTTTTTTGTTAGATATATATATAAAATATAGATATATATATATATATCTAAAAATATATATATATATATATATATATATATATATATATATATATATATATATATATATATATATATATATATAAAAATATATATATATATATATATATATATATATATATATATTTTATATATTATATATATATATATTTAGATAGATCTATCTATAGATATGTAACGAGGTTTTGTAAAAGATCGTTTGAAACGATGAACAAAAAAAATCGTATAGGAAGGAAAAGCACATGGGGAAGTATACAAGGTAATAAACACAAGAGAAAAACACGACAAGTACTTACTTTTTTTAAGCACTTTCCGGATCCGTCTATATTGATCCGGCTCCCTGAGTTTCAGGTCAGACCATCTTTTGCGAAGTTGATCTCGGGAGCGCTGTACCCCAAAAGAAGCCTGCAAAGTGTCCACGACCTTCGCCATTATTTTGGCCTTGCGCAAATTTGGCCGTGCGTACGGCCCATACTTCCCATCATAGTCGTCTTTGTGAAGAATGGCCACCATCTCCACCATTTCTTTAAAACTCATATTGGAGGCCTTAAATCTAGGCCTCACAGATTTTGTGGACGTTCCAGCCTCCGGGCTTTTTCCACTACCTGAGGACATGTCAGGTGTCTCCGCCATTATTTACCCCACTACGCGCCGTAACTAAAAATGGGCGGAGAACATGAGTTAAAATCGAACGTCAGGGGCGGGCGACGCAGGCGGAGTTTCACACATGCGTAGTGTATAAAGAGGGGCCTTGCGCACGTGTCGTACGTACGTTCTGTGCGTTGAATTAGGGGGCGGAGAACATGAGTTAATTTCGAACGTCAGGGGCGGGCGACGCAGGCGGAGTTTCACACATGCGTAGTGTATAAAGAGGGGCCTTGCGCACGTGTCGTACGTACGTTCTGTGCGTAGGTGATAGTGGACCAGGACGTTACAAAACGAAGGTAATTTTAATTTTTAATTTCTTTGTTTTTTTTGGGGGGGTTTTATGGTCATGACTTTGTAGCAAGCGGCCTATATGGCTTGATAGATTGATGAGGCCTACATAGGGAGAAGATGATGAGGGGTTAGCAGAAACCAATAATAAGTGTTTTTGGTCTTGTGACTTTCTCTTTTCCAGATATAATGAATCTCCTATTTAAGGATCCAGAGTTCCTTACAGCTTTTATTTCGAAATATCGAGAGATGAGGAATTTGTGGGAGGTGAAACACCCTCAGTATTATGCCAAGCATGTGAGGAAGTCAACGCTGGAGAGACTTCTGTCCTTTGTCCAGGCGACCATCCCGGGAGCAACAATGGAGACAGTGCTCAAGAAAATTGGGGTCTTGAGGAACATGTATAAAAGGGAGCATAGGAAGATCCAGGAATCAAGGAGATCAGGAGCATCAGCAGATGATGTTTATGTACCCAGGCTGTGGTACTACAATCAACTCCGTTTTCTTGATGACCAGAATGAAGCCAGGGCATCACTTTCAACCCTTCCCTCCACCCTTCCCTCCACCCTTCCCTCCACCCCAGCAGAGGCTGATGAGGAGCAAGCTGGGTCTTCCATCCTGGATGAACCGGATATGACCATCTGGAGTCAGGTAAATTATTTTAACAAATATTTACTGTACTAATATTAATGATGTTAACTGGATGTTATAATTGTCTAAAATAATTTTGCACTCAAAATTGTGTATACATATCAAATGACAGTAGTGGCTAAATATGTTTGGCACCTGCTTGAAATAATTAGGGTGTCTGATTAGACTCTTTTATTAAAGAGATGTATTCACATTGAATTTGCTAGTCATGAGAAGCAAACTGTGTGTCATTGATGAACCCAAAAAAAGAAACTAAAACTATTGTCCTTTTTTTATACACAGGATGAGTCCATCCAGGAGGAATGTGGGGAAAGTGGCAGGCAGGAGGAGACCGGGCCCATGGACAGCCTGGAGGAGGCCGGATTCACCATCATCCTGGAGGAGGCTGGGCCCAGTGTCAGGCAGGAGGTGGCTGCTCCCAGTGAGGTGGCTGGGCCAAGTGAGGTGGCTGGGCCCAGTAGGAGCCTGACCCAATCCCAAGTGCCTCCCCTCCACCTTCCCAAAAAAAGGGCCAGGAAGGGGATGGTCACACAGGACGCATCCCTGCGCCTCATGCAAGAGGCCACCCGTTTTTTAACGAGCCCCCCCGAAGCGGAAGAATCCTATGGCTGCTACTTAGCCAGCAGGCTTCTTCAGATGGATTGGGAGCAGCGCCTCATTTGTGAGCGACTATTTGGGGAAACAATCCATAAGGGGCTGCAGGGCACGCTAACACAAAACACCCAACTACATGAGGCAGCCCCCCCTCCTCCTCCTCCTCCTCCTCCTCCTCCTCCTCCTGCCACAACTGAAACACCAGAGCCACAGCCTCAAAAGAAGGCTACAGGGAAGGCTGCAGGGAAGGCTGCAGGGCAGCGTGGAGGAAAGGCTGCAGGGAAGAGAAGAAAGTGATGACCTGGGTTCAGTCTGGTCTGACAGAAGACGCAGGCTGTTGTAGGACCACAGTCTGGGGACATCTAGATCATCTGCTGGTGCTGTTGATCTCTGGGATTCTTGGACCAGATTGTGCTCCCTCTTATATGGACTCCGCAAGATCCCAATTTTCTTGTACACCGACTTTTTCCAGCGTTGACTTCCTCTTTATTTTATTTTGACCATGAATAAATGGATCTTTTTTGAGTTTAGCAAAAGACTTTATGTGTTTTCTTTTAAATCATTGATTTTACACACAATGTTAAATTAACAAGGGACAACAATCTCATTGAGTTTGAAAAAAACACACCAAAAATACATTACTAATGTTAATAATGTTCAAGTGGTAAGTCTTGAAACTAAAAAAATCTACATAACCAAAAACGGTGCTTTGGGTTCACTTTATATAAAAACTAAAAAATAATCACTCGAAAAAAAAAATAGAATAATGGGTTCTTTGTGGTAACTTTACAAACCTAAAAAAAAAAAATATAAAGGGAAAAAGTATTATTAGTATGGAAACATTGTTTTTAAATAGCATACTATATCATTCATGAGATCAAAGAGAAAAAGAATCCAGAAATCAGTTTGGGAGAACTCTGATTATGAACAGCAAAACACCTTCGTTCTTTAGAACATTCGTAAAGAAGAAATAAAATGCGCTGCATTCAACGATCACAGATTTTACAGCGTGATGAATGTGCTACCTACAATACGAACACTAGTTTTACTAGACCGAGTGCTTCCGTTTAGTTTTTGCTTATGAGCATGCGTCGTTTTTTTGTCCGTAGGACTAGCATACAGACGAGCGGACTTCGGGGTCCGTCGTAGTTACGACGTAAAGATTTGAAGCATGTTTCAAATCTAAAGTACGTCGGATTTGAGGCTAAAAAAGTACGTTGAAAGTCCGGAGAAGCCCACACACGATCAGATTACCAGCCAGCTTTAGTCCGTCAGCGTCCGTTGGACTTTTGTAGCTGAAAAGTCCGACCGTGTGTACGCGGCATAAGAGTACCCATCTTTATTTCTTTTGAGAGAGGATTTTTCCATACTCAGCATTGCACAGGTTTTTGCATACTGTTTGTGTCGTCTTTGTTCGTGTGAGGTTTCGCCACTAAACACAAGATGGACATACATTAATTCATTCAGTTCTACCTTAGGGAATATTGGACTTTTTATCAGTTCATTCATCTTTGTTTAAAGTTACATATATTGGACATTACAGTTCATGGTTTTTGTTTCTTCTAGTGCTTCACTATATGTTTATTATTCGTTTGGACTTTTGTTGAGTGTTAGCTGCTTTGTTTTGACACTATTGTGGTTTAGCGAAGTAATTTCACAATTTTATTGCAAAATAAACACTATGGCTTATTGTCACTTTGTCAGTTTTTGGGTGTAGGATTCTGTAACCCTTAGTTTGCTTGCTGTAGCCTACTAGAATGCCCTCTATGGCTCTGTTCTCCAGCTTGGATCGCTTTTCACTTGGAATATAGGCATATGCTTTACATCCAAACACTCTGATGTGCCCTATGCTAGGCTTTGATCCATGCCACATTTCAAATGGAGTACTTTTATTAGCTCTTGAGGGTAGTCTGTTCTGTAGGTAGGTTGCAATCACGACTGCTTCTCTCCAGTACTTGTGAGGTAGGTTGGCATCCGACAACATGCATCTGTCCATTTCTATAAGAGTGCGATTTTTTTCCTCTCTGCTACCCCATTTTGTTCAGGAGTCTATGGTGCAGTTGTCTGGTGTACTTTTCCTTGTCTCTTCATGTATGAGGCCACTTCATTGCTTATGTATTCTCCCCCATTGTCTGTGCGTATTATTCCTGATTTGCGTTGGAATTTGTTGCTAGACATGGCAACAAACTCTTGATGTTTCTCTGATGTTTCATTCATGTGTTTCATCAGATATGTAGTTGTGTACCTGGAATAGTCATCAATGAAAGTCAGTAGATATCTGTTCCCGCCTGACGTGGGAGTTTTCATTGGACCGCATACGTCACTGTGTATGAGCTGCATGGGGACAGTGTCGAATGGCCTTATCTGTGGAAGACACTACAGAACATGGGACTAGGGAACACCTTTATCCGCTTGATAAAGCTCCTGTATACCGCGCCCACTGCCAGAATATGGATTAATGGGGAGCTTTCGGAACCTTTTCCTTTATTTAGGGGCAACAGACAGGCGTGCCCACTGTCGCCCCTGCTGTTTGCCCTGGCCTTAGAGCCCCTGGGGGCAAAAATTAGAGGGGACACAAGAATAGTAGGTTTTCAGAGAGGCAGGAATAAAGATGTGGTATCCATGTATGCAGACAATACCTTGCTGTATTTAGGAGACACAAAAGATACATTACAAGCGGTCATGTCCCTCATTAAGGATTTTGGAGAATTATCAGGCTTTTCCATCAATTGGGACAAGTCGGTGTTGATGCCACTTGACCCCCTGAATACTCCACTGCCCCTGGGTGCAGAAATGATACAACAGGTGAGCTCGTTTCGCTACCTGGGGATTCAGGTGACATCGAACCCGGCCACCTATATTGATCAGAATCTGGCACCCCTCTTAACTAAATTTCCGAGAAAAGTGCAGAGCTTGGTGTAAACTACCCTTGTCTGTGGCTGGTAGAGTTAACCTTATTAAAATGGTTTGGGCGCCGCAACTGTTATATATTTTTAATAACTCCCCAGTATGGATACCTAAAAGATAGTTCGATAGGATAGAAACCCAATTTAGGGAGCTTATTTGGAGGAAAAAAATAGCAAGGATAACATTATCGACATTACAATATGGCAAGGAGGAGGGGGGACTTGCTGTCCCTCATCCCAGAATGTACTATTTAGCATCCCAATTACAACAGCTAGGAGGATGGGGCTTATTGGATCCCAAAGACCCGATTCGTATGCTTATAACATTTGATGAAAGTAGGAGTAGTAGGAGTAGGGATGGGCTTTATGTTCGGGTTGAACATGAGTTCGACTCGAACATTGGCTGTTCGCCCGTTCGCCCGAATAGCGAACAATTTGGGGTGTTGGCGGCAAATTCGAAAGCCACGGAACACCCTTTAAAAGTCTATGAGAGAAATCAAAAGTGTTCATTTTAAAGGCTTATATGCAAGTTATTGTCACAAAAAGTGTCTGGGGACCCTGGTCCTGCCCCAGGGGACATGTATCAATGAAAAAAAAAGTTTTAAAAACAGACATTTTTTCGGGAGCAGTGATTTTAATAATGCTTAAAGTGAAAGAATAAAAGTGTAATATTCCTTTAAATTTCGTACCTGGGGGGTGTCTATAGCATGCCTGTAAAGTGGCGCATGTTTCCCGTGTTTAGAACAGTTCGAGTGCAAAATGACAGGAAAAAAAATAAATTTAAAACTACTACCGCTAGCCCTAGTGTCTTGCCGAGAAAGTTCCCTCGACGGATAAGTTCCCCCCCTGTACTGCGCAGGCGCAGCGCCTGCGCAGTATGAACTACTGTCAGCCGCCGGAGATAGCCGAAGCTCAAACTTTTCAATCAGCTGTACACGGCGCCTTCGCCCTGGGTCCAGGTTCCTTCCCCACCATCCAAGTGGACCTAGAGGGGAAATCTAAAAGAGCTGAGCGAAGCGAGGCCGTGCCCGAAGCGTGGCGAGCGAAGCGAGCCCGCGAGGGGCCCTCTTACAGGCGCTGTGTACAGCTGATTTTCAGCTATTCACCATCGGCTATTTCCACCGGATCCTACTGCGCAGGCGCAGCACCTGCGCAGTAGAGGGGGGTCCTTATCCGCCGAGCGGAACTTTCTCTGCAGAACACTGGCTATAATGAATTGTCGGTCCGGCAATACACATAAACGTTCATTGATAAAAACAGCATGGAATTTCCCCACAGGGGACCCCATGCAAAAAAATTTTCAAAAAATGGCGTGGGGGTCCCCCTCAAAATCCATACCAGACCCTTCAGGTCTGGTATGAATTTTAAGGGGAACCCCGTGCCAATTTTTTTTTTAAAAATGGCGTGGGGTCCCCCAAAACCATACCAGACCCTTATCCGTGCACGCAACCTGGCAGGCCGCAGGAAAAGAGGGGGGGGATGAGAGAGTGGCCCCCCTCCTGAACCGTACCAGGCCACATGCCCTCAACATTGGGAAGGTGCTTTGGGGTAGCGGCCCCCCCAAAGCACCTTGTCCCCATGTTGATGGGGAGAAGGGCCTCATCCCCACAACCCTTGGCCGGTGGTTGTGGGGATCTGTGGGCGGGGGTCTTATCAGAATCTGGAAGCCCCCTTTATCAAGGGGACCCCCTGGATCCCAGCCCCCCTGTGTGAATTGGTAATGGGGTACAAATGTACCCCTACCATTTCACAAAAAAGTGTCAAAAATGTTAAAAAAACAAGAGACAGTTTTTGACAATTCCTTTATTAATTTCTTCTTCTTTCCCAGCTTCTTCTTCCATCTTCTTTCTGCTGATCTTCCTTCAGTGTTCCTCTTCTTCCTCCATCTTCTTCTTCCCCCGCTGCTTCCTCCGGTCTTCTCGTCCGCCTTCTTCCTCCGGCATCTTCTCTGCTTCGTCCTCCACACGATCCGCCTCAGTGGGAGTCTTCCACTGTGTGACGCTTCTGTTGAGGTGACAGTTCTTATATAACAGAGGGCGGGGCCACCCGGTGACCCCGCCCCTCTCTGACACATGGGGACTTACCTATGGCTTTCCCCGAGTTGTTATTAAAGGGGGGCAGGGTCACCCTGTTTATGTAACATAAGAACTGTCACCTCAACAGAAGCGCCACACAGCGGAAGACTCCGGATCGTGCGGAGGACGAAGCAGAGAAGAAGCCAGAGGAAGATGCTGGACGAGAAGACCGGAGGAAGCAGTGGAGGAAGAAGAAGAACACCAAAGGAAGACCAGAAGAAAGAAGATGGAAGAAGAAGCCGGGAAAGAAGAAGAAATTAATAAAGGAATTGTGAAAAAAAGTCTCTTGTCTCTTTTAACATTTTTTACACTTTTTTTGTGAAATGGTAGAAGTACATTTGTACCCCATTACCAATTCACACAGGGGGGTGGGATCTGGGGGTCCCCTTGTTAAAGGAGGCTTCCAGATTCTGATAAGCACCCCGCCCGCAGACCCCTACAACCATCGGGCAAGGGTTGGGGGGATGAAGCCCTTCTCCCCATCAACATGGGAATAAGGTGCTTTGGGGGGCCGCTACCTCAAAGCACCCTCCCCATGTTGAGGGCATGTGGCCTGGTACGGTTCGGGGGGGCGATCTCTTGCCCCCCTCTTTTCCTGCTGCCTGCCAGGTTGCGTGCTCGGGTAAGGGTCTGGTATGGATTTTGGGGGGACCCCTACACCATTTTTTTTTAATTTGGCGCAGGGTTCCCCTTAATTTCCATATTAGACCTGAAGGGCCTGGTATGGATTTTAGGCAGACCCCCACGCAATTTTTTTTTAAAATTTTGATTTGGGGTTCCCTTTATATTCATACCAGACCCAAAGGGCCTGCTCTTTTTTTATCTGTATCTATACTGCTGAGACCCGACAATTCATTACAGCTGCGATCAGTTTTAAATGACAATTTTTCCTTTAAAAATGTCATTTTGTTGTGATACTTTTCTAAACACAGGAAAAATGTGCCACTTTACAGGCATACTATAGACACCCCCCAGGCACAATATTTAACAACTTCCCACCCGGCCACTGCATATGTACGGCTGGGTTGGCACTCTCTCCTTCTGAGTGAACGTTCAGGAACGTCCCTCAGAAGGAGGGGGATTGCGTGTGCGCCCATGCAGCGGCGCGATCCCACTGCGCTTGTGTCACCCGGACACGGCGCATCTCAGAACGGCAGGAGGGCTCTGTGATTGGCCCTCCTGATCACATGACGGCCATGTCCAATCACAACCATCATGTGATGTAAACAGAGAGCCAACCGGCTAGGTGATCGGCTCTCCTCTCCTCACACATTAGTTGTCGGTGAGGAGAGGAGAGCGGATTGCTTAAGCCGGCTGGTGATCAGTGTGTATGAGCTGTTTTTTACAGATTTTTACACACTGATCACCAGCATAGTAACACACAGTGTAAAACACATGTCCCCAAAACACGTCCCCAAAATGCAGGTCCCCAAAAACATGTCCCTACTAGGGATGAGCTTCCTGTTCAAGTCGAACCCATGTTCGACTCGAACATCGTCTGTTCGCCCGTTCACCGAATTGTGAATGATATGGTCCGTTCGCGCCAAATTTGTGTGGCACGTCACGGCCCATAATTCACTGCGG
Organism: Lithobates clamitans; assembly: GCA_037952925.1. NCBI lineage: Eukaryota > Metazoa > Chordata > Amphibia > Anura > Ranidae > Lithobates > Lithobates clamitans. The sequence goes on from JBBGZY010001009.1 coordinate 1,062,404, forward strand.
CATCACAGTGCATTGCTGGCTGATGATTGGCCAAGCATGCACTATGATGCTTGGCCAATCACAGCGCCGTCTGTAGAGAGAGCTGTAATTGGCCAAAGCCAGGGTGGCTTTGGCCAATTATGGCTCAGGGGGTTTAGTACACGCCCCACACTATATAAGGCTGCCTGCATGGCGGGGCCGCTACCCCAAAGCACCCTCCCAATGTTGATGGCATGTGGCTGGTATAGTTCAGGAGGGGGGACGCTCTCTCGTCCCCCCTCTTTTCCTGCAGCCTGCCAGGTTCCATGCTCAGATAAGGGTCTGTTATGGATTTTTGGGGGGACCCTACACCATATTTTTTTATTTTGGTGCAGGGTTCCCCTTAACCACTTGCTTACTGGGCACTTAAACCCCTCTCCTGCCCAGACCAATTTTCAGCTTTCAGCGCTGTCGCACTTTGAATGACAATTGCGCGGCCATACAATACTGTACCCAAATTACATTTTTATAATTTTTTTCCCCACAAATTGAGCTTTATTTTGGTGGTATTTAATCACAGCTGAGATTTTTATTTTTTGCTAAACAAACAAAAAAAGATGGAAAATTTTGAAAAAAAAAAAAAAAACCTGTTTCATAGTTTGTTATAAAATTTTGCAAACAGGTAATTTTTCTCCTTCATTGATATGCGCTGATGAGGCGGTACTGGTGGGCACTGATAGGCTGCACTGATGGGCACGGATAGGCACAGTTAAGGCAGCACTGATGGGGACAGATAAGGCGGTACTGATGGGCACAGATAAGGCGGCACTGATGGCCACTGATGGGCGCTGATGGGTGGCACTGATGGGTGGCACGGATGGGTGGCACAGATAGGTGGCACTGATGGGCACTGATAGGTACCACTGATGGGGAGCACTGATGGGTGGCACTGATGAGCAGTGATGGACGGCACTGATGGGCACTTATGGGCACTGGTAGGTGACACTGGGCACTGATAGGTGGCACTGATGTACAGCACTGTTGTTGCACTTATGTGGGCGCTGATGGGTGGCACTGTGGGCGCTGATGGGTGGCACTGATGGGTGGCACTGTGGGCGCTTATGGGTGGCACTGTGGGCACTGATGGGTGGCACTGTGGACTCTGATGGATGGCACTGTGGGCACTGACGGGTGATGCTGGTGGGCACTGGTAGGCGGCACTGCTGCCTATTGCTGTGGGGGCAGATGATCGCCGTGATCGGGACTGATGTCCCTCTCACGGCTGCCGGTGATCGGGTTTTTTTTTCCTCCTCACGCTGTCAGCGCGAGGAGGAAAAATAGCCGTTTACCGGCTCTGTTTACATCACATGATCAGCTGTCATTGGCTGACAGCTGATCATGTGGTAAGGGGTCGTGTACCGACCCCTTACTCTGATCTGTGATCAGGCGAGTCTCATAGACTCGCTGATCAGCGGGCGCGCAGGCCGCTCGTGCATGGGACGACATCAATAGACGTAGTCCCGGCAATGTAGATCTGAATGCGGATCTGAAGAGGTTAAAATCCATACCAGACCTGAAGGGTCTGGTATGGATTTTGAGGGGGACCCCCACGCCATTTTTAAAAAAAAATTTGGCACGGGGTTCCCCTTAATATCTATACCAGACCTGAAGGGCCTGGTATGGAATTTAGGGGGACCCCCACGCATTTTGTTTTTAATTTTGGTTCAGGGTTCCCCTGTGGGGAAATTCCATGCCGTTTTTATCAATGAACTTTTATGTGTATTGCCGGACTGACAATTCATTATAGCCAGCGCTAGCGATAATAGTTTTATATGACTTTTTTCCTTTAGAAATGTAATTTTGCACTCGGACTGTTCTAAACACGGGAAACATGCGCCACTTTACAGACATACTATAGACACCCCCCAGGTACGGAATATTACACTTTTATTGTTTCACTTTAAGCACTATTAAAATCACTGCTCCCGAAAAAACGTCCATTTTAAACCTTTTTTTGCATCAATACATGTCCCCTGGGGCAGGACCAAGGTCCCCAGACACTTTTTATGACAATACCATGCATATAAGCCTTTAAAATGAGCACTTTTGATTTTTCATGTTCATGTCCCATAGACTTTAATGGTGTTCGCGTGTTCGAAGAAAGTTTTTGCCTGTTCGCATGTTCTGGATGCAAATCGAACCGGGGGTGTTCGGCTCATCCCTAATGGGGAGTACTTGGAATGGTAAGGGGTGGGTAGTGGGGTTTCCCCAGGGTTATGTGCTGGGACCAATCCTATTTAATTTGTTCATAAACGACCTGGAGGATGGGGTAAACAGTTCAATCTCTGTATTTGCGGACAATACTAAGTTAAGCAGGGCAATAACTTCTCTGCAGGATGTGGAAACCTTGCAAAAAGATCTAAACAAATTAATGGGGTCGGCAATTACATGGCAAATAAGGTTCAATGTAGCGAAATGTAAAATAATGCATTTGGGTGGAAAAAATATGAATGCAATCTATACACCGGGGGGGGAGGAGAACCTCTGGGGGAATCTAGGATGGAAAAGGACATGGGGGTCCTAGTAGATGATAGGCTTAGCAATGGCATGCAATGCCAAGCTGCTACTAACAAAGCAAACAGAATATTGGCATGCATTAAAAAAGGAGATTAATTCCAGAGATAAAACGATAATTCTCCCGCTCTACAAGACTCTGGTCTGGCCGCACCTAGAGTATGCTGTCTGGTTCTGGGCACCAGTCCTCAGGAAGGATGTACTGGAAATGGAATGAGTACAAAGAAGGGCAACAAAGCTAATAAAGGGTTTGGAGGATATTAGTTATAAGGAAAGGTTGCAAGCATTGAACTTATTCTCTCTGGAGAAGAAACGCTTGAGAGGGGATATGATTTCAATTTACAAATACCGTACTGGTGACCCCACAATAGGGATAAAACTTTTTCGTGGAAGGGAGTTTAATAAGAATTGTGGCCACTCATTAAAATTAGAAGAAAAGAGGTTTAACCTTAAACTACGTAGAGGGTTCTTTACTGTAAGAGCGGCAAGGATGTGGAATTCCCTTCCACAGGCGGTGGTCTCTGCGGGGAGCATCGATAGTTTCAAGAAACTATTAGATAAGCACCTGAACGACCACAACATACAGGGATATACAAGGTAATACTGACATATAATCACACGCATATGTTGAACTTGATGGACTTGTGTCTTTTTTCAACCTCACCTAATTATTACTGTATTACTGTAACTACTGTATCTATGTAACTGTAGAAATCTTTCCAGTGCCTGGATGCTGCTGGACTGCCTGGGTTTGCTCGGTGTGCCTGGACTCATAACCTGTTGTGCAGAGTATTGAAATCATGCGCTGGAAGCTTCTTGTTTGCCGCAAACTGATTTACTTTCATGGAGGATTTCTTTATCATGGAACAGGAAGAGAACAACAAATACACATTCAGATACATACCATATATCCTGTCATTACTTCATATCATAGAATACACACTATAATACTGCAGTGCCACCTGCTAGTATAGATTATGATTACTTGCTGTTGCTTCTCTAACAGAGGCTGGGTACAGAAGCAATCTCTAAACGCATCTATGGGGGTGATTTACTAAAGGTAAATAGTACAAGTGTACCTACAAGAGCTTGCAGTTGCTCTAGTTCTGAGTAGAACATGCAAGGAAAATACAAAACTGCATTTTTGCTTGGACATGATTGGATGATAGAAATCAGCAGAGCTTCCCCTAATTTCAGAGCTTCCCCTCAGATCTAGAGCAACTGCATTTGCAGTGCACTCTTAGTGGACTTCCAAGCCTTTAGTAAATCAACCTCATAGTCTCTCCTAGATAGAGACTCAATCTGCAGTTCTGCCCTACACCCAGGTGGGCTGCCCCCCAGGGGGACTTTTGCCACAGCACAAATGTGGACGGTTTTACAGTATGTAGGGAAAAATATTCATACACTGCATTAAACTCTTCTGTGGATTTAAAAACCCAGTTTTAAATTGTCTGTTGTATAATTATACTGGATTCTTACAGCTAAACTATAAAAATTACAGATGTACTAGTCACATTTTTTGTTCAAGCTTTGGTTCTCTTTCTTATCTTATATGATGTTCAGAATATACTGTAATTAACTGTCTTTTCGGCTTCTTTGAAAATTGTACTTAAAATTACATTTTGACTTATAGGATTTTCTATGAGGTTCCTGAAATTCGTCAGATATGTATCGATCAACAATTATATATCCTTGGTTAAAGATGACATCAAATCTCTGTGAGGATGTGAAGAAATAAAGAACAAATCAATAGCTTTGACAATACAATTCTGGATTCTCTGCTGTACATACAATATCTTTATAAAAGAAATGAGATAGAGATGACAAAAACATCCAGTGCATTTACTTTTTGTGGAAAGAAATAAAAGAAAGAATTTGTCAAGTCTGAGAGCTCATATAGAAAACATTATTGCACCCACTGGCAAGAAATGATGGAGTGTCATTATGAGAGTCATTAAAAGAGTTTACTATAGCTAGCAAAATTGCACTGCTTTACCAACTTCCATTGTATATAATGGGATGGCCATGATACCATCAATCCTGAAATGCACTGTACCGGAGGATATCATTAAACAGCAAAATACTTAAAGAAATTCTTTCCTATAAAAAATAATTAGAATTTTATTGGTATAGATGACAAAATATTGCAGTTTTTTTCTTTACTGCTATAAAACATTTCAAATGAATGCGCCCTCGCGTAGCTCTATTATTGGACACACTAGATGGTTTTAGAACTAATCTGACAATGTATGAATGTCTCCAATTTTTAAGGTGTGCAGATATCCACATACATTATGACAGGCTCAATAATGTGATATAGTTGTGTAATGGATGTATCTGTAAATATTAAGCTATTATTCTGCTTTTTTCCATGATTAAGCAGTTCACTAACATTTGAACTGTGCAGATCTGTTAATTTCCTTTATTTCACTTTGTCAAATCAGTGGATTAAAAGCTAAACCCAATCTCTACATTACAAAGAAAAAGTGAAAAGGAGGCATGAGGTTGTGGTTTGCCTGAATGCAGGTATCAACCCAAATGTTGCATGTTTGGTGTTCATGGTGGTTTACCAGCAGCAGGAAGTAATTAATTTATTGATGGTATTACATAGTTACATAGTTACATAGTAGGTGAGGTTGAAAAAAGACACAAGTCCAACCTATGTGTGTGATTATGTGTCAGTATTTCATTACATATCCCTGTATGTTGCGGTCATTCAGGTGATTATCTAATAGTTTCTTGAAGCTATCAATGCTCCCCGCTGAGACCACCGCCTGTGGAAGGGAATTCCACATCCTTGCCACTCTTACAGTAAAGAACCCTCTACGTAGTTTAAGGTTAAACCTCTTTTCTTCTAATTGTAATGAGTGGCCACGAGTCTTATTAAACTCTCTTCTGCGAAAAAGTTTTATCCCTATTGTGGGGTCACCAGTACAGTATTTGTAAATCGAAATCATATCCCCTCTCAAGCGTCTCTTCTCCAGAGAGAATAAGTTCAGTGCTTGCAACCTTTCCTCATAACTAAGATCCTCCAGACCCTTTATTAGCTTTGTTGCCCTTCTTTGTACTCGCTCCATTTCCAGTACATCCCTCCTGAGGACTGGTGCCCAGAACTGGACAGCATACTCCAGGTGCGGCCGGACCAGAGTCTTGTAGAGTGGGAGAATTATTGTTTTATCTCTGGAGTTGATCCCCCTTTTAATGCATGCCAATATTCTGTTTGCTTTATTAGCAGCAGCTTGGCATTGCATGCCATTGCCGAGCCTATCATGTACTAGGACCCCCAGGTCCTTTTCCATCCTAGATTCCCCCAGAGTAGGGATGAGCCGAACACCCCCCTGTTCGGTTCGCACCAGAACATGGGAACAGGAAAAAAATTTGTTCGAACACGCGAACACCGTTAAAGTCTATGGGACACGAACATGAATAATCAAAAGTGCTAATTTTAAAGGCTAATATGCAAGTTATTGTCAATAAAAGTGTTTGGGGACCTGGGTCCTGCCCCAGGGGACATGAATCAATGCAAAAAAAAGTTTTAAAAACGGCCGTTTTTTCAGGAGCAGTGATTTTAATAATGCTTAAAGTCAAACAATAAAAGTGTAATATCCCTTTAAATTTCATACCTGGGGGGTGTCTATAGTATGCCTGTAAAGGGGCGCATGTTTCCCGTGTTTAGAACAGTCTGACAGCAAAATGACATTTTGAAGGAAAAAACACATTTAAAACTACCGCGGCTATTGCATTGCCGACAATACACATAGAAGTTCATTGATAAAAATGGCATGGGAATTCCCCACAGGGCAACCCCGAACCAAAATTAAAAAAAAAAAATGATGTGGGAGTCCCCCTAAATTCCATACAAGGCCCTTCAGGTCAGGTATGGATATTAAGGGGAACCCCAGCCAAAATTTAAAAAAAAAATTGACGTGGGGTTCCCCCTAAATTCCATACCAGACCCTTCAGGTCTGGTATGGATTTTAAGAGAACCCCGCGCCAAAAAAAAAAAAAAAAACGGCGTGGGGTCCCCCTAAAAATCCATACCAGACCCTTATCCGAGCACGCAACCTGGCAGGCCGCAGGAAAAGAGGGGGGGACGAGAGTGCGGCCCCCCCCCTCCTGAACCGTACCAGGCCACATGCCCTCAACATTGGGAGGGTGCTTTGGGGTAGCCCCCCAAAACACCTTGTCCCCATGTTGATGAGGACAAGGGCCTCATCCTCACAACCGTGGCCGGTGGTTGTGGGGGTCTGCGGGTGGGGGGCTTATCGGAATCTGGAAGCCCCCTTTAACAAGGGGACCCCCAGATCCCGGCCCCCCCCCCTGTGTGAAATGGTAAGGGGGTACTTACCCCTACCATTTCACTAAAAAACTGTCAAAAATATTAAAAATGACAAGAGACAGTTTTTGACAATTCCTTTATTTAAATGCTTCTTCTTTCTTCCTTCATCTTCTTCTTCTTCTGGTTCTTCTGGCTCTTCTGGTTCTTCCTCCGGCGTTCTCGTCCAGCATCTTCTCCGCGGCGTCTTCTATCTTCTTCTCCTCGGGCCGCTCCGCACCCATGGCATGAGGGGAGGCTCCCGCTCTTCTCTTCATCTTCTTCTCTTCTTCATCTTCTTCTTCATCTTCTTCTTCATCTTCTTCTTCTTCTTCTTCTCTTCTTCTCTTCTTCATGTCTTCTCCGGGCCGCTCCGCAGCCATGCTGTGGCATGGAGGGAGGCTCCCGCTGTGTGACGGTGTCTCTTCGTCTGACGGTTCTTAAATAACGGGGGGCGGGGCCACCCGGTGACCCCGCCCCCCTCTGACGCACGGTGACATGACGGGACTTCCCTGTGGCATTCCCCGTAACGTCACAGGGAAGTCCCGTCATGTCACCGTGCGTCAGAGGGGGGCGGGGTCACCGGGTGGCCCCGCCCCCCGTTATTTAAGAACCGTCAGACGAAGAGACGCCGTCACACAGCGGGAGCCTCCCTCCATGCCACAGCATGGCTGCGGAGCGGCCCGGAGAAGACATGAAGAAGAGAAGAAGAAGAAGAAGAAGATGAAGAAGAAGATGAAGAAGAAGATGAAGAAGAGAAGAAGATGAAGAGAAGAGCGGGAGCCTCCCCCCTCATGCCATGGGTGCGGAGCGGCCCGAGGAGAAGAAGATAGAAGACGCCGCGGAGAAGATGCTGGACGAGAACGCCGGAGGAAGAACCAGAAGAGCCAGAAGAACCAGAAGAAGAAGAAGATGAAGGAAGAAAGAAGAAGCATTTAAATAAAGGAATTGTCAAAAACTGTCTCTTGTCATTTTTAACATTTTTGACAGTTTTTTAGTGAAATGGTAGGGGTAAGTACCCCCTTACCATTTCACACAGGGGGGGGCCGGGATCTGGGGGTCCCCTTGTTAAAGGGGGCTTCCAGATTCCGATAAGCCCCCCGCCCGCAGACCCCCACAACCACCGGCCACGGTTGTGAGGATGAGGCCCTTGTCCTCATCAACATGGGGACAAGGTGTTTTGGGGGGCTACCCCAAAGCACCCTCCCAATGTTGAGGGCATGTGGCCTGGTACGGTTCAGGAGGGGGGGGCCGCACTCTCGTCTCCCCCTCTTTTCCTGCGGCCTGCCAGGTTGCGTGCTCGGATAAGGGTCTGGTATGGATTTTTAGGGGGACCCCACGCCGTTTTTTTTTTTTTTTTGGCGCGGGGTTCCCCTTAAAATCCATACCAAACCTGAAGGGTCTGGTATGGAATTTAGGGGGAACCCCACGTCAATTTTTTTTTTAAATTTTGGCTGGGGTTCCCCTTAATATCCATACCAGACCTGAAGGGCCTTGTATGGAATTTAGGGGGACCCCCACATCATTTTTTTTTTTTTTTTTTTGGTTCAGGGTTCCCCTGTGGGGAATTCCCATGCCGTTTTTATCAATGAACTTCTATGTGTATTGTCGGCAATGCAATAGCCGCGGGTAGTTTTAAATGAGTTTTTTCCTTCCAAATGTCATTTTGCTGTCAGACTGTTCTAAACACAGGAAACATGCGCCCCTTTACAGGCATACTATAGACACCCCCCAGGTACGAAATTTAAAGGGATATTACACTTTTATTGTTTGACTTTAAGCATTAATAAAAATCACTGCTCCTGAAAAAACGTCCGTTTTTAAAACTTTTTTTTGCATTGATCCATGTCCCCTGGGGCAGGACCCGGGTCCCCAAACACTTTTTATGACAATAACTTGCATATAAGCCTTTAAAATTAGCACTTTTGATTTCTCCCATAGACTTTTAAAGGGTGTTCCGCGGCATTCGAATTTGCCGCGAACACCCCAAATTGTTCGCTGTTCGGCGAACTTGCGAACAGCCAATGTTCGAGTAGAACATGAGTTCGACTCGAACTCGAAGCTCATCCCTACCCCAGAGGTTCTCCCCCCAGTGTATAGATTGCATTCATATTTTTGCCACCCAAATGCATTATTTTACATTTTTCTACATTGAACCTCATTTGCCATGTAGTCGCCCACCCCATTAATTTGTTCAGGTCTTTTTGCAAGATTTCCACATCCTGCGGAGAAGTTATTGCCCTGCTTAGCTAATTATCGTCTGCAAATACAGAGATTGAGCTGTTTATCCCATCCTCCAGGTCGTTTATAAACAAATTAAATAGGATTGGTCCCAGCACAGAACCCTGGGGAACCCCACTACCCACCCCTGACCATTCTGAGTACTCCCCATTTATCACCACCCTCTGAACACGCCCTTGTAGCCAGTTTTCAATCCATGTACTCACCCTATGGTCCATGCCAACGAACCTTATTTTGTACAGTAAACGTTTATGGGGAACTGTGTCAAATGCTTTTGCAAAATCCAGATACACCACGTCTACAGGCCTTCCTTTATCTAGATGGCAACTCACCTCCTCATAGAAGGTTAATAGATTGGTTTGGCAAGAACGATTCTTCATGAATCCATGCTGATTACTGCTAATGATATCATTCTTATTACTAAAATCTTGTATATAGTCCCTTATCATCCCCTTCAAGAGTTTACATACTATTGATGTTAGGCTAACTGGTCTGTAATTCCCAGGGATGTTTTTTGGGCCCTTTTTAAATATTGGTGCTACATTGGCTTTTCTCCAATCAGCTGGTCTCATTCCAGTCAATAGACTGTCTGTAAAAATTAGGAACAACGGTCTGGCAATCACCTGACTGAGTTCCCCAAGTACCCTCGGATGCAAGCCATCTGGTCCCGGTGATTTGTTAATCTTAAGTTTCTCAAGTCTAATTTTAATTCCGTCCTCTGTTAACCATGTAGGTGCTTCCTGTGTTGTGTCATGAGGATAAACACTGCAGTTTTGGTTACTGAAGCCCCCCGATTTACTCGTGAATACTAAGAAGAAGAATAAATTCAATACCTTTGCCATCTCCCCATCCTTTGTAACCAGATGTCCTTCCTCATTCTTTATGGGGCCAATATGGTCTGTCCTCCCTTTTTTACTGTTTACATACTTAAAGAATTTCTTGGGATTTTTTTTGTTCTCCTCCGCTATGTGTCTTTCATGTTCTATCTTAGCCATCCTAATTGCACCCTTACATTTCTTATTGCATTCTTTATAAAGTCTGAATGCTGAGGATGATCCCTCAACCTTGTATTTTTTGAAGGCCTTCTACTTTGCTTTTATATGCATTTTTACATTGGAGTTAAGCCATCCAGGATTTTTGTTCGCTCTTTTAAATTTATTACCCAATGGGATACATTGGCTAATGCCCTGATTTAATATGTTCTTAAAGCAAACCCATCTCTCCTCCGTATTCTTTGTTCCTAATATTTTATCCCAATTTATGCCTTTTAGCAAGGTTTGTAGTTTAGGGAAGTTGGCTCTTTTGAAATTCAGTGTCTGTGTTCCCTTCATGTTTCCTATTTGTGTGATTTATACTGAAACTAATTGACCTGTGATCGCTGTTACCTAAATTGCCCCGTATTTCCACATCTGTGATCAGGTCTGTATTGTTGGTAATCAGTAGATCCAGTAATGTTATATTTCTAGTTGGTGCGTCTACCATCTGACCCATAAAATTGTCCTGCAAGACATTAAGGAACTGGCGAGCCTTAAATGAATGCGCGGTTCCCTCCGCCCAGTCTATGTCGGCAAGGCGGCACGGGCAGGCAAAATCACGCCCGAGGCAGTCCCGTTTTGTTCCCCGGCGATCGGAGTGGAGGGGGAGGCCATCCGTTCGTGGCCCCCCCTCGCGATCGCCGCCAGCCAATGGGAACACTCCTTTGCTGCTGTATGCTAAACAGCAGCAAAGGAAGTGATGTCATCTCTCCTCGGCTCGGTAGTTTCCGTTCCGGCCCGAGGAGAGAAGACAGGTAAGTGAGTGCACAACACTACACACACACAGTAGAACATGCCAGGCATACAAAACACCCTGATCCCCCCCCGATCGCCCCCCGATCACCCCCCCTGTCACAAACTGACACCAAGCAGGTTTTTTTTTTTTTTCTTCTGATTACTGCTAGGTGTCAGTTTGTGACAGTTACAGTGTTAGCACAGTTACTGTTACCTCCCCTTAGGTCCAGGGTACCCCCCTAACCCCCCTAATAAAGTTTTAACCCCTTGATCACCCCCCGTCACCAGTGTCGCTAAGCGATCATTTTTCTGATCGCTGTATTAGTGTCGCTGGTGACGCTAGTTAGGGACGTAAATATTTAGGTTCGCCGTCAGCGTTTTATAGCGTCAGGGACCCCCATATACTATCTAATAAATGTTTTAACCCCTTGATTGCCCCCTAGTTAACCCTTTCACCACTGATCACCGTATAACCGTTACGGTTGACGCTGGTTAGTTCGTTTATTTTTTATAGTGTCAGGGCACCCGCCGTTTATTACCGAATAAAGGTTTAGCCCCCTGATCGCCCGGCGGTGATATGCATCGCCCCAGGCAGCGTCAGATTAGCGCCAGTACCGCTAACACCCACGCACGCAGCATGCGCCTCCCTTAGTGGTATAGTATCTGCCCAGCCCACCCAAGTGCAGTATCGATCGATCACTGTCACTTACAAAATACTAAACGCATAACTGCAGCATTCGCAGAGTCAGGCCTGATCCCTGCGATCGCTAACAGTTTTTTTGGTAGCATTTTGTTGAACTGGCAAGCAAGCACCAGCCCCAGGCAGCGTCAGGTTAGCGCCAGTAGCGCTAACACCCACGCACGCACCGTACACCTCCCTTAGTGGTATAGTATCTGATCGCATCAATATCTGATCCGATCAGATCTATACTAGCGTCCCCAGCAGTTTAGGGTTCCCAAAAACGCAGTGTTAGCGGGATCAGCCCAGATACCTGCTAGCACCTGCGTTTTGCCCCTCCGCCCGGCCCAGCCCAGCCCAGCCCAGCCCACCCAAGTGCAGTATCGATCGATCACTGTCACTTACAAAACTCTAAACGCATAACTGCAGCGTTCGCAGAGTCAGGCCTGATCCCTGCGATCGCTAACAGTTTTTTGGTAGTATTTTGGTGAACTGGCAAGCACCATCCCCAGGCAGTGTCAGGTTAGCGCCAGTACCGCTAACACCCACGCACGCAGCATACACCTCCCTTAGTGGTACAGTATCTGAACGGATCAATATCTGATCCGATCAGATCTATACTAGCGTCCCCAGCAATTTAGGGTTCCCAAAAACGCAGTGTTAGCGGGATCAGCCCAGATACCTGCTAGCACCTGCATTTTGCCCCTCCGCCCGGCCCAGCCCACCCAAGTGCAGTATCGATCGATCACTGTCACTTACAAAACACTTAACGCATAACTGCAGCGTTCGCAGAGTCAGGCCTGATCCCTGCGATCGCTGACAGTTTTTTTGGTAGCTTTTTATTGAACTGGCAAGCACCAGCGGCGTAGTACACCCCGGTCGTAGTCAAACCAGCACTGCAGTAACACTTGGTGACGTGGCGAGTCCCATAAGTGCAGTTCAAGCTGGTGAGGTGGCAAGCACAAGTAGTGTCCCGCTGCCACCAAAACGACAAACACAGGCCCGTCGTGCCTATAATGCCCTTCCTGCTGCATTCGCCAATCCTAATTGGGAACCCACCGCTTCTGCAGCGCCCGTACTTCCCCCATTCACATCCCCAACCAAATGCAGTCGGCTGCATGAGAGGCATTTTTATGTCCTCCCGAGTACCCCTACCCAACGAACCCCCCCAAAAAAGATGTCGTGTCTGCAGCTAGCGCGGATATAGGCGTGACACCCGCTATTATTGTCCCTCCTGTCCTGACAATCCTGGTCTTTGCATTGGTGAATGTTTTGAACGCTACTATGCACTAGTTGCGTATTAGCGTAGGGTACAGCATTGCACAAACTAGGCACACTTTCACAGGGTCTCCCAAGATGCCATCGCATTTTGAGAGACCCGAACCTGGAAACGGTTACAGTTACAAAAGTTAGTTACAAAAAAAGTGTAAAAAAAAAATATATATATAAAATTTAAAAAAAATAGTTGTCGTTTTATTGTTCTCTCTCTCTCTATTCTCTCTATTGTTCTGCTCTTTTTTACTGTATTCTATTCTGCAATGTTTTATTGTTATTATGTTTTATCATGTTTGCTTTTCAGGTATGCAATTTTTTATACTTTACCATTTACTGTGCTTTATTGTTAACCATTTTTTTGTCTTCAGGTACGCCATTCACGACTTTGAGTGGTTATACCAGAATGATGCCTGCAGGTTTAGGTATCATCTTGGTATATGAAAAAAAAAAATGAAACACCCACCATTTTAATCTGTAAGGCATTTGCTTTAAAAAAATATATAATGTTTGGGGGTTCAAAGTAATTTTTTTGCAAAAAAAAATAACTTTTTCATGTAAACAATAAGTGTCAGAAAGGGCTAGAAGAGTGGGTGATGTGTGACATAAGCTTCTAAATGTTGTGCATAAAATGCCAGGACAGTTCAAAACCCCCCCAAATGACCCCATTTTGGAAAGTAGACACCCCAAGCTATTTGCTGAGAGGCATGTCGAGTCCATGGAATATTTTATATTGCGACACAAGTTGCGGGAAAGAGACAAATTTTTTTTTTTTTTTTGCACAAAGTTGTCACTAAATGCTATATTGCTCAAACATGCCATGGAAATATGTGAAATTACACCCCAAAATACATTCTGCTTCTTCACCTGAGTACGGGGATACCACATGTGTGAGACTTTTTGGGAGCCTAGCCGCGTACGGGACCTCGAAAACCAAGCACCGCCTTCAGGCTTTCTAAGGGCGTGAATTTTTGATTTCACTCTTCACTGCCTATCACAGTTTCGGAGGCCATGGAATGCCCAGGTGGCACAAACCCCCCCCCCAAATGACCCCATTTTGGAAAGTAGACACCCAAAGCTATTTGCTGAGAGGTATAGTGAGTATTTTGCAGACCTCACTTTTTGTCACAAAGTTTTGAAATTTGAAAAAAGAAAAAAAAAATGTTTTTCTTGTCTTTCTTCATTTTCAAAAACAAATGAGAGCTGCAAAATACTCACCATGCCTCTCAGCAAATAGCTTGGGGTGTCTACTTTCCAAGTAGTGGGGTCATTTGGGGGGGTTTTGTGCCACCTGGGCATTCCATGGCCTCCGAAACTGTGATAGGCAGTGAAGAGTGAAATCAAAAATTTTCACCCCTAGAAATCCTGAAGGCGGTGATTGGATTTCGGGGCCCCGTACGCTGCTAGGCTCCCAAAAAGTCCCACACATGTGGTATCTCCATACTCAGGAGAAGCAGCTAAATGTATTTTGGGGTGCAATTCCACATATGCCCATGGCCTGTGTGAGCAATATATCATTTAGTGACAACTTTATGCAAAAGAAAAAAAAAGTGTCACTTTCCCGCAACTTGTGTCAAAATATAAAATATTCCATGGACTCAATATGCCTCTCAGCAAATAGCTTGGGGTGTCTACTTTCCAAAATGGGGTCATTGTGGGGGGTTTTGTGCCACCTGGGCATTCCATGGCCTCCGAAACTGTGATAGGCAGTGAAGAGTGAAATCAAAAATTTACACCCTTAGAAATCCTGAAGGCGGTGATTGGTTTTCGGGGCCCCGTACGCAGCTAGGCTCCCAAAAAGCCCCACACATGTGGTATCCTCATACTCAGGAGAAGCAGCTGAATGTATTTTGGGGTGCAATTCCACATAGGCCCATGGCCTGTGTGAGCAATATATCATTTAGTGACAACTTTTTGTAAATATATATTTTTTTTGTCATTATTCAATCACTTGGGACAAAAAAAATAAATATTCAATGGGTTCAACATGCCTCTCAGCAATTTCCTTGGGGTGTCTACTTTCCAAAATGGGGTCATTTGGGGGGGTTTTGTACTGCCCTGCCATTTTAGCACCTCAAGAAATGACATAGGCAGTCATAAACTAAAAGCTGTGTAAATTACAGAAAATGTACCCTAGTTTGTAGACGCTATAACTTTTGCGCAAACCAATAAATATACGCTTATTGACATTTTTTTTACCAAAGACATGTGGCCGAATACATTTTGGCCTAAATGTATGACTAAAATTTAGTTTATTGGATTTTTTTTATAACAAAAAGTAGAAAATATCATTTTTTTTCAAAATTTTCGGTCTTTTTCCGTTTATAGCGCAAAAAATAAAAAAACGCAGAGGTGATCAAATACCATAAAAAGAAAGCTCTATTTGTGGGAAGAAAAGGACGCAAATTTCATTTGGGTACAGCATTGCATGACCGCGCAATTAGCAGTTAAAGCGACGCAGTGCCAAATTGGAAAAAGACCTCTGGTCCTTAGGCAGCATAATGGTCCGGGGCTCAAGTGGTTAAATATTATGCCTGGGGGATCTCCTTAGTCTGCCTGTAAAGTAACATATTTTTCCCATGTTCATAACAGTCCCGCAGCAAAATTACATTTCTTAAGGAAAAAATGTCATTTAAAATTGCTTGCGGCTGTAATGTATTGCCGGATCCTGGGAATATACATAAAAAATCATTAAAAAAAACAGTGTGGGTTCCCCAAATTTAAAAAAAAAATGGTGTGGGGGTCCCCCCAAAATCCATACCAGGCCCTTCAGGTCTGGTATGGATTTTAAGGGGAACCCCACGCCAAAATAAAAAAAAATGGTGTGGGGCCCCCCCAAAATCCATACCAGACCCTTATCCGGGCACGCAACCTCCTGAACCATACAAGGCCACATGCTCTCAACATGGAAAGGGTGCTTTGGGGTCCCCCCCAAAGCACCTTGTCTCCATGTTGATGAGAACAAGGGCCTCATCCCCACAACCCTTGCCCGGTGGTTGTGGGGGTCTGCGGGTGCGGGGCTTATCAGAATCTGAAGGCCCCCCCATCCATTCACCAAAAAAAGTGTAAAAAAAGTAAAAATGACAGGAGACAGTTTTGGACAATTCCCCTATTTAAAAAAAAAAAGTTTCCTGCCATGTCCATCCATGTTCAATCAGGGTGCCAACAGTCCTGGAAAAAACAAAAACAGAAAAACTCTGCCTCCATGTAAAGTGTCCCACCGGCTGCCGTCTTTTTTGCTTGGACAGCTCTTATATAGCCAAGGGCTGGACCACCCACTGAGTGACCCCCGCCCCTTCCCATGGAGGCAGAGTTTCTCCTCTATTTTTTTTCCGGGACCGTCGGCACCGTGACTATAGTTTGGGCTGCAAGCAAGCTGGCAGCATATGAGCAACCACTATCTTGCTGGCTGTCATTAGTGATGAGCCAAATATACCTGGGTTGGGTTTGGTTTGGTTCAGCAAACATGACTACCGGTAAGTTCTGGTGCCAAATTCAATGATGCTTTTTGAGAAAAATAGAGCTTTCTTTTGGTCGTATTAGATCACCACTGGGTTTTTGTGGGGTTTTTTGCTATATAAAGGAAAAGAGTTTGAACATTCTGAGAAAAAATAAAATTTTTCTTAGTTTTTGTTATAAATTTGTGCAAATAAATAATTGTTCCTTATAAATTTAGGCCAGAATGGAATCTGCTACATTTCTTTGGTAAAAATAACCCAAATCATTGTATATTATTTAGTATGTAGGAAAGAATCTACAAAATATGGTATATATATATTTAAAAATTGATTAGGCCAGTACAAATACCCCCAAAATGACCCCTTTTTGAAAAGTAAATACTCCAAGGTATTTAGTTAGGGGCATGATGAGTTTATTGACGTTCTAATTTTTGCCACAATTTTTTGGAAAATTAAAAATTAAATAAAATTAAATTAAAAAATTAAATATTTTTTCACAAAGTTGTAATTTTAAGTTATTTCTCACACACAGCATATGCACAGGTGCAAATACACCCCAAAAAACCTTCTACTACTCCTCCTGAATATTAGGATGCTACATCTGTAAGGGTTTTTCACAGCCTAACCAAATAAAGATGCCCAAAATCCAGAAGCATCGTCAGGCTTTCAAGAAGCATAAAAACATCTAATTTCCAAAATACTTACCACATTTTTAGAGGCCCCAGAGCACCAGGACAGTTGAAACACCTGCAAAACGTCCTCATTTTGAAAAGTAAACACCTTCACATATTTTCTAAGAGGTATAAGGAGTCTTTCAAAAATTTCATTTTTGCCACACATTTTTGGAAAATGCAAATTTTGAAATGACATTTTTACACAAAGTTGTCAATAACAACAGGATTTTTATAATAGCTTACCTGTGGAATAATTTTCTTTGTACATCATGGGACATAGTTACTATGTGGGTTATAGGCCACCTTCAGGTGATGGACACCGGCACACCCTAAGACAAAAAGTGCACTCCCTATATAACTGCTCCCACTACTGGGAGTACCTTAGTTTTGTAGCCAAGTAATACACGTGTATACCAAAGAAGGGAGGGACCTCTGTGTCCTGTGATGTACTTCAAAGAAAATGATTTTGCAGGTAAGCTGTTCTTATCGTACATAACGGGACACAGAGCCATAGTAGTTACTATGTGGGATGTCCCATAGCAATGGCAACTGAAGGGAGAAACAACAAAAAGAAGGGCATTAAGAGACAAGAGGAGTCATACTGCAGCCTGCAGGACACTGCGCACAAAGGCGATATCCTCATGACCTTTTACATCAATTTGATAGAATCTGGTAAGTGTATGGACTGAAGACCAAGTTGCGCTCTTGGAGATCTGAGCCATGGAGGCTTGGTGATGCACCGACCAAGAAGCACTAACAGCCCTGGTGGAGTGCGCTTTAACATGAAAAAGAGGAATTTTCCTCTTTAAACCATAAGCCTGTGAACAATCACTTGACAAATCCATCTGGAGATAGTATATTTTGAAGCTGCCTGTCCTCTTTTAGGATCGTCTGGCAATACAAACAAAATCTGTTTTGCGAATCTGAGCGGTCACCTTTAAATAGACCTTGACCGCTCTCACTACATCAAGAGAATGTAGTGACCTCTCTTCCACAGCCTGAGGTTCTGGAAAAAAAGAAGGTAGAACAATATCCTGGTTTAAATGAAAACCTATCACTACCTTTGGAGGGAATCTAGGATTGGGCCTCAATACCACCTTATCCTTATGAATAATCAAATATGGCTCTTTACAGGAAAGAGCCGCCAACTCTGATACTCTTCTAGCAGAGGATATAGCAACCCAAAAAAAATATTTTCCTCGTCAAGAGGACCAAGGGAATATCCTGTATAGGCTCAAAAGGCTGTTTTTGTAAAGCTAACAGGACTAAATTCAAATCCCAAGGGTTCAGGGGTGTCCTGACTGGAGGATTAATCCATGTTACCCCCTGAATTAAGTTATGAACCAGAGAGTGAGAAGCAAGAGGCCGTTGAAAAAATACAGATAAGGCCGTAACCTGGACTTTGATAGTACTCAGGGCCAGCTTCATATCCAATCCCAACTGTAGGAATTCAAGGATCCTACCTATGACATATTTCCTGGGGTGCCAACCCCTGGATCCACACCAGGAGACATAAGCCTTCCAGACTCTATAGTATATGACCCTGGAGGCCAGTTTCCTAGCATTAACCAAGGTAGAAACTTCTTTTAGAATGTGGGACTCAATAGTCAAACCATTAAATTTAGCGTTCGTAAGGTAGAATGGAATATCGGACCTTGCGAGAGAAGGTCTGGCCACAGTGATAGGGTCCAAGGGTCCCCTACCGCCACCTTTATGATCTCGGCAAACCAAGATCTCCTGGGCCAGGCTGGGGCCACCAGAATCACCTCCTTCCCTTCCTGCTTAATTCTGCAAAGAATGTGCGGAAGCAGCAGAACAGGAGGGAAAGCACAGATTAGTAGAAACTGATCCCGTGGAAAGACCAAGGCGTCTGTTCCGCATGCCAGCGGATCCCTTGTCCTTGACACAAAGTTGTCGACCTTGTTGTTGCATCTGGATGCAAACGGATCCACATCCGGAACACCCCATCATTGACATATCGACAGAAAGATGACGGGGTGAATGGACCATTCTCCCAGAAACAATTGGCGACTCAAGTAGTCCACCTGCCAATTTTCTATTCCTGGATAAAAATCGCCGATAGCCAAGGGATGTTGTTTTCTGCCCAAGATAGAACATGATTCACCTCTCTTTGGGCTGCACAACTTCTTGTGCCCCCTTGGTGATTGATGTAAGCCACAGCTGTGGCATTGTCAGATTGGATCCTGAACGGACAATTCCGTAGTCTGAGCATCCAGGCCTCTAGGGCCAGATGTACTGCTCGAAATTCTAGAATATTGATGGGCAAGGTCCTCTCTGATTTGGACCACTTCCCTTGGACAGATGCTTTTTCCAGGACTGCTCCTCAACCTAGAAGGCTGGCATCCATCATTACCATCCTCCAGGATACTGGTAGAAAGGATCTCCCTTGTTGAAGATTGCTGAATATCAACCACCAATTGAGGCTCTGACGCACGTCGGGGGATAAGCACATTGGAAAGTCCAAAGCTTGGCTCTTCTTGTTCCAAGTTGACAGAATACTGTTTAGCAGCAGTCTTGAATGAAAATGCACATAAGGAACGGCCTCAAAAGAAGCTACCATCTTTCCTAACAACTTCATGCAAAGCCGAATAGAAGGATTTTTTTTTTGTTTTGACAAGCCGAATCAGTTTCCTTATGGAATTGATCCTTTCCTGTGGTAAGAACACCCTCTTCTGAATTGTCTATGTGTCAGGAAAGGTTACATCCTCTTGTAATATCTGTCATTTGGCGTGCAGTACTGAGGTCCACCAGCAGGTGTCTCCTGGCAGTTTGGAACTGTCAGGAGAACTTTCCCTTGCTGGTGTCATGTCATATTTGGGCCGCAGTACTGGCATCCACCAGCGGATGGATCGTGGCAGTGTGGAGCAGACAGCACCTCCTGCAATCATGTTTGCCTTGGTATCGTCCTTGCTCCCTGACCTGCCCGCCCGTTATCTGATCCTGAGCCTGTTCCTGTACTCTGAACCTGAACCTGTTACCGGTGTACCTGATCCTGTCTCCCTGTCCTGATCCCCATCCGGTCTTACCTGTTACCTTGCATCCCTGCCCTGCAGTCTGATCCATCCATCCTCTCCCTGTCTTGTTTTGTTCCCTGTCCTCATCTGCTTACTCCCTGTGCATGACCTTGGCCTGGCTTACGTTTATGTTTCTGGAACATTCCTTTGTCCATCTGCTGATCTGCTATGTGTGACCCTGGCCTGGATAACATGTTTGATTTTGGTACTTCCCTTGGCTGTATATAATTATCTGTTGTCTGTGGGTTTCTGTTGGTTGGTTGAGCACTATGTGTATTGGGGGTGTTACTTATTTACCACTTATCTTTAATAAACTTATATTACTCACTTATATACCTTTTGGTGTCCTCTGTCGCAGATCACACAGTTCTGGTCACACCTGTTCATGACACTATGATCGGCCCCAAGTACTGCAATCTCCTTCATGGTTTTAAGGAGGATTTCTCTAGGTTGAGAATCCAGCCTAGGAATTCTAGGTAACTCATGGGTGTGACTAAACTTTGGTTTAGGCGGGTTACTGACTGATCTACCAAGAGCAGATCGTCTAAGTAGGCTAGAATTGTTATACTCTGAGCCTGTAACCTGGCTAAAGGAGGGGCCAGGATCTTTGTGAACACTCGAGGTGCAGTAGCTAGACCAAAAGGCAGAGCTACAAACTGAAAATGAAGATTTTCTACCTCGAAGTGCAGAAATTTCTGGTGAGCAGGGAAAATTGGCACATGGAGTTAAGTATCCTTGATGTCGATTGATGTCAGAAATTCTCCTCCTTGTAGAATGGAGACAACTGATCAAATTGACTCCATGCGAAAGGAACGGATATTCAAGTGCCGGTTTAGATCCTTAAGATCTAAAATGGGTCTGACCTCTCCGTTTCATTTTGGCACCGTGAAGAGGTTTGAATAAAACCCTGACCCCTGCTCTTCTGTGGGAACCACTGATATCACCTTTTGAGACAAGAGATGATCCAAAGCCAGATCCAGATTGTCTCCAAATAACCGTTCACCATGAAATGGGAAACTGGCCAAGAGCTTTTTACATGGCGCTTCAGCTGACCAATTTTCCAACCATAGGATTCTACGCACATGCACCAGCCCTAACATGAGCCGTGAGGCTTGGAGAATAGAATCTTTCATAGCATCTACTGTGAAACACAATGCTTCAAATATACCGGCCAACTCCTGGGCCTGTTGATCAGGAATAATTTTGAGTACCTCTACAAACTGGTCCTTTAAGGACTGAGATTCTCCAATCGCTGCCAATGTAGGCTGAACGACTGAACCTGCGAGAGAAATGTTGTTTTTCAAATTACAAATTCTTAGCTGTTAGATCAACATTTGAGCATTGTCTACAGGACAAGTCAGGTTCTTGTTCACAGAGGATATAGCAGGGTCAATTGCTGGAATCCCCCACTTCTTATATAATTCCTTCTCCATAGGATAAAGTATAGAAAACTTTTTAGGGGGGGAAAAACTGTTTATCTGGGTGCTCCCACTCAGAATAAATAAGCTTCTTTAGCCATAACTGGATAAGAAAGGCATTAACAGATTGGGAAGGCTTTAATGACCCCAAACCAGAGATGGGCACATCGACTGACTGCTTTACAGGCAGTAAAAAAGTTGAGCGGACCAATTTAGTGAGGGAGTATACCAGCAGTCTCTCCTGTGAAGCCAATCCTTCCATATTAGGATCTTCGGAAGAGGAGTTATCAGCCTCTTCCTGATCTTGTGAGAGAATTTAATTATCTCTTGCCCCTTGTTCCTCATCATGAGGGTCCTGAGCAGTGGACGGGGATCTGCTACGCTTAGGCCCTCTCTGGGATGCGATTAAAGCATCAATCTTTTGCTCCAAACTTCAAATGGTAGAAGAAAAAAACTCCTTAGTGATATATACAGGGGCTGCAGTGTCAAGAGCTGCTGCAACACCAGCCCCCCCGATGGCTCACCCCGACCGGCCACATCACTCTCAGAGAAGGATGCCATCTTTTTAGAAATGGATCAAGGCTGTTGTGCAACAACAGACCCTCTAGAGCTTTTTGAGGTGTTTTTTACCCCCCTTCCACTCATAGCCCGATGCACAAAGCAGATGTACTACCAGAAGGAATGCATACACTGCTTGAGCGATAGTCCAGCACAGTTGCTGCTATTAATGCCCAGCCTGATGCAGCAGTAAAATGTGTCAAAGGAAAATGCCTGTGTCACCAAACCTCTTAACGCCACGTTTGCTCTTGTGTCCCTACACAGCCTGCAGCAACACAAATGGTGCTTTTAAAACCTTGCCTCCTCATGTTGGACGTCGGAGGATGCCAATGCCGCTAAGCCCCGCCCCCCATCGCATTGCCTACAGCTCTTCCCCCTTTCTTTTTAAAAGAAAGGGGGAAGAGCTGGGGGAAAGGGGAAAAGCCTTTTCCCGCGCGAGCGGCGGGCTACAGGTCCTCTGGGACCCATGGGATGGAGCAGCATGGTTCGGGGGGGTCTATAAACCACAGAGGGGCGTGCTGATAACGCTAGTTTTTTTTTTAAAAAACGTAAAGCACTTCTTCCACCATGAAGAGGGGAAGACAATCAGCACAGGGGGGCGATTGGTGGGGAGAAGAGCAACCCCCTCAAGCTTACCGGAGGTCCTGCTGTCTGCCTGGAGGAAGAAACATCTCAGCTTTCTCACACAGCGTGTTCTTACAGCATGAGGCGGTGAGTGCTCAATACAGCCCCCAGTGGTGACACATAGGCATGGCATGATTTACTGATCTTAAAGGAGACATTCATAAGAAAATTTTAAAAATTTCTTAGAAAATTCCACTTACCTTTCCCGCAGCAGGGTTTTCTGTGGTAAACCAACAGACCCAATCTTCACCCTTCACGGTGGGTTAAACCTTCAGGAGCTGGGGATCCTCAAGGAAACCCACAATCCTGGACGTGTAATAGCACCTCCGCCAGTAAAACTTTATGGCCTTACTACCAAAAAGTACTGGATCCCGGGGTCCAGCTCTCTAAAAAGAGAAGCGTTTACAGGCAAAACCTTGTTTCTTTGGATACGAGGCCCGGGTACCATTCAATTCGGCCAAAAAAGACACTTTGAATGCATCTGGTTAGCATGGCTAGCCCCAGCACGGATTGCTCTAGTGGAGCTCAGCACAGCACAGCACATCTTTACTCGTGACCAACACCTTAGACACTGGTGAAAAAACTGAGCTACTCCCAGTAGTGGGAGGGGTTATATAGGGAGTGCACTTTTTGTCTTAGGGCGTGCCAGTGTCCATCACCTGAAGGTGGCCTATAACCCACATAGTAACTACTATGACTCTGTGTCCCATGATGTATGATAAGAAAATATATTTTTAACACACAGCATGGGCATACTTACAATTATACCCCCAAAAATATTCTACTACTACTCCTCAGTATGGGAAAACTACGTGTGAGACTTTTTCACAGCCTAACTAAAATTACCACCTTAAAGTGGAGCTCCACCCAAAAGGGGAATCTCTGCTTGCCTGCCTCCTCTCACCCTCCAGTGCCACATTTGGCACCTTGTGGGGGGAGGGGGGGTAGCAGGTACCTGGTTTTGACAGGTACCTGCTCCCACTTCCTGCTGAGTTCATCCTTCCTGTGGATTGGTGCCCAGAACTGTACAGCATACTAGGTGCAACCAGACCAGAGTCTTGTAGAGCGGGAAAATTATCTTTTATCTCTGGAGTTGATCCCCTTTTTAATGCATGCCAATACTCTGCTTCATTAGCAGCAGCTTGGCATTGCATGCCATTGCTAAGCCTATCATCTACTAGGACCCACAGGTCCTTTTCCATCCTAGAGTCCCCCAGAGATTCTCCCTCCAGTGTATAGATTGCATTCATATTTTTGCCACCCAAATGCATTATTTTACATTTTTCTACATTAAACCTCATTTGCCATGTAGTTGCCCACCCCATTAATTTATTCAGATCTTTTTGCAAAGTTTCCACATCCTGCGAAGAAGTTATTGCCCTGCTTAGCTTAGTATCGGCCGCTAATACAGAGATTGAACTGTTTAACTCATCCTCCAGGTCATTTCTGAACAAATTAAATAGGATTGGTCCCAGCACAGGACCCTGGGGAACCCCACTACCCACTCCTGACCATTCCAAGTACTCCCCATTTATCACCACCCTTTGAACTTGCCCTTGTAGCCAGTTTTCAATCCATGTACTCACCCTATGGTCCATGCCAACTGACCTTATTTTGTACAGTAAACGTTTATGCGGAACTGTGTCAAATGTTTTTGCATAATCTATATACACCGTGTCTACGGGCCTTCCTTTACCTAGATGGCAACTCACCTCCTCATAGAAGGTTGACATCGATTACTATTGATGTTAGGCTAACTGGTCTGTAATTCCCAGGGATGTATTTTGGGCCCTTTTTAAATATTGGTGCTACATTGGCTTTTCTACAATCAGCTGGTACCATTCCAGTTAGTAGACTATCAATAAAAATTAGTAACAGTGATCTGGCAATTACTTGACTGAGTTCCCTAAGTACCCTCGGGTGCAAGACTGCCTGCACAGGGATGCATGGAACACCTGTGCATCCCCATGTAGGTATACACGCTCTCGCATGGAATATGCATTGATATGCCCCATGTAAATAAAACTTTATGGTGGCACTGGGATTGGAGTTGCAATGATCGTTGTACATTGTGATTGACTGTACTATAAAGCTTTGTTCACACAGGGTGTATCAATGTGTACCCAGTGTGGGGGCCATGTTTACCTGCACAGGGATGCACAGGTGTTCCATGCATCCCCTTGCACTCAGTCCCATTGATGTGTATTGGGACACAGTGGCCGCACGTATACAGCTGCTGCTCCCAATCTGACATCCGTGCTGGTGCATGTCCCCAAACTCACACTGTATTTGACACTGGGACTGGTGTGGAAGCGTTCAGGGACACTGTGACTGGCTGTACTGGTGTGGTGTGTGTGTTAAGGCTCATTTGCATTTGCCATTAGGGGACAGTAAAATCCCACAGTTGAGCCACATTTTTAAAACCCCTAAACCACTCCCCCTTTAGCTGGAAAGGTGGCACCTGGGGGTGCACACATGCCATGGCAGGAATTATATCCACTGTGGCACTCAGGGGGCTCTACTGCCCACCAAGCATGAGTCATTCAAGTGATTGTGGCTGCAATGTAACTGCAACACAACCACGCACATTGCACTGGGTTGCAGTGCGGTAGTCTAGCATTTAAGGGATTAAAACCGTTTAATGATCTCTATAGAGCAATCTGAAAGTGGATTGCTCTTCAAAGAGCACTGCCAAATGGGTCAGCTCCGCCCCCTCTGACCCCTCCAGGACCACCTCTTTTCTAGCCCATAAAAGGGCGGCTGTCTGCCCACACCAGTGTTCTTTTTTCGTCCTCGCTCAGGACACCTTTTAAAGTTTATTTTTATTTATTTTCTCTTCTCCATCCATCCTGTCGGGTTCAGCCTCTCCCGATTCAGAAGACCCCCCCCCATAAAGGCTATAAATCTCCTGAAGAGGTGGGTTCCCTTGGTGCTCGGATTGTATGGTACAGTATAAATGACTGTGTATTACTGGCAAAGGTCACTGGCAGTATAAAAGACTGTATATACCTTCGTTAGGCAGGTGCTGGCACTCTCTCCTTCCGTGTTTTTGTGTTCAGGCAGTGGTTTGGCTCGCTAGGACTTGTAGTTCACTGCCTCCACGTGTACTCCTTTCAGGAAGCTCAGAGTTGAGCAGGTGAGGTCAGAGGTAGCTTCCTCTTTGGGTTGCCTAGCAAACACCAGAATACTCACTGCTGATTTGCAGCAGCCTCTGTCCTCTAGGCCAGTGTTTCTCAACTCCAGTCCTCAAGGCGCCCCAACAGGTCATGTTTTCAGACTTCCCATTATTTTTGCACAGGTAATTTGATCAGTTTCCTTGCCTTAGTAATTACCACAGCCGTTTCATCTGAGGGAAATCCTGAAAACATGACCTGTTGGGGCGCCTTGAGGACTGGAGTTGAGAAAAACTGCTCTAGGCTGATCTCAGTCTCCAGCTGATCAATCTGCTATTCTGATCTGGTAAGCCTCCTTCCAGGTTTCTCATTACTTTCTGCTGTGTTACTTGTCCGTCGGAGTATTTTTATTATTCTGTACCTTCTAGGACTGGGGAATTTTGCCTAGCTGCCTTTAAGCACTGAAGATTTGGATGGAGAGGTTTATTTTAATTGTATTTATAATAAACTTTTATTTTTGTTTTGAAAAAAAAAAAAAATTGTTTATTTATTTTTTAAAAGAGAGCACATCCTCTGTGTTTTACAGAGAGAAGGCCCACTGCGAGACAAACTCCCGCAAAGAGGTTCCAAATCAGCATTCCAGCCTCAAAAGAGTAAAGAAGGGACTAGACATGACAAATCGCAGAGTCGCATGCAGCTGGATAGATGCCTGTTGTCACAGCATTCCAGATTTCCCTCGCTCTTACCTCACTTTAGTCGCTCAGACCCAAGCCTAGAGAAGTCAAGACATCAGACGGCTTAGGACAATGATGCAAAAGCACGCCAGGTTAAATCCTACATTAAGCACGCAGTCAAGGAATGGTTAAAGAGTGTTTCAAGGAATTCTGCTCATCCTGCTGTATCTTCACCATCTGCAGATTCGGATAATGTGTTTTCAGTGCGTTTTAACTCTGAAGTCGATAGCGATTCGGATCCATCTGAGGCTGAGATGGTCTCAGAATCACATACATTTGATTTTTGCACTAGTTCCCCCCTTAGTGAAGGCTGTTAAGGAAAGAATCGTCGCCTACAAAGAAACAGAAAAGATACTATCCGTATTTAAAGAAATCGTTACCCTCCTTTCCATTTCATTTCTGAAATTAAAAAAGTAATTGACAATGCGTGGGCGGGGGGGGGGGCTGAGGGGCTCAATGTGCATAATGGAGTATCGAAGCTGTACCCCTTGAGACACTACGACTAAGGTGGATGCTTCATTACGTATATTCGCCCGCCACATTACGCTTCCGCTGGAGTATTCGGTCTCTTTTAGGGATCCTATGGATCGCAAAATAGACGCAGACCTAAAAAGGTTGTATAGTTTGGACAGCAGCCTGCAGACCGGCAGTAGCACTCACTTCTGTGGCAGTAGCACTTGTGATGGGTTTGCACCTGTGCGTTTTTTGGTGTTTTTTGCCGATTTGCACTACCGTTCATTTATCATGGTCTCCTATGGAACACGTTCTGTGGTGTGGTTCTGCAGAATGCGCTGGGAGTGCATGGGTGTGAATCCAGCCTTAGGGTGTGGGTAGCGGAGCTGGTGGATGGATGTTTGGATGAAAGTCTGGGAAGTGGCAGTTCTTCTCCTTTGCAGACTGCTGTAGAGTTGTGGCTGAAGTGGCTGTCGACCAGGTCAAGATGACAGCAAAGATAATGGCTCATTCCGTCACAGCCCGCAGAGCCTTATGGTTGAAGCATTGGTCGGCCGATAAGGCTTCTCAGCACTTTCTATGTTCGGTTCCATTTGATGGGAAGCTACGCTTTGTGAAGACTTATGCTGGCCATACACTATACAGAAAAATCGGCCGAACACATTTTCGAAAAAACGAACGTTCGACCGTGACCGCAAACGATCGTGCCATCATGTAATGACCGATAAATTGTTCAGTGGACATGAATAAATAATTTTTTGTTCGTTTTTTTTTACATATACCTAGTGCAGACAGTTCGGACGGGAAACACATTAACCTTGCAATTTATCGTACGTTCGGCAGAAATTTTCCAAACTTCCCGTTCGTTTTTTTCCCACAAAAACGTCACAAACGATTATCAATTTGTGCCCATTAACTTGCCGAAAAATGAACGAAGTGTCTATACGAACGATTTTTTTGTATAGTGTATGGCCAGCATTAGAATCAGCAATTCAGCGGGTTTCTGACAGTAGATCTGGCCTAATCCTGCAGAAGAGTAAAAGACACAGCAGCCCTTTTGGTTTAACAAGAGATCCAAAGAAGGATTCTGAGAGGCCAGGGCTTACAGACAGTTTTTCAGACAGTGGAGGGGAGCTGGTTCAACCTTCCAGAAACCTTCCAAGCCCAGGGCCAACAAAGCTCCTGGGGCTGTGTTTCCACTGCTGCGTCCCCAGAGTCACGTGATTTACACTGCGACTTTACTGTGCAATTTGTGATGCGATGTCATTCGACCTGTGAAAACCATGTGAGAACAAATCACACGGATGTCGGAACAAAGTAGTGTAAAAATCTTTTTTGGAGTCGCTGCGACTTAAGTCGCACCAATTAGAACAGGGACCATTGAAATACATGTGTTTTGACTTGCCATGCGACTTCGCATGGGTCAGGTAGCACAACAACTCACAGGACTGGAGACAGAGCCTAAGGCTTCAAATAAGTCCTGAAGCTGTCTCCGCTTAACCCTCTCAAGTAGGAGCAAGACTAGCCCAATGAAGGGGGGGGGTGTGGAAAAATTACATGATGCCTGGATTGTAGCTGTCATTTAATCACGTTATCGCCTCAAGTTCAGAACAAGGCCCCCTCAGACCTTGTTCATAGAAACTGGACTTCCTACGGATTTGGAAAGGAGGCAATGTTTGCAGAGATACATAGGGGAGCTGTTGGCAGCAAGGGCCATCCTTCCGCTTTCAAGGCACGAATTGGGTCAAAGAGTATGTTCCCCTCTGTTTTTGGTCCCAGAGGCTTCAGGGGGTTTTGGACCAGTTTTTGACCTCAAAGTCCTGAATTCTTACATGAAGGTTCCACCATTCAAAATGGAGTCATTGGAAATGATCGTTTTGGTTGTGGAGTCAGGAGACTGGATAGTTTCCATTGATCTGGCAGGTGCATATCTTCATGTCTCCATAGACGCATTTCACCATCGCTTTCTCAGGCCTTCCATGGAAGGCTCTCATATTTTCATTTTTAATCTCTCCCATTCGGTCTCTGCACGACTCCAAGAACTTTTTTAAAGCTGTCTGCTGTCATTGCAACTCTCAGGGTCAAGGGAGTGCAAATATTTCATTATCTAGATGACATGCTACTTCTGGGTTCGGCAAATGAGCTCCTTCTAGTTCATGTGAATTCAAAACATGTGACTGCAAAACACTAACTCGTTTCAGTTGGTTGATCAACTTTCAGAAGAGCCAGATGCATGTGACCCAAATGTTGGAGTATTTAGGAGTACAATTCAACACGGATCGGGGTCGTGTTTCTCTTCCACAGAGGAAGGTCCAGGAGATCCAGTCTCAGACAAAGCAGTGATAGCCAGGCGTTCTATGATGCTGAAGGAATCCATGCAGTATCTGGGGGTTTTATCAGCCACAGTTCCAGTAGTCTCGTGGGTCAGGTGGCGCAGAAGGAGGTTTCAATGCAACTTTCTTCTTCAGTGGGATCATCTGCCAATTCCGATTTAATCTGTTTGGTGGTCAGTAGCTCACAATCTTTCCCGCGGAGTTCCGTTGAAGGCCTCAGAACCAATAGTGGTGTCGACCAATGCCAGTCTGGCAAGCTGCAGGGCACACTGCCTGGGACAGCAGGTTCAAGGCCAATGGTACCTTTGTGGGGCGAAGAGTTCAAATTTCCTGGGATTGGATGCTGTCAGACACACTCTTAGCATTGCGGAAATAGAGGGGGATGGAGCGCTGACAGGTGCTTCTGTAGAGCAGATATGGGGCAGTGGTGTTTGAACAGGAAAGGAGGCAATAAAGTATATCCAGGGGGGTAACAAACAGTTAAAAACAGTCTCAACATATATGGCAAGCAGCAGCCAGCTTCTCAGAGTAGAAGGGACTCTGTGGTATGAGAAAGACAAAACAGAAAAAAGCAGCGCTGCTCTAAGGGTAGTAGATTGATTAAAAACACAGCTTTATTAATGTTTAAAATATGCACTCACATTTGAGTGATAAAAACAGGCATGGATTAGTTCTCCTGAACATCGTGGAGTCGCCTGTGGTTCCAGCTGGGCTGTGATGGCGTCAGACCCCGGCCACTTCCGGTGGCGTCCGTAGCTCCGAGGTGTGGGGAATCCCTCAGCCAGCGCATCAGCAGGTACGTAGGATGGTGACGTCAGATGCTGGAGAGTGGGGGGGCGTGGCCGTAGTGCTCGCGTTCGAAGCATGCGTGCTCTTTCATCAGGCGTGGAGATCAGCCATGATTAGTGCTGGTTATATGGGGAGAGAGGAGGGGAGGGGAAGGGGCGGTGTACAAATTGATTGGCAAGGCAGCGTTGATACGTGTCTAACACACACCAGCAGAAACAGTTGTGGGAAGGTGAAAAGATGAAGAGATAATGTCGTCCGTAAGTGTGTAAAAAAAAAAAAAAAAAAAAAAAAAAAATTATATGGTAGGTATATGTGTGACCAGCGCAACTAAATAGAAAAAAAGGAGGGGTTTAGAGACTGATAAATAAAAAATAATAATTAAGGTAAAAAATATATAAAATATTATTAGAAAACATTAATATAAAAATTATAATAAGGTAAACCATTAAATGAGTCTAAGATGAGAAAAAAATAAAGGGATAAATGGGACGAATGTAAATCATATGGCACGCATACATATACTGTGCGCACTGGCATCTGTGTATGTATACATGCGTGTGCACAGAAAATTACATTCAAAATGTAGTAGTAATGATAATGGATAGTATTGATGCTGGTGGGTGAGAGCGGGGAGTATTGGAACAGAAGTATACTAGCAGGGTAGTGTTAGCGGAGTATCAAGTGGATGGGGTTAAAAAAAGGGGCTGAGGAAGAAATGTGTAATGTGATGGGGGGGGGCAAAATGGGCAATACTGGAGGAAGGAATGGGACTGGCATACATATAAGGTATTGTAATAAAGGGAATATGCAGGTGGGCTATATAGTAAAGGGAAAAAAGGAGAAAAGGGGGGGCGCAGGAGGGGAAGGTGTATTACAGTTATATGTTCATGTCATTTGTAGTAGAAGATAGGGTGGGGGGAGGAAAGGGGAAGGGTGGGTAGGAAATATGGGGGGGGGTGGGGGAGGGTGGGAATGAGGGGTTTGTGTGTGACAGAGGCTGGGAGTAGTACGGTTGTGTTTAGAGGATGGGATGAGTTTTGATCTCTTTGTTTAGACCTCCGGGCTTAAGGCAGTCCAGAGTATATATCCAGGAGGTCTCTCTCACATAAACGTTTGGTGCGTTCAGCTGGAGGAAGATTGTCCGGGATGGCCTCTATAATCCAGACCCATAGGCCATTGGTGGAGCCTTGGTGAAATTCCATAAAATGTCTTGGGATCGTCAGGTTCTTGTTATCTTCAATAGAACGTCTGTGTTCTCCAAATCTCTTACTTAATGTCCTGGTGGTGCGGCCTACATAAAGTAGGTTGCATAGGCACGAGAGGCAGTATACCACAAATTCAGTGGAACAATTGAAAAATTGACCAAGTTGATATGTTTTCTCCTTTTGTGGTGAAATGTTTTTGTTTGTGCTGTACGAATTTGCAGGTCAGGCAATTAAGCTTGCGGCTTTGGCACATGCCCTTGACATCGAGAAAGGTAGGTATGACAGTTGGTTGAGATCTAAGGGTTCTTAATTTGCTGGGAGCTATTTTTCCTTTTAGATTTTGGGCTCTTCTGTATGTAATTTTAGGCTTGTCATCAAGACTATTTTTGAGATGAGGGTCTTCTAATAGTATGCCCCAAAGTTTTTGGAGAATGTGTTCCATTTTTCTGTGTTGAGTGTGGAATTGGGTGATAAATCTAGGTGCTTGGGATAACGAGATTGGTTGTTGATTGTTGGATGTCGGTACTTCGCTCAGAAAATGGTTATAGGCTTCCTCCACTAGGGAGGCAGGGTAGTCTTTTTCGGAGAACTTTTTCTTGAATAAACTGCTTTGCTCAATGTAGTCTTCCATCCGGGTGCAGTTATGCTTCAAACGGCAGAATTGACTTTTTGGTGTATTGGTAATCCATCTAGGGTGGTGACAGCTGTGAAAATGGAGGTAAGAGTGCAGTGGCATGGATGTGGTCATCCGAGTGGCTTAGTTCTAGGTCCAGGAAGGCAAGGGTGTCCGGGTCGCAAACTGAAGTGAATGATAGGCCTAAGTTATTGGTATTGCAGTAAGCCACAAAATTGTCTACTCGAGATCGAGTGCCGTCCCAGATGATGATTATGTCGTCTTTATATCTTCCAAAAAATACAATATGCTCAGAGTAGGGGTTGTTGTTCCAGATTGAGCGTTGCTCCCAGAACCCCATCGTCAGGTTGGCATAACTGGGAGCAAAGTTGGCACCCATGGCTGTGCCTTGAGTTCGAAAGTAATATTGGTTTTCGAAAGAAAAATAATTGTAGTTAAGGCAGAATTTTGTGGATTCTATAATGAATTCTGCCTGTCTGTAGTTGATTTGGGGATCTTGAGAAAGAGAATACTCTTGCTTCTAGCCCAATTACGTGTGGGATTGATGTATAGAGCGAGCAGACATCGAGTGAGAGCCATAAGTAGGTGGATTTCCAATGGTTGCTTAAGGTGTTAAGTAAGTGGGTGCCATCACGGATGTATGCGGTGAGGTTCTGGGCCAGTGGTTGCAGGAAATGATCGATGTACATGGAGAAGGGGTAAGTGATACTGCCCATAGCAGCCACTATGGGACATCCAGGAGGCTCGGTCTGGCTTTTGTGGATTTTGGGAAGGTGGTAGAAATGGTGAGTATTGTAGTTGTCCCGTTTTTTAGAAATGCAGATTCGGTTTTGTGATGATGCCATCTGTCGTTGCCTTGTTCACCAATGCATGGGCTTCAGGTATGAACTTGGGTAAATGATCACCAGGCAGTTTGATGTAGGTATTGTCATCAGACAGCAGTCTGTGGGCCTCTTTGACATATGCGTCTCTGTTTTGGATGATAATACCAACTCCTTTGTCAGCTGTATTTATAATGAAGTCTGTGTTGTGGGTAAGGGCCTTGAGGCATGCCCTTTCTGATACTGAAAGATTATGATTATGTTAGAGGTTGGAGCCCGGTTACAGCGTTTGATTTAGGAGAAAACTGCTTGATAGAAACTCTGTAAATATGGACCTTTGACATGGGTGGGGTTGAAGATTGATTTGGGGTAGAAGGGGGTGTGCTGAATGGGTGGGGAGATGTTCAGTAAGATATGATGAATAGATATCCGTATCACCATCTCCGGTGTACAGATCCTCAAGGAGAGCTAGGCAGGAGGCATCCAGTTCGTGGTCAAAGGTGGGGTCATCATGGGATTCCTCGGATGCGTTGGTTATGGTGGGATTACTTGAGGCTTTAATATTGAAAAACCTTTTGTCAGTCAGGTCACGGATGAATTTGTTGAGGTCTCTAAACAGAGTGAAGGCATTAGGACCAGCTGAGGGGGCGAAATTGAGGCCTTTGCTCAATAGTGACGTATCTTCACGACTGAGAGTTAGTGAGGATAAGTTGTAGATTTTTTATTGTCCGGCTAGTTTTCCCTTTCTCTTTGTGTCTTCATCTCCCCCGTCGTCTCCCTCTTCTTCTAATTTTCTTTTTTGTGGAGGTTGGGGGGTTTTGGCTAAAAAAGGAGGCTCAGGAGTGGGTGAAGAGTCTAAAACGTCTGAGCTGTGTGAGTTAGCCTGCGTGGTACACGGGGATCTCAACACAGCAGTGTCCATGGTTTCTGCGGGAGAAGGATTTAATGGAGTGGTGGAATAGACATGTGCATTTGTTTTCGTCTGAATTTCAAGTATTTTCGTTATCGTTTTACCAAACGATAACGAAAGTGCAGAATCCGAAAAACGAAAGATCCGACATAAACAAATGCATTATTTTCGTTTTCGTTGCTACAACAGTTCGATATAGATAGGAGATTTGACATGATGATGACAATAACAATCTGTGTCCATCAAACCTGTGGTCGAATGTGCCTAACCTTCTTTTTTTTTTTTAACAGTAAAGGTTTTTTAACAAATCAGCATTACAAAATCATCAGTGTACGACAATTAGTATTCAGTCAATACATCATTATGGTAAAGCATCCACCTAAGGAAACAGTGCAGGATCTCACAAATGCATATTTACTAGCTTCCTGTACATCTTCTAGCATATAGAGAGATAATGAAACAACAATATTGCGCATTTTACATATAACCCATTCTATCCTATTCTTACAACTTACATCCAAGTATTAGGCAACCTTATTAATAATTCCCCTCTAGTCTTCATCCGCATATTCCCTGTCCCCCTCCCCCAATGGGATTGTAGGATATTCCTATCTGGAGCCAGCTCTGAGGATCAGCAGGTAGCATATTCACTACCCCCCAAGATCCGGTACATGTGCGAGGAGTTAATCCGGTTAAATATGATCATCGTCTGGCGCGACCCGATGCCCCCCCCGTGTCCGAGGGAGGGGCAAGCCCCAAACCGAGACCAGGGAATCCATCACTCGGTCCCCAGCTCCCAGTCCCTTAACCACGCGTAGCCATCCAGGCCTTATTAAACTTAGCAGGACACTGCCTGCTTTCATATGTAAGTTTGTACAGTGGCAGCACTGAGTCTACCGCTTTCTTCCAGGACCCGAGGGTGGGGGGCTCAGCTGACTTCCAATGTAGCCTTATCTCCCTCCTTGCATAGAACAGCATTAGTGTTATAGAAAGTTTAGTGTATCTGTCCCCCTCTACATCTCCCAAGTAGCTCAACAGAAGCAGCATGGGATCAGGTGACAACTCAGTTTCACATATGTCGTTTAACACCCCTGTAACCCCTTCCCAGTATGGTCCGAGCTTCGGGCATACCCACACCATGTGCCAAAATGTCCCCTCTCCTCTCCTGCACCGAGGGCATGATGGGTCGACATGTGGATAAATTCTAGCCATCCTATGCGGAGTGAAGTAGGCCCTATGAAGAAATTTCAACTGCATGAACCTGTCCTTAGCTGCTATCACAGTTGCAATGTAGGTTAAGACACAATCC
Organism: Lithobates clamitans; assembly: GCA_037952925.1. Classification (NCBI taxonomy): domain Eukaryota; kingdom Metazoa; phylum Chordata; class Amphibia; order Anura; family Ranidae; genus Lithobates; species Lithobates clamitans. The sequence goes on from JBBGZY010001009.1 coordinate 1,097,280, forward strand.
TCCCATTCCTCCTCCCCCAGTGCTTGAATATCCTCCTTCCATTTGTCAAAAGTACGGGTGGGCTTAATGTCATATGCTACCGTCAGGTATATGTACAATGTGGATAGGGGCTTCCCCATTGCACTTGAGGTCAGAAGTTGCTCAACTGAGTCCGGTTCCAGAGTCAGTTTGTCTGGGAATTGCGCCCTCATCGCGTGTCTCAATTGCCAGTATTTGAACTCAAAAGTTCCTGGGAGAGAGTACTGCCGTTTAAGGTCGTTGAAGGACGTTAGCTTACCATTGGTTATAACATGTTTTAGAGTGGTTATTCCCCGTGTGGCCCACTGAGAGGGATCTGGAATATCATAGAGATGGGGTAGGGCAGGATTACCCCAAAGCGGAGTGTGAGGAGATATGCGATTTGGCTCAGCATATATTGCCCTGGCCTCCCTCCACACTCTAATGGTAGTTTTCATTGGGGTCGTCAAAGGGTAGCGTGCCTTGGGACCCCTGTACACCAAGTTTGACAGGGCCGCGTAAGAGCCTAAGATGGCAGCATCGAGTCTAACTGCGGGGATTTGTCTGGGCTGAGAGAACCACCAGCGCATCATAACCAGTACAGCAGCCCAATAGTATATCAAAAAATTTGGAAGGGCAAGTCCCCCTCCCGACAAAGGAAGGTAAAGCACCCTCTTTGCCACTCTGGGGGGTCTCCCAGCCCAGATGAAAGCGGTCAGAATCCCCTCTAGGTGTCTAAAAAAGGACTTGGGTATATGGGATGGTGTATTATGGAAAAAATACAGAAATTTCGGGAGAAATACCATTTTAAGCAAATTGATTCTGCCTACGGGGGTGAGCGATAGGCTGTGCATTTTACTGTGAGTTGGGAGATGAGAGGCTGCTGATTTTTTTCCAAAAACTCGTGGGTAGTGTTTCTGATTTTAATACCCAGATATGTGAACTCGTCCACCCACTGAAGTGGGGTGGCAGTGTCCACTCTGGGAAGCATGGGATGAAGCGGAAACAAGACCGACTTATCCCAATTTATGCGGACACCTGAAAATCGGGCGAAGTTTTCAAATAAGTTTAGAGCTTCCTGCAATGATTGATTGGGATCAGCAAGATAAAGTAATGTGTTGTCCGCGTATAGGGACACTTTTTCTTCAATTGTGCCTACCGTTATTCCCTTCACCCTCGCCTCCGCCCTCAGGGCAATGGCAAGGGGTTCTATCGCCAAGGCGAAAAGCCCCGGCGACAAAGGGCAACCCTGACGGGTGCCCTTCCCAGGTGGAAAGAATCAGAGAGGGTTCCGCGAAGCTGTCATTTATCTCGTCTGAGTCATATGTGAGACGTCCGTCAGGTCCTTGTATGTGTGGTATGCACACCCCCCCTGTTGTTCCCTAGACAACCAAGCCAATAGCTTCCCTGACCTCTCCCCCTGTTCGAATATGCGTTGTGTCTGGGAGAGAAGGCTTTTACGAGTGAGGGAAGTGCGGATACGAACAACCTCCCCAGTCAGAAGTTGAAGCGCGTCATAGTCACCAGGGTCCTTCGTCCTAAGGAACCGTGCTTCTTGCAGGTCTGCCTTCCTCTCTGCGTCAGACAAGTCCGCTCGCCTCTCCCTACGAACCCTGGCTATAATAGTCTGGTATCTCCCTCTGGTGTATGCTTTGAAGGCATCCCAAACCGTCATTGCACTGGCCGTGCCAGGATTGGTATCCCAGTACTCCCTCATAGCCCCTCCGAAGTGTCCATCCACCGTCTCATCCGACACCCAAAATCTGGACAGTCTCCACAGGGATAGTCCTGAAGTGTGAGATAGTTCCAGTGTCAGGAGGAGCGGTGCATGGTCAGACATGCCCCTGGGAAGGATTCTGATGTCTCTAACCCTAGACAGGGCAGAGCGGTCCACATAGGCCAAGTCGATCCTGGAGAAGGATCTGTGTGAGGCTGAGTGGCAGGTGTAGGCCCTACAGTGAGGGTTTCTCCACCGCCACACATCCGTCAGACCGTATAGCTCCGCCCAGTCCGCCAAGCCGAGGTGGGGGTGCCCAGTGCTGGACATCCTATCCACCTCCGGATTGGGGGCCATATTAAAATCACCCAAAATAGCTATATTGTCACTTTGAAAGTCCGCTATCCTAGAGGCTACCTGGTGCAGGAGAGGTATCGATGCCGGGGGGGGGGGTAAATACACTCCCACTATTACCCATCTCATAGAATGTATCTGAGCGTGAACCACCACATATCTACCCTCCAGGTCAAGTACCAGGTCCAGCAGCCTAAAGGGGAGAGACTTATGGACTAGGACACTTACGCCCCTCGCAAAGTTAGAGTACGTGGAGTGATAATGATATCAAATCCAGGGTTTCTTTAGGGCCATAGTTTTCCTACCCACTAGGTGGGTTTCCTGTAAGATACAGACATGTGGGCTGTGGGTTTTGATGAATTGGAACACCAGTGATCTCTTAACCTTAGAGTTCAGACCCCTGGTGTTCCAGGACAAAATACTAAGGGGTGCCATAATTGTATGGTAAATTGGGGATGCGCAAATTAAAAAGATGCTCTTCCCTCGAGGCTGCCAGCCCGACCCGGAGGATACAACATACGAAGCCACACAGTACTGACATTTGCAATGCATTTATAAAACATTTTTGCAAAGCCAAACTTTTCAAAAACAAAAGTTTAACCCAAAACAATAAATCTGCCCTTATGGGGCCACTAACCCTTCCCCCCCCACCCCACCCAACCCCTTGAAACTGAGGCAGGCATCCATCCCAACAAAAATCAGCACGCCGGCTGCAAAGGGGGGGTCCTGTGCAAAAGGTGGTTCAACCCCTCAAGAGTCCTTGGGGGTCTCAGGTGAGCCGAGTCGCTGTCCTCTAACTTGGGGCTCCGCCGGAGCACCACCAAATCTGTCGGGGGGGACCCGCAATGAGGAGGGTAACTGAAACAAGTCAATTAAACATTGGGCTGGGCCCATCCCTACATATATATGTAATAAAAAGAAAAATAAAAGGGGGAAAAAAGGCAAAAATGGTGAAACAAAAAGATTTTTTTTTTTTTAGAAAGAAAGAGGGGTAATTCCGCCATCTGAATGTGTGTGGTGATCCGGTTCCCTGAAGTCCCTGTAAGAGAGGAACATTACTCCTTCCAACTTGAAAGTTCTCCTGGTGTACGCCACCAGGGGCACTGGCTTAATACTTGTGGGTCCCTCATGGAGGCTGTCACATTTAAGATCAGGTAAGCAGGTGCAACTGAACTGCCTCATATTGATGCTCAAGGCCCAGTGTATTCAAACATGAACAAACAATAATTCCATATCAGGCTCTCGGTTGTCGGTTCTGGGGCAGTGTGTCAAGCCAGGCGGATGCCTCCCTGGGGGAAGTAAAAAAGCGAACTGATTCACCATCCTGAACCCTCAAATGCGCTGGAAATAGGACACTGTAGCGGATGTTGCGCGCCCGCAATGCCGCTTTCACATGGTCAAATGACTTCCTGAGTTTCTGTGTTTCTATCGAGTAGTCAGGAAAGATCATCAATTTGTTGTTTTGATACCGTAAATCACCCACATTCCTAGAAGCTCGCAGGATCTCGTCCCTATCCCGAAAGTTGAGAAGTCTAAGAATAAAAGTACGAGGAGGGGCCCCTGGAGGGCCAGGTTTGGGTGGAATTCTGTGTGCCCTTTCCACTGCATATTGGGGGGATAAACAAGCCTCCGGTAGAAGGTTGCATAGCATGTCCTCCACAAAGGATGTGCGGTTGTTGCCCTCAGCCCCCTCCGCCAAGCCCACAATGCGCAGGTTGTTGCATCTGTTCCTGTTCTCCGCGTCCTCCGCCCTGTACTCCAGGGCCTTAACCTTAGTTTGGAGAGTATGGAGTGCTGCGCTGTGTTGAGCGACTGTGTCCTCTGCGTCGTTAATCCTCTGCTCTGTTTCTGTCACCCTGGAGCGGAGCCTGTCCATGTCCTGTCGTAAGAGGCCCACATCCATTTGCACTGCGTCTATTTTTGCAGTGAGCGTGGATTGGCATGTGGCTATGGCTGCCATGACTTCTGCCAGCCAGGGGGGGTCTGGCCTCAGCAGTCTCCATTAGTGCAGTCTGTGAGGCCCTGTGTACACTGCGAGTGGGTCTGGGTGCTTGTGAGGGTGCTGGCTGTGGGGGGGTATCTCTGGGGAGGGAGGGAATTTATATTCCCCTTACCGGCCGTTCAGGATTCGCTGGGGTCCCCTGCTTCTGAAGGTCCGATCAGAATGTCCCTGGTGATGCTAGAGCAGGATGAGAGAGGGCTCCCTGGGTCCTTCAATCAGCGCCATCTCCTCCAACGGCGGCTCCGGCCGCCCTTCTAAGCGAGACCGTGGCTTCACCTGGGGCCTTGTGGAAGTCGTAGGCCCCGTGTCCACAGCAAGGGGAGGTCCGGTCCAGAGGATGTTAGACGGGTGGCGGCCGTGGTGAGAGGGAGGGGGGATCAGAGTGTCCGCTAGCAGGGGGCCCCCACCGACCTCCAGGCTCCCAGTGCTGTCCCGCTGTAGGCCCAGGAAAGTCCACCAGACATGAGGACCAGGCCTCTAAAAAACAGATGGCTGCTCGCCCCTGTGAGAGCCCTTCAGGATTCAGGGAGCAGCTTGTCAGGTGCACAGTCTTCCAGGTCGCCTCAGATCTCAATTTGTGAGCCGATTATGTGCCGATGGCTCGGATTACAAAGTAGGCCCCGGCGGAGCTCTGGAACAGACGACTGCTCACCTCGCCATCTTGGACACGCCCCCCAATGTGCCTAACCTTAGGTCTAATTAGTCCAAGATTATTCTACATAGAGAGAAAAGATTCGACGTAGGGGAGAAAAGATAAATAAAAATGATGAATGTTATTGGCTGATTGTAACCAAAGAGGAGGAGCAGTAAAATAGCTAGAACTAAGTACACACGTACTTTGGCTTATGGTGTCTGCTGAAAGTTCTAAGAAGATTCGACGGAGCAGGTAAACTATACGGCATCGTACAGTTTAGCTGCTCCGTCAAATCTTCTTTGAACATTCGACAGACACCATAAGCCTTCAATGACAGATTCAACCTTAATTTGGATTTTTGGACAAATGACCTGGCTCCACATCTTAAAGAAAGATACAAAAAAAGATGAGGACCTATTAATTCAAACCAAATTGAAAAAAATGAGGCGGGATATTGATGACTACATGTCATCTAAGGTATTCAACTGGAAACCCCCCAAAATACCAAACATACCTCCTTTACTCCCCCCCACCAATCCCCCCCGGGCGGCAAGCCCTACCCACATACACACGTCCCAGACCTCAGAACTTCCATGGGCCTCGCTCTATTCAACCATCCAATAGAGCACCCAACTTCAACCACATGAACGTACAGAAGACTGGGCCATGGCTATCTTCACAGACACAACTTCATCCCTCAACCACCAAACCCAAGCAAAAAAAACATGGAAACCGCAAACGTGAAAATACCACCAATATTGTGATGCCTTCCATTGAAACCCAGTCAACCAAAAATCGCTCAGTCACTTCCACCACTCCATGTATCCTTCTCCCCCAGAAACCATGGACACTGCTGTGTTGAGATCCCCGTGTACCATGCAGGCTAACTCACACAGCTCAGATGTTTTAGACTCTTCACCCACTCCTGAGCCTCCTTTTTTAGCCAAAACCCCCAACCTGCACAAAAAAAGAAAATTAGAAGAGGCAGACGAGGGAGGAGACAAAGACACAAAGAGAAAGGGAAAACTAGCCAAATGATAAAAATCTACATCCTCAGTCGTGAAGATACGTCACTATTGAGCAAAGGCCTCAATTTCGCCCCCTCAGCTGGTCCTAATGCCTTCACTCTGTTTAGAGACCTCAACAAATTCATCCATGACTTGACTGTCAAAAGGTTTTTCAATATTAAAGCCTCAAGTAATCCCACCATAACCAACGCATCCGAGGAATCCCATGATGACCCCACCTTTGACCACGAACTGGATGCCTCCTGCCTAGCTCTCCTTGAGGATCTGTACACCGGTGATATGGATATCTATTCATCATATCTTACTGAACGTCTCCCCACCCATTCAGCACACCCCCTTCCTCCCCAAATCAATCTTCAACCCCACCCATGTCAAAGGTCCATATTTAGAGTTTCTATCAAGTAGTTTTCTCCTAAATCAAAATGTAACCGGGCTCCGACCTCTACACATAATCATAATCTTTCAGTATCAGAAAGGGCATGCCTCAAGGCCCTTACCCACAACACAGACTTCATCATAAAAACAGCTGACAAAGGAGGTGGTATTGTCATCCAAAACAGAGAAGCATATGTCAAAGAGGCCCACAGACTGCTGTCTGATGACAATACCTACATCAAACTGTCTGGTGATCCTTTACCCAAGTTCATACCTGAAGCCCATGCATTGGTGAACAAGGCAATGACAGATGGTATCATCACAAAAACCGAATATGGCTGCTATGGGCAGTATCACTAACCCCTTCTCCATGTACATCGATCATTTCCTGCAACTACTGGCCCAGAACCTACCGGCATACATCCGTGATGGCACCCACTTACTCAACACCTTAAGCAACTACCGTTGGGAATCCACCTACTTATGGCTCTCACTCGATGTCTGCTTGCTCTATATATCAATCCCACAATTAATTTGGCTAGAAGCAATAGAGTATTTTCTTTCTCAAGATCCCCAAATCAACTACAGACAGGCAGAATTCATTATAGAATCCACAAAATTCTGCCTTAACCACAATTATTTTTCTTTCCAAAACCAATATTACTTACGAACTCAAGGCACAGCCATGGGTGCCAACTTTGCCCCCAGTTATGCCAACCTGATAATGGGGTTCTGGGAGCAATGCTCAATCTGGAACAACAACCCCTACTCTGAGCATATCGTATTTTTTGGAAGATATATAGACGACATAATCGTCATCTGGGACGGCACTCGATCTTGAGTAGACGATTTTGTGGCTTACTGCAATACCAATGACCTAGGCCTATCATTCACTTCAGTTTGCGACCTGGACACCCTTGCCTTCCTGGACCTAGAACTAAGCCACTCGGACGACCACATCCATGCCAAAAACTATATGAAACCCACTGCAGGCAACTCTTGCCTCCCATTTTCACAGCTGTCACCACCCTAGATGGATTACCAACATACCAAAAAGTCAATTATGCCGTTTGAAACATAACTGCACCCGGATGGAAGACTACATTGAGCAAAGCAGTTTATTCAAGAAAAAGTTCTCCAAAAAAGGCTACCCTGCCCCCATAGTGGAGGAAGCCTATAACCATTTTCTGAGCGAAGTACCAACATCCAACAATAACCAATCTCGTTATCCCAAGCACCTAGATTCATTACCCAATTCCATACTTAACACAGAAAAATGGAACACATCCTCCAAAAACATTGGGGCATACTATTAGAAGACCCTCATCTCAAAAATAGTCTTGATGACAAGCCTAAAATTACATACAGAAGAGCCCAAAATCTAAAAGGAAAAATGGCTCCCAGCAAATTTAAAAACCCATTGATCTCAACCAACTGTCATAACTACCTTTCACAATGTTAAGGGCATGTACCAATGCTGCAAGCTTAATTGCCTAACCTGCAAATTCGTACAGCACAAACAAAAACATTTCACCACAAAAGAGAAAACATATCAACTTGGTCAATTTTCAATTGTTCCACTGAATTTGTGGTATACTGCCTCATCCCATCCTCTAAACACAACCGTACTACTCCCAGTCTCTGTCACACACACCCCTCATCCCCGCCCTCCCCCCACCCTTCCCCTTTCCCCCCTACCCTATCTTCTACTACAAATGACATGGACATATCACTGTAATACACCTTCCCCTCCTGCGCCCCCCCTTTTGTTCCTTTTTCCCTTTACTTTATAGCCCACCTGCATATTCCCTTTATTACAATACCTTATCTGTATGCCAGTCCTATTCCTTCCTCCAGGATTGCCTATTTTGGCCCCTCCCCCCCCCCCCCCCCCCCCACATCACATTACATATTTCTTCCTCAGCAACCCCATCCACTTGATACTCCGCTAACACTACCCTGCTAGTATGCTTCTGTTCCAATACTCCCCGCTCTCACCCACCAGCATCAATCCTGTCCATTATCATTACTACTACATTTTACATGTAATTTTCTGTGCACACGCATGTATACATACACAGATGCCAATGCGCACGGTATATGTATGGGTGCCATATGATTTACATTGGTTCCATTTATCCCTTTATTTATTTTTTTTCTCATCTTAGACTTATTTCATGGTTTACCTTATTATAATTTTTATATTAATGTTTTCTAATTTTTTTTTTTTATATTTTTAATAATTTTGTATGTTAATTTTTTACCTTTATTTATTTATCAGTCTCTAAACCCCCCTATTTTCTATTTATTCTCACTGGTCACACATATACCTACCATTATAAATTCTTTTTTACACACTTACGGATGACATTATCTCCATCTTTTCCCCTTCCCACAACTGTTTCTGCTGGCGTGTGTTAGACATGCACCAACGCTGCCTTGCCAATCAATTTGTACACCGCCCCTTCCCCTCCCCTCCTCTCTCCCTATATAACCAGCACTAATCATGGCTGGTCTCCACGCCTGATAAAGGAGCACGCATGCTCCGAACGCAAGCACTACGGCCACGGCCCCTGCTCTCCAACATCTGATGTCACTATCCTACGTACCTGCTGATGCGCTGGCTGAGGGAATCCCCACACCTCGGAGCTATGGACACCAGCGGAATCGGCCGGGGTCTGACCCCATCACAGCCCAGCTGGAACCATAGGAGGCTCCATGATGTTCAGGAGAACTAACCCATGCCTGTTTTTATCACTCAAATGTGAGTGCACATTTTAAACCTTATTAAAGCTGTGATTTTACTCAATCTTCTGCCCTTAGAGCAGCGCTGCTTTTTTCTGTTCTGTCTTGCTCTTAGCATTCCAACCTATGTTGCGAGGTTGAGCTGTCAAGATTCTTTTGGACAACAAAACTACGGTGGCTTATGTGTTTCAAGGGGGCACAAGAAGTAACCCTTTCCTTCAGGTGGCATGTCAATCTTCCTCTGCACAGAGAAGAATCTCGGCTCTCTTACAGCATCTTAACTCCCAGGGCCTGGCAATGTTTTAGCAGATCGCTTGAGTCGAGGCTTTGGGGATCACAACAAATGGGGCCTCAACCCCAAGTACCTACGCAAGCTCTTCAGGGTCTGGGGGACGCCTTCGATAGATCTTATGGCATTGGAGAATTGTCAACTGCCTTGCTTCTTCTCCCGGACCTAGCATCCACAGGCATTGGGTCAGGGTGCTCTGTCCAGGTCTTGGAACTTCCCCTTGGTGTATGTGTTCCCGACGCTTCCATTGGCTCTCAAAATCCTGCAGAAGATTCAGCGAGAAAGGGTCACAGCAATAGTGGTCCTACCTTACTGGCTCAGGGAGCTGTGGTTCCCTCTGACTTGGAGGATAAAGTTGGGCTCACTAATCCCTCTGCCTCCTTGTCAAAATCTCCTTCTGCAGAGTGGGGCCTGACACCCAAACCGCAGGGGAATAAAGTTAATGACATTATTACAGGATCGTCAGAACGAATGTAACCTATCACCGGATCTGGAATACTACGGAAAGGGGTTGGGACCTTGGATCTCCTTCAGTATCTAACATTTTGGAGTTTCTGCAGAGTAGTCTCCAAGGGTTAGCTTATAATTCCCTGAAGGGTCAAATCCCTGCCTTGTCGGCTATGTTGTGTACAAGATATGCTCTACATTCGTTGATGATCTGATTTTTTTTTTAGGGGCAGCCATAGAAATCAGACCTCCGTTGAGATCGTTTTTTTCCAAAAGAGGACTTAACACTAGTCTTGGGAACATTACTGGTTCCTCAGTTTGATCAAGCTTTCTCTTGTTCATTATTTCTTACGTTTTTTTGTTTTTTACTAGCCGTGGCCTCGGCCAGAGTTGTGCGCCTTCTCATCTAAAGAACCATATTGTTTGGTGCTCCCAGACAAGATAGTCCTTAGGCCGATACCGAGCTTTCTACCTAAGGTGGCCACATAATTTTGTATGAACTGGGAGGTCATTCTCCCAGCCTTTCTGGCGGACACAGCTGATGAGTGGAGTAGGTTAGACCTGGTCTCTGCAGTTTCAACCTACCTGAAATGGACTAAAAGCTTTGGCAAACAAGATCAGCTGTAGGTTTTCCAATGGGGCCTAAAAAGGGTATGCCAGCAACATCCAGAGTGTCAGGAAATGTTCCATCCGCTGGTAATACCTGTTATTTGGCATGCAGTACTGAGGTCCACCAGCAGGTGTCTCCTGGCAGTTTGGAACTGTCAGGAGAGCTTTTCCCTGTTAATAGTATATTATCTTTGGGCCGCAGTACTGGCGTCCACCAGCGGATGGATCCTGGCAGTGTGGAGCAGACAGTACCTCCTGCAATCAGGTGTCACTTGAGGCCAATCACAAGCCTATAAATACCCGGCAAACATTCACATGTTTGCCTTGATTTCTTCATTGCCTCCTGACCTGCTAGCGATCTGATCCTGTGCCCTGAACCTGATCCTGTCTCCCTGTCTCGGACCCTATCCTGTCCCACCTGTTACCTTGCATCCCTGCCTGCAGTCTGACCCATCCATCCTCTCCCATAGCTGCCAACTGTCCCGGATTTCCCGGAACATTCCCGGGACTTGGACTTCATTCCCGGATTTGTGGTGTCCCGGGAAATGTCCCGAAAAATCCGGTTCCCGTTTTTGAAGCCGCCGCTAGAGGTCGGTGGCCGGCGGATACATTGTCTCCGCCGGCCGCTATTTTGTGGAAGTTCAGGAAGACGGCTGGGGGGGCTAGACGAAGCTTCTGCGTCGCCGCCCACCCCCTGCCCCGCTCCGCCTCGGCCCGCCTACCCCCCGCCCCGCTGCCAGTCTGATATGGAAAGGGGCGGGGGTTCTAGGTGGGGGGAGCGCGCGCACCGCTGTGGGACACCTGATGTGAGGGGGGGCACTGGGGACACCTGATGTGAAGGGGGGGCACTGGGGACACCTGATGTGAGTGGGGGGCACTGGGGACACCTGATGTGAGTGGGGGGGCACTGGGGACACCTGATGTGAGTGGGGGGGCACTGGGGACTCCTGATGTGAGTGGGGGGGTACTGGGGACACCTGATGTGAGTGGGGGGGCACTGGGGACACCTGATGTGAGGGGGGGCACTGGGGACACCTGATGTGAGGGGGGGCACTGGGGACACCTGATGTGAGGGGGGGCACTGGGGACACCTGATGTGAGTGGGGGGGGCACTGGGGACTCCTGATGTGAGGGGGGGGCACTGGGGACTCCTGATGTGAGGGGGGGCTCTGCCGGGGACTCCTGATGTGAGGGGGGCTCCGCCGGGGACTCCTGATGTGAGGGGGGCTCTGCAGGGGACTCCTGGTGTGAGGGAGGCTCTGCAGGGGACTCCTGGTGTGAGGGGGGCTCTGCCGGGGACTCCTGATGTGAGTGGGGGGGCACTGGGGACACCTGATGTGAGGGGGGGCACTGGGGACTCCTGATGTGAGTGTGGGGGCACTGGGGACACCTGATGTGAGTGGGGGGGGCACTGGGGACACCTGATGTGAGTGGGGGGGGCACTGGGGACACCTGATGTGAGTGGGGGGGGCACTGGGGTCTCCTGATGTGAGTGGGGGGGCACTGGGGACACCTGATGTTAAGGGGGGGGGCACTGGGGACACCTAATGTGAGTGGGGGGGGCACTGGGGACACCTGATGTGAGTGGGGGGGGCACTGGGGACACCTGATGTGAGTGGGGGGGGCACTGGGGACACCTGATGTGAGTGGGGGGGGCACTGGGGACACCTGATGTGAGTGGGGGGGCACTGGGGACACCTGATGTGAGTGGGGGGGGCACTGGGGACACCTGATGTGAGTGGGGGGGGCACTGGGGACACCTGATGTGAGTGGGGGGGGCACTGGGGACTCCTGATGTGAGTGGGGGGGGGCACTGGGGACACCTGATGTGAGGGGGGGCACTGGGGACACCTGATGTGAGGGGGGGCACTGGGGACACCTGATGTGAGGGGGGGCACTGGGGACTCCTGATGTGAGGGGGGGCTCTGCAGGGGACTCCTGGTGTGAGGGAGGCTCTGCAGGGGACTCCTGGTGTGAGGGGGGGCTCTGCCGGGGACTCCTGGTGTGAGGGGGGGCTTTGCCGGGGACTCCTGGTGTGAGGGGGGCTCCGCAGGGGACTCCTGGTGTGAGGGGGGGCTCCGCTGGGGACACCTGATGCACGGACGGACTCTGCTCGGACATCTGAAGCAAGGACGGACGGCTGGTGGCAGGCAACGTGGCAGGTGACAAGCTCAGGGATCACACTGATTCTGCATTATGGTGAGTTGAATGATTTCATTTTATATTACAATAAAATAATAGAAATAATGCGCTTCAATCATCCTGACACCATAACAACCATGGTGCCGGGATGATTGAAGTGCTAACACCAGGTGTTTGGAGTATCTTTATCTGCTGATTGTTAAACTTTCTAGAATACACATACTTTTATTGTGTAGGATCTGGGGCTGCTGTCCCGTCATTTCCCTCTCTCTCCCCCTCTCCATCCCTCATTCATTTCAGACTCTAACCACACCCTCTAGAGCCACGCCCATTTAAGACACGCCCATTTCGCGTAAACCATGCCCATTTTTTTTCGCGCGCCGCACTTGTCTATTTTTGCTGGGCCACGCCTGCTGACAAATGCCCCGCCCCCTAATTATTGGACAGCTCCGCCTACAGCCACAAAAGTGTCCCACATTTTTTTTTTACAATGTTGGCAACTATGCTCTCCCTGTCCTGTGTTCCATACCCCATCTACTGACTTCCCTGTGTATGACCTTGGCCTGGCTTACATTTATATCTCTGGAACATCCCCTGCTGATCTGCTGTGTATGACCCTGGCCTGGCTATTGTTTATGATCCTGGTATTTCCCATTTATTGCACTTATCTGTCTATTGTTATTTGTGGGTCTCTGTCTGTGGTTGGTTATTGCACTGTGTCATATTGGAGTTGGTTGTATTATATTACTCACTTTCCTTAATAAATTAATATATTTTCACTTATATACGTTTTGGTGTCCTCTGTCGCAGATCACACGGTTCTGGTCACACCTGTTCATGACACAGAGTTGTGTCTTCCTGGTTTGTCAAGACCATGCATATTGCATACAAAACGCTGGGCCTTCCTCCTTCTTCAGAGATCAAAGCACATTCGACGAGGGGTATGGCAGCATCCTGGGCATATGCGAAGGTCGCCCCTGAGGTAGTTTGCAGAGCAGCAAGCTGGAGCACCTTTTTTTATTAGGCATTACAAGCTTAATATGGCTTGTCAGCCTGAGAAAACATTTGGCTCTACAGTTATTATGGTGGCTGTTGCCCATTAAAAATTTTGAGCAGCATTGCATTGAGGGTTTGGCTTCTTTTTTTTTTTTTTTTTTTTTTGTCTTCCCTCCCTTCTTAATATTGTTCCGTACATCCCATAGTAGGCTGACATGAGGAGGTCCAGGAAAAAGGAAAATTGTTATCCATACTTACCGTAATTTTCCTTTCCTCGATCCTCCCAATGTCAGCCGGAGGATTCCCACCCAATTTATCCGTCGCGAGGCAGGGTTTTTTTGAACACTGGTGTGGGCAGACAGCCGCCCTTTTATGGGCTAGAAAAGAGGTGGTCCTGGAGGGGGCGGAGCTGACCCATAGTAGGCTGACATGGGGAGGATCCAGGAAAGGAAAATCACGGTAAGTATGGATAACAATTTTCCTTAATATTGTACAGAACGCCAAGGTTGGGTCCTGGACTGGTGCTATGTAGCACCGATATTTAGATTATGGTCCTGTCATGGAACGTCCCACACTCCGCTTGAGTGCTTCCGTCATATACCACTTCCTCCCAGTCTGTATACAGATATCCCAACCTCTCTGAGCACAAAACAAGGCGACACTTGCTTGTCCCTTTAAGGGAAGTGTGGTAGTATTCAGGGGGTCACCCAGGATGGGTGAAAAATTCCTGGAAATAGCTTTAATCAGGAGAGGACTGACTCGTAGTTCTCTTTGTGTTAATAGAGATATTTGGGAACCGGAATTTCTGAGGCTCTGAAGTGATATTCGGGTGGGAAAGAGCCTCCACTCCTGACTACAGGAATTCCAGCACATACGGGGTTAAGAGACTCTAGGAAGCAGCTCTTAAAGGCAGGAAGTAGTGCTAGGAGTGATGTTGAGGAGTTGTGTGGAAGACACCTGTCTTGGAGAGCTGTGAGTTTGCTGGGGCTGCTAAAATAATTAACAAGGACTGTTAAAACGTTGGTATAACTACCCATCCACGAACTGTAAGGTGCCTTTTTACTTTGTGCTGAAGATAAGCAGACTTTATTTTGTATTTTTGCTTGTGTGCTGCTGGAAGCCTTATTTTGATTTGCTTGCTGAAAATAAAAGCCTTTTTGTTTTAAGGTTATTTGGCTTTGCACCCGGTCCTCTGGAGCTACAATTCTCTTTCTCTCTTTCTCTCTTTCTTTCTCTCTTTCTTTCTCTTTCTCTTTCTCTTTCTCTCTTCTATAAAAGACGACCGTCTCCCCCCTGCCAGCGTTCAAAATCTGAGACCTCGTGATGGCCAGCTCGGGTGGGAAATCCTCGGCTGACATGAAGAGGATCCAGGAAAGGAAAATTACGGTAAGTATGGGCAACAATTTTCTCTATTCATATCAGCCTACAATGAGAAGTAACAAGCAATTCCACCAAAAAAGAGGGAGTGAGAAGAAGATAACAAAGAATTTTAATGACCGACAGCTGCCGCAATGATCTTAGCCCCAAATGCCTGAGAAGGCGGAAGAGTCACATCCACTGTAGTGACAAATAAATGTGTTCGCTGCACTTCAGCTTGCTGCTCTGCAGATAATCCTGGGTGGAATGGAACACTTTTTTTGGGGCCATCAGGCAAGATGAATTTTCCTGTTTTTTTAAACTAGTTTGTTCGCTCCATATAGGTAGTAAGCAACTTTACCAGATCCAACTTCTTCCAATCATCCTTCATCCCATCCTTTGGGAAGGCTGGAAGGATCAATTCCCAATTCAGATGGAAGGAGGTGCTTAATTTTGGCAAAAAACTTGGAACTGGCCTCAGAACTATTCTGTCCTGCAGCACAGGCAGTAAGGTTCCTTGACTGAAAAAGAACAAAGCTCTGAAACTTTTCTAGCGGAGGCAATAGCCATCAGAAAGATGGTCTACAACAGTGGTTCTCAACTCCAGTCCTCGGGACCCACCAACAGGTCAGATTTTAAGTATTACCTTGGGGAGTTGCAGACTAGAATACTGCAATCACTGAGCAGCAAGTGATATCACCTGTGATGTATTTCAGCTATCTTGCAAACCTGGCCTGTTGGTGGGTCCTGAGGACTGGAGTTGAGGACCACTGGTCTACAAGGTCAAGTGGAACAGGGAACATGATGTGACTGGATCAAATGGTGGATTCAATAAGGCTTTCAACACAAGGGTCAAATTCCACTTGGGAAAGTAAGATTTAAGCGATGGTCGGATTTTCCCTGCCGGTTAAGGATTAAAGGCCCATTGGTGATTCGACATTGCTAACATATCTGATACCTGTATGCTTAAAGAATTATATGCTAGGCCACTTTCCAACCCGCTCTGGAGGAAGTTCAAGACATTTGATAATGATGGAGCCAAGGGGTTTCATTTCTTCTCTGCCGTCATCCGTAAAAAAGCCTTCCAAACTCTATGGTAAGCGGAGTTGGTTGAATCCTTTCTGGCTTGTAAAAGTGTCCCTACCACATCCTCTGACAGTTATAGACGTGTCAGAGACCCCCTTTCAATTTCCATGCCGCTAACTTAAGTTGACTGGGGTTCAGATGACAAACTCCATTCTGGAGCAGAAGCTCTTGACAAACAGGCAGTCATACTGGCTGCTCCAGTTTCATTCTCCAGGCCAGCGTAAACCACAGCCTTCTGGGCCAAAAAATTGAGAATCACTATCCCTGAGACCCTCTCGCTCTGGCTCTTCAGGAGAAATTTGAGTATCAGATGCAGCGGCAGAAACACATATACTAGATGAAAGTTCCAGGGCCTAATTGGGGCGTTTGGGCTAAGGCCTGTGGGTCCCAGGACTGGGAGAAGAGAGGAAGCTGAGAGTTTACCCCCAAAGCCATCAGGTCTATGGCAGGAGTTCCCTACATGTTGAAGATTCTGCACAAATAGCTGTGATTGAGACTCCACTCATCGTGGTCTGAAAATCTGCTGCTCAGGTGATATGCTAAGACATTCTCTGATCCTGGAAGGTGAGTGGCTGTTAGAAATTTGACATTCTTCTCTGCCCATTGGAATATCTGACATGCAATCCTTAGAAGACGAAGACTGTTGGTACCTCCCTGTCGAGTCACATAGGCTACTGTGGTCGATTTTCAGACAGGATCTTGACCAACTAGCTTTGTAAAAAAGTCCGGAAAGCCAATAGTGCATGCCGAACTGCTTCCAGCTCCAAAAGATTTGAATGGTCCTCCCTACTTCTCCATCTGCCCTGGGCTTGACGACCCAAACAATGTGCTCCCCAACCCTGGAGACTGTCATCCATAGTTACCAGTACAGGCTCCGGCAACTCCAGATAAATGCCCACATTCGAATTCCGGACGACTGTCCACCAGGTCAAGGATCAGGTTACTTTCAAGGGAACTAAAGTCCCCTAATATAAGGAATGGCGATCCCATTGGCAAAAGAAACTGAACTGGAACATCCTCCTTCGCCACCTGGAGCATGGTACTACTGCAATGGTTGAGGATAGGAGACCCAGATACTGCATACATTCTTTTGCCAAGAGAAATTATCTTGACATCACTAACCTTGCATGGATCTGCACATCCTGTACTTTCCTCTGGGGAAGGAACACTCGACCCAAGTCTGAGTTGAACTGGACTCCCAAATATTCTAGAATTTGTGTTGGCTGCACTTAGCTTTTCTGCAAATTTATCATCCAACCAAACCGGTTGAGTCCCTTGAAGGCCGGGAAAACATTCTTGTGCAGAATGTTGCTTGATGGGGCTAGCAGCAGGATATCATTGAGATAGTGGAATATCTGTATATACTTAAGTCTGAGAGATGCAATGGTAGCTGATAACATATTTGAAAAGGTACGAGGAGCGAAGCATAGGCCGAAAGGTAGGCAGCAAAATCGGAAGTGTGCACCTTTTACTGAGAGTCTTAGAAAACGTTAATGTGCTGGATCTATGGGAATGTGGAGATAAGCACCTGCTAGTTTGACCAAGGCCATTCAGTCTCCTGGCTTCACCACTAAGATGATAGTTTCCAATTACTCCATTTTCAAGGGAGGAACTCCTATGAAGGAAATTAGAAACATTAGGTCTAGCACTGCCCTGAAGGTCCCTGATGACTTTGCGACTAGAAACATAGGGGAATATATGCCTTCCCCGCATTCTGCTTCAGGGACTCGGAGAATTGCGTGTACTTTCAACAATTCCACTATATAGGTTCTCAAACACTGCCACTTCCTGGGACAACTTGGCATTCGAGTTTCTCCAAAGGCAGTGTGAGGAGGTTTTTTGCTGAACTTTAATCTTCGGATTATCTGTAAAATCCATGCATCTTCTACTTCTCCTACCCTAGTCTCCTCCAAAAGGAGCCAGCCTTGCTCCCCCTGGAAGTGACTTGGCAGAGACACCTTCAGAAAGACTTGTTTAGATGTCTGATTGAACTTAACCTTGGACCCTTTAGAAAAGTTTGAACTGTTCGACTTCCACTGGTGAAAAAAGGGATGTCCTGGTCTGTATGAACTGGCCTCTTTAAAGCTTTACTTTGTTTATCTGGATGGACAAAACGGTGGGCGTTGCCCTCTTCTTTCTTGCATAATAAGGCCCAATTTTCCTCCTGAAACTCTCTGGATTGCAAAAAAGCAGCCTTCCATCAAAGGTTCATTGATGATATCATTATCATATGGAATGGAAGTAAAGAAACATTGGAACAATTCTTAAATAATCTAAACAGGAATGACAGAAATATACAGTTAACCTGGAACATAAATTCAAAAAAAATAGAATTCCTTGACTTAGAGATCACCATTGAAGAGAACCTACTAACAACTAGAACGCACTTTAAGGAAGTCTCAAGAAATAGTTACCTACCTATAACCAGTTGCCACTACAAACCCTGGCTATACAACATCCCGAGAGGCCAACTCGTAAGAGTCAGACGCAATTGTACAAAAGATGCAGACTTTGAAGCCCAGGCCAACCTGATTGGACAGAGATTTATCAACAAAGGATATGAAGAATCACAAATTAAGAAAGATATCCAATTGACCCAGAAAATGAATAGAAAAATAATGATCCACACACCCAAGAAAATACAATTGTTCCCAGAAGCACCAAGTCTAATTCTGGATTTTAATGTTCAATTTAAAGATATTGAGAAGATAATTCGGAGACACTGGCACATCTTAAAGGAAGACAAACATCTACAAAAAATATTACCGGAGAAACCAGCTATTATTTATAAAAGAGCACCTACTCTGAGAGATATCATTGTCAAAAATGTGGTGGAACCACCCCCAAAAAATAAATTTTCATTTTTCAATGGCAAAGGGTTCTATCCCTGCAAATACTGTTATGCATGCACACATGCAAAAAAATTTCAAGGTAAAAAATATGAATTTAAGGCAACCAGTACAGGAAACATCTACCCAAAAAGGCTTTCTGCCTGGGAAACACCGATAACACTGGTCTGTGAGAGCAAAAAGATTATTTAAGAATTGTTCCAATGTTTCACACCAGAACAACTACACCGCTGGGACTGGAACAAGCGCAGCCCTGAATGGATACATAAAGGCATTTTATTAATGTCAGCAAGGTGAGAGTTCTGGGAGCCCCTAGTGGGTATCCAATACCACGAAAGTCACGAGATCTACTATCAACGCACTTTGACACTTTTTGTTTAATCACCGTATAGAGTATTCACTCATTTCACCCACCGTATTGATTTGCACTACAGTCACGGATTTTCACTTTATGGACTATTTGAACTACTTGATTTTATTTATATTTACATTTATGCTTGATTAAGTATTTAGGTTTGCGCAAAATCACAGGCACAATTATTGATTGTGGTATTTTTGGATTTCAGTTAGTGAGTGGTGTACACTTTTTTGATTTTTGCGGCATTCCACACAACATTCACTTTAGTAGCGCAGAAGTCCATTTTAGATTACTTCCATCAAAGGGCACTGAGCACAGGCTAGAGTGCTGTTTTTTAGGGGGTTCCTCCTAACAAGACTTTCGCGGATAAGGGTCTAGTTTTGACTTTAGGGGAAATGCATGTGTTCTCTTTTTATCTGTCTTTTGTCATTTAGCGGCAATTTCTTTTCTAAATATTCCCCACAAGGTGATTGGCCACATCAAGTGTGAAATGTGGATACACATGAAGATTCTAAAGCTGGAAAATGAATTCATGTTGATTAATGGTGGATCTTTTTGAACTTGATGTGCACTTGGCAGTTTATGACACTGATTGATTGCTTCACATTTTTTGTTGGGAGTTGTTTGCACTTGCTTTTTTAGAATAATTTCATAGGACACATTTATTTGTATATAACTTTTGTATATTTAATTAATGTACCGTATATATAATTTCAGCTTTCACACTGTTAGGAGGTGGAGATTTAATGGCTACAGCATTCTGACACTGAATCCCACAATCAATGGTCCAGGGTTGTGGGGAAGAGGTTCATGTCCTTGTCAAAATAAAGACAAGGTGGTTTGCCTGGGGGTAACCCCTGCCAAGACACCCCCCCCCCCCCCAATTAGGAATAATGCTTAGATAAGAGCATCCCACAATCATGTTTTTTATCCACTTGAGGACTGGCATGTTAAACCCCTTTCCTGTTCAGACCAATTTTCCATTTTCATTGCTGTGATACTTTCACTTACAAATACTTGGTCATGCAACACTGTACCCAAATTAATTTTAAACATTTTAGAGACATGGTGAGTCTTCTTTTAGTTGTATTTAGTAAACACTTTTTATTATATGATTGAAAAAAGACCAATATTTTTGAAAAAAATCAGTTTCCTTACTTTTTTGTTGTAAATTTTGCAAATAAATGGTCTTCCTTCAGAAATGTGGGCCAAAATGTATTTTGCTATTTTTCCATAGTAAAAAAAAAAATAAGAAAATACATGTACAGTGAGGGAAAAAAGTATTTGATCCCATGCTGATTTTGTACGTTTGCCCACTGAGAAAGAAATGATCAGTTTAAAATTTAATGGCAGGTTTATTTTAACAGTGAGAGACAAAATAACAACAAAAATATCCAGAAAACGCATTTAAAAAAAGTTATAAACTGATTTACATTTTAATGAGTGGAAAAAGTATTTGAGCCCTTCGCAAAACATGACTTAGCACTCGGTGTCAAAACCCTTGTTAGCAATCAAAGAGGTCAGACGTTTCGGGAGCGTGACCTGTGTTGTGTCTTCCCATCCTTATATAGTGTGTGTGGTGTCCCCTTGTTAAATTTTCAATTGGCATCCATTTTCCCGCGGACCGGAAGTTCGTCCGCGGCCATTTTGTTTGTATTTTGCAGACAGAAGTCCGACTTCCTGTGTAAATAGCAGTGGGACTACTGGTGGCCATTTTGCCTGAGCTATTTATAGACAGTAGTTCAAGTTACCTGTCTCTGTATATTTGTATTGCATAGTCCGGCGGCCATTTTGCCTGTGTTTTTGTGGACAATGGAGACCGGCGGCCATTTTGCCTATGTTTTTGTAGACAATGGAGACCGTAAACAATTCCCCTTGTTTGTATTGCATAGTCCGGCGGCCATTTTGCCTGTGTTTTTGTGGACAATGGAGACCGTAAATAGATCTCCCTATTGATGTCAACTGCAGATATATGGTGGTAAATCTATCACACACTATAAAAGGTTTATTGTACATTAATCGGCTTGCTTTATATGACGCTAAAAGTCAAAAATTAATACTAAATTCAACATGATTTAAAACCCATAAGAAATACATGAAGAAACTTAAAAACAATACAAATAAAAATTGGGATTAAAATTAAAATTAAAATCATGAGGAGCACATAGAGGATCATGAGGAATACTTAAATGAGAGCTTACTAAATACATATCATTCTTAAATTAAAATAAATGAATAAATTGGAAAAAATAAAACTTAACTTCATATATTATATAGCATTTTTTGTGTATCTGAAGAGAGGGGGAACATATTTTATTATTTTTAAGGGGGCTTGTTGTATATATTAATCTTTTGGGGTGTCCATATTTACATTGTATATCCTCATTTTTAGGTGTAATTACTTCTATAGTGCGTACGTGAGAAAGGAATCTTAGATTTTTTTATATATATAGCATTTCTTTATGGATACTATGTCCCATACATGGACTATATGAAGAAGATATATGTAAAAAATTTAAAATAGTATAAAAATATATATACTGATATAAAATGGCTTAAGAAAGACGGGGAGAGTAAAACGGGAGGAAAAGGGTTAATTTCGAAATCTGTATTATACTATTCGTGCGTGTGTATATATATATATACTAGAGGGTGTACTGGGTCTATTGGTTATTTTTCATGTTTATATCCTATTGCGGTACTTTCTACTCCTTTATGGGGAAGAGGGAAAAGGGGGTAATTAGATGTCAGAGTGTTTATGTGTCAAGAGTATAGGTGCTCTATGTCTCCCATTTTGATATGAATATTAATAATTTGTTAGGAAGCAGTTGAGGTCAAGGTCGATGTTCATGCCCATAGGCTGCAGGGTATCTAATAAGAATATCCACTTGGTTTCGTTTTGTGAGACCTTAATTTTTTTATTCTCGCCTCTCCAGTGACCCTTGATTTTATCTATTGCGTAAAAGGTCATCTGCGCCGGGTCTCTGTTGTGGTAATCTCTAAAATGCCTGGACACGCTATGTTTATTAAAACCTTTCTTGATGTTTTTAATGTGTTCTCTGACTCTGACATGCAACTCTCTCGTTGTCCTTCCTACATATTGCTTCCGACATGGGCACTCTAACACGTAAGTGACGTGGGTACTGTGACAGGTAATGAGCTCCCGAATATTGAACTCTTTTCCATTGGCAGTAGACCTAAATTTCATTGTTTTCTTGCTGGTTCTTTTACTGGTTCTGCAAGGTAAACATTTGCCACATTTAAAAAACCCTTTTAAACCTTTTCCTATTTTTATCTCCCTAGGTGGATCTATTGCACCATATATCTGCAGTTGACATCAATAGGGAGATCTATTTACGGTCTCCATTGTCCACAAAAACACAGGCAAAATGGCCGCCGGACTATGCAATACAAACAAGGGGAATTGTTTACGGTCTCCATTGTCTACAAAAACATAGGCAAAATGGCCGCCGGTCTCCATTGTCCACAAAAACACAGGCAAAATGGCCGCCGGACTATGCAATACAAATATACAGAGACAGGTAACTTGAACTACTGTCTATAAATAGCTCAGGCAAAATGGCCACCAGTAGTCCCACTGCTATTTACACAGGAAGTCGGACTTCTGTCTGCAAAATACAAACAAAATGGCCGCGGACGAACTTCCGGTCCGCGGGAAAATGGATGCCAATTGAAAATTTAACAAGGGGACACCACACACACTATATAAGGATGGGAAGACACAACACAGGTCACGCTCCCGTAGACGTCCTTACGACGAAACGCGTAGGGCGTGGCCTAATTTGTGCTTCCCAAACATCACCTCCTGTACCAGCGCTGAAGGATATTTATGACGGTTCTGACGTTTTTACCATTTCGCTTGATTTTTACTGTAAAAGTGTGAGTACCCTTTCATTTTGTGTAATAAAACCTTTTTAAAGCAATTTTACGCTATGGGCACTCCCTCTCTCTTTATATATGACATACCACGATCCTGAGCCCGTCAGCGATCGCTGTACAGTGGCGATAAAACTGTAACCGCCTACTACCCCCGCAGGGGTGAAGTGATCTGGTGAGTGGCTGCACTTTCAGAGCAAAGAGATATTGTAAGTGAAGGATTATCACCACAGCACAAGAATATGGCACAAGAGACTTACTAAAGAATTTTGAAGCACGTTTGCACCTTATCTTGTCACTGTTGCCTTTTGGATTGCACCAGCACATTTGCACTTTATCCTGTTATTGTAATTTTCCTTAGGAACAGACTTCCTACACCCCCTCCCCACTTCCCTATCTCACTCTCCTCTCCCTCCCCCCCCCTCCCCCCCTTTCTTCCCCCATTAGCAATATTACATATGTAAGCATTTAAGTTAGGTCTATGTATCACCTATGACTGCATAATATTGCAGCAGAATATTTAATTGACTCATGCACGGTATACTTGGGAATCCATATTGTATTTAATATTTGATATATGCACGGTGCACCTAAGAATTTATTTTAATCCAGTAACCTATATGGAGGTAGGAAACTAAATAGGAACAGCGCCAAACCCTTCTACCATTTTTAACAGTCTTTAAACAGAAACACAGGAGATGGTTTCTTGTGATGTGACCAAGGTGAAGGCAGGAAAGAAGTGAGCTGGACATCTTTAAGTAGGCGGGACTGATGAGCATATCCACAACAGCTGTGGAGAGAGAAGAGAGCTGGCAATTAGCCAACAGCTGAGCGGCCAGCTCAGAGAAGGAAGGAAGGGCAGAGCCAGCCCTGACAGTACCCCCTCCTCAACGACCCCTCCCCCTCGGAGGACCACCGGGCTTGAGGGGAAAATGTCTATGGAAATCACGGAGGAGGGCAGGGGCATGTACGTCCAAGGATGAGACCCAGGAGCGTTCCTCCGGACTGTACCCCTTCCAATGCACCAGGTACTGTATGCGCCCACAGAACCTACGGGAGTCAACAATGGATTGTACCTCATACTCCTCATGGTTCTCAACCTGTATAGGGGGACGTGGCACCGAGGTGGTAAAGTGGTTGCAGACCAAAGGTTTCAATAAGGAGACATGAAACACATTAGAGATGCGCATACTAGGAGGAAGGTCCAACACGTAAGCAACTGGGTTAATCCTGCGAAGAATACGGAAAGGCCCAATGAACCGAGGTGCGAACTTCAGTGAGGGAACACGAAGTCGGAGGTTGCGAGATGACAGCCATGCCCTGTCCCCAACCTGGTAGGAAGGCGCAGACAGGCGTCTGCGGTCAGCATGGAGTCTGTACCTATCATTAGCATGATGCAAAGCCTCCAGGACTTGTGCCCAAGTGGAACGAAGACCACAGAGATGCTCCTCTAGCATAGGAATACTCTGCGGAACAAACGAGACAGGCAACATGGAAGGTTGGAAACCATAATTTGCCATAAACGGGAAGCAGAATTCCAGGCACTGTTGTGAGCAAACTCTGCTCATGGTAATAGGTCTGACCAGTTGTTGTGATGGTCAGAAATATAGCAACGTAGGAATTGCTCCAAGGACTGAATGGCTCGTTCTGCGGCCACATTAGACTGCGGGTGATACACAGAGGAGAAAGCAAGCTGAATTCCCAGCTGTGCACAAAAGGCTTGCCAGAGCCGGGACACAAACTGACTACCCCTGTCCGAGACAATCACCACGGGTAGCCCATGTAAGCGAAAGATCTCCCGAGCAAAAATGGAAGCCAGTTCCTTAGAAGTGAGCAACTTTTTAAGTGGAATACAATGACACATCTTTGAGAACCGGTCAACCACCATAAGAATAACCGTGTTGCCTTGGGAGTTGGGCAGCTCCACAATGAAATCCATAGACAGGTGGGTCCAGGGCCTCTCTCCATTGGGTATGGGTCGTAGGAGGCCCACTGGAAGGTGTCGTGGAGTCTTATGCCCTGTACACACGGTCGGACATTGATCGGACATTCCGACAACAAAATCCACAGATTTTTTCCGATGGATGTTGGCTCAAACTTGTCTTGCATACACAGGGTCACACAAAGTTGGTGGAAAATCCGATCGTTCTGAACGCGGTGACGTAAAACACGTACGTCGGGACTATAAACGAGGCAGTAGCCAATAGCTTTCCTCTCTTAATTTATTCTGAGCATGAGTGGCACTTTGTGCGTTGGATTTGTGTACACACGATCAAAATTTCTGACAACAGATTTTGTTGTCGGAAAATTTTATAGCAAGCTCTCAAACTTTGTGTGTCGGAAATTCCTATGGAAAATGTGTGATGGAGCCTACACACGGTCAGAATTTCCGACAACAAGGTCCTATCATGTGTACAGGGCATAACTCTGAGCACACACGGAACAGGCAACTACGAAGGCAGTTACATCAGCACGTAGACTAGGCCACCAGAATTATATGGAAATGGCCCAAATGAGCTGATTCTTTCCAGGGTGGCTAGCTGCCTTGGGAGAATGGTAAGTCTGGAGCATGGCAGTACGGAGACACTCTGGGACAAAGCAGCGGTTACAAGGTTTCTCAGGAACAGCAAGAATTTTGTCACCCAAAGGAGAAGTAAGACTGTTGCGAACCGTAGCCAGAATATGATCAGGAGGAATCATAGGAACCGGAACGACTCCAACTTGGAAGTGGAGGAAAATTGTTGTAACAAGGCGTCAGCGCTTACATTCTTAGTACCGGGTAACAGTGAGACAATGTAATTGAAACTTGACAAAAGAAAAGAGCCTATCACGCCCTTCTGGGAGAGAGGCGTTTAGCCTCAGACAAGAATGTGAGATTCTTATAGTCAGTAAGAATGAGAACTGGCACAGTGGTACCTTCGAGGGGATGTCTCCATTCTTTCAGGGCTAAAATGATCGCCAACAGCTCTCTGTCACCAATCTCGTAATTGCACTCCGCAGGTGACAATTTCTTGGAAAAGTAGCCACAAGGATGCGTAGCACTCTCAAAGGTAGGACGTTGAGAAAGAAGGGTGCCAACACCAGTCTCAGAAGCATCAACCTCAAGGATAAAAGGTAACATAGGATCAGGATGTGCCAACACAGGAACAGAAACAAAGGCAGCCTTGAGACTTTCAAAGCCCTGAATGGACTCCGGAGACCAACTCTGTGGGTTACCGTTCTTTCTGGTCATATCGGTCAGGGGGTTGACCAGAGACAAGGAGTTACAAATAAACTTCCAAAAAAAGTTGGCAAAACCCAGAAAACGCTGCAGAGGATGTAGCCCCACGGGTCGAGGCCACCGTAGGGCTGTTGAATGTTTCTCTGGGTCCATCGAAAAACCAGCAGAGGAATTTAACCTGTTCCCAATGGAACTCACACTTCTCCAGTTTACAATAGAGATTGTTCTCTCTTCATTTCTGAAGCACACGACAGACATCTGTGTGGTGGCTCTCCAGGGACTTGGAAAATATAAGGATATCATCAAGATAAACCACCACACAAAACTGCAACAAATCTCGGAGGACATCATTAATAATCTCCTGGAAAACTGTCGGGGTGTTACAAAGGCCAAAAGGCATTACGAGATACTCATAATGGCCTGTTCTGGTATTAAACGCAGTTTTCCACTCGTCACCCTCCTTTAATCCTCACGAGATTGTAAGCCCCTCTCAGATCAAGCTTAGTGAAAACCGTTGCTCCCTTGAGGCGATCAAATAACTCTGTAATCAACGGGATCGGGTAGGCATTCTTAATCGTGAAACGATTGAGACCCCCATAATCAATGCAAGGTCTTAGTTCACCGCTCTTCTTCTTCAGAAGAAACCAGCACCAGCAGGAGATGAGGATTTGCAGATGAAACCACGAGAAAGTACGTCTGCAACATACTCCTCCATGGCTCTATCCTCCAAGACCGACAAAGGGTAAACCTGACCACGAGGGGGAGTGGCACCAGGTTGAAGGTCAATTGCGCAATCATACGTCTGGAGTGGAGGCAAACTACCGGTTTGACCTTTGTCAAAGACATCGCTAAAATCATGGTACTCCTCTGGCAGGGAGGAGAGTGAAGAGGTACACAGGACCTTGGCTACCTTCCGGAAGCATGTTTCACTGCATTGTGGTGACCAGGAGAGAACCTCAGCACGGAGCCAATCAAAAGAGGGGATGTGCCTCTGTAACCAAGGATAACCAATAACCAGCGGAAACTTAGGAGAGGAAATCACTTGGAATTGGATTATCTCATGGTGAAGAGTAGGGATGAGCTTCCTGTTCGAGTCGAACCCGTGTTCGAGTCGAACCCATGTTCGACTCGAACATCGCCTGTTCGCCCGTTCACCGAATTGCGAACGATATGGGCCGTTTGCGCCAAATTCGTGTGGCGCGTCACAGCCCATAATTCACTGCGGCATCGCAGTGCATTGCTGGCTGATAATTGGCCAAGCATGCACTATGACCCGCATGCTTGGCCAATCACAGCGCCGTCTGAACAGAGCCGTAATTGGCCAAAGCCAAGGAGGCTTTGGCCAATTATGGAATCAATGGGGGATGAGTACAGCGCTGCACCAATACTACTGGAGGATGGTTACAGAGCAAGCAGCTGACACTCCTCTTAGACAAAGAGAAATAAAAAAGTAAAATGTGCTAAGTGTAGCGCTAAATGTGTAAATAGATGAGAACAATGAACTAGCCCAAACAATTCATGGAGGGCCCACGAGAACAGTAAAAAAAATGTGGTTCAAGGTTACATATAAATAACTAAACACAATCAAAAATAAACTGAGTGTTATACACTGTCATATAGATTGATACTATTAAACCAGTGAAAAAACAATATGAAAAATAATAATGTGAAGGTGAAGAGATAACAAAATGTCCATAAATGTTGAAAATTATGATCTAGATGAAACTCCACATCCGCCACCCAAAAGTCTCTGAGGGTGAGATAGTAGAGACAACAATGGAAAATTTCTGCCAAGTGAATAGATAAAGCACCAAATAAATCGTCTAGATGAGTGTCGGGACCACCACCAAAGCATCAGAGGAGGCTTACCGGAACCAGGTGACTTGAAAAGACATACGTCTTACAAGTCCCAGAGAGCTTGTTTAGCCACCAAGGTTGGCAAAATGGATCCTCAGATGTCCTCAACTTCAAATGGAGAGGGGGGAGGGGAGAGATAGAAACCCGTCACAGCTTCAGCCGTCCAGAATGTTAGGAGATCAGAATAAGCTCAAGACTGTATAGTAATCGCGGTGATCGTAGGGAGTCCACCCAACATGTTTCGGCTAACAAGCCTTCATCTGGCTTGGCGACCCCGTGTAGTGTGTGTTCCGGCGTTGAAAGAGATAGACAGAGAGACAGTGTCATTTGATTTAAGTTAGATAGATTAGGCAGAACAGTCAGTCAGTTAGCTGCACTTACAGTGTATTGTGTGTGTGTGTGTGTGTATATATGTATATATATAATATATATGCATCCCAGGTGTTGCGAATATCTATCTATCTATCTATCTATCTATCTATCTATCTATCTATCTATCTATCTATCTATCTATCTATCTATCTATCTATCTATCTATCTATCTATCTATCTATCTATCTATCTATCTATCTATATTTATATATATATATATATATTGTATTCAATTTAGCTAGATCCGTTCCTGTTATCTACCTACTGACAGGCAGGCTTGTCTTGTTACAGTATTTACAGCTACCTGAAGAAAATTGCTGGTTTTCTTTTGATCCTATTAGTACCACAGTCAGGCAGCTAGACTATTTACAGTTATTGCAGTGCGTCCTGCTCACAGTGTTCAGCTAGATCCGTTCCTGTTATCCTCTTACTGACAGGCAGGCTTGTCTTGTTACGGTATATACAGCTACCTGAAAAAAATTACTGGTGTTCTTTTGATCCTATTAGTACCACAGTCAGGCAGCTAGACTATTTACAGTTAGTGCAGTGCGTCTTGCTCACAGTGTTCAGCTAAACCTACAAGTTAGTGTGGTGCGTCCACCTCAGTGTTCAGCTAAACCTACAAGTTAGTGTGGTGCGTCCACCTCAGTGTTCAGCTAAACCTACAAGTTAGTGCGGTGCGTCCTGCTCAGTGTTCAGCTAAAACTACAAGTTAGTGCGCAGCGTCCACCTCACAGTGTTCAGCTAAAACTACAAATTAGTGTGGTGCGTCCACCTCACAGTGTTCAGCTAAAACTACAAATTAGTGTGGTGCGTCCACCTCACAGTGTTCAGCTAAACCTACAAGTTATATTTTTGCGAGCTCTGCACAGTGTTAACCTAAAGCTACCTGTAGAAGGTTGGTGGTGTTCTCATACTACAGGCAGGCAGTTGATTTTGCTAGCTGCAGTATCAGTAATATATATATATATATATATATATATATATATATATATATAATATATAATCTATATCCCTGCTTAGTGCAGCTACAGGCCATTAGTATGTCTGGAAGGCCAAGAAGGAGAGGCAGACAGTCACAAGCCAATAAGAGAGGGCAAGCAGGCTCTGTGTCTAGTGCTGGTCGTGGAGACGGTGCATCCTCATCAGCACGTGGCCGTGGGACACGCTTGGCCTTTTTTTCGGCAGCTGGCCTTGTTGAGCCGCAACATGCGGAAGACTTGGTCGAGTGGATGACCAAGCCGTCCTCATCCTCCTCATCCTCTCTCACCCATGCCCAGGGTACTTTGTCTGGCAAAGCAGCGGCCTCTTCCCTTGGCTCAATGTCATCAGTGACTCCTTCCCTAGCCCCACCATGTCCTCCTGAGGAGTCCCTAGAACTGTTTGACCACAGTGTTGGGTACATGCTCCAGGAGGATGCCCAGCGTTTGGAAGGCTCTAATGATGATACTGAGCTTAATGAAGGCAGTAACATGAGCACGGACAGAGGGGGTGCCCAAAAAGGACAGCAATCTGGCAGTCATGCTCCCCCTGCTGCAGCATACTGCCAGGTTTGCTCCTGTGATGAGGAGGGAGGGGATGATGAGGTCACTGACTCAACGTGAGTGCCTGATAGGAGAGAGGAGGGGGAGGAGGAGGAGGCGGCACATCACCAACGAGGCAGGATGCCCTCCAGGGGCCAGCCTAAGGGCAGCACATTGACTGCATCACACCCCAAAGCTCCACATGTGCAGGGCGCTGCAGTCTCTGCGCGTTTATTCAAAAAGTTCTTTGGTGTGGGCCTTTTTTGAGACAAGTGCATCAGATTGCACCGCTGCTATTTGCAACATATGTCTCAAGCGTATCTCGCGTGACCAAAACATCTCCCGCTTGGGTACCACATGCTTGACCAGACATATGTTGACCTGCCATGCAGTTCGTTGGCAAGCGTATCTAAAAGACCCACACCAAAGAACAAAGAGGACCTTTCCTTGCTCCTCATCAGCTGAGATCTCCAACCCCACTATACCTTCAGTCCTCTCTGAGACCTACACTGAGAGGAATGAAGGTGTAGAATTAGGTGTGTCACAGCCAAGTACTTGTGGGCAATCTGATTTTGGTACACCGACGTCAGATTGTACCAGGCAAATTTCCCTGCCCCAGCTGCTGCACCGCCGAAATAAGTTTGCTCCCAGCCATCCACATGCGCAGCGGTTGAATGCTAGCTTGGCAAAATTGCTAGCACTTCAACTGCTGCCTTTTCAGTTGATAGACTCTGCCCCCTTCCGTGAGTTTGTGGAATGTGCGGTTCCTCAGTGGCAGGTACCCAAACGCCACTTTTTCTCACGGAAGGCGATTCCGGCTCTCTACCGGCATGTGGAAGGCAATGTCCATGCCTCGCTGGACAGGGCGGACAGTGGTAAGGTGCATATTACCGCTGACTCATGGTCCAGCAGGCATAGACAGGGATGTTACCTAAGTTTCACGGCGCATTGGGTGACTCTGCTGGCAGCTGGGAAGGATGCAGGACAAGGTGCAGTAGTGTTGGAGGTTGTTCTGCCACCACCCCTCCAAAATGCTAATGATTGTGACACACCTCTCTCCTCCACCCCCTCCTCTTCTTCTTCCTCCATGGCCTCTTCCTGTGCTTTGTCCTCGGAACCAGCGGTGCTCCGTAGCCGTTCAAGGGGCTACGCAAGTACGCAGGCCAAAAGATGCCATGCGGTGCTTGAGCTGGTGTGCTTGGGGGACAGGAGTCACACTGGGGCAGAGGTTCTGTCAGCTCTGCAGAGGCAGGTTCAGAGGTGGTTGACGCCACGCCAACTTAAGGCAGAAATGGTGGTTTGTGACAATGGCACCAACCTCCTCTCTGCCCTCCGACAGGGACAAATGACCCATGTGCCCTGTTTGGCTCACGTCCTTAATTTGGTGGTGCAGCAGTTCTTGGGCAGGTACCCGGGCTTACAGGATGTCCTGAGGCAGGCCAGGAAAGTCTGTGTGCATTTCCGCCGGTCATATAATGCCAGTGCTCGGCTGACGGACCTCCAAAAGGAGTTTAACCTGCCCAAGAACCGCCTAATCTGTGACATGCCCACCAGGTGGAACTCAACGTTGGCCATGCTGCAGCGGCTGCACATGCAGCAGAGGGCCATCAATGAGTACCTGTGCGACTATGGCACCAGGATAGGGTCAGGGGAGCTTGTTTTTTTTTCCCCACGCCAGTGGGCCATGATCAGGGATGCATGCACTGTCCTGTCACCATTTGAGGAGGCCACAAGGATGGTGAGCAGTGACAGTGCATGCATCAGTGACACTGTCCCCCTTGTCCACCTGTTGGAGCACACACTGCGTGGAATAATGGACAGGGCACTTGAGGCAGAACAGAGGCAGGAAGAGGAGGACTTCCTTAGCTCTCAAGGCCCCCTTTATCCAGACAGTGTTCCTGCGTGCCCGCCGATCACACAGGAAGAGGAGGAGGAGGAAGATTGTGTCAGTGACTGGGAGGAGGTGGCTGCGGACCATGTCATCCTTAGTGACCCAGAGGACTCCGGACCGAATGCCTCAGCAAACCTACGCTGCATGGCCTCCCTGATCCTGCAAAGCCTGCGTAAGGATCCTCGTATTCGTGGTATCAAGGAGAAGGACCAATACTGGCTGGCAACCCTCCTTGATCCACGTTACAAGGGTAAGGTTGCAGACCTTATCTTGCCATCACAGAGGGAGCAAAGGATGAAACATCTTCGAGAGGCCTTGCAGAAAGGTCTGTGCAATGCGTTCCCAGAGACTGGGAGGTTACAAACGCCTGTTTCTGGACAACGTGTTGCTGAGGCTTCGGTCAGTCAAAGAAGAAGCGGTGGAGAAGGTGGCCGTCTGACCGATGCGTTCAGACAATTTTTTTGGTCCACAGCCCCAAGGTATGATCGGTTCCAGCAACCATCGCCAGCGTCTGTTTTACATGGTGCAGGATAGGGATGAGCTTCGAGTTCGAGTCGAACTCATGTTCGACTCGAACACTGGCTGTTCGCAAGTTCGCCGAACAGGGAACAATTTGGAGTGTTCGCGGCAAATTCGAATGTGTTTGGTGACCTGGGTCCTGCCCCAGGGGACATGGATCAATGCAAAAAAAAGTTTTTAAAACGGCCGTTTTTTCAGGAGCAGTGATTTTAATAATGCTTAAAGTCAAACAATAAAAGTGTAATATCCCTTTAAATTTCGTACCTGGGGGGTGTCTATAGTATGCCTGTAAAGGGGCGCATGTTTCTTGTGTTTAGAACAGTCTGACAGCAAAATTACATTTTGAAGGAAAAAACCCATTTAAAACTACCTGCGGCTATTGCATTGCCGACAATACACATAGAAGTTCATTGATAAAAGCGGCATGGGAATTCCCCACAGGGAAACCCCGAACCAAAATTAAAAATAAAAATGACGTGGGAGTCCCCCTAAATTCCATACCAGGCCCTTCAGGTCTGGTATTGATTTTAAGGGGAACCCCGCGCCAAAAAAAAAAAAACGGCGTGGGGTCCCCCCAAAAATCCATACAAGACCCTTATCCGAGCACGCAACCTGGCAGGCCGCAGGAAAAGAGGGGGGACGAGAGTGTGGCCCCCCTCCTGAACCGTACCAGGCCACATGCCCTCAACATTGGGAGGGTGCTTTGGGGTAGCCCCCCAAAACACCTTGTCCCCATGTTGATGAGGACATGGGCCTCATCCCCACAACCCTGGCCGGTGGTTGTGGGGGTCTGCGGGTGGGGGGCTTATCGGAATCTGGAAGCCCCCTTTAACAAGAAAGATCTCGCCCCCCCCGTGTGAAATGGTAAGGGGGTACTTACCCCTACCATTTCACTAAAAAACTGTCACAAATGTTAACTGTCACAAAATTGTTTTTGACAATTCCTTTTTTTAAATGCTTCTTCTTTCTTCTATCTTCCTTCATCTTCTGGTTCTTCCTCCGGCGTTCTCGTCCAGCATCTCCTCCGCGGCGTCTTCTATCTTCTCCTCGGGCCGCTCCGCACCCATGGCATGGGGGGAGGCTCCCGCTCTTCTCTTCTTCTTTTCTTCTCTTCTTCTCTTCTTCATTTTCTTCTCCGGGCCGCTCCGCATCCATGCTGGCATTGAGGGAGACTCCCGCTGTGTGACGACGCTCCTCGTCTGACAGTTCTTAAATAACGGGGGATGGGGCCACCCGGTGACCCCGCCCCCCTCTGACGCACGGGACATGACGGGTCTTCCCTGTGGCATTCCCCGTGACGTCACAGGAAAGTCCCGTCAAGTCACCGTGCGTCAGAGAGGGGCGGGGTCACTGGGTGGCCCCGCCCCCCGTTGTTTAAGAACTGTCAGACGAGGAGCACCATCACACAATGGGAGCCTCCCTCCATGCCATGGGTGCGGAGCGGCCCGAGGAGAAGAAGATAGAAGACGCCGCGGAGGAGATGCTGGACGAGAACGCCGGAGGAAGAACCAGAAGAGCCAGAAGAACCAGAAGATGAAGGAAGATAGAAGAAAGAAGAAGCATTTAAATAAAGGAATTGTCAAAAACTGTCTCTTGTCATTTTTAACATTTTTGACAGTTTTTTAGTGAAATGGTAGGGGTAAGTACCCCCTTACCATTTCACACGGGGGGGCCGGGATCTGGGGGTCCCCTTGTTAAAGGGGGCTTCCGGATTCCGATAAGCCCCCCGCCCTGCCCCCCACAACCACCGGCCAGGGTTGTGGGGATGAGGCCCTTGTCCTCATCAACATGGGGACAAGGTGTTTTGGGGGCTACCCCAAAGCACCCTCCCAATGTTGAGGGCATGTGGCCTGGTACGGTTCAGGAGGGGGGGCGCACTCTCGTCCCCCCCTCTTTTCCTGCAGTCTGCCAGGTTCGTTTTTATCAATGAACTTCTATGTGTATTGTCGGCAATGCAATAGCCGCGGGTAGTTTTAAATGGGTTTTTTCCTTCAAAATGTCATTTTGCTGTCAGACTGTTCTAAACACAGGAAACATGCGCCCCTTTACAGGCATACTATAGACACCCCCCAGGTACGAAATTTAAAGGGATATTACATTTTTATTGTTTGACTTTAAGCATTATTAAAATCACTGCTCCTGAAAAAATGGCCGTTTTTAAAACTTTTTTTTGCATTGATCCATGTCCCCTGGGGCAGGACCCAGGTCCCCAAACACTTTTTATGACAATAACTTGCATATTAGCCTTTAAAATTAGCACTTTTGATTATTCATGTTCGTGTCCCATAGACTTTAACGGTGTTCGCGTGTGTTCGGCTCATCCCTAGTGCAGGAATACCTAGGGGCAAGATCTGACTTGGACACCTTTCCCACCGAAAATCCTCTGGGTTACTGGGTCTTGAGGATGGATCACTGGCCAGAGCTTGCACAGTATGCAATTGAGCTACTGGCCTGTCCTGCATCCAGCGTTCTTTCGGAACGCACATTCAGTGCTGCTGGAGGCTTTGTAACCGATCACAGGGTGCGTCTATCCACCGACTCGGTCGATCGACTGACCTTCATAAAAATGAATCAGTCTTGGATCACCACCAGCTACCAAGCACCTGATGCTGATATAACCGAATAATTTTTTTTGAAATCTCAGATCCCTTCAAAGACTGCCTATACTGATTCTGAGTGACTATCCCTGAGAAATTATCCTCTTCCTCCTCAATCATCACGCTGATAGCTTGTAAGAACATTTTTGCTTCTGGGCGCAACCACCAGTGCCTAAGGCACAATTTTAAACAGGGGCGTGTAATTACAATTTTTGATGCAATACTTTGCAGCAGGGCTCGTTTCTGCGTTACAACTAGAGTATCTGTGAGGGGTTGCAGTGTTGTGGCACCAGCACCAGTGCCTAAGGCCCAATTTTTCTGCCCTTGTTCAACAGGGGCATGTAATTACAATTCTTGATCTAATATTTCACAGCAGGGCCCTGTGAGGGCTTACAGTATTGTGGCCACAACAACACCTAAAGCCCAGATTTCTGAGTATATAGGGCAGGCCCCTACTTTCAAACATCTAACTTACAAACGACTCCTACTTACAAACGGAAGGAGACAACAGGAAGTGAGATGAAATCTACCCCTAGGAAGGGAAATTCTCTCCTGTAAGAGTTAATATGGGAAAAACATTTCTCCTTTCCACTGATGCTTTCCAATCCTTGTTCCACAAAAAAAACCCAAATTTTCAAAAAACATTTGTCATTGGGACAAAAAGTGAGGTGAAATCTTCTGAAGAGGAGGACAGACAGCAAAACAAATGTCACAGGGGTGATAACCCTTCCCTATGTTTTCCAAAAAGCTTAAAGTTTTTTTGGCTGGAGCTAGACACGTTAAAAATGTACCCGTTAAAAATTACAAACAGATTCTACTTAACAACAAACCTACAGTCCCAGTCTTGTTTGCACCGCCTGTATACTGCTGTTCAGAGTATTATAGGGCCTGGTGGCCCCACACCTTTCCTTATTTTAATTTGGGTGCGGGGTTCCCCTTAATATCCATACAAGACCCAAAGGGCCTGGTAATGGACTGGGGGGTACCCATGCCGTTTATCTCACTGATTTTCATCCATATTGCCAGGACCCGACATTACATTAAACCCGCAAGCAGTTTTAAATGAGATTTTTTCCTTTAAAAATGACATTTTGTGCAGGGACTGTTCTAAACACGGGAAACACGCGCCACTTTACAAGCATACCATAGACACACCCCAGGTACGATATTTAAAGGAATATTTCACTTTTTTTTTTACTTTAAGCATCATTAAAATCACTGCTCCCGAAAAAACTGCAGTTTTTTAAAAGTTTTTTTTGCATTGATACATGTCGCCTGGGGTAGGACCCGGGTCCCCAAACCCTTTTTAGGACAATACCATGCAAATTGGCCTTTAAAATGAGCACTTTTGATTTCGAACCTTCGAGTCCCATAGACGTCAATGGGGTTCTAACGTTCGTGCGGATTTTCGGTCCGTTCGCAGGTTCTGGTGCGAACCGTACCGGGGGTGTTCGGCTCATCCCTAGTGAAGAGCCCCTATGGCCATGGACAAGGAAACCGTCTCATGAGTCACATGGGCAGGCTGTAAAGGTCTCCCGTCAAGAGCCTCAATGGTAAGTGGAGTGTCACGCAGCTGCAGTGGAATCGAGTGCTTTGATACAAAGGCAGCATCAATGAACAGGCCTGCAGCCCCAGAGTCGATTAGAGCCTGTATCTCAATAGATGACTTAGCCCAAGAAAGGGTGACTGGAACCAGGGGCTTATTCTTCTGGATAACTGGGGACGACACAACACCACCTAAGGTCTGTCCAGGACAGGACCTCAAGGTTCGGGTGTTCCCAGGACAGGTAGGATAAGACTTCAAAAAGTGACCTGCCTGGCTACAATAAAGGCACAATCACTCCTTCCTCCTAAAGGCTCTCTCATCCGCAGAGAGACACGTGAAGCCCAAGTTCATGGGTTCATCTTCACTGACCGATTCGGTACCAGGAGGCATGGGAGGTGAGGGAGGCACGGGTGGGACTGCAAAGCTCGGAGGAAAACGTACAGGAGGCTTGCAAACGAAATCAAGCTCTCCAGCTCAGTGGGTATATCTCGGGCTGCTATCTCATCCTTGATGGAATCCAAGAGACCCTGAGAAGAAGCACCCACGAGGGCCTCATTGTTCCAAGCAACCTCTGCTGCCAGAGTACGGAACTCAATGGCATAGTCGGCAAAAGTTCTCATACTCTGTTTGATGGACATGAGGCACTTGGCAGCAGAAGCGGAGTGTGCGGGAACATCAAATACCCTTTTAAAGGAGGCCGCAAACTCAGGGTAACTCATGACAACAGGTTTTTGTGTCTCCCATAGAGGATTAGCCCAGGCCAAGGCTCTCTCAGAAAGCAAAGATATTACGAACCCTACTTTGCTTCTGTCCATGGGAAATGCCTGGGGCAGCATCTCAAAGTATATCTCAACTTGGTTGAGAAACCCTCTGCATTGAACTGGATCACCCTCAATTCGCTGGGGAAGCAGGGCGGAACCAGATATACTTCTTATAGTGATAATACTCGAGGCGGGTGCTTGCACAGAGACTGGCGCAGCAGCAGGGATGGCCTGAAACTCAGGTTGTACCGTTGCAGCCACAGTGGGGGACTCCAGGTGAGCCGTGCGACTCGGGAGCATTTGTAATGCAATGGCAAACTGATCCATGCTGTGATCTTGCTCATCCAATCTGGAAAAAAATATTACCAACAAGTGGATTGACTGTATCTTCTGAATTCATGGCCTTCGCCTACTGTCAGAAACCATGAACCAGACCGAGACAGAAGTACAGTTAAATCACACTTGTTTATTAATAAAATTAAAAAGGTAAATAGAGTAAGCGTAGTCAAAGCATAGCCAGAGTCCAGTAACCGGATCGGGTAGTCAGCCAAGCCAGAGTTCAGTAACCAGATCGGGTAATCAGCCAGGCCAGAAGTCAGGGATCCAAGTGGAGGAACTGCAACCAAGATAAGG
This sequence comes from Lithobates clamitans, assembly GCA_037952925.1. NCBI lineage: Eukaryota > Metazoa > Chordata > Amphibia > Anura > Ranidae > Lithobates > Lithobates clamitans. The sequence goes on from JBBGZY010001009.1 coordinate 1,135,080, forward strand.
AGCTAGAAGGGATGTCAGCAAGCCAGTCTTTAAACAGGAATGCAGGAGATGGTTTCTTGTGATGTGACCAAGGCGAAGGCAGGAAAGAAGTGAGCTGGACGTCTTTAAGTGGGACTGACGAGCAGATACACAACAGCTAGTTAACTGTGGAGAGAGAAGAGAGCTGGCAATTAGCTGACAGCTGAGCGGCCAGCTCAGAGTGAAGGGCACAGCCAGCCCTGACAGGCAGTTAGTCAATTTCCCCAATATCACAGTCCCATTGTAAGTCATTAATCACCTCCATTAGTAGTATAATAAAAAATAAAAATTACAGTATCTATACACCATAGTTTGTAGGCACTATAACTTTCACGCAAACCAATAAGTATACACTTATTGGGATTTTTTTATGAAAAACATGTAGCAGAATACATTTTGGTCAAATATTATTGTTTTTTTTCTTCAAAAATGTCTATTTTTTCATTGATATCACAAAAAATGAAAAACCCAGCGGTGATCAAATACCACCAAAAGAAAGCTCTATTTGTTGGAATTTTTTTTATAAATTTCATTTGGGTACAGCGTCCTTAACCATTTAAGGACCAAGTCTATTTCTGACACTTGTTTGCTTACAAGTTAAAATCAGTATTTTTTGCTGGAAAATTACTTAGAACCTTCAAACATTATATATATATTTTTATCAAAGACTCTGGAGAATAAATTGGCGTTTGTTGCATAATTTTATGTCACACGGTATTTGCGCAGCAGTCTTTCAATTACTATATTTTTGGAAAACATACACTTCACTGAATTAAAAAAAATAAATAAACAGTAAGGGTAGCCCAATTTTTTTGTATATTGTGAAAGGTGATGTTACACCGAGTAAATAGATACCTAACATGTTACAGTTTAAAACTGCGCACACTCGTGCAACAAACTTGGGTACTTAAAAATCTCCATTTGAGCAATCAGAGAGCACCCCACCGTGGATCACCAAACCTGCAGCATTTTGCCTGATTTAGCTGTATGACTATCTATTGTGTAACGTTTGGGGAAGTATCTCTCCTCCACTTTGACTAAGTGATTTGTTTACATACTTATAATCTTTCCATTGCTACAAAAGCTTGCAGGATAGGTTCCATACGGTATACCAATATTAGGTCTTATGCCTAGTCTGATGTGTTTTTAAACATTTATGTTTGTCCATTGTCTTTTTATACTTTATAAATAAAAAATCCCTAAACAAACTTACCTTTTTGTAGTTTAATATTGTTGTGCCTTTAAAGTCCCATCCCTAGACTCTATGTATTCATTACTAAAAATCTCCATAGGCGTCGCTTTCAAAATTTTTAATGGTTACCTGTTTAGAGTTACAGAGGAGGTCTTTTGCTAGAATTATTGCTCTTGCTCTGACAATCTTGGCGATACCTCACATGTGTTATTTGAACCCCGTTTACATTTTCGGGCACTACTTATGTATGCCTTTATTCTGGTGCAGGAGCATACGGGGACGCTTTAACTTTTTTTTTTTTTTTTACACTGTCCCTTTAAAAAAAAAATCTAATCACTTTTATTGCTGTCACAGGGGATGTAAACAACCCTTGTAAGAGTAATAGGCAGTGACAGGTACTCTTTATGGAGGGATCTGGGGGTCTAAAATCTGTGTTTTGGAATACTGAAATTTTTTTTAAATCAGCGCCATTGCCAGCCGAGTAAACTGGAAGTGACATTGTGGCGTTGCTTCCGGGCTTTTACATCGGAGACCTGATTGAAGCCAATTCCAGATGTGCCGGCTGGTCGCTCGGGTCTCCTGAAAGACCCGGGCGGAGCAGCGGAAGGCCGTGGGAGGGGGGGTGTTCCCTCCCGCTCCTGGTGATAATGGCCGAGCGGCTGCTGAGCCGCATCGGTTGTTATCACTACAAAACCGACCGCCAGCTCTAAAAAACTGCAGGCTTCTTTCTCCCTGGTACAACCACTTCCTCAAAGTGATGTACAGCTACGTTGTTTCACATGAAGTGGTTAAATTAGCACATTGCCGAACAGAAAAAAATGGCCTAGTCATGAAGGGGGTAAAATCTTCCAGAGCTGAAATGGTTCAATATATTATCATTATTATCTTGTTTATTATACCCCTCATTTTCTTTTATACAAACTGAGGAAAAGAATGTATTTAGTATATTTAACACAGTTGCCTTCTCCCTGACATTTTGTGACCAACTTCCCTGATCATCTTTTATGGGGCCAATATGTTCCAACCTTGTGACACAGCATGGGAAATGTTTTACAAAGATGTATTCTTACTCACAACTCCCCTCTTTTTACTCCCACTAGGTCTTATCAGCTCAGAAATATGATATTCATGTTGATATACTGGTATAGGATTTAGAGTTAGGAGAATGACAAGAGATGCACTCATTTACATTTTTAATATAATTGCAATGTTACCTTTTTTAACATCTCTGTTCAGTGTGTTTTCTAAGAAATACATGTAAAAAATTTTTGAATCTATCTACATTCTCTGCTGACACCAACCCCTGTGGAAAGGAGTTCTACTTTCTGACTGCTCTAACAGTAAAGAGCCCTCACTTATTTTAAGATTGAACTGCTTCTCATCCAACTTCCTTATGTAAACATGTCTTCTTTAGAGATCTAAGATTAAATAGTTTCCTCACAATGCTGTAGTCACCATTATAAGATTTGTATATTGCAATCATATCCCCTCTTTAGTGTTCCTTCTCCAGTGAGAATAAGTTTAATGTTTGAAGCAGGGGCAGCCCATTCTTTCAGGATCCCGGATGCATGGATTCTAATGGCCGCTTGGCACATAACCCAGAAGCAAGTGGACAATAGCTGTGTCTACTTTAGTGATTTCCAGCTTCCAGAGGCATCTGCCAGGTATGATATATGCATAGCCAAGCTGGGCCAATTTAACTATGTATGAATTATCCATACCTGGAATTCGTCTTTAAATATCTGTAAAGATTGTTTAATATGGAAAATGGAGCAACACACAAAGTTTTTAAAATAGTCCAAACAAAAGGTCAAAGCCACAGTTATCCAACCCTGTGCAGATGAGTGGCATGGTACATTTAAAATAACACATAAATATCTATCCCTAGGCTTGTGCCTTGATTCAAATCTTTCAAGTAATATACTTTCAGTAATTTGGGATAGTGGTATACTCACTGATATAGAATGCCCATATGGGGCCTAAATCTGTAAAATTGAGAAAGGGAGGGGTAAAAGGGTTAAAGGGGAAGGGGAAGGGATCATGGTGTGGGAAAGAATTATGAAGGAAAATTAGAGCATTTTTCCCTATTTCTTCTCCCTAATATCACAATGGATTGTTTTTGGTTTGATTGGCAGATGGATGCATTGTCACTGCTGAGAGAATTGGTCATGAAATCCTAGTATGCCTGTAATCAGATGGAAGTAACAAGGTAATTAATGTCAGTAAGGAAAGTACTGTTGTATCTAAAGAGGGAAGATGAACTCTCGTGTGTGACACAGGAGAGCTAAAGGGCTCACTATACAATTTCAGGATTACCAGCATACTATCCAGAACGGATTGAGAAAAGCTCATAGTCATAGCTAAGAAAAATAAACATTTTCCTCAATAAATATTTACCTCAATAGAAAGGAGCAGGCTCTTTACAAGCAGACATAATAATTGTAATCACTTAGGGCTAGGGTTGCCACCTGTCCAGGATTCACCCGGACAGTTCGGGTTTTGAATCATGCGTCCAGGTTTCAGACAGCCTGAAACCCGGACACAATATTCAGAATGGACTATGGCTTCCCAGCAGGGTTGCTGGCTGCAGTTGTCTAAGCCAAGAGTGTCTGTTACACTCTCTTTCGCACTGCCCAAAGCCAGCACTAACAGCCCCCCACACACACACACACACACACACACACACACACACACACACACACACACACACACACACACACACACACACGTGAGTTGGCGGGAAATTTGAAGCCCAGCAGTCACATATGCATCTGGATGAGAGGTGTTGACTGCAAAGGGGTGAGTGAGCTCACCATCCATTCCTGTCTGTGACTGAAGTCTCCCCCCCACCCCTTCTCTCTCCTGCCTCTGACTGAGTACACTAAGGTAAATCAGGGTTCTCAGAGCACTCTTTACATCAGAGTTCCCCTTTACAACAGAGTTCTCAGTGTTCCCCCTTATATCAGGGTTCCCAGAGCATCCCTTATGTCAGAGTCTCCATATTTTTCCCTTACAGTGCAAGGGAACTATGCAAGTTCAGATGTAAAATGGGAACTCTGTGGACTCTGATGTAAAGGGGGACTCTTGTGATTAACGTCATATGATTTAACCACAAAATTTATGTATAGTTTATACTATTAAAAAAAAATTGCTGTGCACCGCGATCTGGTTTGACTTTAAGAAAAGGTGGCAACCCTACTTAGGGCACAGATGTCTAGGTCACAGACACCCAGAAAGCATACAGGAAATGCAAAAGAATCTGACAAAGGACCTTGTTGGCTTGTTCAATGATAATGCCTTGTGATTGCTATAGTAAAGTCAAAGCTAAAATGATGACATCTTCTAAAGCAAGTAACAAATTTCAGGGAAGGTTTCTTATATTTCAAGTGACAATAGGGGTGTATTCACAGAATACAAAACAGTGAAAGTCCTTAAAGTGAGTGTAAACCCTTCCTTTTTTTTTTAATTAAAAAAAAAAACATGCCTATACTTATCTGCTCTGTGCAATGATTTTGCACAGAGCATCCTCGATCCTCTTCTTCTGGGGTGCCCCGTCGGTGCTCCAAGCCCCTCCTCTTAATAGGGGGCCCCCACGGAAAGCCGCTTTCCATGGGGGGCACCCGTGTGGGCTCGCTCCTAAGTCCCAATGCTGCGTCTATTGACACAGACAGTGGGTCTCGGCCCCGGCCCCCACTCCCGTCTCACAGCTTTTAAAAGACAGAAGCGGGAGCCAATTGCTCCTGCTGCTATCAATCTGTTCAATGAGGAGAGCGACAGTGGCTGGAGATACTGCACTCGTGCACATCGCTGGATCAGATTGGTCTCAGGCATAGAATGCATTAAGGTGAAAAAACCTTAAAGCTTTACAACCACTTTAAAAAATATGGGATAGAACATCAAAAGACAATCCCTTATACTCCAGAGCAAAAGGGGAAGGCAAAATGAAAAAAACGGAGCCTAAGATGATCAGATACATGCTTACAGACTCTGGAATACATAAAAATACTGGTGTGAAGCAGTGATGACAGCCACTTACCCGCACAACAGGGTATTTTCTAGAAGAGTGAAATTAACACCATATTAACTCAGACATGGCAATTAACCCAGCATGAAACATATCAGAATTTTTGGATGTAAAGCTTTTTGTTTATATTCCAGAGTGGGGGCACAGTGGTGTAGTGGGTAGCACTCTCGTCTAGCAGTAAGAAGGGTCGCTGGTTAAATCCTAACCACGACACTACCTGCCTGGAGTTTGCATGTTCTCCCTGTGCCTGCATGGGCTTCCTCCGGGTAAAAATTGGCCCTAGTATATGAATGTGAGTTGGGGACCTTTAGATTGTAAGCTTCTTGAGGGTAGGGACCGATGTAAGTGTGCAATGTACTTGTCGAGCGCTGTGTAATTTGACGGCGCTATATGGGTACTTTAAATAGTAATAATAGATGAGCATCCTAATGAGACAATGGATAGGGACAATTGTAGACACACACCCACACTCTCTCAGGTTGAACTGGATGGACTGGTGCCTTTATTCAACCTTACTAACTATGTAACTATGTAAGGAAAGACAAAGACAACTGCAAAACCATTCAGATAATAGGGATTGTAAGCGCTTACTTTTTTTTTTTTTTTTGTTCAAATAACAAATATGTTATACTTACCTGCTCTGTGCAATGGACACACAGAAAATGGCTCAGCCTCACCCGCACTTAAGGTTGCCACCTGTCTGGGATTCATCCGGACAGTTTCGGTTTGGAGTCATGTTTCCAGGTTTCAAACTGCCTGAAACCCGGACACATTATTCAGACTGGACTATGGCGTCAATAGACCGTAGGGGCCAAAAATGATTGGGACAAGAATGAAAAATGCTGGGCTTAAAATGATAGTCTTTTCTATTTATTAACATTCAATTTGCAACAGTTATGAGTTGAAAATTTGTGTGTGATTGTTGAACCAAAAATTAAAACTATGTCCCTTTTTCATACACAGGAAGACCTCAGCCAGGACGAGGCTCTGGAATGTGGCAGACAGGATGAGGTGGGGGTAAGTGTCAGCCTGGAAGTTGGGGTAAGTGTCAGCCAGGAGGTGGGGGTAAGTGTCAGCCAGGAGGTGGCCAGGCCCAGTATCCTCACCCAATCCCAGGTGCCTCCCCTCCGCCTTATAACAAAAAGGGCCAGGAAGGGGAGTAACATGGAGGAGGCAGCACTGGGCCTCATTATGGAGGCTAATGCGGCCCTGAAAACACCCCCCAACGTCGAAGAGGCCTATGGCTGCTATGTAGCTGCAAATTTGCAGCAAATGGAGGAGGGCCAACGCCTCATCTGTGAGAAGATTATTTTTCAGGCCTTTCATAAGGGGTTGAGGGGCCAAATGGCTGATAACATGCACTTATGTGTGCTCGCCCATCCTCCACCTCCTCTTCCTGCCACAAGTCCACCTCCAGAGCCACAGCCTCTAAGGAAGGCTGCAGGGAAGCATGGAAGGAAGGCTGCAAGGAAGACATGAAAGTGATGGCCTGGGTTCAGTCTGGTCTGACAGAAGACGCAGGCTGTTGCAGTACCACAGCATGGGGACATATATGTCATCTGCTGCTGTTCCTGATCTCTGGGACTTCTGGACTAGATAAGTCCATATAATAGGGAGAAGTCCCTATTATATGGACTTCTCAGGCTACCAATTTTTATTTACAAAGAGTTGATGTGTGCCCTGGGGTACAAAGGTTTCGCAAATTCAAGCAGTTTCTCCAGCATTGCCTTCCTCTGTATTTTGTTATGAGCCAGAATAAATGGAGATTTTTTTTTTATATGAAATTATTGCCTATGTGTTTTTCTTCAAATAGGACAGTTTGTTTGTGAGTAGGCAGTTACATTTCAAAAGTACAATGTCAAATTAACAAGGGGAACCAACAACCCTCCTTGAGCTTTAAAAATACAAGATAATAATGTTGTTGTGGAAACTTGACACACAAAAAAAAAATATGGAGATCACTAGAAAATAATGTAAAAATAATCAAAAAAACGGGAGATCTTGATTTAAAAAAAAGAGCACTATAAAAAATAATTCTAAACATTATTATGGAGATCTGGCTTTAAAAACAAAAAAGATTTTTCAGGGGAGCACGAGAAATAATAAAGAAATCAGTTTGTCAGAACTCTGTGTGAATATTAGCAGCAAAACAATTTCATTATTCTTGCATTATAAACAACAAAAGAATGTGCCGCATTAAAAGATCCAATAATTTGCAGCGTGACGAATGTGCTATCTCCATTACGAACGCTAGTTTTACCAGACCGAGTGCTTCCGTCTCGTACTTGATTCTGAGCATGCATGGTTTTATGCGAGTGGGAATTGCATACAGACTAACGGTATTTCCGATAGAAACTTTTTCCGTCAGAAAAATAGAGAACCTGCTCTCAATCTTTTGCTGGCGGAAATGCCACTAGCAAAAGTCCAATGGAGCATACACAAGGTCGCAATTTTCGACCAAAAGCTCACATCACACTTTTGCTGGCGAAATTTCCGATCATGTGTACGGGGCATTACACTCTCTTTCACACTGCCCAAAGCCAGCACTAACAATACACACACACACACACACACACACACACACACACACACACACACACACACACACACACACACACACACACGGGAGAGCACAGACTGCTCCTCTCCTGCCCCTACCCCTCTGTGTCTGCCCATACTCTAATCTCCAGCACTGTGCCTCAGAAAAGGAAAATGGGGGCCGAAAATTTGAAGTCCAGCAGCCTCAGATACATCTGGATGAGAGGTGTCAAAAAGACTCAGATCTCATATTTACACTAAAATTCAATAAAAAAAAAAGTTGTTTGAAAAAAATATGAATGTCCTTTTAAGAGCTATGGGCGGAAGTGACGTTTTGACGTCGCTTCCGACCTGCAATGGTATGGAGCCCGGTGGGGGCCATCTTCCCCTCACTTAGCTCCATACCATAGAGGGGAGTGGACAATTTTGCCTCTGCCGCTGCTGGCAGCTCTGGTAAGCGGTGGAGGGCACCGAAGCGAGGTGGGAGGGTGGTCCCTCTCCCGCCCCCGATAAAAGTGATCTCGTGGCAAATCCACCGCTGAGACCACTTTTATCTGAAAGCGGACCTGCCCGCTGAAGAGAAGGACACCGGGGATATGGCAGCTAGCTGCTGCCATAACAATGATATTCCTTTTCAAATTGCCACCGTGTAATGATGGCGGGTGGTCCTTAAGTGGTTAAGTTAATGCAGACAATGCATTAAAGTAGAAGTATAGCCAAAGCTTGTTTGGCTGTACTTCTCCTATGGACACAGGAGTGCAGTCCGTTTTGCACTTCTGTGACCCTTTTTTTTAGCAAAGAGCGGAATGAAGTCCGCTCTCTGCTGGCGTCATCAATGTCAGTCCAGGCACTGACATCCCAGCAATGAGAGCCTGAGCAGCTGCTCCGTCCCCTTTACAGCTCAGGACTCAATGAGCAAGGAGCAAGAAGAACAGAGAGCTGTGACTGACAGTCCAGAGCTCTCTGGTCACGGAGCTGTGAAAACCAAGCGATCGGTGATGTTCGATTGCTCGGTTGTCAGTGTAGAGGCGCCGGGGGACAGATGCAGCATTGGACCGATGCTGCATCCATCTAGGTAAGTATTAATCAGAAAAAAAAATCCTTTACTTCTCTTTTAACCACTTCAGCCCCGGAAGGTTTTACCCCGTTGCTGACCAGAGCACTTTTTACAATTCGGCACTGCGTCGCTTTAACTGCTAATTGCGCGGTCATGCAATGCTGTACCCAAACAAAATTTGCGTCCTTTTCTTCCCACAAATAGAGCTTTCTTTTGATGGTATTTGATCACCTCTGCCGTTTTTATTTTTTGCGCTATAAACGGAAAAAGACCGAAAATTTTGAAAAAAAATGATATTTTTGTTATAAAAAAATCCAATAAACTCAATTTTAGTCATACATTTAGGCCAAAATGTATTCGGCCACATGTCTTTGGTAAAAAAAAATGTCAATAAGCGTATATTTATTGGTTTGCGCAAAAGTTATAGCGTCTACAAACTAGGGTACATTTTCTGGAATTTACAAAGCTTTTAGTTTATGACTGCCTATGTCATTTCTTGAGGTGCTAAAATGGCAGGGCAGTACAAACACCCCCCCAAATGACCCCATTATGGAAAGTAGACACCCCAAGGAAATTGCTGAGAGGCATGTTGAGCCTATTGAATATTTTTTTTTTTTTGTCCCAAGTGATTTGAATAATGACAAAAAAAAAATTTACAAAAAGTTGTCACTAAATGATATATTGCTCACACAGGCCATGGGCATATGTGGAATTGCACCCCAAAATACATTCAGCTGCTTCTCCTGAGTATGGGGATACCACATGTGTGGGACTTTTTGGGAGCCTAGCCGCGTACGGGGCCCCGAAAACCAAGCACCGCCTTCAGGATTTCTAAGGGCATAAATTTTTGATTTCACTCCTCACTGCCTATCACAGTTTTGAAGGCCATAAAATGCCAAGATGGCACAACCCCCCCCCCCCAAATGACCCCATTTTGGAAAGTAGACACCCCAAGCTATTTGCTGAGAGGCATGGTGAGTATTTTGCAGCTCTCATTTGTTTTTGAAAATGAAGAAAGACCAGAAAAATTTTTTTTTTTCAATTTTCAAAACTTTGTGACAAAAAGTGAGGTCTGCAAAATACTCACTATACCTCTCAGCAAATAGCTTGGGGTGTCTAAAAATGGGGTCATTTGGGGGGGGGGGGGTTGTGCCACCTGGGCATTCCATGGCCTCCGAAACTGTGATAGGCAGTGAAGAGTGAAATCAAAAATTTACGCCCTTAGAAAGCCTGAAGATGGTGCTTGGTTTTCGGGGTCCCGTGCGCGGCTAGGCTCCCAAAAAGTCCCACACATGTGGTATCCCCGTACTCAGGAGAAGCAACAGAATTTATTTTGGGGTGTAATTTCACATATCCCCATGGCATGTTTGAGCAATATATCATTTAGTGCCAACTTTGTGCAAAAAAAAAAAAAAAAAATTGTCTTTCCTGCAACTTGTGTCACAATATAAAATATTCCATGGACTCGACATGCCTCTCAGCAAATAGCTTGGGGTGTCTACTTTCCAAAATGGGGTCATTTGGGGGGGTTTTGAACTGTCTTGGCATTTTATGCATAACATTTAGAAGCTTATGTCACACATCACCCACTCTTCTAACCACTTGAAGACAAAGCCCTTTCTGACACTTTTTGATTACATGAAAAAAATATTTTTTTTTTGCAAGAAAATTACTTTGAACGCCCAAACATTATATATTTTTTTAAAGCAAATGCCCTACAGATTAAAATGGTGGGTGTTTCATTTTTTTTTTCCACACAGTATTTGCGCAGCGATTTTTTAAACGCATTTTTTGTGGAATTAACACACTTTTTAAAATTTTAATGCACTAAAACACACTATATTGCCCAAATGTTTGATGAAATAAAAAAGATGATCTTAGTCTGAGTACATGGATACCAAACATGACATGCTTTAAAATTGCGCACAAATGTGCAGTGGCAACAAAGTTAATACATTTTTAAAAGCCTTTACAGGTTACCACTTTAGATTTACAGAGGGGGTCTACTGCTAAAATTACTGCCCTCGATCTGACCTTCGCGGTGATACCTCACATGCATGGTGCAATTGCTGTTTACATTTGACGCCAGACCGACGCTTGCGTTCGCCTTAGCACGAGAGCAGGGGGGACAGGGGTACTTCTTTATTATTTTTTTGCTTTTTTATCTTATTTTTAAACTGTTCCTTTTATTTTTTTTTAAATCATTTTTATTGTTATCTCAGGGAATGTAAATATCCCCTATGATAGCAATAGGTAGTGACAGGTACTCTTTTTTGAAAAAAATGGGGTCTATTAGACCCTAGATCTCTCCTCTGTCCTCAAAGCATCTGACCACACCAAGATCGGTGTGATTCTCAGGTTCCCTGTTGAGACAGGAGAGCCAGAGAAAAACACGGAAGACGGTGGGGGGGGGCTTTCCCTCCCACTGCTTGTAAAAGCAGTCTAGAGGCTAATTAGCCACTAGGATTGCTTTTACATGAAAGCCGACCGCTGGCTGAAAAGAATGATACCAAGATGATACCTAAACCTGCAGGCATCATTCTGGTATAACCACTCAAAGTCGTGAATGGCGTACCTGAAGACAAAAAAATGGTTAACAATAAAGCACAGTGAACAGTAAAGTATAAAAAATTGCATACCTGAAAAGCAAACATGATAAAACATAATAACAATAACAATAAAACATTGCAGAATAGAATACAGTAAAAAAGAGCAGAAGAATAGAGAGAGAATAGAGAGAGAGAGAACAATAAAACGACAACTATTTTTTTTTTTTTTTGTTTTTTTACACTTTTTTTTGTAACTGTAACTTTTATAACTGTAACCGGTTCCAGGTTCGGGTCTCTCAAAATGCGATGGCATCTTGGGAGACCCTGTGAAAGTGTGCTTAGTCTGTGCAATGCTGTACTCTACGCTAAGTCCTCATGCACACAGACGTTTTTACAGCTGCTTTTTTGAGCAGCGGTGGGTTCCCAATTAGGATTGGCGAATGTAGCAGGAAGGGCACTATGGGCACGACGGGCCTGTGTTTGTCTTTTTGGTGGCAGCGGGACACTACTTGTGCTTGCCACCTCACCAGCTTGAACTGCACTTATGGGACTCGCCACGTCACCAAGTGTTACTGCAGTGCTGGTTTGACTACGACCGGGGTGTACTAGGCCACTGGTGCTTGCCAGTTCACCAAAACGCTACCAAAAAAAACTGTTAGCGATCGCAGGGATCAGGCCTGACTGCGAACGCTGCAGTTATGCGTTTAGTGTTTTGTAAGTGACAGTGATCGATCGATACTGCACTTGGGTGGGCTGGGCTGGGCCGGGCGGAGGGGCAAAACGCAGGTGCTAGCAGGTATCTGGGCTGATCCCGCTAACACTGCGTTTTTGGGAACCCTAAACTGTTGGGGACGCCAGTATAGATCTGATCAGATCAGATATTGATCCGATCAGATACTATACCACTAAGGGAGGTGTACGGTGCGTGCGTGGGTGTTAGCGGTACTGGCACTAACCTGACGCTGCTTGGGGCTAGTGCTTGCCAGTTCACCAAAACGCTACCAAAAAAACTGTTAGCGATTGCAGGGATCAGGCCTGACTCTGCGAACGCTGCAGTTATGCGTTTAGTGTTTTGTAAGTGACAGTAAACGATCGATACTGCACTTGGGTGGGCTGGGCCGGGCAGGGGGGAAAAACGCAGGTGCTAGCAGGTATCTAGGCAGATCCCGCTAACACTGCGTTTTTGGGAACCCTAAACTGCTGGGGACGCTAGTATAGATCTGATCGGATCAGATATTGATGCGTTCAGATACTATACCACTAAGGGAGGCGTATACTGCGTGCGTGGGTGTTAGCGGTACTGGCGCTAATCTGACGCTGCCTGGGGTGACGCATATCACCGCCGGGCGATCAAGGGGCTAAACCTTTATTCGGTAATAAACGGCGGGTGCCCTGACACTATAAAAAATAAACTAACTAACCAGCGTCACCCGTAGCGGTTATACGGTGATCAGTGGTGAAAGGGTTAACTAGGGGGCAATCAAGGGGTTAAAACATTTATTAGATAGTATATGGGGGTCCCTGTCGCTATAAAACGCTGACGGCGAACCTAAATATTTACGTCCCTAACTAGCATCACCAGCGACACTAATACAGCGATCAGAAAAATGATCGCTTAGTGACACTGGTGACGGGGGGTGATCAAGGGGTTAAAACTTTATTAGGGGGGGTTAGGGGGGTACCCTAGACCTACAGGGGGCTAACACTAACTGTCCTACCACTTCTAACTGTCACAAACTGACACCAATGCAGTAATCAGGAAAAAAAAAAAAAAAAAAGCTTGGTGTCAGTTTGTGACAGGGGGGGGTGATTGGGGGGAGATCGGGGGGCGATCAGGGGGGGATCGAGGGTGTTTAGTGTGCCTGGCATGTTCTACTGTGTGTGTGTTTTACACTTACTCAGATGTCTTCTCTCCTCGGCGCCGGAATGGAAACTGCCGAGCCGAGGAGAGATGACATCACATCCTCTGCCTGTGTGTACTTTACACAGGCAGGGGATGTTTCTCATTGGCTGGGAGCGATCGCGAGGGGGGGGCCACGATCGGATGGCCTCCCCCTCATCTCTGATCGCTGCCAGACAAATGCCGACCACCGCTGGCACCGGGGGGGGGTCCGATCGGACCCCCCGCCCGCGGGAAGGCAATTACGTACCAGGTACGTGATTTTGCCTGCCCGTGCCATTCTGTTTACGTATATAGGCGTGAGGCGGTCGGCAAGTGGTTGACCACTTCAATACAGGGCACTTTTACCCCCTTCCTGCTCAGACTAATTTTCAGCTTTCAGTGCTCTCACACTTTGAATGATAATTACTCAGTCATGCTACACTGTACAAAAAAAAATGTTTATAATTTTTTTTCACACAAATAGAGCTTTCTTTTGGTGGTATTTAATCACCACTGGGTTTTTCATTTTTTGCGATATAAGTTGTTTTTGTTTCTATTATAAAATTTTGCAAATGAGTAATTTCTGTTCATAATTTTGGGCCAAAATGTATACTGCTACATGTCTCTGGTAAAAAACAACCCAAAATAGTGTATACTATTTAGTCTCTCTGAAAGTTATAATGCACAAGCTATGGTACCAATCATTGAAATTTGATCACACCTGATGTACTGATGGCTTATCTTATTTCTTGAGGCCCTGAAATGTCAGGACACTAAAAATACAGTAAAAATACAGTCCAAGGTATTTAGGAAGAGGCATGGTAATTTTTTGTGAAGTTGTAATTTTTTCCCACAATTCTTGGGAATTGTCAAGTTCTCACGTACCTGACTGATGAGCCCGTCACGTCAGGCAGGCCGGGTCGATATTCAGGCTGGCAACAAAGGTACAAGAGGAGCAGGCAGAAGGAATCGTCAAACAAGCCAAGGGTCAGATGCAGGCGGATAACAGGAACAGTCTCAAAACAAGCCGGGTCAAACAGGAGCAGTTATCAGATCTTCAGGAAACACATACACAGAGCTACAGATCAAACAGCAAGGACACAGAGCTGCTGAGGTGTTTGAATAAGGCAGCCATTTGCCAATCACTGAAATCAGCCTGGACTAAGTTAACCCTTAGGTGGCAGATCCATGACATTGCCCCCTCCTAAAGGGTAGCCTCCGGATGCCCAATTGGGCCAACTTCACATCATGGGATCTCTTGAAGGATTGCATTAGTTCTTTAGCATGAATATTGCTTTCAGGCTCCCAAGAGTTATTTTCTGGCCCATACCCCTTCCATTTAATTAGATACTGAACCTGAGTGTACCTCCTCCTCTCCATTGACTATTACAGGCTCCGGTGGACCAGTACTTCGTTCAGGGAAGGGATTCGGAACAGCAGGTTTCAAAGGAGTCACATGGAAGACGGGGTGAACTTTAAGTGAATCGGGTAATTCCAGCTCATAAGCTATGTCATTGATCTTTCTCTTTACAGGGAAGGTGCCCATAAACTTAGGGCCCAATTTTCTTGAGGGGCAAGCCATTTTCAAGTTCATTGTAGACAACCATACCTGGTTGCCGGGTTCCAGAATTAGTTCTCCACGTTTTTTCCTGTCAAAGATCTTTTTATTGTACTCTTGTGTTTTGGCCATGGTCTCTTGTAATAGTTTGTTGTTTTTAGAGAAGAAATCTATTGTTTCAGAGACTGCAGGGATTGAGTATTCAGGTATGGTACTAGGCAGGAAGGATGGGTAATTAGCAAAAAATGGAGTTTGTTTGATGGCAGAATGGGAAGAGTTATTATAAGCGAACTCTGCAAAGGGGAGTAAAGCGACCCAGTCATCTTGTGAGAACGAAGAAAAGCAACGGAGGTACTGCTCCAGGGTCTGATTGGTTCTTTCCGTTTGCCCATTCCTCTGAGGGTGGTATGCGGAGGAGAAGGCCAATTCAATCTCAAGGGACCCACACAGAGCTTTCCAAAACTTGGAGGTGAACTGGACACCCCGGTCAGACACAATGTTGGCTGGGACTCCATGGAGCCTTACAATTTCTTTGATGAATATTTTTGCAGTTTCCACAGCTGAGGGTGTTCCTTTCATGGGCAAAAAATGGGCCATTTTGGACAGCCTGTCCACCACCACGATGATGGTAGAAAAACCCTCTGCCGGAGGGAGTTCCACAATGAAGTCCATTGAGATCATTTTCCAGGGTCTCTCTGGAACGGGCAATGGCTTCAGTAAACCCCAGGCTTTTACCTTGCTGTTCTTGCTTCGGGAGCAAGTAGTACAAGACTCCACATAACTCTTACAGTCATCTACCACCTGAGGCCACCAGAACATGCGTTGTACCAGTTCGGCCGTCTTCAGGGCACCGAAGTGCCCAGCCAGCTTGTGGTCATGACAGAGCTCCAATACTGCCAACCTTAAGTCCTTAGGTACAGCAATTTTACCTTCATGCCACAGTAGGCCATCCTGTGCCTGTAAGCTGGTTTCAGAAGATGAAGCAACCTCAGCAGAAGCCTGTTTGATTCGGGATAGCAGATTCTCCTGTAGTATGAGAAAGTTTCCTGAGCGAAGTTTGGTGTCTGGAAGTGTGGACCTCTCAGAGTCGTTGAACATACGTGAGAGTGCATCTGGTTTTGTTTTCTTCGACCCTGGCCTGTACGTTATATGGAATGAGAATCTAGAGGAAAAAAGTTCCCACCTTGCCTGCCGTGGTTTTAATCTCTTTGCTGTTCTCAGATATTCTAAATTCTTGTGGTCCGTATAGACCAGAATGGGATGTGCTGCACCTTCAAGTAAGTAACGCCATTCTTCTAATGCGGCCTTGATGGCCAAAAGCTCACGGTCTCCCACATCATAATTTCTTTCCGCTGTAGATAATTTGCCGGAAAAGAAAGCAACTGGGTAAAGTAGGGCTTTAGCTCCTTGCCGTTGGGACAGCACAGCCCCTACTGCAACTTCCGAGGCATCAACTTCAAGAACAAATGGTAAGGCAGGGTCAGGGTGCTTCAAGATGGAGGCTGAAATGAACAGTTTTTTGAGGGCTTCAAATGCCAATTGTGCTTTGGGAGACCAGAGGAATTGGGTTTCTTGTTTAGTTAGTTCAGTAATGGGGCAATAATAGCAGAGAACCCCCTAATAAACTTCCGGTAGAATTTGTCAAACCCAATGAAGCGCTGAACCCCCTTCTTGTCCACAGGAGCTGGCCAATCTAAGATGGCGGTGACTTTCTGGGGGTCCATCTTGATGCCTTCAACAGATTATCAGGCCTAAGAACTGGATACACTGAAGTTCAAATTCGCACTTCTCCAGGTTGGCGTAGAGGCCATGCTGCCGGAGTTGGGATAGCACATTCTGGACATGCCTACGGTGGTCATCTACTGTGGAGGAGAAAATCAGGATGTCATCCAGGTACACAATGAAGTACAAGTCCAGATAGTCACGAAAAATGTCATTGACAAAGTGCTGAAAGGTGGCTGGCGCGTTGCATAACCCAAAAGGCATGACTAGGTATTCGAAGTGCCTGAATCAGGTACGAAAAGCTGTCTTCCACTCATCTCCTTCTCGAGTACGGATTAGGTTGTATGCTCCCCGGAGATCCAGTTTAGTGAAGATGACTGTGGTTCCCAGTCTCTGAAACAGTTCGGGCACAAGAGGCAGTGGGTAACGGTTTTTGACAGTAATCTTGTTTAATTCTCGATAGTTTACGCAGGGGCGTAGTGAATGGTTCTTCTTTTTAACAAAGAAGATGCCTGTGCCAGCCGAAGAAGTAGATGGGCAAATAAATCCTTTCTTAAGGTTGTCATCAATATAGTCTTTCAGCATACCCAACTCAAGCTCGGTTAAAGGGGAAAATCCTTCCGAAGGGGACTTCAGCCCCTGGTAACAGTTCAATAAGACAGTCGTAGGATCTATGGGGAGGAAGGGTCTCTGCACCCTTCTTACTGAACACGTCCAGAAAATCGTGGTATGCCACTGGGATTGATTGGCGTAATTCAGGATCTGTGTCAAGGCAGAGTAAGGGTGAAGGGTTGACTGAGGCCTCTTGCAGGCAATGTTGCTGGTAAAAACTTGAAGGAAATTTGATTTTTCCAGTGGCCCAGTTGATGTGGGGATTATGGGCCTGCAGCCAGGGCATACCTAAGATGATGGGGAACAGAGGTGATGAAATGGCATCCAGGCGTAAAAACTCTTGGTGATGGGAAGCAATGATAGCCAGCAAAGGGACAGTCTCCTGTGTGACCAGACCAGATTTAATGACAGAGCCATCAGTAAGATGTACGCTAGTCTCCGGGTCTTTGGTTGAAGTGGAATGAGGTGTTTGGCTGCAAACGTCAAGTCTATGAAACAGCTGCAGGCTCCTGAATCAATTATGACAGATACCTGGATATTCTTTCCTGGGAGCTGTAACATGATGGGGAGAGCAAAGTGAGAGGCTTGGTTAGGTAAGACAGGAACATGCATTGAAGAGATTGAAAGGCACTTACGCATCTTTGCAGGACAAGACCTCACATAATGCCCGGGTCCCCCACAGTACATACAGAGGTTATTGATTTGCCTGCGCTGTCGTTCCTCCGTGGTGAGAGAGGGACGAAGCAAACCCAACTGCATGGGCTCAGAGGAATCCGGAGCAACTGGAGCGGAAGGAGTTTGGCTAGAGAAACTGGGAACTTTAGGTAGCATCCAAGTTGGCCGATATTGACCTATGGATCTTACGGAGCGACGTTCCCTTAGATGTCGGTCAATCTGAATTGACAAAATAATAAGTTCGTCCAGAGATTGGGGTATCCATACTCGTGCCAGTTCATCCTTTAGAGGATCAGATAGTCCCATCCGAAATTGGTAACGAAGGGCCGCATCGTTCCAATAGGTATCAGGTATCAACTCCAATCCTGAACTCGGCCACGTAGTCCTCTGCCGCTCTGCGGCCTTGCTGAAGTGCATGTAATGCGGCCTCAGCCATGGCAGTCTGCTGGGGGTCCTCATAAAGTTGTGACATAGCGACAAAGAATGTGGTGAGGTTGTTTAACGATTCTGCCTTTTGTTCCAGCAGGCGATGTGCCCAGACTTGAGGTTCACCGGTCAACAGGGAGATAACGAAACCCACTTTAGTTGCTTCCAGAGAAAAGGTGCAGGGTTATAGGGCAAAATAGAGTTCACAAGCATTACGAAAGGCTCTGTATTTGCTACATTCACCCGCAAATCTTTCGGGCGTGGGTACCCTTGGTTCTGGTGGTAACATCACTACTGAAGGTGCGGATGAGATACCAGCTGAGGTAGCGCTTTGAGGGTTGGTGGGAGATGACAGAATTTGAACTCGTTCTTCCAGCCGAGTATATCCCTCTTGTAGATCTTTAACAGCTTGTGTCAAACCCGCCAGGTGTCGGCACAGTTCTTCCATGTGGGAGGTTCCTCGCTCGGGCTCAGACATGGCTGTTTGATACTGTCAAGTTCTCACGTACCTGACTGATGAGCCCGATCGTGCAGAGGAAGGCCTCCCTTACGTATCTGACTTGCGGCCCCTGGTAGAGCAGACAGGTGGCATGGGAGTGCAGAATGGTATGAGTGCCTGGCAGGATCAACAGCAGATGGGTCAGATGGCCGGCACAGCAGACAGGACCAACAGGCTGGATGGATGAGCAGACAGGTGAGCAGACTGGATGGATCAGCAGACAGGTGAGCAGACTGGATGGATCAGCAGACAGGTGAGCAGACTGGATAGATCAGCAGGCAGGTGAGCAGACTGGATGGATCAGCAGACAGGTGAGCAGACTGGATGGATCAGCAGGCAGGTGAGCAGACTGGATGGATCAGCAGGCAGGTGAGCAGACTGGATGGATCAGCAGGCAGGTGAGCAGACTGGATGGATCAGCAGACTGGATGGATCAGCAGACAGGTGAGCAAACTGGATGGATCAGCAGACAGGTGAGCAGACTGGATGGATGAGCAGACAGGTGAGCAGACTGGATGGATCAGCAGACTGGATGGATAGTCTTGGAACGTCAGGCAGGCTGGGTCGATAATCAGGCTGGCTACAAAGGTACAAGAGGAGCAGGCAGAAGGAATCGTCAAACAAGCCACGGGTCAGATGCAGGCGGATAACAGGAACAGTCTCAAAACAAGCCGGGTCAAACAGGAGCAGATATCAGATCTTCAGGAAACACATACACAGAGCTGCAGATCAAACAGCAAGGACACAGAGCTGCTGAGGTGTTTAAATAAGGCAGCCTGTTGCCAATCACTGAAATCACCCTGGACTAAGTTAACCCTTAGGTGGCAGATCCATGACAGGAATATGAAGAAATGTTTTTTGTTTTTGTTTTTTTACACAAAATTGTCATATTAACAAGTTATTTCTCACACCTGGCATAGGCATACTTGCAATTACACCACAACACATTTTGCTATTCGTCCTGAGTATGGAGACTTTTTCACAGTCTGGCCACATACAGAGGCCCAACATTCAAGTAGCACCTCTAGGCGTTTTTGGGACATAAATTACCCATCTAGTTTCATGACTACCAATCACATTTTTGAAGGCCCTGGAGCACCAGGACAGTGCAATTACCCACAAAATGACTATATTTTGGAAAGCAAACACCCAATGTATATTCTAATTTCCTGACTAATCACACTTTTGATACTGATGGGCTGCACGACAGGTACTGATTTGCTGCACAACAGGTACTGATGGGCTGCACGACATAGCAGCCACAATATAATGCAGGTTAGAAACATTAGTGGGGAGGTTCAGCATGGTGCCGCGGCAGTAAAGTGCATTTGCAGAGAACAGAATTTGTATTGATGTAAAAGTTCAGTAATTCACAACAAGCCTGGCGGGAAGCTGCCCAACCGTGACCACTCACAGAATGCAACAGTGATGTGTAGCAGAGCAGGTCTTTGATGTACCAACAGCATCTGTCTTGAGAGCTGGAATGTGGCCTGACCAGTCCGTACTCAAATGGGTAGGTGTCCAGGAAGGATGGTGTGTCCTTATGCTTTCCCTACTCATCTGGAACCTCTCCCTACTGCTAATCATTGTCCCTGTCAGACGGGGTGACCTGTCCCTACACTACCCACATGAGAAATGTGCTCCATGCCAGGGTCTTAAATAGGCTCTGCCTGACCCAAGAAGGCTGCCAGAGTCACATGGGTTGGCAGCATCCGTTTGGATAGCTTCCTAAGTGACCAAGGAAACCATAGAGCAACCATGTTCCTCCTGACTTCCCTTTTAACTGCAACGCCGCTGAGGTCGAGCACCACCTACAGTGGAGAAAATAGACCACACCTACCTACACATTGACATCAAAACTGCTTTCCTGCATGGTGAACTAACAAAAATATATAGGTAGAACAACCACCAGAATTCACGGATCCACAAAAAACAGATGTAGTATGCAAATTTCAGAAATACAAAAATTATCTGAAGTGGTGATAAAGGGGGATTTCCGGGGAGCAAGAAAACACTTGTACATGTACCAGTAATGATATATTAGTCTCTTTGCTAATTCCAAAATAGGGTTTGTTTAGAACAGGCAAAGTTTCCTGCAGAAAATAAAATCTCCTGTAAGTTTCTGTACACATCAACTTTAAAGTAATTCTAAAGGTGATTTTTTTTTTCTTTTTTAATTTAAAAAAAAATGTTATACTTACTTGCTCTTTGCAACGATATTACACAGATTGGTTGCTTGCCTCCCCTTTGGCAGTCCCCAGGAGAGGAGATCAGTGCTGCAGCTGGGACAGCACTGGATCAGTGAGAGGAGTCAGGTAAGTGTTTAGGGATAGGGAGGTGTAGGACAGCTAGTGGGGAGCTTTTTTTTTTTTACCTTAATGTTAAGAATGCATTAAGGTAAAAAACTATTTTGACTTTGGAATCACTTTAATATCATAACGACTTTTTCCTTTACAGATACAGGTGCAGAAATTATATTTTCCCCAGAACAATATTGAGGGTTGAAACTTTTTTAATTGGAAAATCTGTATGTAATCTAATGATTGATCTGATAAAGTTATCAACTTGTTTCCAGAAAGAACATGACGTCACTACCCTTCCCCTCTACCTTGTCCAATCAAAGAATGACTTGTGTTTATTGAAAAAAATGCAAGGCATCCTATAAATGGTGGCTTTGCCAAACGAACGTCCCCTGTTTTCTGTATGAAGAGGGGAAGCCTCTTGCACAGAACCTGAGCAGGACCCAGGAGATCACAGCTATAACTGTAATAGTGCCAACTACTACAGTCATTTTCAGCTTCCCTAGCAGCCAATCAGGTAGGAGAAATGCATACTAATATTGTGACAAGCTAGCATGCAATGCAGATCATGGAGTTCAACTTTAATAGGGTGTACAATATATTAAACTAACAAACAGTGAACAATTGCTTACCTTTTGCCATTGCATTTCTAATACAACTACGGCTGAACATGGGATTTATACCAATAATCGCTAATATTTCCTGACAACAGAAGGACAACGGTCGGTTTAAAAAAAAAAAAAAAAGGCCAATATTCGATCCGTGTACATGTCGTACATGCATGCTGGAAAACCAGCAGCCGAGTGACTCCCAATCAGCTCTCTCAGCCAATGGCAGAGCGCTGGTCAGAGTCTTCTGGCAGGAGGGCCTTGCATGGTTAGTAGAGCGGCTCCGACTGGTGCTGTCGGGTTGCACGAAAAAAAAAAAAAAGTTAATGTGTACCCCGCTTAGAAAACTGCCAGCTTCACTTCCCTTGGATTGAAACTTCAGGAAATGCTTTATGCTTCGGAGGTCTTTTTTCACTAAATTCTATTTTAGGGCTTGTAATATTCTGGTTTCCTCCCCTGATTGCTCAAAACACACTAACAGATTATCTTTATAGAGTCATGAAAAAAATGGAATACCATAAAAAGTAATTGGTTATTTGAACAGAGCTATGCATTTTAAGCTTATGTTGCCAGTGAATTCAAAGTATAAACTAGTTGGTTGTGTGGCTGTAGATTGGGCTGGAGACTGTCACAGAAAACGTGACAGAAAGCCAGTGAGTGACTATTTACTTTTATCTGGTCAAGGGCCAGTAAGTTGGACAAGCAGAAAAAAGTTAACATTTGTCAACCAAGGCAAAATGATTTGCAGTTCAGCAGGCAATTCAAAAACGACTTTAGCCAAAAAGTTTCTAACAGACTTAGGTTGCCAACAGACTATCGGGAACCATGAATCAGACCGAGGCAGAAGTGTAGTTAAATCACACTTGTTTATTAATCATAATAATAATAATGTAAACAGAGTAAGCGTAGTCAAAACAAGCCAGAGTTCAGTAACCAGATCGGGTAGTCAGCCAAGCAAATATCAGAGAGCCAAAGATAAACTTAGTAGTACAGCAAGCAGGATCAGGAGCCAGAAGGAATGTCAGCCAAGCAAGTCTTTAACAGGAACGAAGGAGAAAGTCTCTGTGATGTTGACAAAGGCGAAGGCAGAGATCAAGTGAGCTGGACGACTTTAAGTAGGCAGGACTGACGAGCAGAATCAACAAAAGCTGGGTTACTGTGGAGAGAGATGGGAGCTGGCAATTAGCCAACAGCTGAGCGGCCAGCTCAGAGAAGGAAGGGCTGAGCCCAGCCCTGACACAGACAGAACCTACTCAGATTTTTAAGAAATAACCATGGACGTCTTGAAATCACATAATTAGAGAGGGGTTAGCTCAAGGATCAAGCACAATGATGTAAAATTTCGAGATTTTAGCAAGAGCAAAGACTTCTTGACTAACAATACTGCTTAATTATTGACATTGTCACAGAAATATCCACACAAAACCTCGGCCTTGTAAAACATGCTGAAGGTTATTAAGAAGAATGATGTTTCTGGACCATGTCTTCACTGTTGACAAGGGGTGTTAGAATATAACAATAGCTACAGGGTTTTTGTTGTATAGTTTACATTGAAGGGGCACTAAATCATGCTGTGTAGATTTAGCTCTGCTTGTCTTTAGTGTACAGAATCTGTACTGCATTTGTTGATTCTCTGTACTTTGTGTCTCTGTGAGCAATGTGTACTACTCTCCTAACTGTATCTTTCATATTTCTGCATCTTGTTTCAGTAAAGGTTCTTTCCTAAAAAAAATCAAGGGGAATGTTTCATGCTTCTCTACAACAGAGCTATACACTGCAAAAAGTTCGAGACTTAAAGTTGTTGTAAACCTCAGACATGAAATATAAAAAAAAAAGCTCTGTAGTGGGTACTTGTCCCAAATAGGAGCACTGTGTTTAATTTCTATCTGTGCCTTCATTCCCCTGCTATCTACATGCACAATTTCTGACAAGTTTTTCTGACACAATGAGAATAATGGTTACAGGGGAGAAAGCTCTCAGAACTCTCCTTAAGCCGAGTACACACGAGCAGAATGTCCGACAGAAAAAGTCAGACTAAAGCTTTTTATCGTCTATTCCGATCGTGTGTATGCCTTATCGGACTTTTTTTTTCAAAAATTCTGACGGACCTAGAAATGGAACATGTTCTAAATATGTCCGACTGAACCAATTCCTATCGGGAAAACCGCTTCTCTGTACGCTGTTCTGAAGGACCAAAAACGACGCATGCTCTGAAGCAAGTACGAGACGGAAGCTATTGGCTACTGGCTATTGAACTTCCCTTTTCTAGTCCCGTCGTAAGTGTTGTACGTCACCGCGTTCTTGACGGTCGGACTTTGGTTGGACTTTGGTTTGACTGTGTGTAGGCAAGACCGCTTGAATAGAATTTCCGTCGGAGTTCCTTCGGAGAAACCTTCAGAGATTATTCCGACGGCAAAACCGGCCTTGTGTACACGGCATTACTGAGCTCTACAGAGTGTATTTCAGCTTTCCACACCCTTTTTTCTGAACTCTCAGACAAGCTTTATAAATTCAGTAATTTGAACGGATGTATAGAAGAGAAGACAACGGATACATAGGTACAACTTATATTGGAGGACTTGTTTCCTCTCTGTGTATCAACTGAGGCTGGTCACTTCACTGAATATATGTAAGGATTTGCAACCATTTTAATCATGCAAATCTGGCAGAACTATGAATTGTTCAACTGAGAATAAATTGTCAATATCATGATTTGACTTGAAATAGCTGGAGAATGCTTTCTAATGATTCATTATAAGATTAATGCAGTATAGCATGCTTAACCACCAAGTTTCAGGACTTTGACCTGTGTTCTTGCTTTACCATTTAGTGAGGTACTGGCCTAGCATAAGAATGTGCAAAATTTTCAGTTAATCTGCCAGTATGTTTGTTTATTTAAGCAAACACAATACTAGGACTAAGGCAAAAGTACCTGGGTTTACATTGCAAAGAAATTACAGCTCTACTTCTGTTTGCAAACAAAGCAGCCAGGGATTCTCCTAATCCACCAATCCCCAACCTTTTTGGTACCAGGGTCCAGTTTCATGGCAACCAATTTTACCAGGGACCAGGGGGTGGACTGGATATTCACGTCTGTCCTTAGCCCCCTTCACACCACAACCCACAGTCCACAGTCCCCCTTTACATTACAGTGCCCCTTTACAATTCAGGAACCCCACCCCTCAACTGGGTTGAGTCGGTGGCGTATTCCCTTCTATGAATACTTATTATTGGATCCTCTTTGGATCTTTCGTAAGACTAAGACTTTGAGTGTGTGTATATTGTGTGTCCACAGCAGGACAATCACTTAAATGACTTTTGTCATTGGGGAGGAGATAGAGGAGGAAATTAGGACTGTGTTCTCACAGGAGTTCAGCGGACCTTCACCTACTGACATTGATTTAATTAAAGTGGATGTAAACCCATCCAAAAAAGGAAAAGAAACCCTGCAAGACAAAGGCATAATGAGCTAGTATGCATCGCTTATTTTGAAATACTTACCTTAGATCGAAGCAGGGGCGGATCCAGGGGGGGGGCAACAGGGCAATTGCCCCCCCCCAAATAATAGCACTGTCTGAAATTGTCTCCTGCTACTGCGGCGCAGAGAGAGAGACTCGCGTCTGTGTGTAGTACGGCCGGCGGCGGTCACTCACACTGAAGGTGGATACATACCAGGAGGAGGTGGGTGGAGCCTCTTCCCTGCACTGGTTGCTAGACGCCAGGCGGCCCAGGCATTAGCAACGTGTGACGTCAGTCACAGTGAGTGAGTCACCGTCACGTCGGAGCGGAGTTCGGACTCGAGTCTCAGCCTCCGCCGCGGCTGACAGTGCGGGCAGCCCTGCAGGTGACAGTGTGGGTGGCTCCACCATGGCTGACAGTGCGGGCGGCTCGGTCAGTGAGTCGGTGAGTTGGCGGGTGAGGGGGGTAGCTGGGCGGCTCCATGTGACTGTGAGTGGTCTGCTGGCCAATCAGGGAGCCGGCGGGCACGGGAGCAGAGAGATGACATCTCTCACCACCCTGCGCCCGCCCTGCATCCCTGCAGTTCCACCCTCACTGTGAAGGCAGCTGTGGGCAGCAGAGAGATTACATCATCTCTCTGCTGCCTGACTCTGGGACATAGCAAGAGACCACCTTAGCAGGAAAGTGTGACACGGCAGGTGACAATCCGCATCTGGTGGCAGGCGACGTGGCAAGTGACAATCCGCAACGTGTGGCAGGTGACATGGCAAGTGACAATTCACAACGTGTGGCAGGAGACGTGGCAAGTGACAATTCACAACGTGTGGCAGGAGACGTGGCAAGTGACAATCCACAACGTGTGGCAGGTGACATGGCAAGTGACAATCCACAACGTGTGGCAGGAGACGTGGCAAATGACAATTCACAACTTGTGGCAGGTGATGCGGCAAGTGACAATCCGCATCAGGTGACGTTGGAAGTGACAATCCGCATTTGGTGGCAGACGACGTGGAAAGTGACACACTCAGGGCTCCCACTGATTCTGCATCATGGTGAGTTGAACTATTTAATTTTATATCACAATGTAAGAATAGAAATAATGCGCTTCAATCATCCTGACACCATAATAACCATGGTGCTGTGATGATTGAAGTGCCAACACCGGCTGTTTCCCCGATAAATTGCCTGCAAAAAAAGGTATTTTCTGGCAGTGCCCCTCCCGAGATTAGACTCTGGATCCGCCCCTGGATCGAAGCTGGTGCTGCAGTCCCCATACACCGATGTGACTGGTGACATGTCTCCAGGATGTTACTTCTGGGTTTGCGGGCCCTGCTGTGATTGGCCGGAGCCGCGATGACGTCACTCCTGTGCATGCGTCTGGGAGCAGCTGAAGCAACTGCACGAATGAGCCATTTCTTCAGTGCGCGTGAGCCGATACTGTTGGCAGATGCTGATACAGTGGATATCTCCTAAACCGTGCAGGTTTAGGAGATATCCATGGTACCTACAGGTAAGCCTTATTATAGGCTTACCTGTAGTGAAAAGTGGTTTGTAATGGTTTACAACCACTTTAAGGGACTATTTAACCTCCCTGGCGGTATTCCCGAGTCTGGCTCGGGGTGGAATTTCAGAACCAAAAGCGGTAACACCGAGCCAGACTCGGGATCGCATCACAATCACAGGATCCAGAAAGAGCTTACTTACCTTGCCCCCTGGATCCTGTGATGTCTCCCCGCAGTGTGAGCCACTTGTCCTCCACTCTATTCATCATGGAGCCGATCTCCGTTCCCTGCGGGCGTTGCGACGCACGGGGACGGAGAACAGCGCCAAATTCAAAAAGTGAAACACACACTATCCCTTTTGTCCCTAGTGGTTTCTCCAGTGCCCTGCATGCAGTTTTATATTATAATAACTGTTCTTTCTGCCTGGAAACTGAAGATTGTCCATAGCAACCAAAACCGTCCATTTACATCAAAAGTGGTTTTAGACCAGCTAGAAAACAGCGATAATGAATTAGAATCACTTGCAGAATTGAGCGATAGCAATTTGTGGGGAGATCCGTCATCAAACACTGAAAAGTAATGACAGCGACAATTCTGAGCAAATTTCTGTGTTTTTGATTTGATCACATTATTAAATAATTTTTATTATTATTATATTATTATTTGGTATAATTATTTATAATATTTATAATTTATGATTTCGTGTTTCAAAATTTATCATACCCGAGATGTCTACTAGACTGGTTTGGACAGATTTAAGTGAGTTGTTCCTAAGAATTAAAGGCCTACAATATAAAACGCCAAATTTCCATGCAAAATAATTGTACCACTTTCAACATCAAAAATATGAAATAATCATACCACCAGGGAGGTTAAACAACACAAAAAAACTTACTCTGAAGTTCCTTAATCAGAAATGGGATATTTCTTCCCTCAAATCGTATGTCAGCAATCGTGTGATACCGCATGGCCTCCGAGAACCAGCACAACTGCATACTGAACAATTTTTGAGTGAATGGAAAAATCTCTGTATTGACCATGGCTTAGCTGTTATGAGACTTATCATTGAGGAAGACTTTAGACAGCTGGTAGAATTGAAAACCCAGATTGAGGAGAGCACTAATCTTCTCTAGCCACACAAAGATAAGCCTGAATTAGGTAGACATAATGAACTCCTAAAAAAGAGATTGATAAAGTTCAGAGAAACCTCTGGGTGACCAAAACAGTCCAAGTTCCAAAATGACTTGGATGATTGGGTACGTGGTGAGCTCTTCGATTTAACTGCCAACCGGGAACGTAGTGGTTTGAGACGATGTCACTATCAATCAATCTCCTCTAAGAGGGGGGCTCCTACTTCATCAGAGAGTGAGGGAGAGGATTTTGGATCCCTCAGTCTTTTAGAGGAAGAGATTCCTGTTCTAGATGTGACACCCCCATTACGGGGAATATTGAAGCCACCCACAGTAGACAAGCAATCAAAACAGAAAAGGCGGAGGAGAAGGAAAGTTAGCGACAAAAGAACTGAACAAAACAATCACCAGCAGCCAAAGATGAAAGTAGACATTTCGGAGGCAGGAATAGCATCTTTAGAGGAAAGTATGGGTACCATGGAGATTATCTGGGAGTATGCTATAGGCCCCCTAGCCTGAGGGAGGAAGTGGAGACAGATCTCCTATCACAATTTGGATTAGCAGCAAGGATGGGAAGTGTTATCATAATGGGGGATTTTAATTATCCAGACATAGGCTGGGCGGAGGGAACCGCGGATTCATTTAAGGCTCGCCAGTTCCTTAATGTCTTGCAGGACAATTTTATGGGTCAGATGGTAGACGCACCAACTAGAAATAAAACATTACTGGATCTACTGATTAGCAACAATACAGACCTGATCATGGATGTGGAAATACGGGGAAATTTAGGTCACAGTGATCACAGGTCAATTAGTTTCAGTATAAATCACACAAATAGGAAACATAAAGGGAATACAAAGACACTGAATTTCAAAAGAGCCAACTTCCCTAAACTACAAACCTTGCTAAAAGGCATAAATTGGGATAAAATATTAGGAACAAAGAATATGAAGGAGAGATGGGTTTGCTTTAAGAGCATAATAAATAAGGGCATTAGCCAATGTATCCCATTGGGTAATAAATTGAAAAAGAGCGAACAAAAGTCCTGGATGGCTTAACTCCAATGTAAAAATGCATATAAAAGCAAAGTAGAAGGCCTTCAAAAAATACAAGGTTGAGGGATCATCCTCAGCATTCAGACTTTATAAAGAATGCAACAAGAAATGTAAGGGTGCAATTAGGACAGCTAAGATAGAACATGAAAGACACAAAGCGGAGGAGAGCAAAAAAAATCCCAAGAAATTCTTTAAGTATGTAAACAGTAAAAAAGGGAGGACAGACCATATTGGCCCCATAAAGAATGAGGAAGGACATCTGGTTACAAAGGACCCCATCCTTGCGAAGGCGAAGGTATTGATTTTATTCTTCTCCTCAGTCTTCACGAGTGAATCGGGGGGCTTCAGTAACCAAAACTGCAGTGTTTATCCTCATGACACAACACAGGAAGCACCTCCATGGTTAACAGAGGACAGAATTAAAATTAGACTTGAGAAACTTAACATTAATAAATCGCCGGGACCAGATGGCTTGCATTCGAGGGTATTCTTCTTCACTGCGCTGTAGTGTGGTATGCCAGCTGCAGGGCGGAGGATAAGAAGTGCCTGTCTCGTGTGGTGAAAACAGCACAGCGGATCATAGGAACAGATCTACCAAATTTGGACACAGCATATGCCAGCCGATTAAAAAAGCGGGCAAAAGCTATTAGTATTGATCCAACCCACCCAGGTTACAATGTGTTTGTCCCATTGCCATCAGGGAAAAGATATAGAACACTTAAAATGCACACTAATCGCTTAAAGCATAGTTTTTTTCCTAGGGCCGTATTGTTCATAATTCCATCAGGTACAGTGTTTTAGGAATTTTATGTAGAATTTTACCATTCTTTTATTTATTTATTTTTAAATAACATTTTATATCTTGATATATTTAAATAGATATGTGGGCATGTGCTAGGAGTATGTATGTGTGGTTTTCTTGAGAAATGTTTTATTGCTGCTGTAAAGGGTATCCGAAAAAATTTTGTTGTATGTATACAATGACAATAAAGTATATCTTAGGGAACTCATTCAAGTGATTGCCAGACCGTTGTTCCTAATTTTTACAGACAGTCTACTGACTGGAATGGTACCAGCTGATTGGAGAAAAGCCAATGTAGCACCAATATTTAAAAAGGGCCCAAAATACATCCCTGGGAATTACAGACCAGTTAGCCTAACATCAATAGTATGTAAACTCTTGGAGGGGATGATAAGGGACTATATACAAGATTTTAGTAATAAGAACGGTATCATTAGCAGTAATCAGCATGGATTCATGAAGAATTGTTCTTGCCAAACCAATCTATTAACCTTCTATGAGGAGGTGAGTTGCCATCTAGATAAAGGAAGGCCCGTAGACGTGGTGTATCTGGATTTTGCAAAAGCATTTGACACAGTCCCCCATAAACGTTTACTGTACAAAATAAGGTCCGTTGGCATGGACCATAGGGTGAGTACATGGATTGAAAACTGGCTACAAGGGCGAGTTCAGAGGGTGGTGATAAATGGGGAGTACTCAGAATGGTCAGGGGTGGGTAGTGGGGTTCCCCAGGGTTCTGTGCTGGGACCAATCCTATTTAATTTGTTCATAAACGACCTGGAGGATGGGATAAACAGTTCAATCTCTGTATTTGCAGATGATACTAAGCTAAGCAGGGAAATAACGTCTCTGCAGTATGTGGAAACCTTGCAAAAAGATCTGAACAAATTAATGGGGTGGGCAACTACATGGCAAATAAGGTTCAATGTAGAAAAATGTAAAATAATGCATTTGGGTGGCAAAAATATGAATGCAATCTATACACTGGGGGGAGAACCTGTGGGGGAATCTAGGATGGAAAAGGACCTGGGGGTCCTAGTAAATGATAGGCTCAGCACTGGCATGCAATGCAAAGCTGCTGCTAACAAAGCAAACAGAATATTGGCATGCATTAAAAAGGGGACCAACTCCAGAGATAAAATGATAATTCTCCCACTCTACAAGACTCTGGTCCGGCCGCACCTGGAGTATGCTGATGTACTGGAAATGGAGCGAGTACAAAGAAGGGCAACAAAGCTAATAAAGGGTCTGGAGGATCTTAGTTATGAGGAAAGGTTGCGAGCACTGAACTTATTCCCTCTGGAGAAGAGACGCTTGAGAGGGGATATGATTTCAATATACAAATACCATACTGGTGACCCCACAATAGGGATAAAACTTTTTCACAGAAGAGAGTTTAACAAGACTCGCGGCCACTCATTAAAATTAGAAGCAAAGAGGTTTAACCTTAAACTACGTAGAGGGTTCTTTACTGTAAGAGCGGCAAGGATGTGGAATTCCCTTCCACAGGCGGTGGTCTCAGCGGGGAGCATTGATAGCTTCAAGAAACTATTCGATAAGCACCTGAATGACCATAACATACAGGGATATATAATGTAATACTGACACATAATCACACACATAGGTTGGACTTGATGGACTTGTGTCTTTTTTCAACCTCACCTACTATGTAACTATCACTCTTTCTGAGTTTAATCTTTAGGACAGACATGTACAGCTGCATCACAGCGGTCTGTCCTTCTCACCATCCAGCCAGATGAATCATTTTAAGGTGTTTAAGGATATTACGATACTTCTTAGGAAGGTTTATCTTAGACTTATCCACTCAGGTACATCTAATGCCCCTGGTGAATTGCCATCTACCCAGAATACTAAAGAACGACAAGCCCTAGATGATCTTGTTTCCTTGATGGAAGACTCCCTTAGTGACACTTAGAGTAAGACTCCCACCCAGGAACCATGATGGAGAGAGGCTCGCCTTAATATTAGATCTACTAAGTTGCCTCAGGTTAGGAATAACCGTTGGATAGGGATTTTTTCCTGACCTTGTTCAAGAAGATCTCAAGAAGGTCAGTTGGAATAAAATTATGAAAGATAATCTCCTTCCTGATGAACGGCTGGCACTCAAAGAACTCAATGAGGCCCCTAACCTAATCATTAAGTCCAGTGATAAAGGCAGCAATGTGGTACTCCTATCTGAACAATATTATAAACAGGAAATATTCAGACAATTAGATAACCATTCCACTTATCTCAAATTTATAGCCAACCCATTTCCGCTTGTGATTAGTTCTCTAAATTTCAAACTCCAGGTGGACTTTTGAAGCACATCTAATAAATCAAGAATGAACTAAACTACCTTATGGTTAATGAGTACAGACCCACAAAAATCTAATCAAGCCTCCTGGGAGGCCCATAATTTCAGCTATTAAGGGTCCCCTTGAGCAGACGGGTAAATTCCTGGATGCCCTCATCAAGGGAATGGTCAGGGTTTTGCCTTCATTCGTTCGGGACACTAGGGATGTTCTTTTTAGGATTGCTGAAGTAGAGGTGCAGGATGGGGCCCTACACCTCCACCCCCCATCAATGGGAGCTTGCTTCGGTTGCTCACTCCCTGGAAAAGAAATATCCTAATATGGGTTCACAAAATTAGAACTGCTTGACTTTGCCCTTACCCACAACTGCTTCCAGTTTCCTGGAGTTAACTATCAGCAGGTAAGGGGGACCTCTATGCGGGCACCTGCATGTGCCTGTCTCCACCTGGGGTGGTGGGAGGGAGGAGAATCTTGTGTACAGGTCACCAATGTACCTCCGTGTCAGAGAACTCACACAGCAAGCACCCGTCTCCGTGCAGCAGTTACCAATCCTCGTTCCACTAATGCCAATGTGCATGAACGGAACCGTAGCCAGAGACAAATGAGATCCAGGGTGGGCATGCACAATGGCACCTCCATGCAAACGCGAGCACTAACGCGCACCCGCAAGTGCCAAAGTGCTAATGTGCTAACGCGTATGCGCCATGGTGCTAATGTGCATGCGCCAATGCGCTAAGGTGCTAATGCGTGTACACTGGCATGAACTCTGGCACACAGCACCCTATATAAACAGAGAGTCTGCGTAGCATCAGTGCTGGATTGTCTTCAGCTTGTTTCTGTGTTCCTGTTGTTACTCTGCCTGATTGACCTTGTTCCTGAAAACCCGGCTATTTTCTGACCATTCTCTTGGATCTTCCCTGCCTGCTGAACCTGCCCCTACCTGCAATACTGACCTTGGCTTGGACTTATGATTACGGCTCTGCCTTCTGATTCTGTACCCCGCTGGCCATCTGTTGCCAAACTCTGCCTGTTTCTGACTACGGTTTTGCCTTCTGATTCGGTACCCCGCTGCCAGCCTGTTACCAACTCCTGCCTGTTCCTGATTCTGCAGTTGATCCTGATCTGGCTCCCGCTGAACAAGTCTGGTGATCAGTTTCCACATCTCCTCAGAAGAGGTTCCTGTACCTCCCAAGTTCCAGCCTCCTGCCTGCAGACACCTGCACCCTTTCGTTGCCCTCGCACTCCCTGTACCCACCACCAGGGGTGCTTAGACCTGAACCGTGCAAGAGGCCACCCTCGTCATTTCGGGCTCTGCTGTAAGATACGTGATGCTCCGCCACGTACATCTGTGGCTGAGGTACATCGTCTGGGATGGGACTGTTGATGAACTACAGAGTTTTATCTCTGATTTAAACACCAATGACAGGAACATTAACCAGTTGCCGACCGCCGCATGACGATGTACGTCGGCAGAATGGCACGGGCAGGCATAAGGACTTACCTGTACGTCCTTGCCGATTGGACCCCCCCGGTGCCTGCGGCGGTCGGATTCTCGTCAGGGGCGATCAGAGGTGAGGGGGAGGCCACTCATTTGTGGCTCCCCCCTCGCTATCGCTCCTGGCGAATGAAATGCTTCCTCGGCTTCTGTATAGTAAACAGAAGCGGAGGAAGTGATGTCATCTCTCCTCGGCTCGGTATTTTCTGCTCCGGCACCGAGGAGAGAAGACATTGATGTGAGTGCACAAACACTACACACACAGTAGAACACGCCAGGCATACATTACACCCCCCATCACCCACCGATCAGCCTCCAACCCCCCCACCCCCCCCCCCCCCCGTCACACTGACACCAAGTATTTTTTTTTTCTGATTACTGCATTGGTGTCAGTTTGTAACAGTTAGTGTGGTAGGGCAGTTAGTGTTAGGCCCCCTTTAGGTCTAGGGTACCCCCCTAACCCCCCGAATAAAGTTTTAACCCCTTGATCACCGCCCCCCGTAGCCAGTGTCACTAAGCGATCGTTTTTCTGATCGCTGTATTAGTGTCACTGGTGACGCTAGTTAGGGAGATAAATATTTAGGTTCGCGGTCAGTGTTTTATAACGTCAGGGACCCCCATATACTACCTAATAAAGGTTTTAACCCCTTGATTGCCCCCTAGTTAACCCTTTCACCAGTGATCACCGTATAAGTGTTACGGGTGACGCTGGTTAGTTAGTTTATTTTTTATAGTGTCAGGGCACCCGCCGTTTATTACCGAATAAAGGTTTAGCCCCCTGCTTGCCCGGCGGTGATATAACTTAGGTTTTAGGGTCAGATAAGGTCTGCGTCACCCCAGGCAGCATCAGGTTAGCGCCAGTACCGCTAACACCCACGCACGCACCATACACCTCCCTTAGTGGTTTAGTATCTGAACAGATCAATATCTGATCCGATCAGATTTATACTAGCGTCCCCAGCAGTTTAGGGTTCCCAAAAACGCAGTGTTAGCGGGATCAGCCCAGATACCTGCTAGCACCTGCGTTTTGCCCCGCCGCCCGGCCCAGCCCAGCCCACCCAAGTGCAGTATCGATCGATCACTGACACTTACAAAACACTAAACGCATAACTGCAGCGTTCGCAGAGTCAGGCCTGATCCCTGCGATCGCTAACAGTTTTTTTTGGTAGTGTTTTGGTAAACTGGCAAGCACCAGCCCCAGGCAGCATCAGGTTAGCGCCAGTACCGCTAACACCCACGCATGCACCGTACACCTCCCTTAGTGGTATAGTATCTGAACGGATCAATATCTGATCCAATCAGATCTATACTAGCGTCCCCAGCAGTTTAGGGTTCCCAAAAACGCAGTGTTAGCGGGATCAGCCAAGATACCTGCTAGCACCTGCGTTTTGCCCCTCCGCCCGGCCCAGCCCAGCCCACCCAAGTGCAGTATCGATCAATCACTGACACTTACAAAACACTAAACGCATAACTGCAGCGTTCGCAGAGTCAGGCCTGATCCCTGCGATCGCTAACAGTTTTTTGGTAGCGTTTTGGTGAACTGGCAAGCACCAGCGGCCTAGTACACCCCGGTCATAGTCAAACCAGCACTGCAGTAACACTTGGTGACTTGGCGAGTCCCATAAGTGCAGTTCAAGCTGGTGAGGTGGCAAGCACAAGTAGTGTCCCGCTGCCACCAAGAAGAAGACAAACAGAGGCCCGTCGTGCCCATAATGCCCTTCCTGCTGCATTCGCCAATCCTAATTGGGAACCCACCACTTCTGCAGCACCCATCCTTCCCCCCATTCACATCCCCAACCAAATGCAGTCAGCTGCATGAGAGGCATTTTCTTTATGTCCTCCCGAGTACCCCTACCCAACGAAAGTCCCCAAAAAAGATGTTGTGTCTGCAGCAAGCGCGGATATAGGCGTGACACCCGCTATTATTGTCCCTTCTGTCCTGACTAGGGATGAGCCGAACACCCCCCGGTTCGGTTCGCACCAGAACCTGCGAACGGACCGAAAGTTCACACGAACGTTAGAACCCCATTGACGTCTATGGGACTCGAACGTTTGAAATCAAAAGTGCTCATTTTAAAGGCCAATTTGCATGGTATTGTCCTAAAAAGGGTTTGGGGACCCGGGTCCTACCCCAGGGGACATATATCAATGCAAAAAAAACTTTTAAAAACGGCCGTTTTTTCGGGAGCAGTGATTTTAATGATGCTTAAAGTAAAAAAAAAAAAAGTGAAATATTCCTTTAAATATCGTACCTGGGGGGTGTCTATAGTATGCCTGTAAAGTGGCGCGTGTTTCCCGTGTTTAGAACAGTCCCTGCACCAAATGTCATTTTTAAAGGAAAAAATCTCATTTAAAACTGCTTGCGGGTTTAATGTAATGTCCGGTCCTGGCAATATGGATGAAAATCAGTGAGACAAACACCATGGGTACCCCCCAGTCCATTACCAGGCCCTTTGGGTCTTGTATGGATATTAAGGGGAACCCCGCACCCAAATTAAAATAAGGAAAGGTGTGGGGCCACCAGGCCCTATATTCTCTGAACAGCAGTATACAGGCGGTGCAAACAAGACAGGGACTGTAGGTTTGTTGTTAAGTAGAATCTGTTTGTCATTTTGAACGGGTACATTTTTAACGTGTTTAGCTCCAGCCAAAAAATCTTTTTTAAGCTTTTTGGAAAACATAGGGAAGGGTTATCACCCCTGTGACATTTGTTTTGCTGTCTTTCCTCCTCTTTAGAAGATTTCACCTCACTTTTTGTCCCAATGACAAATGCTTTTTGAGAATTTGGGGTTTTTTGTGGAACAAGGATTGGAAAGCATCAGTGGAAAGGAGAAATGTTTTTCCCATATTCCCCATATATTTCCCATATATCTTACAGGAGAGAATTTCCCTTCCTAGGGGTAGATTTCATCTCACTTCCTGTTGTCTCCTTCCGTTTGCAAGTAGGAGTCGTTTGTAAGTTAGATGTTTGAAAGTAGGGGCCTGCCCTATATACTCAGCAGAAATTTGGGCCTTAGGTGTTGTTGTGGCCACAACACTGTAAGCCTTCACAGGGCCCTGCTGTGAAATATTAGATCAAGAATTGTAATTACATGCCCCTGTTGAACAGGGGCAGAAAAACTGGGCCTTTGGTGGTGGTGGTGGTGGTGGTGGTGCTGGTGCCACAACACCGTAAGCCCTCACTCGCTCTTGGTGGGTGCAGAAATGGACCCTGCTGTGAAATATTAGATCAAGAATTGTAATTACATGCCCCTGTTGAACAGGGGCAGAAAAATTGGGCATTTGGTGGTGGTGGTGGTGGTGCTGGTGCCACAACACTGCAACCCCTCACAGACACTCTAGTTGGAACGCAGGAACGAGCCCTGCTGCAAAGTATTGCATCAAAAGTTGTAATTACACGCCCCTGTTAAACAGAGGCAGAAAAATGGTGCCTTAGGCACTGGTGGTGGCGCCCAGAACCAAAAATGTTCTTACAAGCTATCAGCGTGATGATTGAGGAGGAAGAGGATAATTACTCAGGGATAGTCACTCAGCATAAGCATAGGCAGTCTTTGAAGGGATCTGAGATTTCAAAAAAAATTATTCGGTTACATCAGCATCAGGTGCTTGGTAGCTGGTGGTGATCCAAGACTAATTCATTTTTATGAAGGTCAGTAGATCGACCGAGTCGGTGGACAGACGCACCCTGTGATCGATTACCACGCCTCCAGCAGCACTGAATGTGCGTTCCGAAAGAACACTGGATGCAGGACAGGCCAGTAGCTCAATTGCATACTGTGCAAGCTCTGGCCAGTGATCCATCCTCAAAACCCAGTAACCCAGAGGATTTTCGGTGGGAAAGGTGTCCAAGTCTGATCTTGCTCCTAGGTATTCCTGCACCATGTAAAAGAGACGCTGTCGATGGTTGCTGGAACCGATCATACCTTGGGGCTGCGGACCAAAAAATTGTCTGAACGCATCGGTCAGACGGCCACCTTCTCCACCGCTCCTTCTTTGACTGACCGAAGCCTCAACAACACGTTGTCCAGAAACAGGAGTTTGTAACCTCCCAGTCTCTGGGAACGCGTTGCACTCTGAAAGGCCTCCCGAAGATGTTTCATCCTCTGCTCCCTCTGCAATGGCAAGATAAGGTCCGCAACCTTACCCTTGTAACGTGGATCAAGGAGGGTTGCCAGCCAGTATTGGTCCTTCTCCTTGATATCACAAATACGAGGATCCTTACGCAGGCTTTGCAGGATCAGGGAGGCCATGCAGCGTAGGTTTGCTGAGGGATTCGGTCCGGAGTCCTCTGGGTCACTAAGGACGACATGGTCCGCAGCCACCTCCTCCCAGCCACGTACAAGTCCATGTGTTTCTTGGGACTGATCCCTTAAAGACTGCTGCTGATGCTGAGTGCCAGGCTCCACCTCCATACTGACACAATCTTCCTCCTCCTCCTCCTCCTCCTCCTCGTTCTCTTCCTTTGTGATCGGCGGGCACGCAGGAACACTGTCTGGATAAAGGGGGCCTTGAGAGCTAAGGGAGTCCTCCTCTTCCTGCCTCTGTTCTGCCTCAAGTGCCCTGTCCATTATTCCACGCAGCGTGTGCTCCAACAGGTGGACAAGGGGGACAGTGTCACTGATGCATGCACTGTCACTGCTCACCATCCTCGTGGCCTCCTCAAATGGTGACAGGACAGTGCATGCATCCCTGATCATGGCCCACTGGCGTGGGGAAAAAAAACCAAGCTCCCCTGACCCTGTCCTGGTGCCATAGTCGCACAGGTACTCATTGATGGCTCTCTACTGCGTGTGCAGCCGCTGCAGCATGGCCAACGTTGAGTTCCACCTGGTGGGCATGTCACAGCTTAGGCGGTTCTTGGGCAGGTTAAACTCCTTTTTGGAGGTCCGTCAGCTGAGCACTGGCATTATATGAAATGCACACAGACTTTCCTGGCCTGCCTCAGGACATCCTGTAAGCCCGGGTACCTGCCCAAGAACCGCTGCACCACCAAGTTAAGGACATGAGCCAAACAGGACACATGGGTCCCTGTCGGAGGGCAGAGAGGAGGTTGGTGCCATTGTCGCAAAACACCATTGCTGCCTTAAGTTGGCGTGGCGTCAACCACCTCTGAACCTGCCCCTGCAGAGCTGACAGAACCTCTGCCCCAGTGTGGCTCCTGTCCCCCAAGCACACCAGCTCAAGCACCGCATGGCATCTTTTGGCCTGCATACTTGCGTAGCCCCTTGAACGGCT
The DNA here is from genome assembly GCA_037952925.1 of Lithobates clamitans. Taxonomy (NCBI): domain Eukaryota; kingdom Metazoa; phylum Chordata; class Amphibia; order Anura; family Ranidae; genus Lithobates; species Lithobates clamitans. Next base: position 1,173,733 of record JBBGZY010001009.1, read on the forward strand.
ACGGAGCACTGCTGGTTCCGAGGACAAAGCACAGGAAGAGGCCATGGAGGAAGAAGAAAAGGAGGGGGTGGAGGAGTGAGCCAGCGGTAATATGCACCTTACCGCTGACCGCCCTGTCCAGCGAGGCATGGACATTGCCTTCCACATGCCGGTAGAGAGCCGGAATCGCCTTCCGTGAGAAAAAGTGGCGTTTGGGTACCTGCCACTGAGGAACCGCACATTCCACAAACTCACGGAAGGGGGCAGAGTCTACCAACTGAAAAGGCAGCAGTTGAAGTGCTAGCAATTTTGCCAAGCTAGCATTCAACCGCTGGGCATGTGGATGGCTGGGAGCAAACTTCTTTCGGCGGTGCAGCAGCTGGGGCAGGGAAATTTGCCTGGTACAATCTGACATCGGTGTACCAAAAGCAGATTGCCCACAAGTACTTGGCTGTGACACACCTAATTCTACACCTTCATTCCTCTCAGTGCAGGTCTCAGAGAGGACTGAAGGTCTAGTGGGGTTGGAAATCTCAGCTGATGAGCAGCAAGGTGAGGTCCTCTTTGTTCTTTGGTGTGGGTCTTTTAGATACGCTTGCCAACGAACTGCATGGCAGGTCAACATATGTCTGGTCAAGCATGTGGTACCCAAGCGGGAGATGTTTTGGCCACGCGAGATATGCTTGAGACATATGTACCAAATAGCAGCGGTGGGATCTGATGCACTCGTCTCAAAAAAGGCCCACACCAAAGAACTTTTTGAATAACGCGCAGAGACTGCAGTGCCCTGCACATGTGGAGCTTTGGGGTGTGATGTTTTAGCTGAACACTGTGAGCAGGACGCACTGCACTAACTGTAAATAGTCTAGCTGCCTGACTGTGGTACTAATAGGATCAAAAGAACACCAGCAATTTTCTTCAGGTAGCTGTAAATAGGGATGAGCTTCGAGTTCGAGTCGAACTCATGTTCGACTCGAACATTGGCTGTTCGCAAGTTCGCCGAACACCGAACAATTTGGGGTGTTCGCGGCAAATTCGAATGCCGCGGAACACCCTTTAAAAGTCTATGGGAGAAATCAAAAGTGCTAATTTTAAAGGCTTATATGCAAGTTATTGTCATAAAAAGTGTTTGGGGACCCGGGTCCTGCCCCAGGGGACATGTATCAATGCAAAAAAAAGTTTTAAAAACGGACGTTTTTTCAGGAGCAGTGATTTTAATAATGCTTAAAGTCAAACAATAAAAGTGTAATATCCCTTTAAATTTCGTACCTGGGGGGTGTCTATAGTATGCCTGTAAAGGGGCGCATGTTTCCCGTGTTTAGAACAGTCTGACAGCAAAATGACATTTCGAAGGAAAAAACTCATTTAAAACTACCCGCAGCTATTAATGAATTGCCGGTCCGACAATACACATAAAAGTTCATTGATAAAAACAAGAACGCCGGAGGAAGAACCAGAAGAGCCAGAAGAACCAGAAGAAGAAGAAGATGAAGGAAGATAGAAGAAGCATTTAAATAAAGGAATTGTCAAAAACTGTCTCTTGTCATTTTTAACAGTTTTTTGACAGTTTTTTAGTGAAATGGTAGGGGTAAGTACCCCCTTACCATTTCACACAGGGGGGGGGCCGGGATCTGGGGGTCCCCTTGTTAAAGGGGGCTTCCAGATTCCGATAAGCCCCCCGCCCGCAGACCCCCACAACCACCGGCCACGGTTGTGGGGATGAGGCCCTTGTCCTCATCAACATGGGGACAAGGAGTTTTGGGGGGCTACCCCAAAGCACCCTCCCAATGTTGAGGGCATGTGGCCTGGTACGGTTCAGGAGGGGGGGGGCGCACTCTCGTCCCCCCCTCTTTTCCTGCGGCCTGCCAGGTTGCGTGCTCGGATAAGGGTCTGGTATGGATTATTGGGGGAACCCCACGCCGTTTTTTTTTTTTTTTTGGCGCGGGGTTCCCCTTAAAATCCATACCAGACCTGAAGGGTCTGGTATGGAATTTAGGGGGAACCCCACGTCATTTTGTTTTTAAAATTTTGGCCGGGGTTCCCCTTAATATCCATACCAGACCTGAAGGGCCTGGTATGGAATTTAGGGGGACCCCCCCACGTCATTTTTTTTTTTTTTTAATTTTGGTTCGGGGTTTCCCTGTGGGGAATTCCCATGCCGTTTTTATCAATGAACTTCTATGTGTATTGTCGGCAATGCAATAGCCGCGGGTAGTTTTAAATGGGTTTTTTCCTGCAAAATGTCATTTTGCTGTCAGGCTGTTCTAAACACGGGAAACATGCGCCCCTTTACAGGCATACTATAGACACCCCCCAGGTACGAAATTTAAAGGGATATTACACTTTTATTGTTTAAGCTTTAAGCATTATTGAAATCACTGCTCCTGAAAAAACGGCCATTTTTAAAACTTTTTTTTGCATTGATCCATGTCCCCTGGGGCAGGACCCGGGTCCCCAAACACTTTTTATGACAATAACTTGCATATAAGCCTTTAAAATTAGCACTTTTGATTATTCATATTCATGTCCCATAGACTCTAACGGTGTTCGCGCGAACTTTTTTCCTGTGCGCATGTTCTGGTGCGAACCGAACAGGGGGGTGTTCGGCTCATCCCTAGCTGTAAATACTGTAACAAGACAAGCCTGCCTGTCAGTTGGAAGATAACAGGAACGGATCTAGCTAAACTGAATACAGTGTATATATACCTGGGATGCATATATATACACAATACACTGTAAGTGCAGCTAAACTGACTGACTGTTCTGCCTAATCTATCTAACTCAAATCAAATGTCCCTGTCTGTCTCTCTCTCTCTCTCTCTCTCTCAATGAACGCCGGAACACACACTACACAGGGCCGCCGTGCAGGCGGCCTTATATAGTGTGGGCGTGTACTAAATCCCCTGAGCCATAATTGGCCAAAGCCTCCTTGGCTTTGGCCAATTACGGCTCTCTGTTCAGACGGCGCTGTGATTGGCCAAGCATGCAGGTCATAGTGCATGCTTGGCCAATCATCAGCCAGCAATGCACTGCGATGCCGCAGTGAATTATGGGCTGTGACGCGCCACACGAATTTGGCGCGAACGGCCCATATCGTTCGCAATTCGGCGAATGGGCGAACAGACGATGTTCAAGTCGAACATGGGTTCAACTCGAACACGAAGCTCATCCCTAGTCCTGACAATCCTGGTTTTTGCATTGGTGAATGTTTTGAACGCTACCATACACTAGTTGAGTATTAGCGTACAGCATTGCACAGACTAGGCGCACTTTCCAAGATGCCATCGCATTTTGAACATGCCATGGGAAACGTGCCATGGGAATGTGTGACATTACACCCCAAAATACATTCTGTTGCTTCTCCTGAGTATGGGGATACCACACGTGTGAGACTTTTTGGGAGCCTAGCCGCGTACGGGACCCCGAAAACCAAGCACCGCCTTTAGGCTTTCTAAGGGTGTAAATTTTTTATTTCACTCTTCACTGCCTATCACAGTATTGGAGGCCATGGAATGCCCAGGTGGCACAACCCCCCCCCCCCAAATGACCCTATTTTGGAAAGTAGACACCCTAAGCTATTTGTTGAGAGGTATAGTGAGTGTTTTGCAGACCTCACTTTTTGTCACAAAGTTTTGAAAATTGAAAAAAGAAAAAAAAAATTTCTTGTCTTTCTTCATTTTCAAAAACAAATGAGAGCTGCAAATTACTCACCATGCCTCTCAGCAAATAGCTTGGGGTGTCTACTTTCCAAAATGGGGTCATTTTGAGGGGTTTGTGCCATCTGGGCATTCCATGGCCTCTGAAACTGTGATAGGCAGTGAAGAGTGAAATAAAAAATTTACGCCCTTAGAAATCCTGAAGGCGGTGATTGGTTTTTGGAGCCCCGTACGCAGCTAGGCTCCCAAAATGTCCCACACGTGGTATCCCTGTACGCAGGAGAAGCAGCTAAATGTATTTTGGGGTGCAATTCCACATATGCCCGTGGCCTGTGTGAGCAATATATCATTTAGTGACAACTTTGTGCAAAAAAAAAAAAATTTGTCACTTTCCCGCAACTTGTGTCAAAAAAATATTCCATGGACTCAACATGCCTCTCAGCAAATAGCTTGGGGTGTCTACTTTCCAAAATGGGGTCATTTGGGGGGGGGGGGGGTTGTGCCATCTGGGCATTTTATGGTCTTTCAAACTGTGATAGGTAGTGAGGAGAGAAATCAAAAATTTACGCCCTTAGAAATCCTGAAGGCGGTGATTGGTTTTCGGGGCCCCGTACGCGGCTAGGCTCCCAAAAAGTCCCACACATGTGGTTTCCCCGTACTCAGGAAAAGAACCTGAATGTATTTTGGGGTGCAATTCCACATATGCCCATGGCCCGTGTGAGCAATATATCATTTAGTGACAACTTTTTGTAAATTTGTTTCTTTTTTTTTTGTCATTATTCAATCACTTGGGACAAAAAAATTACAATTCAATGGGCTCTCAGCAATTTCCTTGGGGTGTCTACTTTCTAAAATGGGGTCACTTGGGGGGGTTTTGTACTGCCCTGCGATTTTAGCACCTCAAGAAATGACATAGGCAGTCATAAATTAAAGGCTGTGTAAATTCCAGAAAATGTACCCTAGTTTGTAGGTGCTATAACTTTTGCGCAAACCAATAAATATACACTTCTTGACATTTTTTTTACCAAAGACATGTGGCCGAATACATTTTGGCCTAAATGTATGACTAAAATTGAGTTTATTGGATTTTTTTTTTATAACAAAAAGTAGAAATTATTTTTTTTTTTTTCACAATTTTCGGTTTATAGCGCAAAAAAAAAAAATGGCAGAGGTGATCAAATACCATCAAAAGAAAGCTCTATTTGTGGGAAGAAAAGGACGCAAGTTTCATTGGGTACAGCATTGCATGACCGCGCAATTAGCAGTTAAAGAGACGCAGTGCCAAACTGTAAAAAGTGCTCTGGTCAGGAAGGGAGTAAATCCTTCCGGGGCTGAAGTGGTTAAACTTACTTATACCTGGGATTCCAAGAAGCTCTCTTTTCTTGACTTGTCCATATCTGCTTGACTTGAGACAAAAACTTTTAGAAAGGTGACAGCTGTCAGTACGCTCCTGATGGCAACAAGTTACCACCCACCATCACTTATTAGGGGTATCCCTACGGGTCAGTTTCTCTGCATTTGCAGGAATTGCTCTGCGGATGCTGACTATCGATCTGAAATGGAAGGCCTCTATTGCAGATACAGAAATAGGGGACATTTAAATAAAACCATTAGGCATGCACGGAAAAAAGCTTCTTCCTCAAAACGGGAGGATCTCATTAGGACCCAGGCCACTACACCTCCTTCCCTTCACTCATCTCTGGTTCGGATTATTACCCGCTACGAATCCCAATGGGACAAAGTTCGCTCCATTCTTTGCCAAGCATTGGCATGTTGTAACTCGATCAAATGATTTGTCTCAAATTGTAGGGCCTCATCCACTACTTGTATCAAGAAGGGCTAGAAATTTTAGGGATAGCCTGGTACACTCAGAATTTGTGTGCACCCCATCTAGCAACTTGTTAACAGGCAGCTCTCGACCAACTGCCATGTTTCCATGCGGTCACTGCCATATCTGCCATTTTGTGGAGCGTACAGGTAATTTCACGGACAGGCAAAAGGTCTATTCCATTAAACACTTTATCAACTGTAGCACTGCATGGGTTCTTTACATTCTTGAGTGTCCCTGCAAAAAAATTTACGTAGGGAAAACGAAGCGCCAATTGGGTGTCCGCATTGGGAAACACTTGAGTAGCATTAGGAACCCCAGGAATCAAGACAACCCTGAGAGGGCTCCCATAGCTCAACATTTTGACACGTTTCACAACTCTTCCCCTGATGGTCTTAGAGTAAAGGGGTTCTTTGCCCTAACTCTTTCCAACCACAGGGGTGACTTTGATACCGTTCTCCTGCTGAAGGAAAAGGTGTTTTTTTTGGTTGCAGACGATGATTCCTAAGGGGCTCAATACAGAGCTCAGCTTACAGGTGTTCTTAGACCCCCTAGGGTCTCCTAGGTTGGAGTTCCTCTTTATCTCCTACCCCTCTAAATTTAAATACAAAACCCTTTTTATGCCGTATCTTTGTTTGTCCTGCTGTGGATTCCTGCTTTTATGCCTGTTTGGATGAATTGTCTAGTTGGATTAAAGACCAAAAAGTATGCCATCATATGAGGTGTGAATTATACTATATCCAAAATCCATTATACTCACGTATTATTACTTTATCTATTTGCCAAATCATGATCTGGGACTTTAATACTGTGGCAATCAAAGGGGGAAAAAATCAAAAGGGGAGGTGTCTCCATTACCCATTAAAAAGTCCCCATATGAATTTCCACGATGTCCTGAAGAAGCTCACGTGACCCCATGAGCGAAACTCATTTACGTCATCACGTCATGTGACCTTGCTTCCCAGTCCATTCACATGGTTTGTTCATCTGCCACCCCACATCGCTCCATGTGGATCTGATAGAGTTCATGGATACCTTTTGCAAAGCCTCAGCATCACAGCACTGACATCCCCAGTTACGCGGGAGACCATTGAAGGGAAGGCATACAGGATTACTGTTACCAGGACATATCTGGTCTGGCGGAGATCAGGGACACCATTCCCATGGTTATCTACCTACTGTTTTATACCTGCCACCGCCGTGTGGTTATATCTTTAACTGTACTGCCTGTGTACTGCTCTCTTCTCTTCCCCATGCTCCCCCTGCCGTCCACTTACTATCTGTCAGCTGTTGGCTTTCCACCACTGCCTGAACTCTATCCATATGTGGATCTCAGTGCCCACTTGCTAGTCAGCTGTCCCAGTTCATTCATACTGCCATACAATTCAGTGGCTCACTTCCACACGGCCCTTCTGACATTCTCGGTCCCACTCCTTTGTGTCATCTGTTGTTCCCCCCCATTGTCCATCAGTGGCCATAATGAACCGTGCACCCATGCTGTTTTTTTGCCCCCAGACATCGCTAGTTCTCATTAATTCCCTGGTATGTGTGGGTTGAATGACTCAGAGTCCGGATTTGTTTTTAATTGCTCATGACAACGTTGTCATGAATGTTTTAATCTTGGTGTGGTGAAGGCTTGACTTTTTTCATTTTTTTATACTGATTTATAATTTTTTGCATAATAAAATTTGTTTGAATACCCATGCTGCAGTGAGTTTCCTTTTTGGAGCCCCCCTCCTTCGGGTTCTGGTCCTATCTGTACCACAGTTGAAATTCTTTTTCAATGTAATGGAGGCTGCACTGTAAAGGGGCACGGTGATGTAACGGGGGCTGCACTGTAAAGGGGCACTGTGATGTAACTGGGGATGCACTGTAAAGGGGCACTGTGATATAAAGGGGACTGTGCTGTAAAGGTGGTACTGTGATACAAAGGGGACTGCACTGTAAAGGGGCACTGTAATGATTGCAGTGTCACAATGACCTTTGCAATCACAGCCCCCTGTCACAGTGCCCCTTGCAGTCATGCCCCCCTCTCCCCTTTCCTCTCTCACTGTCCCATTACAGTGCCCCATTTCAGTCTCTGCCTCCCCTGCACAGTGCTACCTGTGGCATTCGCGGCCCAGAGCTCCTGGGCATGCGCACTGGCGCATGCCCAACGTGACCCTTAGGCTGGCCTATAAAAGTGGCTCTGGTACTCAGACAAATTGCTGGTCCGTCTTCAGCTTCCTGTTCTACCTTGATCTTGTTACTTAAATGATTGCCTGCTGTGACCCGGATTGATCTTGACTCTTCTGCTCTTCTCCTGGACCTGACCCTTGGCCTGTTTAAACGGATTCCGCTTGCCACCTGTGTTTGACCCTCTGCCTGTGACCCAGACCTGCCTCCTGTCTCTTTGCCTTTTGAACCTCTGCTTGTGACCTGGACTTGCCTTGTGTCTCCCAGACACCATACCTCAGCCTGTGATTGAATATACAATCTTCTGTGTTTGACATTCAGCCTGGTTCTGCACTTCCTTTCTCCAGCAAGTCATCCCATCTGCCAGTCTCTGCATAGCTGCTCATCCCTGCAAGGACTACCACACAAGTCTTCTCCTGCCTACTGGGTAGCCTGTGCCTGTTTGTGCCATCCACTCCCTGTTCCACCTCCAAGGGGCGGACTGTGCTTAGTCACAAGGGTGAACCCCTCTTGGCTTCTCGGCCTCGGTACTTCCCTGACAGTACGGGCCAGCCATGACAGAGGCTGGCAGAGCGCGTTCTCCTCTTGAGATCCTGTGCCAGCAGGTGTCGGCACTTACTGATGCAGTTCAAAAATTACAAGAGGGCTATATCCAAATAGATGGTCATCTCCAGCAACTTTCCGGGCCATCTGCACTACCTACCTCCGCTCCTGCACCCACCAGCGGGGCCTCCTCTTCTCAAGTCTCATCTAACCCTACGGTAATCATGGCTGCCCTGGAACCTAGGGTCCCCACACGGAGCGATTTTCTGGCGATCGCAAAAAAGTTTCGAGCCTTTAAAAATGCCTGTTCTTTGTATTTGGCTCTCAAGCCCAGGACTTTCTCCTCTGAGGTGGTAAAAGTGGGCTTTATTATCTCTCTCTCCTGGCCGATGAACCACAAGCCTGGGCCCACAGTCTGATGGAACAGAGGAGCCCTGTGTTAAATACAGTTGATACCTTCTTTGAAAGTATGGGACAACTTTACGATGACCCCCAACGCATGGCCACAGCCGACTCTACCTTTACATAACTTGTCTCAAGGGCGGAGGCCGGTTGAGGACTATACGGTTGAGTTGCGGAAGTGGTCGGCTGATACCGGCTGTAACGAGCCTGCCCTTAAGTACCAAATCCGCCAAGGGTTGTCTGAAGTTCTTAAAGATGAGTTGGCCAGGATGGAGACTCCTGCTACTCTGGAGGATTTGATCCAAGCAGCCACCAAATTGGACAGGCGCATGCGGGAGTGGCGCTCAGAACGCTTCCAGTTTCTTCGTCCCAGCTGGATGCTTCCCAAGCCGGTCCCCATCCACCTTTCACGGCTTCTCCAGCCTCCACCACTTCTGAGGTTGAACCCATGCAATTGGAATTGGTCCGTGCTCTTCTCACCCCAGAAGAAAGACTACGCAACCTGTGCCTTTACTGTGGGGGTACTGGACATTTTCCCTGCACCTGCCCTGTGAGACCTAGTACGTCCTACTCTCAAGTTGTCATGAACTATCAAGTCTCTGGTCTTTCACAGACTTATGTCACCCTCTTTGTCTCCCTACAGTTAACGGAAAAGGAAACCTGCCTGCCAGCCATAGTTGATTCTGGAGCTGCTTCTTGGACGCTTCACTAGCTGCTAGTCTACATATTCCTCTTTTGACTAAGAAAGAAAGCTTCCAGGTACACCTGGCTAATGGGTCTCTTCCCCGCTCTGGACTTATCACCCAAGAAACAAGACCACCCATTCTTATAACCACAGACTCCAGTCATCAGGAGTTCCTGCGCTTTGACATTATTCTGTCTCCTATGTTTCCCATCATCCTGGGGCTCCCCTGGCTATAGGCACATGACCCCCAAATCAATTGGAAGAAAAAAGAAGTCTCCTTTTCCTCCCAATACTGCTCCCAGCACTGCTTCCTCTCATCTCCAGCCTCTTGCTCCACTATTGTACCAGTACCTGACAGCCTTCGGCGTGTACCTCCAGTTTACCTTGAGTTTAAAGATGTCCTCGACAAACAACAGGCTGACCATCTACCACCTCACGATCCTATGACTGCCCTATTGATCTCTTACCAGGCTCTGAAGTCCCTTTTGGCCACATTTCCCACTATCTGAAACTGAATTAAAGGCTCTCAAATCTTACATTGACGAAAACCTGGAAAAAAGGTTTTATCCGTCCTACCTCATAACCTGCTGGAGCCGGCATCTTCTTTGTAGAGAAAAAAGATGGCTCTCTCAGACCCTGCATCGACTACAGAGAATTAAATAAAATAACCATTAAAAACCGGTACCCGCTTCCTCTTATCCCAGAGTTATTCCAACGCTTTCGATCTGCCTGAGTCTTCTCCAAGCTGGACCTTCGCGGGGCCTACAATCTTATTCGGATCCGGGCTGGCGATAAGTGGAAAACCTCCTTCAGGTCCAGGTTTGGGCAGTACGAGTACCTGGTGATGCCGTTTGGGCTCTGCAACGCCCCGGCCACCTTCCAGGACCTGGTAAACGACATTTTTCGGGAATACCTTGATGACTTTCTAGTCGTTTACCTGGATGACATTCTTATTTTTTCTGCCACTATTGAACTGCACCAAGTACATGTTAAACTGGTCTTTGCAATCCTCAGGAGACACAAATTGTATCTCAAAGCAGAAAAATGTGAATTTGAAAAGTCGATGGTACAGTTCCTGGGATTCATCATCTCCACCAATCGCAATGGACCCTCAGAAGGTCAAAGCAATCCAGGAGTGGCTGGCCCCTGTGGATAAAAAAGGAGTACAGCGATTCATAGGGTTCTCAAATTTCTACCGGAGATTTATCGCTGGCTTTTCATCTATTGTAGCACCCATCACCCAGCTTACACGCCAACATAGTCGTTTTCAGTGGTTCTTGGAAGCCCAGGAAGCTTTAACCAAATTAAAAGCCCTATTCTTACCAATCTTACAGCATCCAGATCCAGCCCTGCCATTTGTACTAGAAGTTGATGCCTGTCAGGAAATGTTCCATCCGCTGGTAATACCTGTTATTTGGCATGCAGTACTGAGGTCCACCAGCAGGTGTCTCCTGGCAGTTTGGAACTGTCAGGAGAGCTTTTCCCTGTTAATAGTATATCATCTTTGGGCCGCAGTACTGGCGTCCACCAGCGGATGGATCCTGGCAGTGTGGAGCAGACAGTACCTCCTGCAATCAGGTGTCACTTGAGGCCAATCACAAGCCTATAAATACCCGGCAAACATTCAAATGTTTGCCTTGACTTCTTCATTGCCTCCTGACCTGCTAGCGATCTGATCCTGTGCCCTGAACCTGATCCTGTCTCCCTGTCTCGGACCCTATCCTGTCCCACCTGTTACCTTGCATCCCTGCCTGCAGTCTGACCCATCCATCCTCTCCCTGGCCTGTGTTCCTTACCCCATCTGCTGATCTGCTGTGTATGACCCTGGCCTGGCTATTGTTTATGAACCTGGTATTTCCCATTTATTACACTTATCTATCTATTGTTATTTGTGGGTCTCTGTCTGTGGTTGGTTATTGCACTGTATCATATTGGAGTTGGTTGTATTATATTACTCACTTTCTTTAATAAATTAATATATTTTCACTTATATACGTTTTGGTGTCCTCTGTCGCAGATCACACGGTTCTGGTCACACCTGCTCATGACAATGCCTCTGAAACTGCCACTGGAGCCATCTTCTCCCAAAGACAGGGCCCCAAGGCCTTCCTGCACCCCATAGCCCTTGCTTCCCAGAAATTAAGTGCACCAGAGAAAAATTATGATGTTGGCGATAGGGAGTTGTTGGCCATCAAGTTTGCTCTGGAAGAGTGGAGGTATCTACTAGAGGGGGCATCCCATCCTGTCATGATCTTCACAGACCATAAAAATCTGGAGTACCTCAGGACAGCCAAACACTTAAAACCCAGACATGCCTGGTGGGCTCTCTTCTTTCCCGGATTTAATTTCCACATTTCATACAGACCCTGCTCAAAAAATGGAAAAGCAGATGCACTATCCCGGATGTTCCACGAAACCTCTCAGGTAGTTGAAACCAGTACCATTTTGTCTCCGCAAAATTTTTGTTTGATCACGCATACCGACCTGGTGACCACCATTAAATCTGCATCCAGTCATTGTTCCGACCCTGAAATGGCCTCTTTGGAGAAACACGAAGACCTACTCTGGGCCCGGGGAAAAATGTTTGTTGCGCTGGAGGTAAGACCTCTGACCCTAAGGACTTTTCACGACCACAAACTGGCAGGCCACTTCAGGACACTAAAGACTGCCGAATTGGTTTCCCGTTATTTTTGGTGGCCGGGCTGGAGACAGGACTGTAAAGACTATGTTGCTTCCTGCATCCCATGCCAGCGCAGTAAAGGGTCAAACACAAAGTTTTGGGGTCTACTAAAACTGCTATCCATCCCTGAACGACCGTGGGCAGAAATTTCCATGGACTTCATTGTGGACCTACCTCCCTGGGGGGGGTTCATCACTATCCTTGTCATCATTGATCGACTTTCAAAAATGGCACATTTCCTGCCCATGGTGGGTACTCCTTCTGCCTCAGCTACAGCTGATATCATCTTCAAAGAAGTTATTAGACTTCATGGCATACCTGACAGCATCATCTCAGATAGAGGTGTCCAAATCACCTCCAAGTTTTGGAAAGAGCTCTGCAAATCCCTGGAAATAAAGATTTGTCTCTCCTCTGCATATCACCCTCAGAGCAACGGCCATACAGAGAGAATGAACCAAACCCTGGAGCAGTATCTCCGCTGCTTTTGTTCCGATTCTTAAGATGACTGGTCCACTCTTCTGCCATACGCCGAGTTTATGTACAACAATTGCATTTATACTGCCACTAACCAAACACCTTTCTGGTCAAATTTTGTTTTTCATCCTTCGTTTCTCCCAGGTTCCTTTCCTGAGATGTCTGTCCCTGCTGTACAAAAATGGGTAGCCTCCATCCAGCTGAACTTTCCTAAAATTCAGGAAGCTATGCAAAAGGCCCAGGATGACTACAGTAAATACTACAACAAAGGAAGGAAGGAGAATTCAGTCTTCAAGGTCGGTAAAGAAGTGTGGCTATCAGCCGTTAACCTCAGATTGCCAATTCCATCACGGAAATTAGGGTCAAAGTTCATAGGCCCCTTCAAGATCAAAATGATCAACACTGTAGCCTTTGAACTAGCCTTACCCAACTCTTATAAGATACATCCAGTATTTCATGCATCCCTTCTGAAGCCTGTTGTTCCTAGCCCTTTCCCTAGCAGAGAGGAACCACCTCCTCCTCCAGTTCTAGTTGACGGAGAAAGTGAATTTGAAGTGGAAAGAATATTGAGTTGCAGGAAGAGGGGAAGACAGCTCCAGTACTTGATTATGTGGAAGGGGTATCCCCCTGAGGACAACTCCTGGGAACCTTCTAAGAATTTGCATGCCCTACGTTTGGTCCAGGCCTTTCATCAAGAACATCCAGAATTGATGTCCAGTTTGGGTGTCCAGAGGCCACCCCTCGGGGGGCACTGTCAGGAAAATAATTCTTCCAGGCGCTCCGACCGTGTTCCTGCGCGCATGCGCGGTGGAATGGCGCTCCAGCGCATGCGCATTTGCGGCCTGGCGCTCCGCCGCACGTGCGCACTGGCGCACGCCCAACGTGACCCTTAGGCTGGCCTATAAAAGTGGCTCTGGTACTCAGACAAATTGCTGGTCCGTCTTCAGCTTTCTGTTGTACCTTGATCTTGTTACCTATACCTGATTGCCTGCTGTGACCCGGATTGATCTTGACTCTTCTGCTCTTCTCCTGGACCTGACCCTCAGCCTGTTTAAATGGATTCCACTTGTCTCCTGTGTTTGATCCTCTGCCTGTGACCTGGACCTGCCTCCTGTCTCCTTGCCTTTGAACCTCTGCTTGTGACCTGGACTTGCCTTGTGTCTCCCAGACACCATACCTCAGCCTGTGATTGAATATACAGATCTTCTGTGTTTGACCCTCAGCCTGGTTCTGGACTTCCTTACTCCAGCAAGTCATCCCATCTGCCAGTCTCTGCACAGCTGCTCATCCCTGCAAAGACTACCACATAAGTCTTCTCCTGCCTACTGGGTAGCCTGTGCCTCTTTGTGCCATCCACTCCCTGTTCCACCTCGAGGGGGCGGACTGCGCTTAGTCGCAAGGGTGAACTGCTCTCGGCATCTTGGCCTCGGTAAGTACTTCCCTGACACAATGTCAACCTGTCAGCAAGGCAGGGGGTGGGAGGAGTTGCCGATCTGAATGGAGGGTGGGAGCTGCCAAAACTTATGAAGTGGATGATTAGCTGCTTGTTAATATGAAAGACTCCCACTCTCCAGAGCAGACATCCAGCTCCTCCCACCCCCTGCCCTGCTGACAGGTTGACATTGGCGGTGGATGGAGACCCAGCAGAAGACACGAGAGCTCAGTGACACAGCTGCAAAGCAGGAGGTGTGCGGCAACCGCGTCTGTGATAGTCCTGGACCGTGGCCCAGGGGTTAGGAACCCTAACTGTTGGCGCTATATAAAACCTGTATAATAATAATAATAATATCAAAGCATGCAGTCTGGCTGGCCAGGAAAGGGGATGTCAGGAAGGGCATGTCAGTAAATGGGATGACTCCTCTAGACATTCTCCTGTGTACTTTCTCAGGAAAATACATGTTTCCTCTCATGCACACAGGAATTGGGTGCATGCTCATGTGTGCGCACAGTATAGGGCACATACCTGTGCACATACACATGCGTGTTGGCATGCTCACATACACTTGTGACAGGTGTTGGTGCCAGGCGGGCTATTTAAACTGTGCCTATGCTCAGGATCGGTGCTGCATTGTCTTCAGACTCCAGTGTATCCTGTGTTCTTGTGATCCTGTATTTTGGTTCCAGTTGCTGACCCGGCTTGTCTTGACTACCCTCTGAACTCTACCTGCACTGACCTCAACTTGGCCTGGCCAGCTGCCTGTTTCATTGGCTTCTGCTTCACTAATTAGTTCCAGACCTGGCTTGTGCCCTAACTACGCTTCTGCCTGTGCTCCTGTACCTGATCTGTCCTGCCAGTGTATGACCCTGCCTGCTTGACTCTGCAACTTTGCCTGCTGTCACTGGTACCTGTCTTCTACCCTGCTGTTCCTGCTTACCCACAGTCTGCTACCAGTAACCATCTCATCTGCCCACTGTCACCAGTATATATGTCCCATAATGTAATTCAATTGTCAGTCCATATTTGGACAATGACATCACCCAGGAGACCATGCCCCATTGTTTACAATTAGCAAAGGGGGCGGGGAAGCTGCAGGTGAGTGATAGGAGTAGATTGTGTAAATGGTGTTTTTTTTTTTTTTTAGGTGGGTCGGTGAACATCATTCATCATCATTGACATGGTTCTGCATCATGTGTGATTGAGGATAGATTTACATCATGGAAAATTTGTTTTTAAAAAGGATCTGTCAAAAACTGTGTCAGTGTGTTTTTTCACTTTACTCATTCATATGGGGGGTAACATTTAGGGGGGGCCTTATTGTTAAAAGGGACTTTCAGATTCTGATAAGGTACCCCCTCATGTTGTGGGAATGTTGAAAGATATGGTGCAGGAGGAGGAGCACACCTTTGTTTTCACCCTTTCCTGGCTAGGCAGGCTGCATGCTCAGATCATGGAGAGGCGTGGATTTGGGGGGACCCAATGCTTTTTTTTCTTGTTTTTTTTTTTTTTTTTTTTTTGCATAGTTTCCCTATGTATACTGAGGGGGGGCGATCCCATTTTATTTACACAACCCCTGCTCCCTTGATCCCTGGCTGACAGCTGCATAGGCTGTGTGAAGATAAGTCATGGTTGTTAGGATGCCAGTGGCTGCCAGCTTCCTAACAACCAGCCAGAGGGACAGCTCTTACATTTTGCAGCGGTGGTAATAAACCAATTTAGTTTGGCCATTTGCTGAACCTCTAAAAAAGCATAAATCAGTATGAACCTGGGTTTTGACTTCAAAGGCAGGTCATCCCAACACCCAGGGAAAATCCATGCAAACACATGGAGGATATACAGACATAAATATCTTATATTCAGTCTTATCCTAGGTCCATAGGTACTTCCAGAAAGAACCAAAGTGGGTAATTTGTTTTCCTCTTATTTTCATGTGATAATTTTGAAAATACCCTGACCCTTCATGGCAACCCTCATTCTTTCACTGTAACTACTGAGTCAGCCACAGGCTGGGCTTTAAGCATGTCTGACTTTGTTTATTTCCATTACATTTTGTATGATGGGATTAGTAGTTTGCACAAGTAAGATAACATTACTTACATTAGTCTTGTCAGAAATGGAGTTTCCATTTAATTGTCTATTTGAGGGGAACCTCTCTACCTCTCCTTGGACTTCTTCTTTCCTCTATCATTTGAGCAATTTTTTATAGTCACGGAGCAATATGGATTTTCTTCTCATGTAAAATGTTGGGGTATTCTATGTTATCTAATTTTTCTCCCAAAAATTCAGCCACATACACATCACCATATACCGTATTTAATGTTCTACTTGCTCCCTGTTTTGAAATTATGCATAACATATCTACTTTGGGTTTGTTTGATTTAGATAGTTCCTAATGAGTAGGGGTGAGCTGTTCAGTTCTTTGGACATTCGCTAAAATGCATTGAAGTTCTGAGCAATAATCCAATCTCCATTTAAATCAATGGGAGCCCTAATTTTTAAAATAAAATCTGACTATTTTCAAGCCTAATAGCCAGAGAATTGTCTAACAAATCACTTGGAAAGCTATGCACTGCCAGGGACATGTACCAATTTTTCTCCAGATTGCAAATAGGACATGCTACTATACTTACCTTGGGTTTATGTGCTTTAGTCAACCTACCACTAATGCCCCCAATACTAATATGATCATTGCTGACTATCTCTACGTCTGACCGCCCCCCCACCCCCCCACCCCCCGTCACACCTAGTTTTAAAAAAACCTTATTCCCTAGTGAGAGATTTGACAGTTTTTTATATGCATGTAGTCAGATTGGCCAAGTGGATAATCAGTAAAAGTTACATAGTTACATAGTTAGTCAGGTTGAAAAAAGACACAAGTTTATCCAGTTCAACCATAAAAAATACAAAAAAAAATATTGTACAATCCAATATACCCAATACTATACCCACAGTTGATCCAGAGGAAGGCAAAAAACCCCAGCAGAGCACGCTCCAATTTGCTAAAGCAGGGGAAAAAATTCCTTCCTGATCCCCCAAGAGGCAATCGGATGTTCCCTGGATCAACTTTACCTATAAATGTTAGTACCCAGTTATATTATGTACATTTATAGTTACATTGCTTGACTTTCCTTTTGCCTTGAATGAAAACAGGGGTAATCAGTGTTAATCATCTGATGTTCATTCATAAATGAACGAACATGTTGGAGGAACATGTTGGAAGAAGTGTTGTTCATCACATGAAAAAACATTGTGTTGAAGTATAAATTCAAGAGAGAGTAGTATAAATTCATTAACGGATTCTTCATGATGGCTAATTTGGGATGAAAGATTAATTACGTTGAATTGTAGGGGGGAAAAATGGTGTGTGTTTATAGTGGTGTTTGGATTGGGGGAACCAGAGGATTCCCCTGTTTTTTTGGAAAGAATATAGTTGGAATTTTTTGTGTGGGAAGGAGTGAAGGAGTGTTGGCTGCAGTGGCCAAAGGCACTCCAGTGTTAAGAGTCTCACCTTGCGCCGTGCTGGTTTGCTTCCAGTATTGCCAGAGGGAGTACGGGTGTGATGTTCAGAAGGGCATTTGGTCGGAATAGTTGTTGAAGAGGTTTCACCGTCCCAACGTCTTTTAGGTCATCTGGTACGTCTAGATTGCTTAGAGGAAAGGTAGGAGACATTAGAGGATATAGAAGGGGTATCCGACATGTCAGACTGCCTGGAGGGCGGAACCGGACCTAGCTGGGTACCCCTGGTATTCACTTTCTGTTGCCATTTATAGGCTCTGCCTTTCTGAAAGGCCTGTTTATCTCTCAAGAATTTATTTTCCTTCCTGCAAAGTATTGATTTATTAAAGAACTCTATGTGAGTCCTCAATTTTTCATTTAATTCCTGGAAGGAAGATTGAGCCTGCAGTGGTTTAATCTGTGAATAAATTTTATCTATATTAATATCAATTTCAATTAGACGTTTCTGATAGTGATCAATTAGGAGATTCATCATTTTAGCAGAACACAGTTTGAGATTACTCTCCCACATGATTTTAAAGGTGGGGTCAATGATTTCAAAAGAGGGGAAAATCAGTACACGAAGCCCCAAAGGATTCAGGTCTTCCCTGATATATTCCTTGAATGTCTTAATGTGCAAAACATGAGTAATTTCTTTTCCAGCTATTTGGTAAGGCCGGAAAATAAAAATGTTAGTTCAGATTCACACTATTCATTCTGGCCATACTCTCATTGGAGTTTGAACGCAAAGTCATCCCATGCCTGACTGAATTCTGCCATGCTAAGAAAGCCTACTGGTAACTATAATGTTAGTTCCCAATGGGGGGGACTTGTGGGTATTTACTACCCGGTAATGAAGAAAAAGTATAGATAAAAGAAAGCCACCTATAGGTATAATGCTGGAAACCTTCGCCACCTCCCAGTACAAAAGAGAAAATTGCAAAAGGGGGTGCCCCGGGGGATTTTTTTGAGCAAAGGATGTTAACCAGAAAAAGGAGCAACAAGCGTATGAAAATATACAACATTTATTAAATACAAAACAGTAGTAAAGTAGGTACACAGGGTATATAAACCTAAAAACAAATTAGTCAGACTAGATAATTACATAACAGCTATATGCCAAAACACACAGTTGATCTCATGGTAGGAGATCAAATGGAGTGCGTGTGTATAGAAGTCCCAACATGTTTCAGAATACAGGTATGAGTCATAAATTCCTTCTTCAGGGGCTTATTAGAAACAAGCTGTTTTTTGTCTGATAATGAAATAACAAAAATATCAAAAAGATGAGAAAATGAACAAATGTACAAATGTGAGAACACAGTAGGTAATAGCATGGCATATATATATGGCAAGTAATAAAGAAAGTGATACTTACAATATAACTATGTTTAGCGAATTAAAGTGCACATAAGGATTCACATGAAGGAGGGGCTTCAATCCCTAGAATGCCCCATAGCATAAGAGAATGCTCTGGCTATTGGCCTGGGGGGCTGGGTATGCGTCCCTACAGCACCGATGATGTATGGTTGCTGGTGCCAAAATGATTGAGTCGTGTGGCGCGAGTGAGATAAGAAGCATCCCTGTCGACATAGAAAACACCAGGGCCCATGAGGATCGACCACAGATGTGGGGACGAGTCTAACACAAAAAATGTATATGTGTCTGTATGAGAACATAACATATTCAATTAAGGGGGGTGTGCAATATTATGTGAGCGTAGGTGCATCGCTATGTCGTGCAAGTGAACACATGGGGGCGCAACAAAGAGTCATAAAATGTATCGTAACAGGGGCATACCATTCCCAGAAGGTCAGGTGGTCCGCACAGTAGTATATACAAGAAGTGAGAGGGCAACAGGACATAAAGTCCATCATAGTACTTACTCACAATGCCCGTTTGATATAGGTATCTAAAGCGTGGAGTACCGTGCGGTCCTGGTTGTGCAGCAGTAAAGGATTAAGCTAACCTGGCTTATAAAGGAGTGGGAGGTTATGTGGTAAACGCCCGTATTATTAGCAGAGTCCAATTAATCAGGCGGATAGGTATCACATGCATTACATCACAGCTTGACACGTAATAACTTATTACCATACATTGTGGTGCACTGAATTTCTAACCACTTGGCGCCCGCCCATAGTAGAGTTTCTATGGGCCGGAAGCACAAAAGCACATGCAGGCCAGACAACATATCTGTCTGTCGCCGGCTTGCTTCCAGGTTTGGGGTGCCGCATGTGTGATTGGACACGGTACTAGTTTAGTAGTTTAATTCAACCAATGATTTTGGCTGAAGTCAGCTGATCGGCTGTGGCCAATCACACAAAGAGTTCCGTGTTTACAAAAACACAGAATTTTGTGTATTGTGAACAGCGATCTGGCTGTTTCTTCTCCTTGCAAAGCAGGGAGAAAAACAGTCAGACAGTAAAGTAAAAGTAGCATACTTTACACACATTACACATTGTTAGGCACAAAGTTAACCCCTTGATTGCCCCCAGCCAGTGTCATTAGTACAGTGTCAGTGTACAGTAGTATTGCTGATTACTGTACTAGTGCCACTAGCAATGTCAGTGCCAGTTAGTGACCCTCCCAGTGTCTGTTGTTAGCGCCAGATCACCTCCATTACAGTATAGGATCTATAGTTGCGTAAATTCCAGTATATATACCATGGTTTGTAGACACTATAACTTTAACACAATCCAATTAATATACACTTTTTTTATGATCAGTTTTTTTTGTTTATATCACAAAAAAATAAAAGAAAACAGTGGTATTCAAATACCACCAAAAGAACGCTTTATTTGTGTGTAAAAAAATGATAAAAACTTAATTTGTGTACAGTGTTACATGACTGCACAATTATCAGTTAAAGGAAAGCAGTGCTGAATAGCAAAAAATGCTCTAGCCATGAAGAGGGTAAAACCTTCCAGAAGTCCAGTTGTTAAAAAAGGTATATGTACCTTTTTAGTGTGAGATATGTGCATTGGATAGCCCATAAAAATATGCAATGCATGAAAACACACATCAGTGAGTGTGCATTGCTGCAGCGCATAGGTGAACTCAAAGTTATACCTCTGATAACGCAGTCAGAGGCAGAGGCAGGCTTGCCAATCATGTGGCCACTGTGATTGGCTGCCACAGTGGCCACATGATCGGAAGTTCTTAATCGAAAATAATGGTTGGGAGCTGTGCTGGGAGTGCACATTGAGCACACTCTCAGTACAGAAGATCAGTTCCCCATGGATGCATATGTGTGGTGATTTAAGACCCATCTACACTGCCACCACATATATCTCTACTCCAGGCATGAACTAATTAAACACACTGCACACACAGTGGCGTTGCTAGGGGGGTGGGGTCCGCATCCGGTTGGCAGAGGAGGTGACACCATCCCGAGGGTGATGAAAGACTTGGCTCCCTTTGGCATTTTTTTTTCTTCCAGCGCCGCTGTGTCTTCCTCTTCCTACTTCGCTGCTAAGCCTGTCACTATCTACGCCCCGGCAGCGAGGCTGCACACTGTCCTTTCCACTCCAGCTGTGGCCTGGGCATACCATTTATCTGAGCTGCCCGCCCTGCACTGGCCCAGATTTGGTACGGTAACAGGCGGGGGGGTGTCGGCATGCAATGAGGGGTGTCTGCCAGAGCCGCCGCCCTAAGGTGAGGTGTGATAGGTGGCATGGTGTTGCCACCCAGACCCAGTTACACCTGAGCTACTCAGAGCTGGTGTAATAAAAGGGAGGAGTGTATGTGTCCGGTGCCCTAAGCTGGTCTGATAAGGGGGGTTGGTTTTGCTGCTGCACACAGCTATATATATATATATATATATATATATATATATATATATACAGTATCTCACATCTCACAAAAGTGAGTACACCCCTCACATTTTTGTAAATATTTTATTATATCTTTTCATGTGACAACACTGAAGAAATGACACTTTGCTATGATGTAAAGTAGTAAGTGTGCAGCTTGTATAACAGTGTAAATTTGCTGTCCCCTCAAAATAACTCAACACACAGCCATTAATGTCTAAACCGCTGGCAACAAAAGTGAGTACACCTCTAAGTGAAAATGTCCGAATTGGGCCCAAAGTGTCACTATTTTGTGTGGCCACCATTATTTTCCAGCACTGCCTTAACCTTCTTGGGCATGGGGTTCACCAGAGTTTCACAGGTTGTCACTGGAATCCTCTTCCACTTCTCCATGATGACATCACAGAGCTGGTGGATTTTAGAGACCTTGAGCTCCTCTACCTTCCTTTTGAGGATGCCCCACAGATGCTCAATAGGGATTAGACATGCTTGGCCAGTCCATCACCTTTTCCCTTAGCTTTTTTTAGCAAGGCAGTGGTTGTCTTGGGGGTGTGTTTGGGGTCGTTATCATGTTGGAATACTGCCCTGCGGCTCAGTCTCCGAACGGAGGGGATCATTCTCTGCTTCAGTGTGTCACAGTACATGTTGGCATTCATAGTTCCCTCAATGAACTGTAGCTCCCCAGCACTTATGCAGCCCCAGACCATGACACTCCCACCACCATGCTTGAATGTAGACAAGACACACTTGTCTTTGTACTCCTCATCTGGTTGCCACCACACACGCTTGACACCATGTGAACCAAATAAGTTTATCTTGGTCTCATCAGACCACAGGACATGGTTCCAGTAATCCATGTCCTTAGTCTGCTTGTCTTCAGCAAACTGTTTGCAAGCTTTCTTGTGCATGATCTTTAGAAGAGGCTTCCTTCTGGGATGACAGCCATGCAGACCAATTTGATGCAGTGTGAGGTGTATGGTCTGGGAACTGACAGGCTGACCCCCCACCTCTTTAACCTCTGCAGCAATGCTGGCAGCACTCCTACTACTATTTCCCAAAGACAACCTCTTTATATGATGCTGGCCACGTGCTCTCAACTTCTTTTGGCGACCATGACGAGACCTGTTCTGAGTGGAACCGGTCCTGTTAAACCGCTGTATGGTCTTGGCCACCATGCTGCAGCTTAATTTTAGGGTCTTGGCAATCTTCCTATAGCCTAGGCCATCTTTATGTAAAGCAGCAACTCTTTTTTTTAGATCCTCAGAGAGTTCTTTGCCACGAGGTGCCACGAGGAAGAAATGTGAAATACAACTGGTCTGGTATGGTTTGAGAGGGGGGGGGGCTCTCTCGCCAATTAAATCTGGCCTGGCCCTGGTGATCGGTCCTGGCGAATGAGATTCTTCCCCTGTCTGTGTAAGTGTAAACACAGCAGGGAAAGTGATGTCATCTCTACTCCTGTCGGTCTTTTCCGTTTCAGACCGAGGATAGAGAACATCTAATAGTAAGTGAACCAACACTACACTGACACCAGTCTACGTAGGTACACTTGCCACCCCCTGATCACCCCCCCAGTTAACCCCTTCACCCCCTGTCACTGTGTCACCCAGTGCAGCATTCAGATTTTTTTTGATCGCTGTACTGGTGTCATTAGTGACAAAAATTAGGGTAATTAGTGGTAGGCCCAGATAGGTCTAGGGACCCCCCCAACCCCTCCTAATAAAGGTTTAACCCCTTGATCACCCCCTGTCACCAGTGAACACTGTATAAGTGTCACGGGTGATGCTGGTTAGCTAGATTTTTTTTAGCGTTAGTGCACCCGCCCGCTGTATATTACCCAATAAAGGTTTAACCCCCTGATCACTCAGTGGGTGAGATCAGTTAAGTTTTAGAGTCAGTCAGGGTCTGCGTCGCCCCAGGCAGCATCCGATTAGTGCCAGTAGCGCTAACACCCATGCACACACCATACACCTCCCTTAGTAGCATAGTGTCTGAACAGATCAATATCTGATCTGACCAGAACTATATTAGCATCTAGGGATGGGTGAACGGTTCAGCCCGAGCATAAGTTCGGGCCGAACTTTGGTTGTTCAGATGTTCTGCGAACACCGAACAATATGCGGTGTTCGGGGCAAATTCGAAAGCCGTCAGAACACTGTTAAACTCTATGGGACACTAACATGAAAAATCAAAAGTGCTCATTTTAAAGGCTTATATGCAAGTTATTGTCATAAAAAGTGTTTGGGGACCCGGGTCCTGCCCCAGGGGACATATATCAATGCAAAAATGTTTTTTAAAAACGGCCGTTTTTTCGGGAGCAGTGATATTTTTAATGCTTAAAGTGAAACAATAAAAATGAAATATTCCTTTAAATATTGTGCCTGGGGGGTGTCTATAGTATGCCTGTAAAGTGGCGCATTTTTCCCGTGTTTAGAACAGTACCACAGCAAAATGAAATTTCTTTTTTTTTTTTTTTTTTTTTTTCTTGTTTCTTGTTTTTTTTTTTTTTTTTTTCGTGTTTAGTACAGTACCACAGCAAAATGACATTTCTAAAGGAAAAATTGTCATTTAAAACTGATCGCGGCTGTGATGAATTGTCGGGTCTTGGCAATATAGATAAAACTCATTGAAAAAATGAGCATTGGATCCCCCCAGTCCATTACCAGGCCCTTTGGGTCTGGTATGAATATTAAGGGGAACCCCGAACCAATTTTTTTTTTAAATATGGCGTAGGGCTCCCCCCAAATTCTGGTATGGATTTTAAGGGGAACCCTGCGCTAAATTTTTTTTAAAATGGTGTAGGGGTCCCCCCAAAATCCATACTGGGCAGGCCACAGGAAAAGAGGAGGGAAGAGAGAGCGCCCCGCAGAACCATAACAGGCCACATGCCCTCAACATGGGGAGGGTGCTTTGCCCCCCAAAAGCACCTTGTCCCCATGTTGATGGGGACAAGGGCCTCATCCCCACAACCCTTGCCTGGTGATTGTGGGGGTCTGCGGGCGGGGGGCTTATCGGAATCTGGAAGCCCCATTTAACATGGGGACCCCCAGATTCCGGCCTCCCCCCTGTGTGAAATGGTAACGGGATACAAATGTACCCAAGGGCCTCATCCCCACAACCCTTGCCCTGGGGTTTGTGGGGGGGGCTATTGGAATCTGGAAGCCCCATTTAACAAGGGGACCCCCAGATCCCGGCCTCCCCCCGTGTGAAATGGTAACGGGGTACAAATGTACCCCTACCATTTCACAAAAAAAGTGTCAAAATGTTAAAAACGACAAGACACAGCTTAGGGACAAGTCCTTTATTAAAAAATAAAAATGTCCCACGATATCAATTCATCTTCTTCTTCACGCCCCGACACTTTCAGCGCCTTTGACAGTTCTTATATAACTGAGGGCGGGGCCACCCGGTGACATCCCCGGGTGACCCAGCCCCCTCTGACGCCACAGGGAAGCCGTATTAAAGTCCCTGTGGCATCAGAGGGGCAGGGTCACCCAGGTACATCAACGGGTTGCCCCGCCCTTAGTCATACAAGAACTATCAAAAGCGCTGAAGCGTCAAACAGGGGGAGGCAGCAGATTTTTTTTCCGTTTTCGGTCCGTTGCTGCGTGAAGAAGAAGATGAATGGACATTGTGGGACATTTTTATTCTTTTATCTTTTAATAAAAGACTTGTCCCCAAGCTGTGTCTTGTCGTTTTTAACATTTTGACACTTTTTTTGTGAAATGGTAGGGGTAAATTTGTATCCCGTTACCATTTCACAGAGGGGGGAGGCTGGGATCTGGGGGCTTCCAGATTCCAATAGCCCCCCCACAAACCCCAGGGCAAGGGTTGTGGGGATGAGGCCCTTGTCCCCATCAACATGGGGACAAGGTGCTTTGGGGGGCTACCCCAAAGCACCCTCCCCATGTTGAGGGCATGTGACCTGGTATGGTTCAGGAGGGGGGGCGCTCTCTGGTCCCCCCTCTTTTCCTGCAGCATGCCAGGTCTAGTATGGATTTTGGTGTGGACCCCTACTCCATTTTCTTTTAATTTGGTGCAGGGTTCCCCTTAATTTCCATATTAGACCCAAAGGGCCTAGTATTGATTTTAGTGGGACCCCCACGCAATTTATTTTTAAAATTTTGGTTCGGGTTTCCCCTTAATATTCATACCAGACCCAAAGGGCCTGGTAATGGACTGGAGGGGGATCCCATGCTCTTTTTTTTTCAATGAGTTTTATCTATATTGCCGAGACCCGACAATTCATCACAGCCGCGATCAGTTTTAAATGACAATTTTTCCTTTAGAAATGTCATTTTGCTGTGGTACTGTACTAAACACGGGGAAAATGTGCCACTTTACAGGAATACTATAGACACCCCCCAGGCACAATATTTAGAGAAATATTTAATTTTTATTGTTTCGCTTTAAGCATTAAAAAAATCACTGCTCCCGAAAAAACTGACATTTTTAAAAAACATTTTTACATTGATACATGTCCCCTGGGGCAGGACCCGGGTCCCCAAACACTTTTTATGACAATAACTTGCATATAAGCCTTTAAAATTAGCACTTTTGATTATTCATGTTCGTGTCCCATAGACTTTAAAGGTGTTCGAGTGTTCTGACTAATTTTTTGCCTGTTCGGTATGTTCTGGTGCGTACCGAGCCAGGGGCTGTTCGGCTCATCCCTATTAGCGTCCCCAGCAGTTTAGGGTTCCCGAAAATGCAGTGTTAGTGGGATCAGCCCAGATACCTGCTAGCACCTGCGTTTAGCCCCTTCGCCCAGCCCAGCCCACCCAAGTGCAGTATCAATCAATCACTGTCACTTACAAAAACACAACACACATAACTGCAGCGTTCGCAGAGTCATGCCTGATCCCTGCAAACGCTAATGGGGCGTACACACGGTCGGACTTTTCGTCTACAAAAGTCCAACGGACGCCGACAGACTAAAGCTGGCTGATAATCCGATCGTGTGTGGGCTTCTTCGGACTTTCAGCGGACTTTTTCAGCCTCAAATCCGACGGACTTTAGATTTGAAACATGCTTCAAATCTTTACGTCGTAACTACGACGGACCCCGAAGTCCGCTCGTCTGTATGCTAGTCCGACGGACAAAAAAACGACGCATGCTCATAAGCAAAAACTAAACGGAAGCACTCGGTCTAGTAAAACTAGTGTTCGTATTGTAGGTAGCACATTCCTCACGCTGCAAAATCTGTGATCGTTGAATGCAGCGCATTTAATGTCTTCTTTACGAATGCTATAAAGAACGAAGATGTTTTGCTGTTCATATTCAAACAGAGTTCTCCCAAACAGATTTCTGGATTCTTTTTCTGTTTGATCTCATGAATGACATGGTATGCTTTTTCAAAACAATGTTTCCATAGTAAGAATACTTTTATTTTTTTTATTTTTTTTGGTGGAGTCATCTTTTCTTGTAATTTTTATCCAGATATTTATTTTATGATTGTTGTGGAACTTTTTTTCTGTTTATCTCTAATTTTTTTTGTAAAGTTACCACAGGGAACCCATTTTTATATATATTTGTTAAATTTTTTTTTAATGTTTGTAAAGTTACCACAAAGAACCCTTTATATTTTTTGTTTTTATAGTGATTTTTTTTTTTGTTTTTATATAAAGTTAACCCAAAGCACCGTTTTTGGTTATGTATCTTTTTTTTTTTTTAAATACTTACCACTCGAACATTATTAACATTATTTTTATCTATTTTTGGTGTGTTTTTGCAAAATCAATGAGATTGTTGTCCCTTGTTAATTTAAAACATTGTGTCTAAAATCTATGATTTAAAATAAAAAAACTAAACTCAAAAAAGATCCATTTATTTATGGTCTAAATAAAATAAAGAGGAAGTCAACGCTGGAAAAAGTATGTGTACAAGAAAATGGTGATCTTGAGGAGTCCATATAAGAGGGAGCACAATCTGGTCCAAGAATCCCTGAGATCAACAGCACCAGCAGATGATATAGATGTCCCCAGACTGTGGTACTACAACAGCCTGCGTCTTCTGTCAGACCAGACTGAACCCAAGTCATCACTTTCTTCTCTTTCCTGCAGCCTTTCCTCCACGCTGCCCTGCAGCCTTCCCTGCAGCCTTCCCTGTAGCCTTCTTTGGAGGCTGTGGCTCTGGTGTTTCAGTTGTGGCAGGAGGAGGAGGAGGAGGAGGAGGGGGGGCTGCCTCATGTAGTTGGGTGTTTCGTGTTAGCGTGCCCTGCAGCCCCTTCTGGATTGTTTCCCCAAATAGTCGCTCACAAATGAGGCGCTGCTCCCAATCCATTTGAAGAAGCCTGCTGGCTAAGTAGCAGCCATAGGACTCTTCCGCTTCGGGGGGGCTCCTTAAAAAACGGGTGGCCTCTTGCATGAGGCGCAGGGATGCCTCCTGTGTGACCGTCCCCTTCCTGGCCCTTTTTTTGGGAAGGTGGAGGGGAGGCACTTGGGATTCGGTCAGGCTCCTACTGGGCCCAGCCACCTCACTTGGCCCAGCCACCTCACTGGGAGCAGCCACCTCCTGCCTGACACTGGGCCCAGCCTCCTCCAGGATGATGGTGAATCCGGCCTCCTCCAGGCTGTCCATGGGCCCGGTCTCCTCCTGCCTGTCACTTTCCCCACATTCCTCCTGGATGGACTCATCCTGTGTATAAAAAAAGGACAATAGTTTTAGTATATTTTTTTGGGTTCATCAATGACACACAGTTTGCTTCTCATGACTAGCAAATTCAATGTGAATACATCTCTTTAATAAAAGAGTCTAATCAGACACCCTAATTATTTCAAGCAGGTGCCAAACATATTTAGCCACTACTGTCAATTGATATGTATACACAATTTTGAGTGCAAAATTATTTTAGACAATTATAACATCCAGTTAACATCATTAATATTAGTACAGTAAATATTTGTTAAAATAATTTACCTGACTCCAGATGGTCATATCCGGTTCATCCAGGATGGAAGACCCAGCTTGCTCCTCATGAGCCTCTGCTGGGGTGGAGGGAAGGGTGGAGGGAAGGGTGGAGGGAAGGGTTGAAAGTGATGCCCTGGCTTCAGTCTGGTCATCAAGAAAACGGAGTTGATTGTAGTACCACAGCCTGGGTACATAAACATCATCTGCTGATGCTCCTGATCTCATTGATTCCTGGATCTTCTTGTGTTCCCTCTTATACATGTTCCTCAAGACCCCAATTTTCTTATGCAATGTCTCCATTGTTGCTTCCGGGATGGTCGCCTGGACAAAGGACAGAAGTCTCTACAGCGTTGACTTCCTCACATGCTTTGCATAATACTGTGGGTGTTTCACCTCCCACAAATTCCTCATCTCTCTATATTTAGAAATAAAAGCAGTAAGGAACTCTGGATCCTTAAATAGGGGATTCATAATGTCTGTATAAAAGATAAAGTCACAAGACCAAAAACACTTATTAGGTTTCTGCTAAACCCTCATCATCGTATCCCTATGTAGGCCTCATCAATCTGTCAAGCCATATAGGCCGCTTGCTACAAAGTCTTGACCAAAAGTATAAATTTTAAATTACCTTCGTTTAGTAGCGTCCCAGTCCACTATGACCTACGCACAGAACGTACGTACGACACAATACGTAACAGCGCTTTATACACTGCACATGCGTAATACTACGCCTATTTGGCCCGCCCCTGACGTTCTTTTTGTTTACGCATATAACCCGCCCTTGACTCTACGCACAGAACGTACGTACGACACGTGCACAAGGCCCCTCTTTATACACTACGCATGTGTGAAACTCCGCCTGCGTCGCCCGCCCCTGACGTTCAATTTTAACTCATGTTCTCCGCCCCTTAATTCTACGCACAGAACGTACGTACGACACGTGCGCAAGGCCCCTCTTTATACACTACGCATGTGTGAAACTCCGCCTGCGTCGCCCGCCCCTGACGTTCGATTTTAACTCATGTTCTCCGCCCATTTTTAGTTACAGCACGTAGTGGGGTGAAAAATGGCGGAGACACATGACATGTTAACTACCTCAGGTAGCGAAAAAAGCCCGGAGGCTGGAACGTCTACAAGATCTGTGAGGCCTAGATTTAAGGCCTCCAATATGAGTTTTGAAGAGATGGTGGAGATGGTGGCCATTCTTCAAAAAAAGGACTATGATGGGAAGTATGGGCCGTACGCCCGGCCAAATTTGCGCAAGGCCCAAATAATGGCGAAGGTGGTGGACACTTTACAGGCTTCTTTTGGGGTACAGCGCTCCAAGGATCAACTTCGAAAAAGATGGTCTGACCTGAAACTCAGGGAGCCGGATAAGTTCAGACGGATCCGTAAAGTGTTGCAAAAAAGTAAGTACCTGTGTTTTCATCTTGTGTTGATTACCTTGTATACCGCTCCATGTGCTTTTCATTCCTATACGATTGTTTGCATCGTTTGAAACGATCTTTTAATAAACATTGTTACATATCTATATATAATATATACATATATCTCTCTCTATATATATATATACACATAGACATATATATATATATATATATATATATATATATATATGTATGTATGTATATATATATATAATATATGTATATGTATATGTATATGTATGTGTATATATATATATATATATATATATATATATACATATGTATGTATGTATGTATATAGATGTATAGGTAGATATATAGATAGATCTATAATTTTTTTATTTTTTTTTAATTAAATTAATATCTATTTGTAGATTTGTAGTTTTTGTTTGAGATTGAAGATTTATATTTAGTTATAGATATATATAGAGAGAGAGATCCAAAGATTTTTTGATATATTTTGATATTGATATCTAGATATCGAGATATCTATCCATCTTGGTATGTCTTTAGAAATTAAAATCTTGAAGTCTACTAGGAACTCTACACAAACAGACAATTTGTACACCACTTCACTACAAATGTTTGAAGATTAGTATGTACTAAAATATCTGTGTGCTAAGTATCTTAATTTTTTGCTTCACAAAGGGGAAAAATCACTCAGCCAACAAGAGGAACCCAGTCCCCCCCCAGCAAAAGAACATACTTGGGAAATCAGCCCAAGCCCCACTGAGGATGTGGAGGAAGGAGAGGTGGGCGACATGGGCACCCCACCAGGTGAGTGTCTGACACACCAGCTTACGGTAATCTATGCATGGCTGCCTTTTATTTTATGTAATTTTTCTACTCTATTTTAGGTGATCTGGTTGTGCTTGAGTCAAGCAACAGCGCCACCCCCGAGGATGTTGAGGAAGTATGTGACATGGGCACCCCACCAGGTCAGTGTCTGAGACACCAGCTTTATGGTAAGGTAAACTATGTGTGCATATTTCTAAACATATTTTTTTTTCATTCCACTTTAGGTCAAAGTGACTATTTCACTACAGACAGTGCCCAACGGCTAATTGCTCAAATAATGGCCTGGAATGGGGAGATCGATCAAATGCGGAATCGGCTGGATCGTATGCAGCAGGAAATGAAGGACATGATTGATGTTTTGGGTCGAATCTAAATGCCCTTTTTTAAACCCCAAAACATCGATCATGTCCTTCATTTTCTGGTTTGATGACCCCATTCTGGGCCTTCTCTTTATTATTTTTTGTTAAATTATATGCCTGTTTAACAACATTTAAAAAAGGAGGCCTATTTTTCAAAATACAAAAAAAAATAAAAAAAGGATTAGAAAAAAGACAAAAAAAAAAAAGGATTTGAAAAAAGACAAAAAAAAAAGGATTTTAAAAAAGACAAAAAAAAAAAAGGATTTGAAAAAAGACAAAAAAAATAAAAAAAAAAAGGATTTTAAAAAAGACCAAAAAAAAAAAAAAGGATTAGAAAAAAGACCAAAAAAAAAAGGCCTGTTTGCTAAAATCAAAATGCCCAACAAATTTTATTTTTGATTATCTAAAAATATTTAACTCTAATTATATTATTCTAAATTTATTTTATATATCTTTATATTTTTGGCTAGGAACATTTTATACTAAATGCATAACTGAATGGATACCAAAGATTAAAAACATCTGCTTTGAATTAAATAAATGTGTGGTTTGTTATTTCAATGCTCAGTATCAGTTTGTTTATAAATTTCAAAAAAGTGGTTTACAGTGGCAATGGAGCTTATTTAGAAATTTACAAGGAAAATACAGTTGGCACTACAACTGCTCGACCATAACCTAAGAGAAAGCCCAAAAGAAAGGCAAGCAATAAATATAATTCAAGATTTCATCAAGATTGTTTTTATTTTAAATCTTTAGATATCCTGGCCCATTGCAATGGCCCCCCTACCCATAAAATAATTAACATATTGCTGTCTAACTTGACGGGCACTTTGGGGGGCCAAGCCAGTATGGACAGTATCCAGGCCCGTAAGATTATCAACGATAAGTCCGGCCTCAGGCCCAACTGGCACCATATAATTTTGAGAATGTTTGTTTAAAAAGTTGTGCAGGATGCAGCACGATAAAATGATAAAATTAAGTTTGTATTCCGCCAAATTAATGGAGGTTTGAAATAGGCGGAACCGGCTGGCCAGAATCCCAAACGCATTCTCAACCACCCTTCTAGCTCTGGCCAGCCGGAAATTAAAAACCCTCCTCTCCGGGGTGAGGGTTCTTCGGGGGAATGGCCTCATGAGGTGCTTGCTCAGAGCGAAGGCTTCATCGGCAATGAAGACAAAGGGGAGTCCTTCCACATTATCCGCATCAGGTGGCAATCCCAGGCCACCACTCTGGAGACGCTGGCAGAACTCCGTCTGGGCAAATACTCCTCCATCCGACATCCGGCCATTCTTCCCCACGTCCACATATAGAAATTCATAGTGTGCCGACACCACCGCCATTAAAACTATACTGTGGAACCCCTTATAATTAAAATAGTATGACCCCGAATGGGGTGGTGGCACAATGTGGACATGTTTCCCATCTATAGCCCCTCCACAATTGGGAAAGTCCCAACGGGTGGCAAAATGGGATGCCACAGTCTGCCATTCCTGTGGCGTTGAAGGAAACTGGGGAATCAAACAAGAAAACAAAAATCAGTAATTTAGAATCGAACATGGCAAGAAAATTAAACAATTAAAAACATTATTCCCCAGCATCAGTATAACATTAAATAATGTATATCTTCTGGAAGAAATAATATTGAAAGGCACATTTATCAGATTGCTCACCCCCTCTGATGGAACGTTGATTACATTTTAGGGGGTGGTGAAATTACCAAAAAATATTAATTTTAGGACACACAGGGATTTAGGGACTAAAAAGGCTACAAGACTGCAGTTGTTCCACTCTGCAAGTGCAGTTGCTCCCCAGCTTTAAGTAAATGAGGTAAGGTAAAAAGGCTTTCATGTTGCAAGGAGTACACAACCACATGCAAGGGCAATTAATGAAAACACTTTGTGGCTTGTATATGATTTGATGATGGAAATCAGCAGAGCTTCTGCTCATTTACTAAAGCACTGGAGCAAATGCACTTGTAGAGTGCACATGCATTTTGCAAAGTGCAACATATATTTGCTTTTTAAAAATCAACACCAGAGAAGATTCTAGCAAATTATTGGGGGGGGGTTGAAATCAAGCTAATTATAAGCACACTATTTGGATAGAGTTTAGGGGAAACAAAATACAATGCAGCTGACTAAATACATTCAAACTGAGAAGACAAGGTGAATATGTGACCAGCATTGTATGCTGGAGAGGTTATTGAAGGCAAATATACATGCATGACAAAAAAGAACATGAAACAAATCAAGCATGCGTGAGAAGAAAAAGGGGACATTCACACTATATTACAATGATGGTAAGTAGTGTTTGAGCTAAGAAATACATTACATTATCAAAGAATAAATCAAAGAACATGTGATGCTAATAAAAGAAAACATTCTTACCTTAATATAGTCCTTCTGCAGGACCTGGATGATGGCAGAACAGGTCTCTGGGATAATGATCCCCAGAGCCTGGGGGGAGATGCCTGTCGAGAACTTGAGGTCCTGCAGGCTTCTCCCCGTCGCCAAGTATCGCAACGTGGCAACTAGCCTCTGCTCCGGAGTGATGGCTTGCCTCATGCAGGTATCCTGCCTGCTGATATAGGGGGTCAGCAAAGCCACCAAACGATCAAAAACGGGGTCCGTCATCCGGAGAAAGTTCCTGAAATCCTCAGGATTATTCTCACGGATCTCACGGAGCAATGGCATGTGACAGAACTGGTCACGCTGGAGCAACCAATTCTTGGTCCATGAACTCCTCCTCGCCCTGTTCATGGACTGGTCTTGGTCTGAAGAATAAACTACAGCACCAAGCACATACAATGCACGAGCTCGACGACGAGTACATACAGGTAACATGGCTTCAAAACGGTCGGCTGGTCAGAACGCACTTAACAGAATGCACTGAAGAACAGCAAGGCCTGTGAAGAACGACCTGAAAATCAGGAACGAGCGGCCAATAAAACAAAGATTTCTCAATGCCAACTGACCAAACGCACTGAAAAGCAGATACAAACCTCACAAGCACAGACTGAACAACAGTTAAAACGAACCCGAAAAATACGAGTCTCACAAGCGCGAATCGTCTCTCACCAAACTTCTATTAACACGAGATAAACACGAGATTAGCAGAAGGAGCCCAAAGGGTGTCGTACGGGCTATTGAACTTCCGTTTTATAGTCTCGCCGGACTTGATGTACGTCACCGCGTACTAGGCTGTCAAACTTTTGTGTGGTCGTGTGTAGGCAAGTCCGTTCGTTAGAAAGTCTGCCGCAAGTCCGCCGAAAGTCCGCAGGAAGTCTGTCGGACCAGCTGTCAGACTTTTGTAGATGAAAAGTCCGACCGTGTGTACGCGGCATAACAGTTTTTTTGGTAGCATTTGAATCAGTCGCTGACAGTCAGGTGCTTTTTTTCTTGTGAGTCTCACTAGTGTACCAGTAAATTTAGAGACCAAAATGTCAAATCGAAGGTACACTAGTGAAGAGGCCTACACGTTTCTGAGCATGACAGATGGTGAAGAGGAAGTCACTCATCAGTCAGATTCAGGCTCAGAATACGAACCTGTAGACAGCAGTGGCACCTTGACAGATAGCTCTGATGACGGAGTTATGGTCCCTGCCAAGTTCAGGCGTACCAGACACCTTTCTTCTGCTGTCCTTGAGGTGCAAGAACCGCAGGTCCCTCGTATGGAGCAGAGAGCCAGTACTAGCGCCGCTCATCCTTCTGGTGAATTGGCAAGCACCAGTGGCCTAGTACATCCTGGTCGTACATCCAGCACTGCTATATTACGTGGTGACATGGCGAGTCCCATAAGTGCATTTCAAGCTGGCGAGGTGGCAAGCACGAGTATTGTCCCATTGCCACCAAGAAGAAGACAAAGGCAGGCCCGTCGAGCCCATAGTGCCCTTCCTGCTGCATTTGCCAATCCTAATTGGGAGCCCACCACTTCTGCAGCACCCGTACTTCTCCCATTCACAACCCGGAATTCAGGTGGAAACAGTTGATTTTACGTCACTTGATTTTTATTCACTGTTTTTCACTGAAGATCTCTATAGATCTATTGAGGACCAAAGCAATTTATATGCTGGTCAATTCATTGCCGCAAATCCCCAGCTGACCCTTGCCAGGGAATGGTAAACAAATTACAGTTTCTGATTTTAAGACCTTCCTGGGCCTATCCCTCCTCAAGAGTGAGTTGTGGTCATATTGGTCCACTGACCCAATTCACCATATGCCCGTGTTCTCTGCCTCCATGACCAGGACATGATACGAGCAATCTTGTGGTTCATGCACTTCAACAATAATGAACTCTGTCGTCCTCGGGGTGACCCTGAATTTGATTGGCTCCACAAAATTCGGTCCCTCGTAAACCACTTTAACCAACGCTTTGCAGCCTTATTTACTCCCCATCAAGTTGTCTGCGTTAAGGAGTCCCTGATTAAGTTTTCTGGTCGCTTGTCATTCAAACAGTATCTTCCCAGCAAGCGTGCCAGATATGGGGTCAAGATGTATAAGCTCTGTGACAGGGCCACAGGCTATACATATAGTTTTATGGTTTACAAGGGAAGAGATAGTTACCTAGAGCCGGAGAACTGCCCAGACTACATAGGGAGCACTGGTAAGATTGTGTGGGACTTGGTGTCACCCTTATTTGGAAAGGGGTACCACTTGTATGTGGACAATTATTACATACAATTATTACATACAATTATTACAAAGCCTGCAACTTTTTAGTCACTTGTTTGATCACCAAATTGACGCATGTGGCACTGTGCAATCTAATCGCCAGGGCTTTCTCCAGCAGCTTTTATATTCCAGTCTTAGGCTGGGGGAAAGAGCCTGCTTGAGATGTAATATTTGCTTACTGTGAAGTGGAGAGATAATAAGAATGTTTTTGTTCTGTCCTCCCTTTACGCAGACACGATGGTCCCAATTCCTACAACGACTGGTGTTGTGGAGAAACCCCTCTGTGTCCACGAATATAACCTTAATATGGGAGGGGTGGACCTCAATGCCCGGTTGTTGGTATCGTACCTAATTGCCTGTAAGGCCAGATGCTGGTACAAAAAAGTGTCTGTATACTTATTTCAATTGGCTCTGCTGAATGCTTTTGTGCTATACAAAGCTTTAGGACAAACTGGATCCTTCCTTAAATTCCAGGAAGAGATCGTCACAGCCCTTCTGTTTCCAGACGGTGCTGTGGCCCAACTTCCCAAACCAAATGCAGTAAGCCGGCTGCATGAGAGGCATTTTTCACATGTCCTCTCTGGTACCCTTACCCAAAGAAACACCCCAAAGAAGATGTTGTGTCTGTAGAAAGCGTGGATATATAAGCATGACACCCGCTTTTATTGTCCCTCCTGTCCTGACCAACCTGGTCTTTGCATTGGTGACTGTTTCGAATGCTACCACACACTAGTTAAGTATTAGCATAGGGTACAGCACTACACAGTCCTAGGCACACGTGCACAAGGTCTCGAAAGATATGATGGCCATCACATTTTGAGAGACCCTAATTTGCATCGTTCAGTTTAGTTTTTTTTACATTTTTTATAAAAGTAAAAAAAAAAACACACAAAAAAATAAATAAATAAATAAATAAAAAAGCCAAAAATAGTTGTGGTTTTATTTCTTTCCTCTCTCTCTATTGTTCTCTCTCTTATGTTCGCTCTCCATTGTCCGCTCTACTGTTCGCTCACTATCAATATCTATCGTTCTCTCTCTGTTTTATTTTTACTATGTTTTATTGCATTTGCTTTGCAGGTATGGTATGTTATACTGTAATGTTTGTTTTATTGTTAACCATCATTTGCTTAGCAGGTACACCATTCAGCTGCAGCATGGGTTTATTTATTCTGACAGCAACAGCGTTTGCTCCCACGATACGTAAAGCCGTGACTCCAGCGCTGTCGGAGGTGATTTCACCACCACAGTTAAAAAAGAAAGCATATATGCCAAAGCATAGGGGCAGGGGTGGAGGAGCGATTGCTCCTTAAATTAGGGGTGGATTGCCCCCATGCTTCGGCATATATTTTGTAGGCACAGATTGCAATGTTTTATTTTTACTATGTTTTATTGTATTTGCTTTGCAGGTATGGTAAGTCTTACTATTATACTGTAATGTTACTTTGTTTTATTGTTAACCATCATTTACTTAGCAGGTACACCATTCAGCTACAGCACTGGTTTATTTAGCTTGACAGCAACAGCGTTTGCTCCCACGATGCGTACATCAGCGACTCCAGTGCTGTAGGAGGTGATTTCACCACCACAGTTAAAAAAAATGGTGCATGTATGCCCATCATTAGAAGTGGGTGGATGAAGGGCAGTATTCTTATGCCCCGTACACACGGTCGGACATTGATCGGACATTCCGACAACAAAATCCTAGGATTTTTTCCGACAGATGTTGGCTCAAACTTGTCTTGCATACACACGGTCACACAAAGTTGTTGGAAAATCCGATCATTCTGAACGCGGTGACGTAAAACACGTACGGCGGGACTATAAATGGGGCAGTGGCCAATAGCTTTCATCTCTTTATTTATTCTGAGCATGCGTGGCACTTTGTCCGTCGGATTTGTGTACACACAATCAGAATTTCCGACAACGGATTTTGTTGTCGGAAAATTTTATAGCCTGCTCTCAAACTTTGTGTGTCGGAAAATACGATGGAAAATGTGTGATGGAGCCCACACACGGTCGGAATTTCCGACAACAAGGTCCTATCACACATTTTCCGTCGGAAAATCCGACCGTGTGTACAGGGCATAATAGTGGGCATACCCACGGATCAATCTCTTTTTCAATCAGCCCACAGGCTGCATGAAAAAAAGAACATTACAATGTATGCCCAACAAGGACCAGCAACGTACTGGTATGTTGCTGGATTTTGAGTGGTTATACCAGAATGATGCCTGCAGATTTAGGTATCATCTTGGTATCATTCTTTTCAGCCAGCAGTCAGCTTTCATGTAAAAGCAATCCTAGTGACTAATTAGCCTCTAGACTGCTTTTATAAGCAGTGGGAGGAAACGTCCCCCCCCCCACCGTCTTCCATGGTTTTCTCGGGCTCTCCTGTCCCAACAGGGAACCCAAGAATGCAGCCAGTGGTTCCGCCAGCTGACCATAGAGCTGATCAGAGACCAGAATGGCTCCAATTATCCCTATGGCCTAAGAAAGCGGAAGCTACGAGCATTTCATAACTTAGGTTTCGCCGGATATAAACAGCGCCATTGGGAAATTAGCAAAGCATTTTTTCACACCGATCTCGGTGTGGTCAGATGCTTTGAGGGCAGAGGAGAGGTCTAGGGTCTAATAGACCCCAATTTTTTCAAAAAAGAGTACCTGTCACTACCTATTGCTATCATAGGGGAAATTTACATTCCCTGAGATAACAATAAAAATGATTAAAACAATTAAAGGAACAGTTTTAAAATATAATAAAAAAGCAAAATAAATAATTAAAAAAAAAAAAAAAAGCACCCTTGTGCTCACGCGCAAAGGCGAACGCAAGCGTCGGTCTGGTGTCATATGTGAACAGCAATTGCACCATGCATGTGAGGTATCACCGCGAAGGTCAGATCAAGAGCAGTAATTTTAGCAGTAGACATCCCCTGTAAATCTAAAATGGTAACCTGTAAAGGCTTTTAAAGGCTTTTAAAAATGTATGTAGTTTGTCGCCGCTGCACGTTTCTGCGTAATTTTAAAGCATGTCATGTTTGGCATCCATGTACTCGGCATAAGATCATATTTGTTATTTCATCAAACATTTGGGCAATATAGTGTGTTTTAGTGCATTAAAATTTAAAAAAAGGGTGTTTTTTCCCAAAAATTGCGTTTGAAAAATCGCTGCACAAATACTCTGAAAAAAAAATGCAACACCCACCATTTTAATCTGTAGGGCATTTGCTTTAAAAATATATAATGTTTGGGGGTTCAAAGTAATTTTCTTGCAAAAAAATAATATTTTTTCATGTAAACAAAAAGTGTGAGAAAGGGCTTTGTTGTCAAGTGGTTAGAAGAGTGGGTGATGTGTGACATAAGCTTATAAATGTTGTGTAAAAAATGCCAGAACAGTTCAAACCCCCCCAATTGACCCCTTTTTGGAAAGTAGACACCCCAAACTATTTGTTGATAGGCATGTTGAGTCCATGAAATATTTTATATTTTGCCACAAGTTTGGGGAAAATTACACTTTTTTTTTGCACAAAGTTGTCACTAAATGATATATTGTTCAAACATGTTTTATGTGGAATTACACCCCAAAATACATTCTACTGCTTCTCCTGAGTACAGGGATACCTCATGTGTGAGACATTTTGGGAGCCTAGCTATTTGACGAGAGGCATGCTGAGTCCATGGAATATTTTATATTTTGCCACAAGTTGCGGGAAAATTAATTTTTTTTTTTTTGCACAAAGTTGTCACTAAATGATCTATTGCTCAAACATGCAATGAGCCTATGTTAAATGACACCCCCCAAATACATTCTGCTGCTTTTCCTGTATATGGGGATACCACATGTGTGAGACTTTTTGGGAGCCTAGCCACATACAGGACCCCAAAAATCAAGCACCGCCTTCAGGCTTTCTAAAGGCGTAAAATTGTGATTTTACTCCTCACTACCTATCACAGTTATGGAGGCCCTGAAATGTCCAGATAGCACAACCCCCCCCCCCCCAAATTACCCCATTTTGGAAAGCAGACAGACCCCCAAAGGTATTTGCTAAGAAGTATGGTGAGTATTTTGCAGATCTCATTTATTTTTGAAAATGAAGAAAGAAAAGAATTTTTTTTTTTCTTTTTTCAAATTTCAAAACTTTGTGACAAAAAGTGAGATCTACAAAATACTCAACATGCCTCTCAGCAAATAGCTTGCGGTGTCTACTTTCCAAAATGGGGTCATTTGGGGGGGGGCGGTTGTGCTATCTGGGCATTTCATGGCCTCCGAAACTGTGATAGGCAGTGAGGAGTGAAATCAAAAAAGTACACCCTTAAGGGCCGTACACACGATCTGACTTTTTGACAACAAACATGCAAATTAGCTGTTTTGGAGCAACATCCGACCGTGTGTATGCTCCATCGGACAAACTTTTTCAGTTTCCATCGGACTTTTGTTGGCTGTGCGAACGGACAAACTTTCCTGCAACAAAAGCCCGATGGAGCAAAGTCCAATCGTGTGTACACAAAGCCATCGGACTTTTGTACAAACTACAGTACGCAGCCGCGAGAATCTTTCCAGCGCGATCGGATTGCGCTTATTCTCGGCGGCAGGGTACTCGCGCTAGCTGCAATAGGAAAAACACATTTTCCTACTGCGGCGGGCGCGAGAGGGAATTCCCCTCTGGAGAATACCAGGCCCTTCGGTCTGGTATGGATATTAAGGAGGAGCCCCTACGCCGAAAAAACGGCGTGGGGGTCCCCCCAAAATCCATACCAGACCCTTATCCGAGCACGCAGCCTGGCCGGTCAGGAAAGGGGGTGGGGACGAGCGAGCGCCCCCCACCTGAGCCGTTCCAGGCTGCATGCCCTTAACATGGGGGAGTGGGTGCTTTGGGGGAGGGGGGCGCCCTGCGACAAGGGCCTCTTCCCGACAACCCTGGCCGTTGGTTGTCGGGGTCTGCGGGCGGGGCGCTTATCGGAATCCAGGAGCCCCCTTTAATAAGGGGGCCCTCAGATCCCGGCCCCCCACCCTATGTGAATGAGTATGGGGTACATCGTACCCCTACCCATTCACCTAGGGAAAAAAGTGTCAATAAAAAACACAGTACACAGATTTTTAAAGTAATTTATTAGGCAGCTCTGGGGTCTTCTTCTGGCTTTGGGGTCCTTTCCAACTTCGGGGGTCTTCTTCCGACTTCGGGGGTCCTCTTCCGACTTCGGGGGTCTCTACGGCGTCTTCTCCCGGTGTCCGCATCTGCTGCTGGCTCCACCGCTATCTTCTGCCGCTCTTTTGCCATGATCCAGAAGTCTGGGCCACCGCTGGCAAAAGAGCGGCAGAAGATAGCGGTGGAGCCAGCAGAAGATGCGGACACCGGGAGAAGACGCCGTAGAGACCCCCGAAGTCGGAAGAGGACCCCCAAAGTCGGAAGAAGACCCCCAAAGTCAGAAGAAGACCCCCGAAGTCAGAAGAGGACCCCCGAAGTTGGAAGAAGACCCCGGAGCTGCCTAATAAATAACTCTGTGTACTGTGTTTTTTATTGACACTTTTTTCCCTAGGTGAATGGGTAGGGGTACGATGTACCCCATACTCATTCACATAGGGTGGGGGGTCGGGATCTGGGGGCCCCCTTATTAAAGGGGGCTCCCGGATTCCGATGAGTGCCCCGCCCACAGACCCCGACAACCAACGGCCAGGGTTGTCGGGAAGAGGCCCTTGTCCTCATCAACATGGGGACAAGATGCTTTGGGGTAGGGGGCCCGCAGGGCGCCCCCTCCTCCAAAGCACTCACCCCCCATGTTGAGGGCATGCAGCCTGGTACGGCTCGGGGGGGGGGGCGCTCGCTCATCCCCATCCCCTTTCCTGACCGGCCGGGCTGCGTGCTCGGATAAGGGTCTGGTATGGATTTGGGGGGACCCCCATGCCGTTTTTTCTGCGTAGGGGGTTCCTCTTAATATCCATACCAGAGCTAAGGGCCTGGTATGCCCCTGGAGGGGAACCCATGCCGGTTTTTTATTTAAAATTTGGTGTGGGGTTCCCCCTGAAGATTCATACCAAACACAGTGCCTGGCATTGGCGGGGATCCAACTCTGATCCCCGCACCAGTGTCAACTCGGCTCGCAAGGTGTCAATCTCACCAATAAAAGTGGCGAGATTGACACAATATCAGACAACAATACAGAAGTTGACCAAAGGGTGGTGGTAAAGAGCTGAAAAACCACGTGATATGGTGAAAGTTGGCTGGAAAAGTCCTGTCGTCTGTATGCAAGACAAACTTTTGGGCAACTCCCTTTGTACAAAAATCCAAGAGAAAGTTTGTACAAAGTCCTATCGTGTGTATGGGGCTTTAGAAAGCCTGAAGGCGGTGATTGGTTTTCGGGGTCCTGTACACAGTTAGACTGCAAAGAAGTCCCACACATGTGGTATCTCCATACTCAGGAGAAGCAGCAGAATGTATTTTGGGGTGTAATTCCATATATAGCCATGCCATGTTTGAACAATATATCATTTAGTGACAACATTGCGTAAAAAAATAAATTGTAATTTTCCCGAAACTTGTGGCAAAATATAAAATATTCCATGGACTCAACATGCCTCTCAGCAAATAGCTTGAAGTGTCTTCTTTCCAAAATGGGGTCTTTTGGGGGGTTTTGTGCTATCTTGTTATTTCATAGCCTCCGAAACTGTGATAGGTAGTGAGGAAGTGAAATCACCATTTTACGCCCTTAGAAAGCCTGAAGGAGGTGCTTGGTTTTTCGGGGTCCTGTACATGGCTAGGCTCCCAAAAAGTCTTACACATGTGGTATCCACATACTCAGGAGAAGCAGTGGAATGTATTTTGGGGTGTAATTTCACATATGCCCATGGCATGTTTGAGAAATAGATCATTTAGTGACAACTTTGTGCAAAAAATAGATATAAATAAATAATTTTCCCGCAACTTGTGGAAAAATATAAAATATTCCATGGACTCAACATGCCTATTGGCAAATAGCTTGGAGTGTCTACTTTCCAAAATGGGGTCATTTGGGGGGGGGGGGGGGTTGGTGCTATCTTTGCCGTTTATGGCCTTCATAACTGTGATAGGTAGTCAGGAGTGAAATCAAAAATTTACACCCTTAGAAATCCCGAAGGCAGTGCTTGGTTTTTGGGGTCCTGTACACGGCTAGGCTCCCAAAAAGTCTCACACATGAGGTATCCCCATACTCCGGAGAAGCAGCAGAATGTATTTTGGAGTGTAATTACACATATAACCATGGCATGTGTGAGCAAAATATCATTTAGTAACAACTTTGTATATTTTTTCTTTTGTCATTTTTCAATCACTTGTGACAAAAAAATAAAATATTCAATGGGCTCAACATGCCTCTTAGCAATTTCCTTGGGGTGTCTACTTTCCAAATAGGGTCATTTGGGGTGGTTTGTACTGCCCTGCCATTTTAACACCTCAAGAAATGAGATAAACTAAAAGCTGCGTAAATTCCAGAAAATGTACCCTAGTTTGTAGACGCTATAACTTTTGCGCAAACCAATAAATATACGCTTATTGACATTTTTTTTACCAAAGACATGTGGCTGAATACATTTTGCCCTAAATGTATAACTAAAATTGAGTTTATTACATTTTTTTTATAACAAAAAGTAGAAATAATCATTTTTTTTCCGAAATGTTTGGTCTTTTTCCATTTATATCGCAAAAAATAAAAAACGCAAATACCATCAAAAGAAATCTCTATTTGTGGGAAAAAAAAGGACACAAATTTTGTTTGGGTACAGCATTGCATGACCACGCAATTACCAGTTAAAGCAGCGCAGTCCCAAATTGTAAAAAGTGCTCCTGTCATTGAGCAGCCAAATCCTCCGGGGCTGAAGTGGTTAATGTACTGCCCCTTAGAATGTCAGAATGTGCAAAGGAGGCTCAACCAACCGAGGTAAAAATGGAGAAAAAAGGGGAAAGGCTACATATGGTGCAGGTCAAACCAAAAAGGTTTATTTAAAATGACGGTACATCAAAGTTAAATGAGTGAATAAAAAAGTTATCACGGATAAAATATAAAATCAAAAGAGCAATATGAGAAGCATGCGTAGCAAACCCACGCATGCTACGCATGCTCCTCATATTGCTCTTTTGATTTTATATTTTACCCGTGATCACTTTTTTATGTACTCATTTAACTTTGAAGTACTGTCATTTTAAATAAACCTTTTTGGTTTGACCTGCACTGTATGGAGCCTTTCCCCTTTTTTCTCCATTTTTTACCTCGGTTGGTTGAGCCTCCTTTACACATTCTGACATTTAGTACATGAATGAGGGTAAGTACATGAGTGAGGGTCAGTACATTAAGTGGAGATTCGGTGCCATTTCTGGAGAATTATAAGGATCCAAGTATCGTGCCAGGTTTGAAATCACTGAAGTCTGGTTATCTTGCTGGGGGTGATCGCTTTTCCATCTGGATCTACATTGTGAGGCATCTGGCCCACACAAGCTCGATTGACCCACCACATCTGATAAGAGTATCCATCTATTGCCTTATGACAGAGAATCGTTTCTTTCA
The DNA here is from genome assembly GCA_037952925.1 of Lithobates clamitans. Lineage (NCBI taxonomy): Eukaryota > Metazoa > Chordata > Amphibia > Anura > Ranidae > Lithobates > Lithobates clamitans. Next base: position 1,217,592 of record JBBGZY010001009.1, read on the forward strand.
TCCACATAGCTTTATTGCTAATTGCATGCTGTTCACCGTCACTTTTGAGTGAAGAATCATCACTGTATTTTTATGGACATTTCAGTTGTATTTCAAATTTTTTCCTTCACTAGTTTAACACAGTGAATATTGTTGCATAAATTTCACATTTGTTACGGTTTCAGTACACTATAACCTTAATGTTTTTAGCACTACACTGTATTTTTATACATAAGTGTAAAGCCAACTTCTTTATTAATGGGTTAAGTCGCTTATTTACAGTTTCCTGTACCTTTATGTAGTGCACTCCCCTAAGGAGCCGCAAGTGATCCTTATCCGAGCATGCAGAATGGCAGGTCAGGATAGGGTGGTGGCGAGAGAGCGCCCCCCCTCCCGAACCATACCAGGCCACATGCCCTCAACATGGGGGGGGGTGAGTGCTTTGGGACAGGGGGGCTCTGCACCCCAAAGCACCTTGTCCCCATGTTGATGGCAAGCAGCCTGGTATGGTTCAGGAGGGGGGGACATTCGCCCCCTCCCTTTCCTGGCCTGAAAGACTGCATGCTTAGATAAGGGTCTGGTATTAATTTTAGGGGGAAGCCAACGCCATTTTTTTTCTTAATTCTGTCATAGGGTCCCCCTTACCACTTCAATACACTGTATTATATACCCTGCACTGCACTATATACCCTGCACTGTATTATATACTCTCCACTGTAATATATATATATATATATATATATATATATATATATATATATATACTACACTGACTGCATTATATACTCTGAACTGTATTTTATATACTACACTAGCTGCATCATATACTCTGAACTTTGGCCAATCATGGCTCTCACAGCACATTGCACTGTGACTGGCCAAAGCATACAGGTCAGGTGCATGCTTTGCAGCTGACAATGCACTGCGATCTTGCAGTGCATTATGGGGCGTTATGGGGCGCTCTGTGGTGAGCGAACTTCCTGTGAGCGCCCCTTATGTTGACACCTGATATTCGAGTCAAACTTACGTTTGTCTCAAACTTACCTTCAACTTGAACATCTGGACCATCCCTAGGGGAGGTCTCAGAGATGCTGCCTGTGAGTCATCCAGCCCTCCCTGAATCACTCAAATGCTGACCCAGAAAAACACAGGTTTAGATTACAGCTCACACTTACAAAAATGACATTTAAATCCTGCAAGGCTATTAAAAAACATCTGAACATATTCAAAAAATATGGGGATTTGGTCACACTATACGGTCATATAGTGCTAAGCCCTCTTACTGCATCAAAGTACCCCATTATCAGTGGGTCCTACACTAGTAATAGAATGAAAGATCCTGCATTTCAACTATGGGAGACAATCTCCTCTTTGTGGGAGAACTGAAAGGACTCCTCCTATAACACTGGTGGACACTAATAAGAGGTAATGAAGGGGGATGGGGTGTTCCAGCCCAAGGAACCTGGTCAGGGTCCATACAATATACATACAAAATCATACTTGGGGGGGCACACCCTAAAAATGCATTTACATTCAAGATGGTGCTGCTATAAGACCAACAAACAGTACAAAATAAATTACAGCGTACACATACAAATATGACATTTAAAGCCTGCAAGGCTATTTAAAAACACCTGAACATATTCAAAAAATATGGGGATATGGTCATATAGTGCTAAGCCCACTTACTGCGTCAAAGTACCCCATTATCAGTACCAAACAATTTACCTACTCCGCATTAATTTTTCAGAATTTTGCAGAATGATTGCGATCATTTGTAGTGTTCACCTAAAAAAATGTAGCATTGCACGATTCCATTTGTAAAAAAAAAAAAAAAAATAGAAAGAAAGAAAGAGTTGGACTGGCAGTTTTTAATATAATAAACCCATAAATGACCCCATATCGACTATTGCAGTGTAAATATAACTGTTGCAAGGGCGGAGCAAACAAAATAATGAACTGGAGGGGTGGCACAAGACAGGAGGTGGGGGGTAGGAATTAGGTATGGATCTGACCCAGGTAGTATTGACATGAATATGTGGTGTATAACAGTGTTAATTCCTAAAGGAAAGTGTGTATTTACAGAGTAAATTAATGTTTACAAACAAAAAGGAAATAATTGGCTATAAACCTTGTTCATATTTGCTAGTCAAGTGGCAAGATATTTGACATAAATATTTGTAAACAGGCAAAGCAAAACAAAGTATAGATTAAACTCTCAAGATGGTGTATGAAATTTGTGGTTATTTCTGTACATTATGCAAATTCAATATAATTTGTTAAAACGGCCTAGTAATTTTATTACTTATGTAGTGCAAATAATGAAATACATAAATAACATCACATTCAATGTATGGTAAATAGGGCTTTTTTTTAAAAAAGTGCAGCTCTAGTGACATCTAGTGTCAGTAATATTTTCAGCACTGTATGGTTAGCAGAAGTATTTAGTATTCACTTTTATATCTGCTATCTGGTATTCAAGGAAATTATACTAGCATGCGATTAAAACAGATTTTCCTCATTAAAATGTTGGCTTGGTAAAGATATTGTGCATCCTGTGTATGTTTCACCAGTATGTAATATTATTATTATTATTATTGTTATTATTACTCCAAAGACATGCTGGTAGGTTAATTGGATCCTGTCTAAATTGGCCCTAGTATAGGTATGAATGTACGTTAGGGACCTTAGATTGTAAGCTCCTTGAGGGTATAGGGACTGATGTGAATGTATAATATATATATGTAAAGCACTGCGTAAATTGACAGCGCTATATAAGTACCTGAAATAAATAAATAAATAAATAAATAAATTATTATTATTCACGGCCAGTATGTAATAAAATGGATACTAATAATAATAATGTTCACGATTTATATAGCATCTTTTGGACACTGATTGGGATCATTTCACACAAAGTTGTATTTTTTAATAATAATACTTGAAAAAGTGTGCCAATGACTGAATAGGAAAGTTTTTTGAGTGGATCAGAGTGTAACATGCAGGTGGTGGGGGACAGAGGCAGTATGTTAGCAGGTGTAGGGTATAGTGTCCTTTTAGAGAAATCACTCCTCTGGTGATATAGTGGGTGGAGTAATGCGCCCTTTTATAGTTTAATGAAGGAGGGGCCCTTGGCAGAACAGAGTGCTATTATGTGTGCCACGTTTTTGTGGACAAGGTTGTGCTGTGTCTGCCAGGAAGAGAAAACATTCATAACTCCCAACTGTCCCTAATTAGCCGGGAATTTGATTCATGTCCCGGGGATCAGGGCTGAGTTCCGGAATGTCCACGGCTTGTGCAGGGTGTCTTGGTTCCCACATGCCACGAGCAACACTTTGTATGGCAGCTGGCATATCTCCTCGGCTGCCTATGGCACACACAAGACTGCAGAGCGTAGAGCACTGAACCCACCCCCTCCTCCTGCTGTAATGTTTTCCTGTACACAGAGGAGGAGACAAGGAGTAGGCACACTACCCTGCCTGAACAGATCTGAGGTCTGTAATGAACTAATCTAGAATTGAGACTTGAGGAGGAGGGGGGCTAGGGGGCACTTTAGGATTGTAGATGACTTGTGCTACAAGGGGGTTGGTTATGAAATCCATCCCCCTTCACCCCCCCCCCCACCCCCAGCACAAGTCTTCTCCCCTCCCAAAGCGACCCCTAGCACATATTCCCCCCCCCCCCCAAATCAAAGAGATGCTGTCTGCCACAGAGGGGGTGGTCCTGGGCACCCCACAAGAGATGTACAATTGCTCCAGGTGCTCAAACTAGTGCCCCCCTTTCCAGGCAAGTTAGTGGACACATACACATAGCTGGTTCACACATTGAATCACACAAGAACTTTATGTTTTTTTTTTACTAAAGGCAAATCCACTTTCCACTACAAGTGCAAAGTGCATTTGAAATTGCACTGAAAGTGCACTTGGAAGTGCAGTCGCTGTAGATCCGAGGGAGGCGTGCAAGGAAAATAAAAAACAGCATTTAAGCTTGCACATGATTGGATAATAAAATCAGCAGAGCTTCCTCTCATTTCAGATCCACCCCTCAGATTTACACCAAGTGCACTTTGCAACTGTAGTTTGCACTTTTAGTGCAAAGTGGATTTGCCTTTCGTAAATAACCCCCACTGTGCGTTCTGTGAGATTCACATGTGACCCGGGTGCTCTACGGTTTCAGCCCATTTATTTTAATTGGCTGAAATCATACCAGACCACACTAAAAGTAGTGCATGCACTACTTTAAAAAACACACAGCAACCAGATCACATGGTATTACTGTACCATGCACACAAACGCACCACATTTGCGACCGGCATTTGGAAAGGTCGTTAAGTTAACTGTTATCTGTGCTAGAAGAGGGATTTGAGGGTGGGGGGGGGGGGGGGGAATCTGTGCTTCAGGGGTTAGAGAATTTTTTCTGGGAGAAGAAATGTGGGGGGATTTGTTATGCTGGGAATGGGGATTGGAGGGGGGAGGAGATTTGTGCTGTGAGGGGGAACTGAGGGGTGCGGGAAGAAATGTTAGGATAGGGAAGAAGGGGGAATAATGCAGGGACTGGGGATTTGGGGAGGGTGGAGGAGGACTACGCTATGCGTGCCACAGGTCTTGTCAACTACATAGCAAATGAGGTTCAATGTAGAAAATGTAAAATAATGCATTTGGGTGGCAAAAATATGAATGCAATCTATACACTGGGGGGAGAACCTCTGGGGGAATCTAGGATGGAAAAGGACCTGGGGGTCCTAGTAAATGATAGGCTCAGCACTGGCATGCAATGCAAAGCTGCTGCTAACAAAGCAAACAGAATATTGGCATGCATTAAAAAGGGGATTAATTCCAGAGCTAAAACGATAATTCTCCCGCTCTACAAGACTCTGGTCCAGCCGCACCTAGAGTATGCTGTCCAGTTCGGGGCACCAGTTCTCAGGAAGGATGTACTGGAAATGGAGTGCTTACAAAGAAGAGCAACAAAGCTAATAAAGGGTCTGGAGGATATTAGTCATGAGGAAAGGCACAATTCCATCAAGTCCAACCTATGTGTGTAATTATATGTCAGTATTACATTGTATATCCCTGTATGTTGCGGTCGTTCAGGTGCTCATCTAATAGTTTCTTGAAACTATCGATGCTCCCCGCTGAGACCACCGCCTGTGGAAGGGAATTCCACATCCTTGCCGCTCTTACAGTAAAGAACTCTCTACATAGTTTAAGGTTAAACCTCTTTTCTTCTAATTTTAATAAGTGGCCACGAGTCTTGTTAAACTCCCTTCTGCAAAAAAGTTTTATCCTTATTGTGGGGTCACCAGTATGGTATTTGTATATTGAAATCATATCCCCTCTGAAGCATCTCTTCTCCAGAGAGAATAAGTTCAGTGCTCGCAACCTTTCCTCATAACTAATATCCTCCAGACCCTTTACTAGCTTTGTTGTGCTTCTTTGTACTCGCTCCATTTCCAGTACATCCTTCCTGAGGACTGATGCCCAGAACTAGACAGCATACTCTAGGTGCGGCCGGACCAGAGTCATGTAGTGCGGGAGAATTATCGTTTTATCTCTGGAGTTGATCCCTTTTTTAATACATGCCAATATTCTGTTTGCTTTGTTAGCAACAGCTGGGCATTGCATGCCATTGCTGAGCCTATCATCTACTAGGACCCTTCTTTTCCATCCAAAATCCCCCCAGAGGTTTTCCCCCCAGTGTATAGATTGCATTCATATTTTTGCCACCCAAATGCATTATTTTCCATTTTTCTACATTGAACCCCATTTGCCATGTAGTTGTCCACCCCATTAATTTGTTCAGATCTTTTTGGTCCCAGCACAGAACCCTGGGGAATCCCACTACCCACCCCTGACCATTCAGAGTATTCCCCATTTATCACCACCCTCTGAACTTGCCCTTGTAGCCACTTTTCAATCCATGTACTCACCCTATGGTCCATGCCAACTGACCTTATTTTGTACAGTAAACATTTATGGGGAACTGTGTCAAATCATGCTTTTGCAAAATCCAGATAAACCACATCTATGGGCCTTCCTTTAACTAGATGGCAACTCGCCTCCTCATAGAGGGTTAATAGATTGGTTTGGCAAGAACGATTCTTCGTGAATCCATGCTGATTACTGCTAATGATGCCATTCTCATTACTAAAATCTTGTATATAGCCCCTTATCATCCCCTCCAAGAGTTTACATACTATTGATGTTAGGCTAACTAGTCTGTAATTCCCAGGGATGTATTTTGGGCCCTTTTTAAATATTGATGCTACATTGGCTTTTCTCCAATCAGCTGGTACCATTCCAGTCAGTAGACTGTCAGTAAAAACTAGGAACAATGGTCTGGCAATTACATCTCAGGATCTGTCACGTCTACAGATCCATATGGGCTGAGGTTTTGTTTTTAAAATGATTGTTGACCACAATCATCTCGCCCGCATACCATACGTCATATGATGCACGTTCATTCTTACACCTGTACGACTACCCACCACGGTCTGTGGGTACACCGGCCCTGAGTGTTACATTTTTACATACCTTTCTCTGCGCTGCAGGTTACCCGGGCTCACTTTCTACATACACTAGGGTGGGAGCTGTCATCAGGTTCATTCATGCGCTGTGGTCTGGTCATTACTGCTCACTTCCTTATACTCAGGTACGTGCAGAGGGGTGGTGTTCTCATGTCTGGTTGTCTGTTGTCACTTTCTTTGGGTTTCCTTGGGGTGGGCATGCTGCACATTCGGGAGCAACATATTCACGTTCATCCCTTCAACTCAACGTGAGGGTACTGAGCATGGTAGCACTCCGTCGCCAAGGAGTTGGTCTATACTTAAGCACAGCGGAGCATTAGCACAGGGGTTTCCTTTTCCGGCCACAGCTGGGAAGGCAGTATGCTTTTCTCCAATCAGCTGGTACCATTCCAGTCAGTAGACTGTCAGTAAAAACTAGGAACAATGGTCTGGCAATTACATCTCAGCATCTGTCACGTCTACAGATCCATATGGGCTGAGGTTTTGTTTTTAAAATGATTGTTGACCACAATCATCTCGCCCGCATACCATACGTCATACGATGCAGTTTATTCTTACACCTGTATGACTACCCACCACGGTCTGTGGGTACACCGGCCCTGAGTGTTACGTTTTTAATTACCTTTCTCTGCGCTGCAGGTTACCCGGGCTCACTTACTACATACACTAGGGTGGGAGCTGTCATCAGGTTCATTCATGCGCTGTGGTCTGGTCATTACTGCTCACTTCCTTATACTCAGGTAGGTGCAGAGGGGTGGTGTTCTCATGTCTGGTTGTCTGTTGTCACTTTCTTTGGGTTTCCTTGGGGTGGGCATGCTGCATATTCGGGAGCAACATATATTTACGTTCATCCCTTCAACTCAACGTGAGGGTACTGAGCATGGTAGCACTCCGTCACCAAGGAGTTGGTCTATACTTAAGCACAGTGGAGCATTAGCTCAGGGGTTTCCTTTTCCGGCCACAGCCGGGAAGGCAGTATGCTTCAGATTGTTTGTTTCCAATTTCATCCCAGCTACTCCCATACACCAGCATGGAACATGTTCTGGGCATTATTCTTTAAGCGCAAATTCATGCGGGCTAAACAGGCTCTCCACGGCCTGTTACAATTACAGGACAGAATGGAGGTGTTCAAAACTCGCTTGGTCAGAGGTGGGGTGTCAGCGCACCCCCAGCTCCTGCATTCCTGCAGGCAAGATCAGCATCTCCTTAGTTCACTGGTCTTGTCAAGCCTTCTGATTCAATATGTCTGAGCCAAGCAATGTTTCTTGTCAGGGGCTTTTGTATGTAGTATCTTGGTGTCAGCAGACAGTCATGCTTTCGTTGTCAATCAAGTTACTGGGGGCAGTCATTTCCATGGAGCGCTTGGTCTGGTTCATCACCTTCATTCCAAAGAGGGTGGATCGGCCCACCGGGTTGTCCAGTGGCAAGTTTTCAACATTGTTAAATTTTGGCTGTCTCTTTCCTGCGGAGATATTTTTCATCAAAGTACTCGACCATAGAGTTGATGATTCAGCACTTTCTACAGTTGGGGGGGGGGGGGTGTATTGGCTATCCAAGCTGATTTCACAGATGCTTTGAAGCTTTCATCAGACCTGCCCGCTGCCAAAGCAAGATTAGTAGCGGTAGTGTTGTTTCACCACTGGGTTACCCTTGGGTCAAAAGCAGTCCTTGCTTTGACACCAACGTCCCTTTGTCAGCTCACTAATGGTAGGTCTGGGCCAATATCATCATTATTTTTGGGTTCCACTCTCGGTGCTAATCTCTTGATTGCGAGGTTGCCTGGTCAACTGGTCAGGTACATCAGACCTTTCATCTTTTGTCAGATCCCCAGCCTGTTCCAAGGGGGGCTTACAGTCTCTTGGGTTTGCTGAATCATGCCATGAGATTTATTCCTCAGCTTGGAGTCTTGCCCTCCTTCCCCTGTTTCAGGACTCTGACGCGATTGTCAGGTTACCAGCAGAAGCACGACTCAATTTAAATCACGCGAGACCGGTTTTCTGAGTGTTATCGATGCATATTACCACAGCGTGTTGGCCTCATCCGTCAACACCAGCAAACATATCTATCAGGTATCCAGCACTTTAGACCCCTGCAACTCCTGTCAGTTCGTCAATTTTTGCAGCTCACCTTCTCAAACTTCCCCATACCAAGTATGGGCAGATAGGCCAGGGGTTGTGGATATTTCACAGAGCTACTTGACTAATGTCCAGTTTTCAAGTGTTCGACCTTTGCTATTATTTTGCAGGGCTCCTCGGGTCCTTTTACCCCTATCCTCCCCCGTATCCTCTTGCTACAAGCAGTTTGTTCCCATGCCTGTGTTTTCTCGGAAAGTAGGCTTAATCCAAACCAGTTACGGGACATTAATTTTGATTCTGGGCAGGTTTGCAGGTTCAAAACGGAGGGGTCCCTTCTTATCGTCAATTCATAGGACGTTGGTTTCCTGCTGTTATAGCTGATACATACTGGATCCATACACTGAGGCCATCCAGGCATGCGCTACTCTACTAGACAGATTGTTACCTGCCCTTCATCAAGCTTTCTTATTACACCTACTTTTGTGTCTTTTTTTGCCCTCTTTTAGGCGTACTGACTAGCTAGGCCAAGGCACACCTCAGGCCTTGGTAGTTAGGGTATCGCATTTCCAAGTGAAGACTCTGACTACAAGAAAGAAGGCTGGCCGCAGGCTAGCCTGCATTTGTAGGAGGAGTCTGAGGGGTATTTATCCCTCCTCTGTCTGTTTCGGCATTGGCTTGTATTCTGGGTTCCCACCCACCCGTTGCCCCCTATTTTCTCATACTTATACACATCGTACATTTTTTCATAGTCGTACATTCAGGGTATGCCTTTTTTTAGGCGTACTGACAAGCTAGGCCAAGGCACACCTCAGGTCTTGGTAGTTAGGGTATCGCATATCCAAATGAAGACTATGACTACAAATGTTATTTGCTGTTACCAGTCTGCCATGAGAAATATTTAAAAAAAAAAAATTCTTTTTTTTGCTTGGTTCTCGCCATAATCATGCATACTACGTATGTGTTCTTGTTTATCAGTTTGTAACTTGTTTGAAGTACTGTACTGGGTATAATACTCACATTTTGTTATGTTACAGCCTTATTCCAAAATAGATTAAATACATCTTTTTCCTCCAAAATTTTGCAAACAATACACCATAATGACAACATGAGAGAAGTTTGTTTGAAATCTTTGCAAATGAACTAAAAATAAAAAAACAAAAAAATCACATGTACATAAGTATTCCCAGCCTTTGCCATGACACACAAAATTAAGCTCAGGTGCATCTGTATGTATCTGTTTGTTCACTGATAACGTTATCAGATGGTGCACAGTGGAGATTTTTTCATGTACTCTTTCATGTGTTTATGTTATTGCATATTTGGACATTTTATCTAGCATTTAAATAAATGTATACTTTTTTGACACCTGAGTTGTATTTTTTAGACACACTGGGGCTGATTTACGAAAAACGCGTGCCATCAGTAGAGGCGCAATGCACATTTTTAGAATTACAAAATGGTGCGTCGGGAACAGAGCCCGAATTCCCCATTTACTATAGCGATCTCGGCGCACAGGAGAATACAATCTGTGCGCCACGGCATCTTCAATTCAATATTAACAGAATATGGAGGTGCCAATATTATGAGGTGACGTGAGGAAGTTTAGTACCAAACTGCCCAAGTAACAAATATGCCCAAAATAGAGTAAGAAAGTAACTTTTTCAGAGCAAGCCTGCTGTGCCTGCAAGTACCGTATTTATCGGCATATAACACGCACCCCAAGTTTAGGAGGAAATTATAAGGAAAAAAACTTTTTAAGAAAAAAAACTTACATTTAAATGCCCATCAATGCAGCCTTATCAGTGTCCATCTGCAGTCTTATCAGTGTCCATCTGCAGCCTTGTCAGTATCTATCTGCATGCTTGTCCAGTGTCATCTGCAGCCTTTCAGTGTCATCTGCAGCCTTTCAGTGTCATCTGCAGCCTTGCCCAGTGTCACTGCAGTTTTTAAATATGGCACCGCCGAGAGACACAGAGCCGGTCCTGTGTCTCTCACGGCTCTTGGCTGCTTTCGGATCCTCTCATAGTCCTGTGGGCGGAGCCGAGCGCCGCTGACATTTATACATAGCCGAGTGTACTCGGCTAGGTTCGGCTAGCTCCACTCACAGTCTCGCCCAGTCCCTGTGTTATGTCCATCTTAGGGCGAGACTGGGCGTGACTGTAAGCGGAGCTAGCCGAACCTAGCCGAGTACACTCGGCTATGTATGAATGTCGGCGGCGCTCGCTCCTCCGCTCACAGTCAGCAGGGGATCGGTGTATAACATGCACCTGCGATTTTCCCCTGATTTTAAGGGGAAAGAAGTGTGTGTTATACGCCGATAAATATGGTACGTTTAGAACTGCGCGAGAACAGTGTAAGCACTGCGCATGCGCAAGCGGCTCTTGCGCTTGTTCAAATGCGTTTGTTCACTGCCAAAATCTTAGTAAATGTCAAGCAATGTAAATGCAATTGCGTGGGTTGAACGGGCACGCCTCTAAACTTGACTTTTTTTTTTTTTACGCTGGTTCACCCTTATGTATTTTTTTTAAGGAGATTTGCACACAGGTCATGTTAGCATGTTACATTGCCAACATGTGACATGCTCCTTGTTAAAATTATGTAAAAAGACTCTCGCTCCTCTAGCTCCTCCTAAAAGGGCATTTACCTTCACCCCTAATGTATATGATTTCCTTGGGCTAGCTTTTGCTTTTAAAGGGGAACTCCACACTCCATTCTCCCCCCTCTAACCCCTTGGATTTCCATGACTAAAAATGGGAAAGTTGGGACTTTAAAATGATGCGCGAGTGAGTATTACGTTCGCACATACATATGTGCTTGTAAATACTTTATGAAATGATATTTATTGCAATGTCTTTTATATATGTGGTTAATAATATTGATATGACTGTGCATTTCATTACGATCAATAAATATGTATTTTCATCCAGTCATTTCCACGGTGTCCATAACCTCATTTTAAAGTCCCAACTTTCCCATTTTTAGTCTTGAATTTAGGGATGGAGGCACACCACATATGTGCCTCATTTAAAGTCCCAAATCCCCTCCCCCTTTTCTTGGATTTCCATGGGCCAACTTTTGCTTTTAAAGGGGAACTCCACACTCCATTCTACAATGCTCTTGTCTCCCCCTTCTAATGCATATGATTTCTTTTGTCTAACTTTTGCTTTTAAAGGGAAACGCCACACTTCATTTTACAATGCTCTTGTCTCCCCCTTCTGATGCATATGATTTCCTTAGGCCAGCTTTTGCTATTAAAGGGGAACTCCACACTCCACTCCTTTATCAAAAGGCTGTGAGCTGCCTTCACCAATTTAAACCACATCCTTTTTCAGAGCATACAACAGGGCCAGCTAGAAAAGGGGTGAGAAGAGCGTTCGCCCAACCCCTCTTGAACCATACAAGGCCACATGCACTCAACATAGCTGGCTGCCTTTGGGGCATGTTGGGCTCAGCCCAATACCGACCACAAAGCACCTTGTACCTACTAGTTTAAAGGGGCTTTCCACATTCCATAAAGCCCCCTGTCTGCAGCTCCCCACAACCCCAGCCTAGAGGCCCTTGTCCCCCTGAATTTGGGAACAAGGTGGTTGACTTTTGGAGTGCCTGAGCCCCTCCTTACCTCAAGCATCCAACCCCCCCTTTCATGGGCTGGCTTGCTGTGTGTTTTGTTAGGGGTTTATTAGTGTGTGGGAGGGGCACAATATTTTTTGAGTTTGGGGTGGTATTTTTCACGTGGGGGTTCTCATCTTAAGCCTTAAAAGACCGAATGGCCTTGTTGGTATGGGGGGGGCAGGCTATTTTTTGTTTTGTGTAAAATCTTGCAGCTGCAATGTAGATTTGTAACTTTTCTCTAAAGCCGTACATCTTTTATAGCAGCTTTTTGGATACATGCTACAGATCAGTGGCGTTACTAGAACCTTCAGGGCCCCGGTGCAAGAAACCATGGAGGGCCCCCCTGACCTCCAGCCAGGTCCCTTTCCCCTGATCCCAGGGGCAGCAGGACCTGGATAGGAGGGGGAACAAATCCCCTCCATTTTCCTCCTGCAGCCACTGAATGCCTATCAGAGGGAGAGGAGGAGAAGCAGATTTTTAGTGGCTGCAGGAGAAAAATGGAGGGGATTTGTTCCTCTAAATGCCCCCCCATCCAGGTGTTCAGGGGCAACATGTGTGCTCTTGCAATTGTGACCCCTGTAGTTACGCCCCTGGGATGGGTGGTAGTGGTGTTGGTGGGGGATGGGATCAGTGGTGGTTGGGGAGGGATAGGATTAGTGGCATTGGTGGTGGGGGATGGAATGAGTGGCAGCGGTGAGGGAGAGATGGGATGAGTGGCAGCGGTGGGGGGGATGGGATCAGTGACAGCAGTGGTGGTTGGGTGGGGATGGGATCAGTGGCAGCAGTGGTGGTAGGGGGATGGGATGAGTGGCAGCGGTGAGGGGGGATGGGATCAGTGGCAAGGGTTGTGGTTGGGGGGGTTGGATCAGTGGTAGGGGGGATTGAATGGGATGAGTGGCAGAGGTGGTGGGGGGAATGGAATCAGTGGCAAGAGTGATGGTTGGAGGAGGGTGAGATGGGATGAGTGGTAGTGGAAGGGGGGGATTGGATGGGATGAGTGGGAGTGGTGGTGGACATTGGATGAAATGAGTGGCAACGGTGGTGTGAGGATGGGATCCATGGCGAGGGTGGTGGTTGGGGGGCTGGGATGGGATGAGTGGTGGGGAGGGGAATGATATCAGTGGCAAGGATGGGATCAGCAGCAGTAGTGGTCATGGTGGGGTGGATCAGTGGCAGCAGTGGTTGTGGTGGTGTGGGGGGGTTTAGGGTATCAGTGGCAGTGGTGGTGGTGGTATCAGGGTATCAGTGACAGTAGTGGTGGTGGTGTGGGGGGTATCAGTGATAGTAGTGGTGGTGTGGGGATCAGTGGCAGTAGTGGTGTGGGGGGGTATCAGTGGCAGTAGTGGTGGTGTGGGGATCAGTGGCAGTAGTGGTGGTGGTGGTGTGGGGGGGTATCAGTGGCAGCAGTGGTGTGGGGGGGAATCAGTGCAGTAGTGGTGGTGTGGGGATCAGTGGCAGTAGTGGTGGTGTGGGGATCAGTGGCAGTGTTGATATGGAGGGATGGGTGCCACTTACTTGCAGATCACTTGGTTCCTGTTCCTTGCTGGGTCTTGCTTGGGCGAGCAGAGAGGATGGGCGGGGCCTGTGAGTGCAGGCGGAGCTGGAGAAGATGGGCGGAGTGCGCGAGGACTGTGCCCGTGAATGCAGGCAGAGAGTATGGGTGGAGAGGATGGGCAAAGCGGGCTGGACTGTGCCCCTGAGTGCGGGATGAGAGGATGGGTGAAGAGGATGGGCGGAGCCTGTGCAGTGTGCCCGTGAGTGACACTACTGTACTATCTCCCAGGCGGCGGCGGCCCCCTACAGTGGCGGAACCCGAGGGCCCAGTCGCAAATGCGACTGGTGCGACCCTGGTCATTCCGCCACGGCTACAGATGCACCACTTTACAGGCAGATTAAGGCTCCCAAGTTACTAGCTTTTAAGCAATTTTGCATTTTGCACTTCTCCTTGTTTCGTTTTTGGGGTTGTCCAAATTGGTGACATTGATATATGTCCCTCAGGGTGGGACCTGGGCCCCCATACCCATTTTAAGGTCAATAACTAGAAGATAAGCCAGCCAAGTGGGGACTAGCAAAATTAACAAATCAGTTCCCATAGACTGCAATGGTATTTGTTGTATAAATTTTGCCCATATTAGGCTCTTTGTTTGCCCCCCTGGACCGGGGGTGTTTGTCCCATCTGTAATTTTGTAGCATGCTAGATGATGTGCTTAATTTTGGGGGGTGGCTTATTTTGTGCTAACTGCATTTGGGTTGGTCTGAGCATGCTCAGGGACTTTGCCCTTTTTTTTTTGTGACCAGCACTTGGATGTTTCTGGGCATGCTCAGAGTGTTTTTTTTGGTTAGTAATTTAAGGACATCCTTAACAGGTGTATCCAGACTAGGGTTGCCACATCATCCCTTTAATCCAGGACAAAAATTAATTATACAGGTTCTGTGGCTGATTTGGTAGTTAAACTCACTTGGTGCCTTATCTGCACTAAATCAGCCTCAGAACCTGTGTAATTAAATAGGTGCCCTGGATTAAAGGGATGATGTGGCAACCCTAATCCAGACATCTCAAGTCTCCTGTGACTTACGGCAGTCTCACGCATTTGACTGCGGGCTCCCATACACCCACGAGCGCCAGGTAATCTCCCGGCTGAGCCTGTCACTTAGGGGGCTGCTGTCAGCTGCTAGGAGCTTTTTTTTTTGTTTCAAAAAGAACAGCGAGAGAGAGAGAGAGAGAGAGAGAGAGAGAGAGAGAGAAGCAGCGGCAGTGGATTTGCTGTGAACAGGAGGCGGGGCTGGCTGAAAAAATGTTTAGCAGAGGAGGGCTGGAGGAGCAAGTGGCTATATCGTGCAGCAGCAGACAGAGTGTAACCCTCCCCCTCTCCAGCCTGCCATATTTGACTGTATACAGATGCTGAAAGGGGGCACCGGGAGGGAGATACACAGTACCTGAAGCCTAAGGACATAGCAGAAGGTATGACCACAGCAAAATCCTGCAGCACTGAGCACACATCTCTGGCTGAATGGAAACAAGATCGTGGGGAGCACTGTACAGTCACATGTAATGCTGGCCGGCCAGTGTCTTCCAGAAATGTATACCTTCAGACAGTGCAAGGTTACTGATCAGCCTCCCCCTCCCTCTGTACTCCTTTTTCTTTTTCTTTTTTTCCTTTATAGCTGCACACTGCACTGATAAGATCTCTGGAAGACCCTGTAGCCTGCCTGCATTCTGTGTCCAGTGACAGAGTCACACATGGTTGGTTGTTAACCATTTTAGCTCAGCTATTTAGCCAGAGCTCTGTGTGTGCTGCATAGATTGATGTTTTTGTGAAGGATTTACTGCTTATTCAGGCTAGAAGTTTCACAGACCCATTAACTGTTTACTGTCCTCCACTAATCCTGACCAGTTCACTGTAAGAAAAGTTTTATTTTGGAAATTAAATGTGCTGCTGCCTTGTCACTTGGTTGTACTTTTCAAAGGAGGATTACTGACTTGATCTTGCAGAGCTGGTTTAAATAGTGTGGCACGGCCCTGCGATACTATATACTTGTACATTGAGTTCAACCACAAACGCAGTCTCTGACCGTCTCCTGTACTATGTCTGCAGTCTCTTTTTTTTTTTTTTAAATCAATTTTTTTTATTTCTTTTATATACAAACATCATAAATAACAACATACAACCCAGCACGTATAGAGAGGGAATAATAAATTCATTAATTATGGTTTTCCTTACTTGCATTTTCCATTCTGCTACTGTAGGTGCATATGGTGACAACCATTTTTGTGCTATAAGCTTACGAGCCTGAAATAAACTTCTATTTATTGATAACATGTATTCCCCTGGAGTTCTTAGTTTGTCCATGATACCCAGGAGACATCCCCCCGGTTCTATAGACATCTTAATCTCAAATACATTATCAATCATAGATACCACCCCGTACCAATAGCGATGGAGTTTAGGGCATCTTTATATCATGTGTATTAAGTTGGCTGCCCTCCCTTTACATCTAGGGCATTGGTCTGTATCCCTCCGTTTCCATTTAAATAATTTCTCGGGTGTATAATGTACCCTATGTAGCATGAATAGTTGTGTTAAATTTTGAGTTGGAGATAGAGAAGCCAAAGGTATTGCCGACAGTGCCAATGCCCACTGTTTATCAGAAATTGGCCCTATATCACCAGCCCATGATGATCTTGCAAGTATATTCACAGCACCTTTAGTTTTCTTATATAATATATCATACAATTGTGATATCAAACCCTTTTTTCTTTCCATGTTATCGAGCAAGGCTATTACCACTGATTTATTAACCACTTGCCGACCACCGGCTGTCAATTGGCGGCCAGGCGGCGCGGCTCTCATTGCGGGAGTGCGTCATATGACGGCCTCCCATTTAAACAGGAAATGCGTGCGATCGTGTCCGTGCATCCCTGTTCCTTCGGTGGCGGCGTGTCACGGAGACACCGCTCGCCACCGAGGGGGGCGAACAGCCATTGGACATGGCTGTTTACCACGTGATCGGCTGTGATGAAGTCACGGCCGATCACAGATAGGTCCACCCCATTGTGCACGGCGCATGCCACGTGATTGGCTGTGATCCATTCACAGCCGATCATAAATGTAAACACAGAGCGGTAACTAGCTGTTACCAGCTCTTCTCTCCTTACACACCGTTTCCAGTGTGAGGAGAGAAGAGCCAGAAGCAGTGAGTTACCGATCTGTGTTCTGTAGAGTCTGCACCAACACCACACCTGTCCCATCGCCCCCCCCCAATTGTCATCTGTCACCCAACAGTCACCACAGTCACCCAATAAAGTGCACCTGTCACATAAGGGACTGCCATCAGTGGTGCACCTGTCACCCGTCACAAATCAGTGACCATCAGCGGTGCACCTGTCACCCATCAGCCGTCACCCATCAGTGACCGCCATCCATCATCCTTTACCCATCAGTGACCGCCAGCCGTCACCCATCAGTGACCGCCAGCCATCACCCGTCACCCATCAGTGACCGCCAGCCATCACCCGTCACCCATCAGCGACTGCCAGCCATCACCCATCAGTGACTGCCAGCCATCACCCGTCACCCATCAGTGACCACCAGCCTTCACCCGTTACCCATCAGTGAGCGCTAGCCGTCACCCATCAGGGACCGCCAGCTATCACCCGTCACCCATCAGTGACCGCCAGCCATCACCCGTTACCCATCACCTGTCACCCATCAGTGACCGTCAGCCATCACCGATCACCTGTCACGTGTCACCCTTTAGTGACCGCCAGCCATCACCGGTCACCCATCACCCATCACTGTCCGTGGCCTGTCACCCATCAGTGACCATCTCCTGTCACACCGTCATCACCGATCAGTGAACGCCAGCTGCCACCCATCGCACAGCCCATCAGTGACCGTCACCTGCCACCTGTCACACTGTCGCGTAATGTCCAAAAGAGTATACAGCAGTGAGGAGGCGTTCCAGATCCTCTCCATGACCGATGAGAGCAACGGGGAGTTCTCATCAGATTCCAATTCGGATTTGAACCAAATAGTGAATCGGCAAATGATTCGGAGGAAGAATGGGTCCCTCCCAAAAGGGCACGGCACTCTGGAAACCAGGATTATATTCCCAGGCCCAGTACCAGCACTGCCACCACCAACAGGCCCCAGGAACAAATTCCCAGGCCCAGTACCAGCAATGCCACCAGCATTAGGCCCCGGGAACAAATGCCCAGTACCAGCGCTGCCGCCGGCAATAGGCCCCAGGAACAAATGCCCAGACCCAGTACCAGTCCTGCCACATCACGCCTGAGTACCAGCACAGGAAATTCCAATCCAACTACTGGAGTGTCACAACCCCCAAGAGCCAGGGCCTCTACATACATGCCAGATGGTCTTGCCAACCCAACATGGCTGCCTTCCAACTCGGCACCGCCAGGTGTGCAGACCAACACCCGAAATTTCTCAGAGATTGATTTCTTTCATATGTTTTTGCCCGACACTATGCTGCAATTTATTGTGGACCAGACAAATTTGTATGCCCAGCAATATATTGCCAACAAGCCCCAATCATCCTATGCCTGTCCTTTTGAGTGGAGAGATCTGAATTTGGAGGAGCTCAAAGTGTTTATGGGCCTCACCCTAAACATGGGGATTACAAAAAAAAATGAAGGACATGCCTATTGGTCCACCAACCCTATCCACAATATGCCCATTTATTCTGCCCTAATGTCCAGGTCCCGATACAAGATGATAATGCGCTTTCTTCACTTCAGCGACAACACCCAGTGCCCTCCCCACAATCATCCAAATTACGACAAGTTATACAAGATTCGCCCACTGATAAATTTCTTTTCCCAACAATTTGCAGAACTCTATGTCCCCAATCAGAATATTTGCGTTGATGAGTCCCTGGTACCCTTTTCAGGCCGGCTAGGAATAAAGCAGTATATTCCTAGCAAAAGGGCCAGATACGGAGTAAAGTTATACAAGCTATGTGAGAGAGCCACAGGATATTTGTATGCGTTCCGCATATATGAAGGAAAAGATTCCCAGCTCCAGCCCCCTGAGTGCCCGGCCTACATGGGCACAACTGGAAAGATTTTATGGGACCTGGCATACCCACTTCTAAACAAAGGATATCACATTTACATTGACAACTTTTACACGTGCCTGCCTCTTTTCAAACACTTATACATCGAAAAAACCCTGGCCTGTGGAACCTCCAGAAAAAATAGAAAGGGCTTCCCACAATCTTTAGCTAACAAAAAGCTGAGAAGGGGGAAAGAGTATCATTGAGATGCAACGAAGTGCTGGCCTTGAGGTGGAAGGATAAGAGGGATGTGCACATGATGTCCACCATCCATGATGACACTGCAATTGAGGTACAAAGAAGACAAGGTCCCATTGAAAAGCCAACATGTGTCCAAGATTATAATCTCTACATGGGGGGGTAGATTTTAACGATCAAATGATTCAGCCCTATTTGTCAATAAGAAGGTCCCGATTCTGGTATAAGAAGGTAGCAATTTATCTCATCCATTTGGCCATTTACAATTCCTACGTAGTCTACACCAAATCCATTGAAAGCCCCGCCCCCTTCCTAAAATTCATAGAAGAAGTTGTCACGTCCCTCATCTATCACCAAAGACCCCCCCCCCAGAAGACCTTCGCTCTGAGGCTGTTTGCCGACTTCATGAGCACCACTTCCCCTTCAGCATTCCACCATCTGAAGCAAGCCGAAGACGGCAAAAAAAATGTCGCGTGTGCACCAAAAAAGGATTTAGAAAAGATACCAGCTACCATTGTCCCCAGTGTCCCTCCCAACCTGGCCTTTGCACTGGTGAATGCTTCCAACTTTATCATACATCCATAAAATATTAGCCCATATTTTTAACCATTTCCCCATTTTCATCATCTGTGCTGACCATTTTCCATTCTTTCCCAAATAACCATGCCACTGCCTTCCACGTGAACTGACCCTGGCCTGTTTTTTGACTATGCCTCTGCCTACGGTTTGGACTACTTCCATGTGAACTGACCCTGGCCTGTTTTGTGACTATGCCTCTGCCTACAGTTTGGACAGCCTCCACGTGAACTGACCCTGGCCTGTTTTATCAACTACTCTACTGCCTACCGCTTGGACTGCTCGCACGTGAACTGACCCTGGCCTGTTTTATGGACTATGCTTTTGCCTACCGCTTGGACTGATCTGTTGCCCTGCTACTGTAGTACACAGGGGTCTCACATATGTGAGGGGCTCCAGAATTGTTTTTCCGGATGGAGAAAATAATTATTTTTGTTTTCTCCGGGTTTCGGAATTAGGGTCTGGAGTCCGGAGGCTTCATAGAGATTTGGGTGGGTCGAAGCCTCTACCCCTGTGCCCCTGTGCACAGGTCTTACCTGATTGTGACCCTCAGCCTGCTGCTGACTTACTGCCACCATGCCCATGCCTGTTGCATGAATGGACCACACCGCTACCTGGGCTATGCAAATAATTAGCTGTAGCAGGAGGCAGTATGTTTATGAAGGGCTGGAGAGTGGTACAATAATGAGTGTCTGCAGGTAACAGTGTACCAGGACCAATATTATGGCTGTGCTGGCTGTTTCTGCCTGGACAATTTCTATGGACTGTGCTGTGCCGACTATAGACAATATTCCTGCCTGCTGCCTGGATATTTAATATTGCTGTCGCTAAGCACCTCCCTGCCTGCTGCCTGGACCAGTGCTCTCCTCTGTGGATACTACTAAAAGCAGAGGTAATGCTTTTTTTTTTTTACCCTTTCTGCAATAGAATTTATTTTGGATTGTAATTCTTGGTATGTAAATGCTATGTGTTAGAAATATGAAGGGTTTTCAAAAATGATAGGTTGCCAGGAAATTATATATGTCATTTATGCTCCTAGAACACCTGATGGTGCTACTTGAATGTTGGGCCTCTGTATGTGGCCAGGCTGTGTAAAAGTCTCACACATGTGGTATCACTATAGTCAGGAGGAGTAGCAGAATGTATTTTGGGGTGTCATCTATGCTACATACATGCTATGTGTTGGAAATATCTGATAAATGGACAACTTTGTGTAAAAAAAAAAAAATGCGTTTTCATTTTTTTCCACATTTTCCAAAAACTTCTGGAAAAAAATGAACCGTTCAAAAGACTCATGATGCCTCATAGATTATACGTTGGAGTGTTTGCTTTCCAAAATGGGGTCATTTTGGGGGAAATTCCATTGTCCTGGTGCTCCAGGGCCTTCAAAAATGCAATAGGTGGTTGAGAAATGAGATGTGTCATTTATGCTCGTAGATCGCCTGATGGTGCTACCTCAATGTTGGGCCTTTGTATGTGGCCATGCTGTGTAAAAGTCTCACACATGTGGTATCGCTATAGTCAGGAGGAGTAGCAGAATGTATTTTGGGGTGTCATCTTTGCTACGTACATGCTATGTGTTGGAAATATCTGATAAATGGACAACTTTGTGTAAAAAAAAAAATGCGTTTTCATTTTTTTCCACATTTTCCAAAAACTTCTGGAAAAAAATGAACCGTTCAAAAGACTCATTATGCCTCATAGATTATACGTTGGGGTGTTTGCTTTCCAAAATGGGGTCATTTTGGGGGCAATTCCATTGTCCTGGTGCTCCAGGGCCGTCAAAATTGTAATAGGTGGTTGAGAAATGAGATGTATCATTTATGCTCGTAGAACGCATGGAGATGCTACTTCAATGTTGGGCCTTTGTATGTGGCCAGGCTGTGTAAAAGTCTCACACATGTGGTATCATCATACTCAGGAGGAGTAGCAGAATGTATTTTGGGGTGTCATCTTTGCTACGTACATGCTATGTGTTGGAGATATCTGATAAATGGACAACTTTGTGTAAAAAAAAAATGCGTTTTCATTTTTTTCCACATTTTCCAAAAACTCCTGGAAAAAAATGAACCGTTCAAAAGACTTATTATGCTTCATAGATTATACGTTGGGGTGTTTGCTTCCAAAATAGGGTCAGTTTGGGGGCAATTCTATTGTCCTGGTGCTCCAGGGCCTTCAAAAGTGTAGTATACAAGTATAGGCGCAAAAAACTGGAGATGGCAATAAAAACAACAAACCGAAACAAAAATCCCCTCTGCCTACAAAAAAATACATGAATGACTAGAGAAAAAGAGGTATTTCTAAGCAACAACAACAGCACCACGTATGAAGCTGTAAAGATATATGTGTTAAAAAACTAATAAATGTGGTGAATGAGTGTATAGGAAGAAACCACATTGAGGATATATATGTATATATTGTAACATTTATATCACAGTCATAGTAGTGCAAAGAAAAGTCCAGGGATCCAGGGAACAGGATGGTAAGTCCACAAATAGGGCTGCCTTCACCGAGAACTAAAACCAGATTCCAAATCCTGAGAAGAAAACAAAAGAGAGAGGCACCTCTGGGTGTAGACTTAAAACAATTTATTCATAAAAGATAGTGACGGTCAAACTCACATTTATGAAGTCATCAAAAGGCATGTGAATGTGAGCAGTCCATTAAAACATCATCCATCATGGGGGGTACATCAGGTCAGTCTAAACTCCTAATCGCTGGCTGGAGGCTCTGCCCGTGTGTGGAGAGAGGCACCGCTGAGATGAAAAGCCGGCCGCAGCGGTGACAGGACCCAAAACGAGGCTCGGAGCGCAGGAGGAAAAACAACCGGTGAGGAGGAGTGATGTTACTGGTCGAGCGACGCGTTGCAGGGCGTACAAGCTGCGGTGACGTGACAGCCGTGCCCCCTCATTAGGCTCTCATTTCTCAGCGGTGCCTCTCTCCACACACGGGCAGAGCCTCCAGCCAGCGATTAGGAGTTTAGACTGACCTGATGTACCCCCCATGATGGATGATGTTTTAATGGACTGCTCACATTCACATGCCTTTTGATGACTTCATAAATGTGAGTTTGACCGCCACTATCTTTTATGAATAAATTGTTTTACGTCTACACCCAGAGGCGCCTCTCTCTTTTGTTTCCTTCAAAAGTGTAAATGGTGGTTGAGAAATGAGATGTGTAATTTAGGCTCGTAGAACACATGAAGATGCTACTTCAATGTTCGGCCTTTGTATGTGGCCAGGCTGTGTAAAAGTCTCACACATGTGGTATCACCATACTCAGGAAGAGTAGCAGAATGTATTTTGGGGTGTAATTTGTTGTATGCATATGCTCCGGGAGAGAAATAACCTGTTAATATGACAATTTTGTAAAAAAAAAAAAATCTTCATTTTGCAAAGAATTGTGGGAAAAAATTACAACTTAAAAAAATTCACCATGCTACTTACTTAATACCTTGGAATGTCTACTTTCTAAAAAGGGGTCATTTAGGGGGTATTTGTACTTTTCTAACTTGTTAGTGTCTCAAGAAATGAGATAGACCATCAGTACATCAGGTGTGATCAGATGTGATCAATTTTCAGTGATTGGCACCATAGTTTGTGGACTCTATAACTTTCACAAAGACCAAATAATTTACACTAATTTGGGTTATTTTTACCAAAGATATGTAGCAGTATAAATTTTGGCCAAAATTTATGAAGAAAAATTACTAATTTGCAAAATTTTATGACAGAAACAAAGAAAAAGGCATTTATTTCACAAAATTTACGGCCTTTTTTATTTATAGCACAAAAAATAAAAAACCCACTAGTGATTAAATACCACCAAAAGAAAGCTCTATTTGTGTGAAAAAAAGACGCAAATTTCATAAGGGTACAGTGTTGCATGACTGAGTAATTGTCATTCAAAGTGTGAGAGCGCTAAAAGCTGAAAATTGGTCTGGGCAGGAAGGGGGTGTAAGTGCACTGTATTGAAGTGGTTAAACTTCAATTCATGCGATCGACCCTGTGCTTTTAATGCATACCTAAGCTGTAAAAATTGAAAACATCTTTGGTTTGGAATATTATATTAATTTATTAATTCACCAAAGGTTTTCATCTCATCTTCCTGAAATAACTGTATCATGTACCTTAGTCCCTTCTGCCTCCAAATTTCAAACCCTTCCAGTTTCAACAGTTCCGTATAGCTACTATTGTTCCATATTGGAGTATATGACGTATATCCCTTTATTCCAGTTGTTCTCCTCATTTCCTGCTATACCTTATCAAATAATATTCCCGTAAAAAATCCTTTATCAGACAATTGATTTCTCGACTAATAGGGAAATTAATGGGTAGTCTTCATAAACTGATAGTAACAGCCTCTGTATAGGATCAGAGTCTGATACTGTTGTCCAACCATAAAAATGTTGTAATTGAGAGGCTAGAAAATAATTTTTGGGATGGGGGATTGCCAGTCCACCTTCTTCTTTGGTTAGCAATAATGTAGTTAACTTTATTAAACACATAAAGTAGTTGCGGGGTCCAAATCATTTTGATAAGATTTGCTCTACCTATCACCGTCAGGGGTAACTTACACCAGCTACGGCTTTTATCCTTAAATTTTTTTAATAGAGGTTTCAAGTTCAAGTTAATATAGTCTTTTACATCCCGGGAGATCTATATTTCACTGTATCCTTAATTTTAATTTTAGAGGCTTTATTTAATAGAGGGGTTTTTAACTCATCTAGGGGTAATAATATGGATTTATCCCAATTAATCTGGAAACCCCGAAAATAGCCCAAATATGGAGACAAGGCTCATAAGTTCCGTTAATTAGTTTGAGGTGCCCCCCAGGAAAATAAGAGCGTCATCTGCATAAAGGGCTATTTTATCCTCTCTTCCTGGCTGACGGAATCCTATTATTTCTGTTGATTGGATAATGGCAAGGGCAAGGGGCTCCACTGCTATAGCGAACAATAATGGGGACAGGGAGCAGCCCTGCCTTGTCCCTCTTGATAGGTTAAACAGACTGGATAGTGTATTATCTATTCTTATCCTTGCTTTAGGGTCCCTATATAGTATTTTGACCCATTTTAGAAATCCCGGGCCTATACCAAATGTTTCCAATACAGCCCATAGGTATTCCCACTCCACCATATCAAAGGCTTTTTGGGCTTTTAAACACAATATTGCTCTAGATCCCATATTTTCCATAGGTAATTGCAAGTTTAAGAATAACCTGCGAATGTTTGTTGATGCAGCTCTCTTTGGAATAAAACCCATTTGATCCTCATGTATCAAACTGTTAATGTAATTTGATAACCTGCTTGCAAGAACCCTAGCCAGAATCTTGACATCTGGGGTGAGGAGAGATATAGGGCGATAAGACTCAAGTAACATTGGGTCCTTCCCTGTTTAGGAATCACTATTATTATCATTTTCTGCATTGATTCTGGAAGTTTTTGTTTTTCAAACGCGTCATTTAGTACCTCTAAAAGTTCTGGTAGCAGAATCTTATCAAATTTTTTATACATCTCTGTCGGTAGTCCATCCATCCCTGGTGCTTTATTATTGGGGGTTTGTGTAACTGCAAGTCTTAACTCTTCCAGGGATTTAGGACTATAAAGAGATTCTCTATCCTCAGTTTTAAGTTTTGGGAGAACCAATTTATCCAAAAATTGTTTGGCTTGGTTCATTGACTTCGACACCTTTACCTTTGACTCATAAAGTGGGGTGTAGAAGTCAACAAATATCTTCTGGATGCTACCCATATCATGCATCACAACTCCTTCCGGGTCTTTGACCGCTGCGATAGTTATCGGGCCATCTTGTGCCCGAGCTATCACCGCCAACATACGACCCACCTGTTCCCCCATCTCATAATGTTTTTGCGTTTGAAAAAAATCTGCTATTTTCTGCTTTAGTTAAGGCTAAAGTTTTATAAATTTCCTGGGCCTCCTGCCATGCTGACCGCTTTTCTTCTATGGGATCCATAATGTAATCCTGCTCTGTTTGAGTTACCTTTTGCGTTACTTTCTCCTCTTGCCTTCTAGATGAACACTTAATTTTATTAATTTCTTTAACCATTATTCCCCGCATAAATGCCTTCATAGTATCCCAAACAACTAATAAAGATGTCGATTTTTAATTTTTTTTTTTTTTATTCAATCAGCTGTAGATCTAACTTGTGTTCCTCTGTCATTAATAATAGCCATTGTGGATTATTTTTCTAAGGAAGAGAGAGTCTCTGTCCCTCAAACTGTATGCTCATTATAATTGGGGAATGATCTGAAAGCCCCCTAGGACCGTATTGAATTGCTTCTACCCAAGGGAGAAAGTTATAATTTCCCAGAGCCAGATCTATTCTTGACAGAGAATTAACCCCATCTCTTGCAGTTGTCCAGCAAACCTTGTTCTCTTCATTTTTTGTTTACCTTTTTTTGGTGCTATACCTATCTTCCTCCTCATTCATTATGTTATTAAAATCTCCCATTACTAGGGTTGGTAAGTTCGGCCATTGTGCCATTTTACCAAAAACATATTTCAACACTTCATTATTATAAGGGGGGGAATATATTCACCAACAAAAAGTTTTGGTCATTTAATAAACACCGTAGCAAAATGTAACGACCTTCTGGGTTTGGAAAGCTCTCTTTGCATGAGAACCGTACCGAGCGAGAGATCAGGATACTAACACCTCGTGAATAAGTAATAAATACAGCATGGAATTGATAGGGAAATCTTGAAATTTCAAAAAGCATTGTGTCCTCTTGCTCAAGATGGGTCTCCTGCAAAAATATTATTTTGGGTTTGTAGAACTCAATTGACTCAAAAACTGCCTATCTCTTCCTCCTGTCTCCAAACCCCCTTACATTCCATGACAACACCGTTATTTTCCTATTCATTATTTCAGTTCACCCAACGGTATTCAACTAAACTTCCAGCAGACCAAACAAGATATCCATAGGCCTCAAAAAAAATTATCTCTCAAATAAGACCATGGTAAAGAGGGTCCTGAGAGAATACTAGGAGAGAGAGAGAGAGAGAGAGAGAGAGAGAGCACGGGGCCAAAAATAAACACAAACACAAAG
Source organism: Lithobates clamitans (assembly GCA_037952925.1). Taxonomy (NCBI): domain Eukaryota; kingdom Metazoa; phylum Chordata; class Amphibia; order Anura; family Ranidae; genus Lithobates; species Lithobates clamitans. The sequence goes on from JBBGZY010001009.1 coordinate 1,244,207, forward strand.
AAAAAAAAAAAAAGGAAACCCCCCCCAAACCCAATCCTCCCCCTCTTAAGCACCCAAACATTCCTGGGAATACCCACCACCCATCCTGGTTGGTAGTGACCCCAACCCCTTACTACATTCCACTCGGGACTCATACAAGTGGACTATCTAGTGGCCCTAAAACAGTTACAAGTGTTATGCTTGTGCCTAGATGAAAAAAAATTTTAAAAAAGGGAAAAATTGTCCACAGTTCCAATATTCAGGTATATGTTTCCAAAGGTGGGAAGGAGAGAGAGAGAGAAAAAAGGAGAGAAAAAAAAATATTTGTGAAAGTTCAACAAGTTGATTAACATTCAGGAAGTCTTTTTGCTCTCCTTTGTATGTCTCTCATCCAACCAAGCGTTAACGGCTTCAGGATCTTCAAAGAAAAAAACATTTTCTCCATCCATAATCTCAACTTAGCTGGAAATAACATTGAATATGTTATCTGTGTTAATCGCAGACTGCGCTTTATCTCTTTAAACTTTGCTTGTTTCTTTTGTACTTCCATCGAAAAATTTGGGAAGAAGGAGATATTATTACTATTATATTCAATATTTCCTATTTGACGTGCTTCGGAAAGAATTAAATCTCTATCTCTGTAATTTAACATCTTAATAATCACTGTTCTGGGTTTGCTTGAGGAGGGAATTGGGCGGCTGGGAATGCGATGGGCCCTTTCAATTGTATAAAGCTTTGAAAAACCCTCCATGCCCAATGTATCCATTATCCATTTTTCAAAAAAACGGGCGTTGATTGACCTTCTTCATGTTCGGAAAAACCCAAGATATGGACGTTGTTACGTCTTTGATATTTTCCAAATTTTACAATCTCTGGGCTTGATCCTTTACTTGAACTTTGGTTTGTTGAAGTTCCCCTTTTAAAAAAGGCAAGGCATCCTCTGTTGTACTGACCCTATTTCCCAGGTCCCTTGTACGTTCACAAATTTTTTGATTTTCTTGTTTTATAGCCGTAATATCCCTTTTTAAATCCAACATTTGATTTGTTAGAAATAATAAAAAGTTATTGCATGCCTGTATAGCAGAAAAAACATCACTCAATGCTGGTTCCTTTATTGCAATTTTGCCCACATTGCTGCCGTATTGATTTAAGCTTCCAGCGGCTTTATTCCCTCCTATACTCTGTTGGTCACATTCCTCCGTCCTCCATTCTTTCTTGTTGCTCTTGGATCTGATCCTCATTGGAAGTGATGTCTGGTGTCATATCCAATATACATCTTCCCTCCATACCCCAGGATACCCGGGGATCCATCGGGGGCTGCGTTTTATTAAGGTCCTTGTGTATATTATCCTTTGAGATCAAGTCTTTTTCACCCCTGGGTCCCAACCTGGACATACTGCGGGTTTCAGGCATCAGCTTTGTCATATCCTCTCTGACACCTTTTTTAAGGATATCCAGCATTTGTATTTTATTCATACTCCCAACGCTTTCCTGGAATTGTTCTTCCCCCACGTGCATTTTCTTTTCATCTTTTTTTCCCTCCTTCTTCCCTCTTTTGCTTGACATCTTTCGAATTAATACTTTCACCTTCTCTTAGTTTAAGTCAAATACTAAGCGCAACTCTATCTTTCCCTTTCCTTTTGCCTCCTCTCTCCTCCCACCACTCCTCTCTGGTCCACCCTTCCCCAGCTTCACCTTCCCCTCAGTATCTCCAGACTTGCCTGTTGGTTCTACCCCGAGATCAGGCTGTTTTGTTTTTTGTTTTTTTTGTTTTGTTTTGTTTTGTTTTTTTTTTGTTTTTTTTAAAGTAATACCCATTCAGTGATACTTTCAATATAGTATTCCAAATTCCAAATTCAGTGCTGTATACAGTATTGATATATATGTTTTTTTCTATTTTTAGTAATCACTACTCAGCACTGTACAATGTTCATAGGCAATGACTGTTCAGTATTCAATGTTTGGCTTTCAGTATACGTTATTCAGTGTACAGGGCTCTACACAGTAATTATAACCATACGTTATTTAATGGAGTATTCTAACACCCACACACATCTTAATATTCCTTAACCATGTTCTGTTCCATTTCCAATGTTCAGTACTCAACACGGAAATCTGAAATAATCTCAATTTAATATTTAGTACTTAGCATACTGTCCATCCAGTCTGCTATATTCAGAGCTCTGTACCACACTCATTTATAATATAGTTTTGGTGTTCAGTTATCCATCACAATGTATAATGTCAGTGCCAGTTCTGAGTTCACTATTCAGAAAACTGTATCAACCTCACTAATGGGTTTATTTCAATATTCAGTGTTCTTTATCCCGCACAGTATTTAGTGTCCATGCCAGAACAATTTTTATTGTTTGACGGGATGTTCAGTACAAACAAAAACCCATCAGCTTCAACAGTTTATATAATTAAAGCCCGTTTAGATATTCACAGTGGATTCCTTAAAGGTTTTCTCTTAACCTTTGTAAGTCCTTGGTAAGTTCCCTGGGAATTTTAGACTACCAACCATTCAAACTGTTTTGAAACAAGTTTATACAAACAGCAACCCACAGCCTATTAACACACCATTCATGAAACAGCTGGGTCGTGACTATCTCATTTAGTATGTTATGTCCCCTGTGGGTAGATACAGATATATAGCTTCCCAACTTCTTAGCCCGTGCCTGGGTGCCAAAGTCCTCCACATAGACCAGCAAACTGACAGGCAAATATAATGAAAGCAAATATCCAGAAACAGATTGCAAAAATATAGCATGAATCCTTAAATGCAACTATATAATGTAAGACCACGGTTCTGCACTTCTAGGTTCTTAAATAGTGCAGGATTGTTATGTAGACAGAGTTGTTACTGTGCCATATAAAATGCAGTCCAGTATGTAATGATACTTTTTTCACTATATAGTTCTTACATTCCTGAGTAGCTTTCTGGATAGCAGTAAATGATAATATAATGATAGTATAGACAGGATACACTGATAACGTTTGTAAAGTAGTATACTCAGTCTGTAGTGTACTGTGAGCTGTGCAAGTCTCTGACTTTCACTCCCTGAATCCGATCCTCCAGACACTGCTTTGTTTGTTTAACACAAGCAGACTCTCATGCTGACACACTGTCAGCAGAGCTGCCTAATCAGGCAGGCAGATGAACGGCTCCTCTCCACACTTCTCCCCCTTCTGGAGGACACAGGGAGGCAAGTAAGTAAAGAGCAAATAAAAAGCACAGGACACAAAGCACAGAGCTTACAGTCAATTTCAATTTCAAAAGTCAATTCCGCTCTGTTCTGCTCTAAGTACACTCCACTGCACTGCTCCAGTATTCTCTGAGTGGATTCCTGACCATCTCTTGTATCATGTCTGCAGTCTCTGACCATCTCTTGTACCATGTCTGCAGTCTCTGACCATCTCTTGTACCATGTCTTCAGTCTCTGATGATCATCTCTTGTACCATGTCTGCAGTTTTTGATGATCATCTCTTGTACCATGTCTGCAGTCTCTGACCATCTCCTGTACCATGTCTACAGTCTCTGACCCTCTCTTGTACCATGTCTGCAGTCTCTGATCATCTCTTGTACCATGTCTGCAGTCTCTGATCATCTCTTGTACCATGTCTGCAGTCTCTGATCATCATCTCCTGTACCATGTCTGCAGTCTCTGATCATCATCTCTTGTATCATGTCTGCAGTCTCTGATCATCATCTCTTGAACCATGTCTGCAGTCTCTGATCATCATCTCTTGTACCATGTCTGCAGTCTCTGATCGTCTCTTGTACCATTTCTGCAGTCTCTGATCATCTCCTGTAGTGTGTCTTACACATATACAACTCACACACACAGCCTACATAGGCTGTGTGTGAGAGATATGAGGTGTATATGTGTGACATAGGCTGCATATGAGTGACATTACACACACACATCACCTCCCTGAAATGAGTTTGCCACCTCCCTGAAATGAGTTTTTGCAGGTTGGGATGTCTGTGTATCCACTTTGAAGTTCTGTCTCTACATTGGGAGAACGTTCATTTTTGTGTGTTTCATGGACTGTGCATGTGTTTTCAATTGCCTCATTAGCACGCAAACCTGTTATATAAAGTGTGCGTGCATGAGTTTTCTCTTTGTATTTTGGTTGTTATGTCTTTGCAAAACAGATGTGTTTTAGAGAAAGTTTTTTGTAGGTTGTTTCACTTTGATTTAATTGTCTGTGCTGCATTATTTTGCAAAATCTTCCTCAAGATGTTGTAACTAATTAATGTTTAAATCCTTAATAGCTGTCTGGTACTTGAGGACAGGGTTGAGAAGCACTGAGCTAAAATTGAGCTCAAGACAAGCCTATTCTATTTGTGGGCATTTGAGGGAAACCAGGTGAGTGTTAGAACCCCTGATTGCCTTTTTTAGGTTGGGTCTTGTGTCCCTTTTCTTAAAATTGGCTTCACTTCCTGTCACATAGCCAAACAGGAAGTGAGGGTAAAATCCTACCAATGTCTTTCCTTGGGGACACATAGGTCAATCTAATTAGTGTCCCCATTAGGCAAATTGCACTCTAGCACTTGTGCACCCCACATTATTAGGTCTTTTGGGGTTTATTAAAGGCAAATGCACTCTCCAATACAAGTGTACTCGCTGTAAATCTGAGGGGAAGCACTGGTGATTTTTTCATCCAATCATATAGAAGCAAAGATGCTGTGTTTTTATTTTCCTTGCATGTCCCCCTCGGATCTCCAGCAACTACACTTCCAAGTGCACTTGTAGTCCAAAGTGGATTTGCCTTCAGTAAATAAACCCCAAAGTCCAAGATACCTAATAATTTGGGGTGTACACAGCAAAATGCTAGAGTGCAATTTACCTAATGGGGAAACTATTTAGATTGACCTGTGTGTCCCCAAGGAAAGACATTAGTAGGGTTTTACCCTCACTTCCTGTTTGGCTATGTGACAGGAATTGAATAAATTTGAAGGAGAAAATGGCAAGATTTGAGAGATGTCTTCACCCTATCAGGGGTGCAGACATCCCCAAAAACTCACAAGACTTCTAATCCCTCTGCACTCTATCCCCAAGCAAAAATAAGAAAGGATTTAATTTACCGTATTTACTCGAGTATAAGCCGAGTTTTTCAGCACATTTTTTTTATGCTGAAAATGCCCCCCTCGGCTTCTACTGGAGTCAAGCACTTTTCTGCAGCAGAGAATGACATTTTCTGAACTGAATTTTGGGGCCCCGTATATCGGGGCCACTTGGTGCTAGGAACCCCAAATTTGGTGTGAGCACCCAGTGGAATGTGCAATACAACATATCCAAAGCTGGGGTTCCTAGAACCAAGCGGCCCTGAGATACGGGGCCCCAAAGTCAGTTTGGAAAATGTCATTCTCTGCTGCAGAAGTGCTTGACATTTTCCAAACTGATTTTGGGGCCCCGTATCTCGGGGCCACTTGGTGCTAGGAACCCCAGCTTTGGATATGTTGTATAGCTAGTTCCACTGGGTTTGCACACCAAATTTGGGGTTCCTAAAACCAGGTGGCCCCAAGATACGGGGCCCCAAATTCGGTCAACTGTCCATCTGCAGCAATGTCATTTCGGGACCCTATGGGTCCAGAGACCCCAAATTTTGGCTGCAGCTAGGGGTCATCTAGGAACCCTTAACTACCAAGTTTGAAGTTCGGGGGACCTATGGCATGCAAATGGGCACAGTGGGGCATGCAAATGGGCACAGTGAGGCTGCAAATGGGCATTGTTGACCCTCTTTTTCACTTATAGTAGCTGCGCATTTCTCACCCTAAGCTTATACTTGAGTCAATAAGTTTTCCCAGTTTTTTTGTGGTAAAATTAGGTGCCTCGACTTATATTCGGGTTGGCTTATACTCGAGTATATACGGTAGTTTAACTTTTGCAAAGAAACATTCCTTCAACTGTGATGCATGTCAATGGCCCATTTAGACCTTGTTTAACCACTTCAATACAGGGTATTTTTACACCTTCCTGCTCAGGCCAATTTTTAGCTTTCACTTTTTAAATGACAATTGCGCTGCCATGCTACACTGTACCCAAACTAAATTTTTATCATTTTGTTCCCTCAAATTGAGCTTTCTTTTGATGGTATTTGATCACCTCTGCGGTTTTTATTTTTTGCTAAATGAATAAAAAGAGACCGAAAATTTTTGAAAAAAAAAGTATTTGTTATAAAATTTTGTAAATAACTACATTTTCTCCTTCACTCTCCCTCACTCCTTCATTCTCCTTCTCCTTCACTGATGGGCACTGATAAGGTGGCACCAATGAGATGGTACTGACTAGGGATGAGCTTCGTGTTTGAGTCGAACCCATGTTCGACTCGAACATTGGCTGTTCGGTCGTTCGCCGAATTCCGAACGTTATGGGCCGTTCGCGCCAAATTCGTGTGGCACGTCATGGCCCATAATTCACTGCGGCATCGCAGTACATTGCTGGCTGATGATTGGCCAAGCATGCAGTATGACCTGCATGCTTGGCCAATCACAGCGCCGTCGGTAGAGAGAGCTGTAATTGGCCAAAGCCAGGGTGGCTTTGGCCAATTATGGATCAGGGGGTTTAGAACACGCCCCACACTATATAAGGCCGCCTGCACGGCGGCCCTGTGTAGTGTGTGTTCCAGCGTTGAAAGAGAGATAGATAGACAGAGAGACAGTGTCATTTCATTTGAGTTAGATAGATTAGGCAGGACAATCAGTGAGTTAGCTGCACTTACAGTGTATTGTGTATATATATGCATCCCAGGTGTTGTGTGTGTGTGTGTATGTGTGTATATATATATATATATATATATATATATATATATATACACTGTATTCAGTTTAGCTAGATCCGTTCCTGTTATCTTCTTACTGACAGGCAGGCTTGTCTTGTTACAGTATTTACAGCTACCTGAAGAAAATTGCTGGTGTTCTTTTGATCCTATTAGTACCACAGTCAGGCAGCTAGACTTTTTACAGTTAGTGCAGTGCGTCCTGCTCACAGTGTTCAGCTAAAACTACAAGTTAGTGCGGTGCGTCCTGCTCACAGTGTTCAGGTAAAACTACAAGTTAGTGGGGTGCGTCCTGCTCACAGTGTTCAGCTAAACCTACAAGTTATTTTTTTGCGAGCTCTGCACAGTGTTCATCTAAAGCTACAAGTTAGTGCAGTGCGTCCTGCTCACAGTGTTCAGCTAAAACTACAAGTTAGTGTAGTGAGACCTCTGCACAGTGTTCATCTAAAGCTACAAGTTAGTGCAGTGTGTCCTGCTCACAGTGTTCAGCTAAACCTACAAGTTAGTGTAGTGAGACCTCTGCACAGTGTTCATCTAAAGCTACGAGTTAGTGCAGTGCGTCCTGCTCACAGTGTTCAGCTAAAACTACAAGTTAGTGTAGTGAGACCTCTGCACAGTGTTCATCTAAAGCTACAAGTTAGTGCAGTGCATCCTGCTCACAGTGTTCAGCTAAAACTACAAGTTAGTGGGGTGCGTCCTGCTCACAGTGTTCAGCTAAACCTACAAGTTATTTTTTTGCAAGCACTGCACAGTGTTCATCTAAAGCTATAAGTTAGTGCAGTGCGTCCTGCTCACAGTGTTCAGCTAAAAATACAAGTTAGTGTAGTGAGACCTCTGCACAGTGATCATCTAAAGCTACGAGTTAGTGCAGTGCGTCCTGCTCACAATGTTAAGCTAAAACTACAAGTTAGTGTAGTGAGACCTCTGCACAGTGTTCATCTAAAGCTACAAGTTAGTGCAGTACGTCCTGCTCACAGTGTTCAGCTAAAACTACAAGTTAGTGTAGTGAGACCTCTGCACAGTGTTCATCTAAAGCTACAAGTTATTGCAGTGTGTCCTGCTCACAGTGTTCAGCTAAAACTACAAGTTAGTGTAGTGAGACCTCTGCACAGTGTTCATCTAAAGCTACAAGTTAGTGCAGTGCGTCCTGCTCACAGTGTTCAGCTAAAACTACAAGTTAGTGTAGTGAGACCTCTGCACAGTGTTCATCTAAAGCTACAAGTTAGTGCAGTGCGTCCTGCTCACAGTGTTCAGCTAAAACTACAAGTTAGTGTAGTGAGACCTCTGCACAGTGTTCATCTAAAGCTACAAGTTAGTGCAGTGTGTCCTGCTCACAGTGTTCAGCTAAACCTACAAGTTAGTGCAGTGCGTCCTGCTCACAGTGTTCAGCTAAAACTACAAGTTAGTGTGGTGCGTCCTCACAGTGTTCAGCTAAACCTACAAGTTAGTGTAGTGAGACCTCTGCACAGTGTTCATCTAAATCTACAAGTTAGTGCAGTGCGTCCTGCTCACAGTGTTCAGCTAAAACTACAAGTTAGTGTAGTGAGACCTCTGCACAGTGTTCATCTAAAGCTACAAGTTAGTGCAGTGCGTCCTGCTCACAGTGTTCAGCTAAAACTACAAGTTAGTGTAGTGAGACCTCTGCACAGTGTTCATCTAAAGCTACAAGTTAGTGCAGTGCGTCCTGCTCACAGTGTTCAGCTAAAACTACAAGTTAGTGTAGTGAGACCTCTGCACAGTGTTCATCTAAAGCTACAAGTTAGTGCAGTGCGTCCTGCTCACAGTGTTCAGCTAAAACTACAAGTTAGTGTAGTGAGACCTCTGCACAGTGTTCATCTAAAGCTACAAGTTAGTGCAGTGTGTCCTGCTCACAGTGTTCAGCTAAACCTACAAGATAGTGCAGTGCGTCCTGCTCACAGTGTTCAGCTAAAACTACAAGTTAGTGTGGTGCGTCCTCACAGTGTTCAGCTAAACCTACAAGTTAGTGTAGTGAGACCTCTGCACAGTGTTCATCTAAATCTACAAGTTAGTGCAGTGCGTCCTGCTCACAGTGTTCAGCTAAAACTACAAGTTAGTGTAGTGAGACCTCTGCACAGTGTTCATCTAAAGCTACAAGTTAGTGCAGTGCGTCCTGCTCACAGTGTTCAGCTAAAACTACAAGTTAGTGTAGTGAGACCTCTGCACAGTGTTCATCTAAAGCTACAAGTTAGTGCAGTGCGTCCTGCTCACAGTGTTCAGCTAAAACTACAAGTTAGTGTAGTGAGACCTCTGCACAGTGTTCATCTAAAGCTACCTGTAGAAGGTTGGTGGTGTTCTCATACTACAGGCAGGCAGTTGATTTTGCTAGCTGCAGTATCAGTACATATATATATATATATATATATATATATATATATATATATATATATACCCCAGCTTAGTGCAGCTACAGGCCATTAGTATGTCTGGAAGGCCAAGAAGGAGAGGCAGACAGTCACAAGCCAATAAGAGAGGGCAAGCAGGCTCTGTGTCTAGTGCTGGTTGTGGAGACGGTGCATCCTCATCAGCATGTGGCCGTGGGACACGCTTGGCCTTTTATTCGGCAGCTGGCCATGTTGAGCCGCAACATGCGGAAGACTTGGTTGAGTGGATGACCAAGCCGTCCTCATCCTCCTCATCCTCTCTCACCCATGCTCAGGGTACTTTGGCAAAGCAGCGGCCTCTTTCCTCGGCTCAATGTCATCAGTGACTCCTTCCCTAGCCCCACCATGTCCTCCTGAGGAGTCCCTCGAACTGTTTGACCACAGTGTTGGTTACATGCTCCAGGAGGATGCCCAGCGTTTGGAAGGCTCTGATGATGATACTGAGCTCGATGAAGGCAGTAACATGAGCACGGAGAGAGGGGGTGCCCAAGAAGAACAGCAATCTGGCAGTCATGCTCCCCCTGCTGCAGCATACTGCCAGGTTTGCTCCAGTGATGAGGAGGGAGGGGATGATGAGGTCACTGACTCAACGTGGGTGCCTGATAGGAGAGAGGAGGAGGAGGAGGAGGAGGTGGCGGCACATCACCAACGAGGCAGGATGCCCTCCAGGGGGCAGCCTAAGGGCAGCACATTGACTGCATCACACCCCAAAGCTCCACATGTGCAGGGCGCTGCAGTCTCTGCGCGTTATTCAAAAAGTTCTTTGGTGTGGGCCTTTTTTGAGACGAGTGCATCAGATCGCACCGCTGCTATTTGCAACATATGTCTCAAGCGTATCTCGCGTGGCCAAAACATCTCCCGCTTGGGTACCACATGCTTGACCAGACATATGTTGACCTGCCATGCAGTTCGTTGGCAAGCGTATCTAAAAGACCCACACCAAAGAACAAAGAGGACCTCTCCTTGCTCCACATCAGCTGAGATCTCCAACCCCACTATACCTTCAGTCCTCTCTGAGACCTGCACTGAGAGGAATGAAGGTGTAGAATTAGGTGTGTCAAGTACTTGTGGGAAATCTGCTTTTGGTACACCGATGTCAGATTGTACCAGGCAAATTTCCCTGCCCCAGCTGCTGCACCGCCGAAAGAAGTTTGCTCCCAGCCATCCACATGCTCAGCGGTTGAATGCTAGCTTGGCAAAATTGCTAGCACTTCAACTGCTGCCTTTTCAGTTGGTAGACTCTGCCCCCTTCCGTGAGTTTGTGGAATGTGCGATTCCTCAGTGGCAGGTACCCAAACGCCACTTTTTCTCACGGAAGGCGATTCCGGCTCTCTACCGGCATGTGGAAGGCAATGTCCATGCCTCGCTGGACAGAGCGGTCAGCGGTAAGGTGCATATTACCGCTGACTCATGGTTAGTGGTGGTTTGCGACAATGGCACCAACCTCCTCTCTGCCCTCCGACAGGGACAAATGACCCATGTGCCCTGTTTGGCTCACGTCCTTAACTTGGTGGTGCAGCGGTTCTTGGGCAGGTACCCGGGGCTTACAGGATGTCCTGAGGCAGGCCAGGAAAGTCTGTGTGCATTTCCGCCGGTCATATAATGCCAGTGCTCGGCTGGCGGACCTCCAAAAGGAGTTTAACCTGCCCAAGAACCGCCTAATCTGTGACATGCCCACCAGGCCATCAATGAGTACCTGTGCGACTATGCCACCAGGACAGGGTCAGGGGAGCTTGTTTTTTTTTCCCCACGCCAGTGGGCCATGATCAGGGATGCATGCACTGTCCTGTCACCATTTGAGGAAGCCACGAGGATGGTGAGCAGTGACAGTGCATGCATCAGTGACACTGTCCCCCTTGTCCACCTGTTGGAGCACACGCTGCGTGGAATAATAGACAGGGCACTTGAGGCAGAACAGAGGCAGGAGCTCTCAAGGCCCCCTTTATCCAGACAGTGTTCCTGCGTGCCCGCCGATCACACAGGAAGAGGACAAGGAGGAGGAGGAAGATTGTGTCAGTATGGAGGTGGAGCCTGGCACTCAGCATCAGCAGCAGTCTTTAAGGGATCAGTCCCAAGAAACACATAGACTTGTACGTGGCTGGGAGGAGGTGGCTGCGGACCATGTCGTCCTTAGTGACCCAGAGGACTCCGGACCGAATGCCTCAGCAAACCTTTGCTGCATGGCCTCCCTGATCCTGCAAAGCCTGCGTAAGGATCCTCATATTCATGGTATCAAGGAGAAGGACCAATACTGGCTGGCAACCCTCCTTGATCCACGTTACAAGGGTAAGGTTGCGGACCTTATCTTGCCATCGCTGAGGGAGCAGAGGATGAAACATCTTCGGGAGGCCTTGCAGAAAGGTCTGTGCAACGCGTTCCCAGAGACTGGGAGGTTACAAACTTCTGTTTCTGGACAACGTGTTGCTGAGGCTTCGGTCAGTCAAAGAAGAAGCGGTGGAGAAGGTGGCCGTCTGACCGAAGCGTTCAGACAATTTTTTGGTCCGCAGCCCCAAGGTATGATCGGTTCCAGCAACCATCGCCAGCGTCTGTTTTACATGGTGCAGGAATACCTAGGGGCAAGATCTGACTTGGACACCTTTCCCACCGAAAATCCTCTGGGTTACTGGGTCTTGAGGATGGATCACTGGCCAGAGCTTGCACAGTATGCAATTGAGCTACTGGCCTGTCCTGCATCCAGCGTTGTTTCGGAACGCACATTCAGTGCTGCTGGAGGCTTTGTAACCGATCACAGGGTGTGTCTGTCCACCGACTCGGTCGATCGACTGACCTTCATAAAAATGAATCAGTCTTGGATCACCCCCAGCTACCAAGCACCTGATGCTGATGTAACCGAATAATTTTTTTTGAAATTTCAGATCCCTTTAAAGACTGCCTATGCTGATGCTGAGTGACTATCCCTGAGTAATTATCCTCTTCCTCCTCAATGATCACGCTGATAGCTTGTAAGAAAATTTTTGGTTCTGGGCGCCACCACCAGTGCCTAAGGCCCAATTTTTCAGCCCCTGTTTACCAGGAGCGTGTAATTACAATTTTTGATGCAATACTTTGCAGCAGGGCTCGTTTCTGTGTTCCAACTAGAGTATCTGTGAGGGGTTGCAGTGTTGTGGCACCAGCACCAGTGCCTAAGGCCCAATTTTTCTGCCCGTTTTTAACAGGGGCGTGTAATTACAATTTTTGATGCAATACTTTGCAGCAGGGCTCGTTTCTGCGTTCCAACTAGAGTATCTGTGAGGGGTTGCAGTGTTGTGGCACCAGCACCAGTGCCTAAGGCCCAATTTCTCAGCCCCTGTTTAACAGGGGCGTGTAATTACAATTTTTGATGCAATACTTTGCAGCAGGCCTCGTTTCTGCGTTACAACTAGAGTATCTGTGGGGGGTTGCAGTGTTGTGGCACCAGCACCACCACCACCACCACCAAAGGCCCAATTCAACAGGGGCATGTTCAACAGGGGCATGTAATTACAATTCTTGATCTAATATTTCACAGAGGGGCCCATTTCTGCACCCACCAAGAGTGAGTGAGGACTTACAGTGTTGTGGCACCAGCACCACCACCAGCACCAAAGGCCCAATTTTTCTGCCCCTGGTCAACAGGGGCATGTAATTACAATTCTTGATCTAATATTTCACAGCAGGGCCCTGTGAGGGCTTACAGTGTTGTGGCCACAACAACACCTAAGGCCCAAATTTCTGCTGAGTATATACTTTCAAACATCTAACTTACAGACAACTCCTACTTGCAAACGGAAGGAGACAACAGGAAGTGAGATGAAATCTACCCCTAGGAAGGGAAATTCTCTCCTGTAAGAGTTAATATGGGAAAAACATTTATCCTTTCCACTGATGCTTTCCAATCCTTGTTCCACAAAAAAACCCACATTTTCAAAAAAAATTTGTCATTTGGACAAAAAGTGAGGTGAAATCTTCTGAAGAGGAGGACAGACAGCAAACAAATGTCACAGGGGTGATAACCCTTCCCTATGTTTTCCAAAAAGCTTAAAAAAGATTTTTTGGCTGGAGCTAAACACGTTAAAAATGTACATGTACAAAATTACAAACAGATTCTACTTAACAACAAATCTTCAGTACCTGTCTTGTTTGCACCGCCTGTATACTGCTGTTCAGAGTATATAGGGTCTGTGGCCCCACACCTTTCCTTATTTTAATTTGGGTGCGGGGTTCCCCTTAATATCCATACAAGACCCAAAGGGCCTGGTAATGGACTAGGAGGTACCCATGCCGTTTGTCTCACTGATTTTCATCCATATTGCCAGGACCCGACATTAAATTAAAACCGCAAGCAATTTTAAATGAGATTTTTTCCTTTAAAAATGACATTTGGTGCAGGGACTGTTCTAAACACGGGAAACACGCGCCTCTTTACAGGCATACTATAGACACCCCCAGGTATGATAGTTAAAGGAATATTTCACTTTTTTTTTTTTTACTTTAAGCATCATTAAAATCTCTGCTCCCGAAAAAACTGCAGTTTTTAAAAGTTTTTTTTGCATTGATACATGTCCCCTGGGGCAGGACCCGGGTCCCCAAACCCTTTTTAGGACAATACCATGCAAATTAGCCTTTAAAATGAGCACTTTTGATTTCGAACGTTCGAGTCCCATAGACGTCAATGGGGTTCTAAGGTTTGTGCGAATTTTCGGTTCGTTCGCAGGTTCTGGTGCGAACCGAACCGGGGGGTGTTCAGCTCATCCCTAGCACTGACGATGGGCACTCATAGGTGGCACTGAAAGGCTGCACTGATGGGTACTTATGGGTGGCACTGATAGACGGCACTGATGGCTGGCACTAATAGATTTCACTGATAGGCATCACTGGAGGCACTGGCAGGCATTTTCCATTGGTATTTGCAAGTGGTTAATATAAAACACCAGTTGCCTTTCAGTAGAAACATTTGTTAGTCCAGTACTGGAAATCTGCATCTGCTTTACTATTTCTCTAAAAAATGGGTTCCTGCAGCTAGATGCACGACCGCTGTGTATGTGAGGTGCGCAGAGGTATTTACCCGTGGCGCATATCTAGTTCCCGGAATCGGTGGCCAGCACACAGGAATGACATCACGCCCCTACAGGAAGTTGCTTGTACTACTGCTAATTTCTTCCCACCACCATGCCCCGCTCACTGTTTTCTGAGGAAGAGATGATCCTTATTTGCAAATTAAGAAAATTACCGTATTTATCAGCATATAACACGCACCGGCGTATAACACGCACCCCAATTTAGGAGGGAATTTTAAGGAAAAAAAAACTTTTAGGAGGGAAGTTGAAGGGAAAAAAACTTACATTTAAATGCCCATCATTGCAGCCTTCTAAGTGCAGCCTTGCCCCAGTGCAGCCATGTCAGTGCAGCCTTGTCAGTGCAGCCTTCCCCAGTGCAGCCTTGTCAGTGCAGCCTTCCCCAGTGCAGCCTTGTCAGTGCAGCCATGTCAGTGCGGCCATGTCAGTGCGGCCATGTCAGTGCGGCCTTGTCAGTGCGGCCTTGTCAGTGCGGCCTTGTCAGTGCAGCCATGTCAGTGCAGCCTTGTCAGTGCAGCCTTGTCAGTGCAGCCATGTCAGTGCAGCCTTGTCAGTGCAGCCTTGTCAGTGCAGCCTTCCCCAGTGCAGCCTTGCCCCAGTGCACCCTTCGATCCCCTGTCCCTGCCATCCTGGGCTTCAAAATCGCTGACCGCGATTTGAAAATGGTGCCGCCGGTGCCGAAATACACAGAGACGGTCCCCGGCTCTTTCCGGCGGCTCTCGTTCACTTTTGGCTTCACTCGTAGTCCCGAGCGGAGCTATCCGAACCTAGCCGAGTAGGTTCGGATAGCTCAGCTCGGGACTACGGCGATTTTGAAGTTGTGGCAGCTCGGGATCGCAGGGGATCGGCGTATAACACGCACCTGCGACTTTCCCCTGATTTTAAGGGGAAAAAAGTGCGTGTTATACGCCGATAAATACGGTATTCATTTATTTTAACATGGGGTGGTTTGCATGGGTCCCTAACACACATTTATACAAATTAGGGCCAATTTAGACAGTATCTAATTTACCTACCAGCATGTTTTTAGAGAGTGGGAGGAAACCGGAGTACCTGGAGGAAACCCACACAGGCACAGGGAGAACATGCAAACTCCAGGCAGATAGCGTCACAGGCGGGATTCGAACCAGCAACCCTTTTGGCTGCTAGGTGAAAGTACTAACCACTACACCACTGCGCTGCCCAAATGTATATCTATAGATGTAAGTTCTTGTGTCCACCAGCAGAGAGAATTTGGGTAGATGCCACACTCCCAATTCTGGAGGCATAATAATAGTCTAGCACAGGGGTCTTCAAACTACGGCCCTCCAATTGTTCAGGAATTCCCGTCATGCCTAGTCATGTTTGTGAATGTCAGAGTTTTACAATGCCTCATGGGATGTGTAGCTCCGCAACAGCTGGAGAGCCACAGTTTGAAGATTCCTGATCACTCTAGCATGTCTTGAAAAAAGGTGGTTTCTCATGTGCCTTGTATAATGCCCAAGAAATATTGTTAAGAAAATACAAGTGGGTCATGGCACATCTACATTCCAAATTTGGCACTTAAGATGGTCATGCACTATGCAATCTGATTGGTCAATCTCTGTACAACTCGATATTTTGGCAAAATAGGTAATAGGAAGATGCACTTAAACAATTAGTTCAAATTATAGGAAATCAAACTGGCTCTTGCACTAAATCTAATTTTTTAAAGATCTAACTGAATGCAGTGTATGGTCACCTTTAAAGATCAAGATCTAAAAATATTAATTTATTGGGTTTAGAAACACTTCTCTGTTCTTTGTAATGTGTTGTAAGATTTGGGTAAAAATAGAAAAAAAACACATTTCAAAGATATATAGGAAGTAATAGGAATGAAAATAGCATCAAAAGGGTTAATTAACTGAGAACACCTACTAATTGCCTAACAAGACACATCCAATGAGATGAAATTAACCAATTGTATTGGGTGTGCGCTATTATCAATGAGAAAACCACAGTTACCCTAGCACCAGTTGCAATTTACATATTTATCATCGTTTTGTGCTTCAAAGTCCGCTAGTTCGCACATTTGGTTAATGACATTTCCATATATAACTCTGTGAATATCCTTGAGTGGCCCACACTTGAACCCAATTAAACATCTCTAGAGAGATCTGAAAATGGCTGTGCACTGACTCTTCCCATCCAACCCGATGGAGCTTGAGAGGCCCTGCAAAGAAGAATGAGAGAAACTGCCCAAAAATAGGTGTGCCAAGCTTGTAGTACTCAAAAAGACTTGAGGTTGTAATTGGTGCCAAAGGTGCTTCAACAAAGTATTGAGCAAAGGCTGTGAATACTTATGTACATGTGATTTTTTTTTTTCTTTTTTTTTTTTAATAAATTTGCAAAGGTTTCAAACAAACTTTTTCCACGTTGCCATTATGAGCTATTGTTTGTAGGATTTTGAGGAAAATAATGAATCCATTTTGGAATAAGGCTGTAACATAATATGGAAAAAGTGAAAAGCTGTGAATACTTTCCAGATGCACTCCAAGTTGCAACTAGCCACTACTGGCAGCATGCAAAAAAATCAAGCAAACAAGCATTATGCTTGCAAAGCAGTGAATTTTAGGTAGTTTGGACCTAGAACCTCCCTTAACCACTTCAGCCCCGGAAGGATTTGCCCCCTTAATGACCAGGCCATTTTTTGCGATACGGCACTGTGTAGCTTTAACTGACAATTGCATGTTCGTTGTACCCAAACAAAATTGACATCCTTTTTTTCCCACAAATAGAGCTTTCTTTTGGTGGTATTTGATTACCTCTGTGGTTTTTATTTTTTGCGCTATAAACAAAAAAGGAGCAACAATTTTGAAAAAAAACAATATTTTTTACTTTTTGCTATAATAAATATCCCAAAAAGAAGTAAAAAAACAAATGTCTTCATCATTTTAGGCCAATATGTATTCTTCTACATATTTTTACATATTCTTCTACATATTTTTAGTAAAAAAAAAAAATCGCAATAAGCGTATATTGATTGGTTTGCACAAAAATTATAGCGTCTACAAAATAGGGGATAGATTTATAGCATATAAATGTCACTGCCAGGGTAGGGGTTAACACTAGGGGGAGATCAAGGGGTTAAGTGTTTTCGGTAGGTGTGTTTCTAATGCCCTGTACACACTGTCGGATTTTCCGATGGAAAATGTGTGATAGGACCTTGTTGTCGGAAATTCGACTGTGTGTAGGCTCCATCACACATTTTCCATCAGATTTTCGACACACAGAGTTTGAGAGCAGGCTATAAAATTTTCCGACAACAAAATCCGTTGTCGGAATTTCCGATCGTGTGTACACAAATCCGACGCACAAAATGCCACGCATGCTCAGAATAAATAAAGAGATGAAAGCTATTGGCTACTGCCCCGTTTATAGTCCCGACGTACCTGTTTTACGTCACTGCGTTCAGAATGATCGTATTTTCAGACAACTTTGTGTGACCTTGTGTATGCAAGACAAGTTTGAGCCAACATCCGTCGGAAAAAAATCCTAGGATTTTTTTGTTGGAATGTACGATCATTGTCCGACCGTGTGTACGGGGCATTACTGTGAGGGGATGGGACTGACTAGAGGAGAAGCCAGATTGCTGTTCCTACATTTTTTTTTTTTTTTTAACTTCAAAATGTTCCTTTATTGAGACATAAAGTCAAAGCATGATACAACATTTGTCCAAAATGGACCAGGTCAAAAAGACACAGTACAGGTGAGTTTTTCATACAAGGAAAAATGTGTACATCAACTATGCAGCAGGATTTCCTCTGTCACATAAGCAAGGGCCAGAGCAGTTGCTGCATCCCTATACAGTGGGGATGGAAAGTATTCAGATCCCCTTTTTCACTCTTTGTTATATTGCAGCCATTTGCTAAAATCATTTAAGTTCATTTTTTTCCTCATTAATGTACACACAGCACCCCATATTGACAGAAAAACACAGAATTGTTGACATTTTTGCAGAATTTAAAAAAGAAAAACTGAAATATCACATGGTCCTAAGTATTCAGACCCTTTGCTGTGACACTCATATATTTAACTCGGGTGCTGTCCATTTCTTCTGATCATCCTTGAGATGGTTCTACACCTTCATTTGAGTCCAGCTGTGTTTGATTATACTGATTGGACTTGGTTAGGAAAGCCACACATCTGTCTATATAAGACCTTACAGCTTACAGTGCATGTCAGAGCAAATGAGAATCATGAGGTCAAAGGAACTGCCTGAAGGGCTCAGAGACAGAATTGTGGCAAGGCACAGATCTGGCCAAGGTTACAGAAAAATTCTGCTGCACTTAAGGTTCCTAAGAGCACAGTGGCCTCCATAATCCTTAAATGGAAGATGTTTGGGACGACCAGAACCCTTCCTAGAGCTGGCCATCCGGCCAAACTGAGCTATCGGGGGAGAAGAGCCTTGGTGAGAGAGATAAAAAAGAACCCAATAATCACTGTGGCTGAGCTCCAGAGATGCAGTCGGGATATGGGAGAAAGTTGTAGAAAGTCAACCATCACTGCAGACCTCCACCAGTCGGGGCTTTATGGCAGAGTGGCCCAACGGAAGCCTCTCCTCAGTGCAAGACACATGAAAGCCCGCTTGGAGTTTGCTATAATACACCTGAAGGACTCCAAGATGGTGAGAAATAAGATTCTCTGGTCTGATAAGACCAAGATAGAACTTTTTGGCCTTAATTCTAAGCGGAATGTGTGGAGAAAACTAGGCACTGCTCATCACCTGTCCAATACGGTCCCAACAGTGAAGCATGGTGGTGGCAGCATCATGCTGTGGGGGTGTTTTTCAGCTACAGGGACAGGGTGACTGGTTGCAATCGAGGGAAAGATGAATGCGGCCAAGTACAGGGATATCCTGGACAAAAACCTTCTCCAGAGTGCTCAGGACCTCAGACTGGGCCAAAGGTTTGCCTTCCAACAAGACAATGACCCTAAGCACACAGCTAAAATAATGGAGTGGCTTCACAACAACTCCGTGACTGTTCTTGAATGGCCCAGCCAGAGCCCTGACTCAAACCCAATTGAGCATCTCTGGAGAGACCTAAAAATGGCTGTCCACCAATGTTTACCATCCAACCTGACAGAACTGGAGAGGATCTGCAAGGAGGAATGGCAGTGGATCCCCAAATCCAAGTGTGAAAAACTTGTTGCATCTTTTCCAAAAAGACTCATGGCTTTATTAGATCAAAAGTGTGCTTCTAAATACTGAGCAAAGGGTCTGAATACTTAGGACCATGTAATATTTCAGTTTTTCTTTTTTAATAAATCTGCAAAAATGTCAACAATTCTGTGTTTTTCTGTCAATATGGGGTGCTGTGTGTACATTAATGAGGAAAAAATGAGCTCAAAGTGGACTTCCACCCCCCCCCCCAAAAAAAAAAATCGTAATGTGCTTTAAAAAAATTAAAAAAAACATTTGGAAATTTTTTTATTTTTTTTTACTCACCTCTAAAGGCCTGTTGCTAGGGGGTCCCTCATAGTCTGCCTCTTTCAGTGCCTGGACTCCTGACGTCACTTCCCTCGGCGCAGGAAGGGAGATCGCCTCTCCCCCCTCCCGCATGTCAATCATCTGGGACATGTGACTGGTCCCAGATGATTGCGGGGCCAGTGATGGCGCATGGCGCGGCTCGCGCATGTGCAGTGGGTGCCTGGCTGTGAAGCCACAGCCGGGCGCCCACAGTTAAAATGCCGGCGCCGCCGAGTGGAGGGAGGGACGAGAAAGGGCTTCATTCCCCCGCATCGCTGGACTCTGGGACAAGTAAGTGTCCGATTAAAAGTCAGCAGCTGCAGTATTTGTAGCTGCTGACTTTTATTTATTTTTTTTTTAAATGGGAACACCGCTTTAAATGATTTTAGCAAATGGCTGCAATATAACAAAGAGTGAAAAATTTAAGGGGGTCTGAATACTTTCCGTCCCCACTGTATATCAGGTTTCTTCCATCAGGGTTACAGGCTGCCAATTTTTATTAAATTTCTTGGGGCGATTCCTGTTAATGTATGTTAATTTGCTGTCCCTACTTAGTAGAAACACGCAATCTGTCTTTCCTCCCCTGTCAGAACAGGGATACGTGTGTTTACACACACAAATCCCCGTCCTAGCTCTCGTGCCCCCCATGATCGGGGGTGGCCGGCAGTGATCGCGCCCGCCAGCCATGTGCATCGGGTCCCCCAATGAGCCTGCTATGGCTCTTAAAGGAGCCGCTGTATGGGTACGGCGATTCGCACAGCAGTGCCACTCTGCGGCCATATATCGGGGTGAGCCGGTCGGCAAGTGGTTATTATTCCATGTGGGGGGTTTTGTGATACTTCTACGGAAAGTGTCTGGCAAATAGAGTGCTATAAAGAAAAGATTAATGTAAATAATTGATTTCCAATTAAATATACCAGATGAAGTTACTTTGTTTCATTTAGTGACCAGATTCAGTATTTTCCATTTTAAATGAATAATTTACAATCTAACAACACAGGATATAGCCTGTTTACATTGATTTTGTATTCTATTATTACAGAATGAGTGTGCATAAATGTTCACTGGGTGAAAAGCTTTATAAATCAACCCCATAAATAGTTGAAACCTGGTCAGGTATGCAAAGTAAGCCCTCTATGTCACTGCAAAGTACTTGCTAGACTCTTTCCCTGTCACAGATGTTGTGGAGCACCAGTCCAGCACTGCCTGTACAAATATGTTCTGTATAGAAAAGTGTCATAAGTATACCTTACTTGTGATATCTTTACACAGATCAAGATTTATATATGCAAAAAATAATTAGGTAAGCAAGAGGCAGCAATCTACGAGTTTGTACGGTTGCAACTGACACAAAAAATATTATAGAAAGAATGGTAGAGGAAAGAATGTATTTTGCAAAGTATCATGAAATCCTTGAGGCTTATAAACTACAATCAGTAAAGTAACTTGCAAAAGAGTGTCTTACTCTTCCTACAAGATCAGTGTATTCCAAAAAATCAAGCATGAACTAAAAACATTTTTTTAAGGTCTACATCAGGCCTGGACTGGGACAAAAAAATAGGCCCCAGCATTTTAGACTGAGCAGCCCATGACATGTTAACCAGCTTCTTCCCCACTCTCCATCCTGATTGATCCCCTGGGAAAGGGGGGCTGAGAAAGAGCATGGGGGGCCAAATAGCACAGAGAGGAAGTCTGAGAACATGGCGATAAACACAGGGGGGGCTGGAGATCACAGGAGGATGTCGGAGAGCACTGGGGGATGTCGGAGAGCACTGGGGGATGTTGGAGAACACTGGGGGATGTCAGAGAACACTGGGGGATGTCGAAGAACACTGGGGGATGTCAGAAAGCACAGGGGGATATCGGAGAGCACTTGGGGATGCTGGAGAACACTGAGAGGCCAGAGAGTAGGGATGAGCCGAACACCCCCGATTCGGTTCACATGAGAACATGCAACCAGAAAAAAAATTTGTGTGAACATGCAAACACCGTTAAAGCCTATGGGGCACGAATGTGGAAAATCAGTGTCGCGGGACCCGGAAGTGACGTGACAGGAATGAGCCTTGACATATGTTTCGTCTTATGACGTCATCATGTCGTTGTAAGACGAAATGTACGTTCAGGCACATTCCAAAAAAGGTGCATTTTGAAAAATTAAAAGTGTTAATTTTAAAGCGTTATATGCAAGTTATTGCCATAAAAAGTGTATGGGGACTAGAGCTGCATGATTAATCGTCAAGAATCGGTATCGCGTTCTTGACTAAAGTGTTTCACAATTCTTTCTATGCAAAGAATTCTCTCTGCTCTTCTGAAGCCACAGCTGTCAAAAGAAAGGAAGAGAAAAACTGGGCAGTCTGCCAAGACTCACAACATTCTTTAGCAGTTTAACTTAAGTAATAAACATTGTAACAATTTGTTAATGGAATAGACTTTGTGTGTAAGTCAAAAAAGTTTAACCACTTAAACACTAAACCTTTTTCTGCCATTTGTTGGTTTCAAGTTAAAATCATTTTTTTTCTAGAAAATAACTTAGAACCCCCAAATATATTTATATAAAACATGTAAAATGGTGGTTGTTGCAATATTTTATGTCACACTGTATTTGCGCAGCGGTCTTTCAAATGCAATTAAAAAAAAAATATTACTTTCATGAATTTAAAAAAAACTAACCAGTAAAGTTAGCCCATTTTTTTTTGTATAATGTGAAAGATTTTATGTCGCAAGAATCATGAGAGAATCGTGATCTTTTTATTCTAAGCAGAAAAATCATGGTTCTCATTTTGGCCAGAATTGTGCAGCTCTAATGGGGACCCGAGTACTGCTCCAGGGGCCATTTTTTAATGCAAAACAAAGTTTTAAAATCACCATTTTTTTCAGGAGCAGTGAAATAAAAATGAAGTATTCCTTTAAATATCGTGCCTGGGGGGGTTGCCTTAGTCTGCCTGTAAAGTGGTGCATCTTTCTGATGTGTTTTACTGTGCCGCAACAAAATGACATTTCTAAAGGAAAAAATGTAATTGAAAATTGCTTGCGGCTGTAATGTATTGCTGGGTCCGGCAATATAGATAAAATTCAAGGAAAAAAACAGAGTGGGTCGTCAGCGTCGGACACTCGTGGATGATGTTACGGGTCACAGGAATCACAGGAGTCCATCTGGGGAACGTCCACAGAGAGAGAGAGAGAGAGGAGAACTGGCAGGCTACGTGCTCGGAGCTTCAGCTCTGTCTATTGGCCTGGGGTGGGAGTGTCTGGATCGTACTATTTATATGGTAGTGCTGTGGGACAACAGATCCCAGCGCGGACGAACATGTGGAAAACTAGTGTATGGGGGACAATTATAGAACTGTTTCACAAAAGGCAGCAAAACTTGGGATAATAAAATCATAAAAACAAAGTAACACAAATGGCCAGACATGAAATTAAATGTAATACAGTGAAATAGGACATGAAAATAAAAATAAAAATAGCAAAAAAATTAATAATTAAAAATAAAAATAATAAAATGAAAAATGAAAATGAAAATAAAAAAAATAAAAATGAAAATAAAATAATAAGAATTAAATAAAATAAAATAAAAATAAATATAAAAAATTAAATGTAAGTATAGATAAATTCAAGAGAAAAGTGAAAAAATAACTGCGCATCAAAAAATTAATAATATTGACCATCTATGCTGCAGAGTCCTATATGTGACACAAACACACAAAAGTTGAGTAAGAAAATTATTGACTCGTGCTTAAAGCCTGAAAACTAACACGTGTATAACTGAAAAGAGTTCCCAACCTAATTGTGAACAAAAGTAAACATTATATAAACATATAATATGATGTGACAAAACCAAATACCAGGTTGAAAAATTAATCCAACCTCCCCTTAGGTAAATGTAAAGATATCCAATGGTAAATCAAATTATTAGTGCATAAACCTAAACATAAACGTGAAGGACTGCAATGTATAATGTGGACAAAATAACTTGATTTGGAAAAAGTGTATAAAAAAGGAAGTCCATGTACAAGAACACCCCAAAAAGTGCTGTAATTATGCAAAAAATGTCCAAATATATGAAATCCCAGATGTGTGGGTCCACCACCATAGATGAATGCCTGGCCGCTTACCGGAACCCCATGACCCCCCGTTACAGAGGGTCTAAATGGGCATTGTAGTCCTGCTGCTTCAGACAACCCGGGAATCAGAATGGAAACTAGAATGGAACCTCAGAAGCTGTGGTGCAGATGGATCCACAGGGAAAGACAAAGCTCAGCCCTCAACATCATGTCGGGGAAACAGAAGAAGGCTCCCATAGTGTAAAATCAAATGATATTTATTTAAGAAGTATAGTAAACACTCACATATAATAAAAGACAATTCGTCCTCTGATGGAAGACAGTCTGTGACACTGGCCGGATGTTCACAGGCTGCCCGTCCTGCTGGAGTGACAATGACAGAGGGAGGTGACGCGATGACACCGCTCAGCCCTACGCTGCGTTTCTCAAAAAATTGCGTCTTCCAGGGGCACGGGCGGTGCATCGCGTAACCTCCCTTAAATAATAACAGTAATAAAATGAGAGCCTCGCTCTGGGTTCCGTCCGGACCAGACGTCCGCATTCGCCTGGAGTGCAGATGGTTAGACACAGGAGCGCATGCGCGCCCTGCGTCACAACTCCCGTCACATGATGCAGCATCAGATCGTAAGTGGAGGAAACCCAGGGCGACATAAACCAAAAATGCCAATGCGCTTGCGCGCCCTGAGTCCTGACTCGCGTCACATGACGCCAAGTCAGGCAAACGACTAGATAACCTTACTGCGCATGGGCAGCAGAGACTGGACACAAAAAGGGGGATGGATGAAAAAACGACAGTCATCCATATAAAAACATCAGGTTTGCACACCAAGCCCCACCAAAACAAGAGAATGCGCAACCCAGAAGGACTCATGGTCCACCGCACCGACATGTGTCCGCACCAAGGTGGACAATCCACATCCTAATTGCACCCTATTGTAAAAAATCTGAGTGGTGGCACACATAAAGAAAAATTGGAAGTGAGGCCTCTGGGGACATGAAAAAGGAAATCTAGTGGCCAACCTAAGTACTGCATGCAAGAAAATATTATATCTGTATGGATTGATGAATACATACATAAATGCATGCGTGGATATGAGAAAAAAATATTTTAATAATGAAAAAAATTGGAATATTAAAATAAAATTAAAATATAAAATAAATAAAAGTAAATACGTGGGCCGATGTATACTAAAAATATATATAAAAGAGCCTCCAACTGGGCCAAACCCAGAAACTGTATAGGAGTCCTCGTCCACAGAATATAAAAATAAAAATGGTTGTGTTAGTGCGTACCACCAAAACACTATGGTTAAAAGAAAACGAAAGCACACCCGGTGTTCCAGTTGTGTGAACCCAGAGCGATGACTTTAACAATAGATACATAAGTTCAGTGTATTTGTATTGCATGATCAAATATTTGCATAACATTGCACGATCAAACACCAAAAAAAGGGGGAGGGGGAGAAAAAGGGAGGGGGGGGGGGGCGGGGGGGGGGGGAGGACCCACAATAAATTAGGCATTATTGATGAAGGCATTTACGTCTGTGTCGACGTTCATACCGAATGGCACGTAACTTTTAACTTTGTATATCCAGGGCATCTCTAACTTAGAGATCTCCCTAATAAATGAACTACCTCGCCAGTGGGGTTTATACTTGTCAATCCCTACGAAAAGTGTCTTAGATGGGTCTCTTCTGTGGACCTGATCGTAATGCCTGGAGACAGGGTGTTTATCATAACCTCTTCTTATATTTCCTATGTGTTCATTTAGGTGAACACGTAGGGCCCTTTTGGTCCTCCCTATTTATTGGAGCCCACAGGGACATTGTAGGAGATAGACCACCCCTTCGGAGCCACACGTAATAAATGGTTCAATGTCATGTGAGCGCCCTGTGCTGGTAGATGTGAATGTTGTGATGCATCTAGATCTGTTGGTATTAAGAGAACACACTTGACATTTCCCACACCTATAGAACCCCGTCAGATTTTGAAGAAAGGATCTGGTTCCTTGTGGGGGATCTTTGACTGTAGGTGCTACCCTACTCCCCAAGGAAGCTGCTCCCTTAAATATCACTCTGGGGTTGGTAGTAGAATGGTCTTAAGAGCTGCATCGCTACTAAGAACGTGCCAGTGCTTATGTATTAGTTGCTTAATCGCACAATGTTGCACTGAAAAAGTGGTGATGAATGGTACAGTGTCTGAAACCTCCATCCTGGGTCTAGAAACATCAGACAATAGATCAGCCCTGTCCCTATCTCTTGCTGATTTCACAACCTGAGAGAGGGATAGCTGATCGTATCCTTTTTCTAAGAATCTTTTTGTCAGAATAGATGCTTGGTGGTCAAAGGTAGCTATATCTGAACAATTGCGTCTAAGGCGCAAAAATTGTCCTAGGGGGATGGCCTTAATCCAGGGTTCATGGTGGCAACTGTCTACAGAAATATAGGCATTTCTGTCAGTTGTCTTGAAATATGTAGATGTTACAAATTGTCCATCCACGATCTGGATCTTCAAGTCCAGGAAGTGGATGGCATCCTGGCTGGCCTCAAAATTGAACCTAATGCCTCTGTTGTTGGCGTTGAGGATATTCATGAAGCCATGAAGATCAGCCTCATATCCATCCCATAGGAGGAGGACGTCGTCAATATATCTAGCCCACAGGAGCACCTCGGGTCTCCTGGGGGCGTCGACGACATCCTCCTCCCACTTGGCCATGAAGATATTTGCCAAGCTAGGGGCATACTTGGCCCCCATAGCTACTCCATGGTCCTGCCGGTAAAATTGGTGCTCAAACCAGAAGTAGCTGTGGCTGGCGGCATATTGCAAAAGTTCCATGATAAATTAAATTTGTGTGGAAGGTAAACCAGAGTCTCGATTCAGGAACAGTTCAACTGCCTGTAAGCCCAGTTGGTGGGGGATGATGGTATAAAGGGATGAAACATCCGTGGTTACCATCCAGAGGCCCTCCTTAGGGATGATATTGGAGAGTGTATTAATCACCTGTTTGGTATCCTTAATGTATGATGGTATCCTTCCCACCAGCGGTTGTAGAAAATAGTCAATGTATTTGCCCACCCGGGACGTGATTGAATCAATCCCACTTACTATGGGACGTCCCGGGGGGCAAATCAAATCCTTATGTATCTTCGGGAGGTAGTAAATGTCTGGGGTTTGAGGGGCAATCGGAACCAAAAACCATCTTTCTTTGTCATTCAAATTACCTCTCCGAAGTCCCCTATCAACAATAGATTCCAGTTCCTTTTTGTATTTGCTCAAAGGATCTCTGTTTAGCACTGTGTATGTATCGGTGTCATCCACGATACGATGCATTTCTTTATAATAATCATGGCGATCCAACACCACAATACCCCCACCCTTGTCTGCTGGCCTAATGACCAGTGATTTATTATTGCAAAGGGATTCCAATCCAACCTGGAGATCCCTATGCAATTTCACCTTCTTAACCTTGATCTGCTCAAGGTCCTGTAGGACTACATCCCTAAAAACACGGATGGCTGGAGCAAGGGAACCCGGGGGATTGAAAAGGGAAGCGTTTGACAAATTTGTGTGCTGGTATTGGCTGACTGTGCTGTCTACCCTATTGATGGGGTTAGACAACATGTACCGTTTGATGTTTAGTCTCTGTGTGAACTTATGCACATCCACGTAGGTTTGAAACTTACTTAAATTCCTAGGTGGGGCAAACTTCAAACCTTTGTCTAGAAGTCGCTTCTCGGCATCAGTAAGTATTTGTTTAGACAGATTGAAAATACCTGAACCTAGGTTCTTCTTCTTTTTGAGTGTCTGGACCCGCCTCCCCCCTCTGATTCCTCTTTTCGTTCCCCGGGACGTTTGGATGGCCGGGCGTCCCTGGGAAAACCCCAATGCTGGTTATTGTTCCCTCCTGGAGGACCATAGGGATGGGAAGGACCAGGGTGAATGTAATCCTGTTGGGAATTCATAGAGTACTGGGTACCCTGATTCCTTTCGGGATAAGTCTGCCTATATCCTTCAATGTTAGTACCTCGATGTCCAGGAGTATCTAGGTCAGACAAAGGGTAAAACCTATTGTATGTGGGAACCGGATTTCCTGGAAACTCGGGTGGTGAGTAATGTTGAATCAGCCCCTCATTGTAACCCTGAGGATTTCGCCTCCATGGTGGGTTCTCCCATGTTGGTGGAGGAGGGGTATTATAGGGGCGTTGATATTGGTTGGGGCGTGGGGACTGATGATAGTCCTGTCTAGGGAATCCAGATGCACCTCCCCTAGAACCATAATAAGGTCCCAGCCCAGGACCCCTATGTCTGCGCTCCAGGCGAATGCGGACGTCCGGTCCGGACAGAACCCAGAGCGAGGCTCTCATTTTATTACTGTTATTATTTAAGGGAGGTGACGTGATGCACCGCCCATGCCCCTGGAAGACGCAATTGACGCAATTGAGCTACTGGCCTATCCTGCATCCAGCATTCTTTCTGAATGCACATTCAGTGCTGCTGGAGGCTTTGTAACCGATCACAGAGTGCGCCTGTCCACAGACTCTGTTGATCGGCTCACATTCATAAAAATGAATCAGTCTTGGATCACCAGCTACCAAGCACCTGATGCTGACCAATTGATTTTTCTACGGATGTGGGATCCCTTGAAGACTGCTTATGCTGAGTGACTATCCTATTCCTCCTCAATCTTCATGATGATAGCTTCTAAGAATATTTTTGGTTCAGGGCACCACCACCACTGCCTAAGGCCCAATTTTTCTGCCCAGGGGCGTGCATTTACAATTTTTGCTCTAATATTTCACAGCAGGACCCGTCCCACCATTAGTAACTGTGAGGGCTTACAGTGTTGTGGCACCACCACCACCACCACCACCAAAGGCCCAACTTTTCTGCCCTGTTTAACAGGGGCATGTAATTACAATTCTTGATATAATATTTCATGGCAGGGCCTGTTCCAGCACCCACCAAGAGTAACTGTGAGGGCTTACTGTGTTCTGGTACCACCAACACCTAAGGCCCAATTTTCCCCAGAGTATATAGGGCAGGCCGTATAGTATATACAGGCGGTCCCCTATTTTCAACCATCCGACTTACAAATGACTCCTACTTACAAACGGAGGGAGACAACGGGAAGTGAGAGGAAATCTACCCCTAGGAAGGGAAATTTTCTCCTGTAAGAGTTAATATGGGAAATAGGTGTCTCCACTGATGCTTTATCACCAATCCTTGTTTCCCTAATAACCCAAAATTTTCAAAATCCAATTGTCATTGGGACAGAAAGTGAGGTGAAATCTTCTGAACAGGGGCACAGACAGCAAAACAAATGTTACAGGGGTGATAACCCTTCCCTATGTTATCCAAAAAGCTTAAAATAGATTTTTTGGCTGGAGCTACACTTAAAAAATGTACCTGTTCCAAATTTCAAACAGATTTCACTTAAGAACAAACCTACAGTCCCTATCTTGTTTGTAACCCGGGGACCGCCTGTATATTGCTGTTCAGAGTATATAGGGCTCTTTTTCTCAATGATTTTCATCTATATTGCCGGGACCCGACAATACATTACAGCCACAAGCAGTTTTAAATGACTTTTATTCCTTTAGAAATGTCCTTTTGCTGCAGGGACTGTAAACACAGGGAAAATGCGCCACTTTACAGGCATACTATAGTCACCCCCCCAGGCATGATATTTAAAGGAATATTTCACTTTTATTGTTTCACTTTAAGCATTATTAAAATCACTGCTCGTGAAAAAAACGTCCATTTTTGAAAAATTTTTTTGCTTTGATACATGTTCCCAATTACTTTTTATGACAATAACTTGCATATTACCCTTTAAAATTTGCACTTTTGACTTTTCACGTTCGGGTCCCAGAGACTTTAACAGTGTTTGCGTGTTCGCACAAACTTTTTGTCAGTTCACATGTTCTGCTGCGAATGGAACCGGGGGGTGTTCAGCTCATCCCTAGTCCCCATCAACATGGCACCCAAAAGCACCCTCCCCATGTTGAGGGCAAGTGGCCTGGTATGGTTCAGGAGGGGGGGCGCACACTTGTCCCCCCCTTCCTGGCCTGCCAGGCTGCATGCTCAGATAAGGGTCTGATATGGATTTGGGGGGGACCCCACACCATTTAAAAGAAAAATTGGCATGGAGTTCCCCTTAAAATCCATACCAGACCCAAAGGACCTGGTATGGATTTTGGGGGGACCAAATGCCATTATTTTTTCATAATATGGGGCACTTTCACCCCCTTCCTGCCCAGAATAATTTTCAGCTTTCAGTGCTCTCACACTTTGAATGATAATTACTCAGTCATGCAACACTGTACCCAAACAAAATTTTTATCTTTTTTTTCACACAAATAGAGCTTTCTTTTGGTGGTATTTAATCACCACTGGGTTTTTTCTTTTTTGCGATATAAGTAAAAAAAGTGAAAATTTTGGGAAGAAAAACATTTTTTTTAGATTCTATTATAAAATTTTGCAAATAAGTCATTTTTGTTCCTAAACTTGGGCCAACATTTATACTGCTACATATTGTTGGTAAAAATAACCTAAATGAGTGGATATTATTTAGTCTGTGTGAAAGTTATAGAGTCTACAAGCTATGGTGCAAATGATAAAAAAATGATCATACCTGATGTACTGACATCCTATCTCATTTCTTGAGGCCCTGAAAAGACAGTACAAATTCTCCAAATTACCCCTTTTTGGAAAGTAGATAGTCCAAGGTATTTAGTAAGAGGCATGATGAGTTTTTTGAAGTTGTCATTTTTTCCCACAATTCTTGTGAAAATTCGGAAATTATTTTTTATTTAAACAAAATTGTCATAATAACAAGTTATTTCTCACACACAACATATGCATATAGTGCCCTGAAAAGGTATTCATACCCCTTGAAATTTAAATTTTGAGTGGCACATAATTATGAAGTGGAAGGAAAATGCTAAATGGTTTTCCATTTTTTTTACGAATAAATATGTGAAAATATGTCAAATAAATTTGAATTTGAATACAATAGAAAAAAATTGAATAGAAAAAAAGAATAGAATAGAGTAGAAAAGAATAGAATAGAAAAAAAGAATAGAATAGAATAAAATAGAAAGAATATAACCTTCTTCTGAAATCAAATTTTGAATAGAATAATATTAAATTCCAATAGAATGGAAAGGAGAAAATAGAATAGAAAAGAATAAAATTAAAAAAAAAAAAATAGAATAGAAAAAAATATAACTATTTCCCAAAATTGGAATAGAATAAATTTGAATTAGAAAAGAATAGAGTAGAATAGAAAATAAAAGAATAGCATAGACTAGAATATAAAAAAAAATAGACTAGAATAGAATAGAAACAGTATAACCTTCTTCCGAAATTCTAATTTCCAATAGAATAAATTTGATTTCAAATAGAATAGAAAATAAAATAGAATAGAATAAACAATAGAAAAGAAAAAAATATAACAATATAACTATTTCCAATAGAATAAATTCGAATTTGAATAGAATAAAAAAAAATAGAATATACTAAAAAAGAATAGAACAGAAAAAAAAAGAATAAAATAGAAAAAAACAATAGAATAGAAATAATAGAAAGAATATATTCGATTCAAAAGCAATTCAAATGGAATTTGAGCTGAATTCAAATGCAATTTGAATGGAATTCGAATTGATTCAAATTATCCAAATTCAGTCAAATTGAGCTCAATTCAATCAAATTTGGAAAATTTTAATTGATTTGATTCAAATTCAAATAAATGAAACAAATGCGGAAAACAAATTAAACTAATTTAACTAAACAAATTTATGCAAATACTGAATCGAAACAAAATTAAACAAACTTTTTTGTTCTGCACATGTCTACTACAGAGAGAGAGAGTCATTGAGAGCGGGTGCAGGAGCATCCACTACCAGCCACTACGGGTCTTTTAGAGGCAGCCTAGAGGCCGCTCTCATCACATCCATGCCAGATCCAGCTTGGCAGTTGCACAGTGTGACGGTTGAGCGCTGAACCTTGAGCCAGATTCTGCAGAGGCCTGCTGCGGAGCCCTCATGCCACCCTTCAACACTGAAGGTAGCTGGAATTGGTGAGCGGGCACTTGTCCATTCTTTGTACACCAAAGGACACTGCATGCAGACACTATTGTCTTTATCATTCCACCAAGCTTGCACTGTAACCCTCACAGAGAAAGAATCTAGTGAACATCTTGCCTGTCAGGACACATTGTGCACATTTCAAAGAGCTAGCTGAAGACTCAAGCCTCTTCCAAGCCCTCTTCCTCAAAGGACTACAAACTATCCCCCCCTCCACAAGGGATAAGAACATTCAGTGCCACCAAGGCCTACACATATATTAACACCAAGAACTATATTTGTTAGAGAAAAAAAGAGGAAAGAATTGCAGAGTGTGTGTTTAGTTTAAAATCAGAATTGCACATTGCTGGAACTGTGGTGGCAGGAGATTACAAAGGAAGTTGTTTGACAGAAGTCTAGTCATTCCACTACCCATTTTGGCCTGTAGCCATAGATTCTGTCTAGGGCTAATTTCTGCCAATTGTAGGTTCTTGAAATGTCCTTTTTGCCCATTCTTTGGTTGAGTTTGTCACAAGCTTACCAACTGTATATTACTTACTGCATGTTACAAACTCTTATTGCTGATTATATTGCCCTTAATCTGCTAGGAAACAAATTTAACTGGTTCACTTTGCATGTGTGTGTGCCTTTGTATTCTTTGTCTATAGCAGAAATGTCAGAACCCAGAGTGTCAGAGATGTCAGAGGACTTGCAAGGTCAATGTAACCATTGGGGTACAGTATCTTTAAGGGGCCCTCACGGGGTAGCGCTACACATAAGTCAAACATGTCATTAAACAATTATTGTGGTTTACAGAATACAGATAGGCAGATTACCTTTAACTCTGGCCCAATTATCAGAACTCAAGCCAGCATCAAGCAGCATAACATTAACACAAAGACCCCCACCAGCCGGCCTTGTGAGCAAGGATGGCCTAACCCACAACAGCACCCATTTCGATGCCCGATTGCAGTCCAAAATTAAAAATATCTAGGCCGACATCCGGGAGATGGACCCCTGTACAGACCTGGGATACCGCTCTCCAGATCAACATGCCTATAGGACAGGCTACCCAAGGATGGCATATACTTCTCCAAGGCCCTTTTCTTTAATGCCCGCATCTGAGAAGACCACCAAGTAAGCCTTGGAGCAATTTCTGAAAAAACTATGGTTGTACCCAGGGAAGACAATCAAAACAGATGCAGATAATATATATATATATATATATATATATATATATATATATATATATATATATTAATATATATTATTTTTTTTTTTTTTTTTTTCTAATGATCTCCAGAATTGCATACTATTCATACGCATATCAAAAAAATAATAAAAAAAGACCTAATTTAATAGTACATTTTCACACCAGAGGATGAGCATCCAGTTAAGCACAGTCTCATGAGATGAAGAGAGGCAGGTGCATGGCTAAGAATGGTGCATAGATAGAAACCTCACACAATAAGATCCTTAATTCACAATTCATATAGTATCCCAGTTATTCCAAGGCCCATATAACACCAACACCACATGTGACCATCACCCAAGGAAGGATGTCTGCTTACTAGAAAGAATTGACCTGTAGGAGGTCACTTGGAAAAAAGATGATATACACAGAAAAAAACTGGCCGGTACAGGTAGCTTACGTCATTGCGACATATGGAGTTCTGGAAGCGCGGGCGTTTTAAGCTAACTATTCCGGCTGGTATTTTTCTGTGTATATCATCTTTTTCTGAGTGAGGCTATTAGATTAAACTGCTGGATAAGCTTGGTGCCGGCTCATGGGCACCAGAACATGTGATTTTTACAGTCTCTTTTTAATTGTTCATAAATAAACAGTGCTAGCATATTGGGCAATGATCGCTGTTGATTGCTTTTTACAAGGATGGATACTACTTGCTCATAATTGTATTGGGGACAGCATAAACAAGCAACACAAGTGGAATTGTTATCCCTTCTTAAATGAACCAAAGGCACATTAATACCATTATCTGGACAGTGGCCGATCCATGTGGTGGTGGTGTTGTCACTGAAGTGGTGTAATAGTCACAATTAATCACAAAGGAGGAATTAAGAGCACAGGAATAGCACATTTACAGTGGACAGTCCACACAGGGATTCACTGTCCAACTGGGACATTCCAAGCATCAGCATGAATTGGACATTATTATATAGAATTTAATACACAGATATTGGAAGTTTAAGTGGTGTTATTTTGACGTATATTTCGTTTTTATGGTTATGATTAAGAGTGATGATATGTGATAGTGACCATATACTATTGTGCCATATATATATCTTGTTTTTTTTATGTCACTTATATGATCTAGTTCACGGAAAAAAAGTGGTGTATTTCATGTTATGATATTGGGGGTAGCGCAGCCAACACTATCTTTATTTTTATGGCTTTATATACACCGTGAATGCGTGAAACTTTGCCCTTGTCCTTCTTTCTAGTGTATTCCCCGCCTCTTCTCTTTCGGAGCAGTGAGAGAGCACATGGCGGAGATACAGCAGGTGTGTGCAGAGAGCAGCAATGAGGAAAGCCTGGAGCAAGACAGTTCCCAATCCACTAGGAGATATAAGGCCTCAAATATGTCTTTTGAAGAAATGCTGGAGATGGTGGACATCTTAAAAAGGACAGACTATGATGGGAAGCATGGACCTTACAGAAATCCAAATGACGGAAAGGACAAGATCATGGCTATAGTTGTGAGAAGTCTGCATAGGAATTTTGGGGTACGACGATCCAAGGATCAGTTGAGAAAATGCTGGTCAGACCTTAAATTGAGAGAGGAAGATTAGTATAGAAAGATCAGGAAAGTGCTGCAAAAAAGTAAGTATTTGTCCTATTATTATTATTACTTGCATGCTGCTCCATGTTCTTTTCTTTACTGTTGTACAGTTTAAAAGGCCAAGTAGTTACCATTTGTGGGACATTAAACAACGTTTGTTCGACAACTAATACGTCGTTTTGGGAGATGCAGGTTAACTACATTTGTTCAGGCCTATTTGTATTAAAATAAGTTCATTAGATTGTTGTCTAGAGGTGTATAATGAAATGTCAACTTTAGTCAGTGTCAGGAGAGGACAATCAGCAGCTGTTTACGCATCAGGATGCAGAAACACTAGTGTGGGACACCATAACACCCTTGTTATGGTGTCCCATGCAGGTGCTCCAGTGCACACTAGGGGTCTCTCCAGGTAAGTATTCCAGCTTTTGAAAGGGAACAAATCATGTATTCAGCTTGGAATTCTGCCAAAACAGACAATTGAAAGACACTTCCAAGCAATGTTTCATATTACTATTTCTAGCCTAACATATCTGTCTGCGAATGCCGCGTACACACGACCGGACTTTACGGCATACTTTGCCCGGCGGCTTTTCGACGGACTTTACGACGGACTTTCCAAATGAATGGACTTGCCCACACATGATCAACCAAAGTCCGACGGATTTGTACGTGATGACGTACGACCGGACTAAAACAAGGAAGTTCTTAGCCAGTAGCCAATAGCTGCCCTAGCGTCGGTTTTTGTCCGTCGGACTAGCATACAGACGAGCAGACTTTTTGACCGAACTCGAGTCCGTCCGATAGATTTGAAACATGTTTCAAATCTAAGTCCATCAAACTTTTGAGAAAACAAAGTCCGCTGGAGCCCACACACGATCGAATTGTCCGACGAAATCCGGTACGCCGGACCAAGTATGCCGTAAAGTCCGATTGTGTGTACGCAGCATTAGTATACCTTTTTTGTATTTACATAGGGTAGAAAAGAAGGGGGACATCTGGGGACACCAGTAACCCAGCACCTACTGAACATCCTGAAAAAAGGTAACTCACCACACACCCTGAAGATGTGGATGATGATGTGCTTGAGAAATGGTGACGACCACAGGTCAGTGTCTGAGACCACAGCTTCAGGTAATAGATGGATGCCTGCATATTTTTAATACATGGTGTGTTTTTTTATTTTTAGGTGATGTGGATGTTGTGGAAGAAGAAACTCACTTCAGCAGTGCAAGTGAACAAATCCTGACCAGTGAGATCATGGTTTGTAATCGTGATTTGGAACAAGTAAAACAAAACATCCATGATGTTCAAAAAAGACTCAGCAACATCATAGATATTTTAGGAAAAATCTAAATAAAAATAACATTTTATAGTTGTCGTTATGTTGTACGTGTTTTTACAGTTTTAAATGAATCGCAAAGCCAAATTTTGAAGATGCACACAGTGTGTCAACATGTGCTATCTCCCATCATGGGATATCAATGTACGTGTTTTGTGGGTGCAACCCCTTCCTCCAAACTAAAGTAAGTGAGAGGAAGGGGTTGCACCCCCTAAACACGTCCATTGATCCCCCATGATGGGATCTAGCACATGTTGACACACTGGGGCATATTTCAAAAGGGCAAAACCACTTTGCACTACAAGTGCAATGTAAGTGCACTTGAAAGTGTACTTGTAGGGCAAAGTAGATTGGCCTTTCTGAAATAATCCCCAGTGTGTCAACATGTGCTAGCTCCCATCATGGGGGATCAATGGACGTGTTTCGGGGGTGCAACCCCTTCCTCTCACTTACTTTAGTTTGGAGGAAGGAGTTGCACCCACAAAACACGTACATTGATATCCCATGATGGGAGATAGCACATGTTGACACACTGAGGGTTATTTATAAAAGGCAAATCCACTTTGCACTACAAGTGCATTTGGAAGTAATGTCGCTGTATATCCAAGGGGGACATGCAAGGAAAATAAAAAACAGCATTTTAGCTTGCACTTGATTGGATGATAAAATCAGCAGAGCTTCCACTCGTTTCAGATCTACCCCTTAGATTTAGAGCGACTGCACTTTCAAGCGCACTTTCAGTGCAAAGTGGATTGCCTTTCATAAATAACCCCCCCCCCCCGTGTGTTTTGTGGCCTTAGCAAAATAGATGTAGGGAAAAGACACACATTTTAGGCATGGGATCATGACGGAAATCCAAATTTTGTGTCCCAATTTGTGTGCATCTTCAAAATTTGACTTTTAGAGGGGTAAGCTCACCCCATCTGATGAAGGCAAGATCAACACAGTTTTGACATAGTCGAACTTTGTAAGTTCCTGAGTTGGGGATGTGTATGTTATGTTTTTAAACATGCCTGTTTAGCCCCAAAAAAGGCAAATTAATGTGAAACATACATGTTATACACCAAGATGTTGGTTTGTTCAAAAAACGTTTATAACGCACATGTGAATGTGCTTGGAGTAAAATGTTTTATACTCAACAATGTGTGGCTTCTTATTTTAATGCTCAATAACAGTGTATTTGTTAAGTTGGTGTAGTTACAGTGACAATGTGCTGTAAAATGTGCCAAAATCAGGCCATTTTAGGTACTCCAAGCAGATAATTCAAGGAGTTGAAAAGGATAAATATTTTTATCATTAATGCATTACATACATTAACAACAATAACACTGTGTGTGTGTAGCAGACCCATACCACAACATAATAGTTAGCTAAAGAAGAGATTGTCACCTCATGAATCAAATAAGTTACGTTTGCTCTATTGAAGAAAATGGCCAAAATTAAAAGGCCATTTGAGAACCTAGGAGACAGATTAGAAACACAAACAGAAATTCAAATGAAATATGAGATTAGTTTTAAAAAAATTTTTTATTGCACATCCGCGACATATTTTAAAGCAATTGCCCCTCTACCCACGAAGTACTCTACATATTTTTGCCTGACTTTGCGTGCGCTTTGGGGGGTGAGCCAGGATGACCACTTTCGATAGCTGTCATCACTGCTGTATCAGATACAAAGTCAGCCTCAGTCGAAACTGAGGCCAGGTAGCTGGATGCATTCTTCCTTAGGTAGTTGTGGAGAATGCAGCAGCTGAACACAACATGGTTCAGTTTATATTCGGCCAGGTTGATGGACGTTAGGAAGATCCTGAACTGGCTTACCATTATGCCAAAGGCATTCTCCACCACTCTTCTGGCACGTGACAGCCGGTAATTAAAGACCCTCTGCTCTGGGGTCATGTTCGTCATGGGGAACGGCCTCATGAGATGTTCCCCCAAAGCCAAGGCCTCATCCTTGACAAATACAAAATTGAGGCCCTCGACATTCTCCTCCGGAGGTGGCAACTGCAATGTGCCATTTTGAAGACGCCTGTAGAACTCGGTCTGGATGATCAATCCTCCATCAGAGTTTCTCAAGTTCTTCCCAACATCTAGGTAGAGAAACTCATAATTGGCTGACACCACCGCCAACATCACAATACTACTAAACCCCTTATAATTGTAGTAGTAAGACCCCGAGTTGGGTGGTGGTACGATCTTTACGTGCTTCCCATCTATAGCACCACCATAATTGGGAAAATCCCACTGGTGATGAAACTGGGAAGCCACAGTCTTCCATTCCTGTGGGTTGGAAGGAAACTGTGGAGTCAAACAAGAAAAAAATAATTAGTACTTTTGCATATAACATTGCAAGCAGATTAGACACAAACATTCTTGGCCAACATAATAAGTATAACATTTATTGAAATGAGTATTTAAAGACAAAAGTATGAGATCAACTTATCAGATTCCTCACCCCCTCTGGTGGCTTATTGAAAACATTTTATGGTGGGGGATGGGTAGATGTTTTGGACAGGTAACCCTCTCCATTTCATTGAGAGCTGAATGCATAAATAATGTGTGTTACTTTGGCCAGCCTGTCCCTACTAACACTATTGGCAGCCCAATGGACAGGTAATGCTGTGTACACACGGGCAGACTTTTCGACGGTCTAGGTCCGGCGGACTTTTCGACGGACTTTCCGACGGACTTTCGAATAAACGTACTTGCCTACACACGATCAACCAAAGTCCAATGGATTCGTACGACCGGACTAAAATAAGGAAGTTCATAGCCAGTAGCCAATAGCTGCCCTAGCGTCATTTTTTTGTCCGTCGGGCTAGCATACAGATGAGAGGACTTTTTGACCGGACCTGAGTCCGTCGAAAAGATTTGAAACATGTTTTATTTCTAGGACTGTCGGACTTTTGGGAAAAAAAGTCCGCTGGAGCCCACACACGGTCAAATTTTCCGACGGGGTCCGGTCCGCCGGACCTAGTCCGTCGAAAAGTACGCTCATGTGTATGCGGCATAAGAAGTGTTATAATACAAAAATATGAATACACACTGTCCAAATTGAAGCACATTTTTACATTCTGCAATTACCTATCAAGATAACTTTAAACAGTAACATTTGAAAGTATTCTTGCACTACATACTTTGGTGAATTCATACATAAATATGACCACAAAAGTGGTAGGTATAGTGTGTATGGGTTTGGCAAAGTCAGCAGATAGAGTATTGGTATTGGTTGACTTAGCAGGTGAGGGGGAGGGAGGGTTCCAAATGAGTTTTGGCCTCCAAAAAATAGCCTCTTGCACTTTGCCTGAATTTAAGGCCAACAATACCATTTGGACACATTTTAGGGGGTGTTTTAGGGGATGTTTAGGGTAAGCACTAAAATGTAGCTGACATTGTTAAGTTACTAGGCTAGGTGTGTATGGGCCCAGGATAGCATGTTGGGGAGGTTAGTGAAGGCAAATATGCATGAAGGACAAAAAAGGAGCATTGCAATCTTACAACATGCATGATGACAAAGAGGACATTCACAGCATATTACAATCATGGTAATTATGGAATGAAGAAATTAATACAATACATTAGCAAACATTAAATACATAGAATGTGATGTTAAAGGATAAAACTTACCTGAATATAGTCCTTGTGCAGGACTTGAATGATGGCAGAACAGGTCTCTGGAATAATGATTCCCAGAGCCTGGGGGGAGATCCCAGTCGTGAACTTGAGGTCCTGGAGACTTCTCCCCGTCGCCAAGTACCACAAGGTGGCGATGAGCCTTTGCTCGGGAGAGATGGCTTGCCGCATGCAGGTGTCCTGCTTAGTAATATAAGGGACAGCAAAGCCAATAGACAGTGAAAGATGAGGTCCGTCATCCGGAGATAATTCCTGAAATAATCAGGATTATTCTCCTGGCGCTCCCGCAGCAAAGGCATATGACAGAATTGGTCACGATTAAGCTACCAATTCTTGGTCCAAGAACTCCTCCTCCTCCTGTTCCTGGACTGGATTTGGGTCATAGCAATAACTCCAAGCCCAACAATAACAAGATCACTCCGACGAGAACGCCACATGGCTAGTAATCGAACGGCTGCTCAGAACGAACTGACAGAATGCACTGAAAATCAGAAAGGACCTGACAAGCACGACCTGAAAATCAGAAACGACTGGACAAGCACAACCTGAAAAGCAGAAATGATCTGAAAAGCACGAGGCTGAAAAGCGCAAATCGTCACTCACCAAACTTCTACTAACATGTAGAAGTCATGTCAAATCGCATGTCAAATTGCACCAATGTGAACCAGGGCTTAAGATGTGGTTAGTTTTGCAATTTCTGAAAGAAAGAAAACCTGTTGAAGTTGCAATTTGGTAATGACAGTTGTGCGATGCAAGAATAATATACAGACTTTTTTTTATAGCTACTGCAGTTCCTTAGGCAGATTTGTAATGCCTGTAGTATTTTCTGTAGTTTTGTCAATAAGACATTTCCATGAATCGAATGGGCTGTGAAACAGAATGGATATTTTAAATACACGATTGTAATGGGAAAGTAAATATCAAACATTAGTTTAAATTGTAATGATGTATTCATAGACAAATGGATTAAGGTTATTTATGGCTTAGGAACATTGAAAGTACTTATTCACAAGGTAATTCACCAGGGAAAACTTCTTGTCAAGGACTTCTCCATTATGATGTTTATGCACAGTATAAAGTATTCTAAGGGGACAATAAAAATGTACTTCTCTTTATAGAATTGATGGGCAATTCATTCTACATAATAAACAAAATGACCTTCATTTTTTTTGCCATTTTATAGACTGTAACGCTTGTTTACTTGGAAGCTATATAAACATGCAGACAGTTGGCCTTGTATAAATAATCATTACCATCATTTTTGAGAGGTCTGTATCCTGCTGGAAACTCCTCTACTTTCTTAACCCTGTTACAGCCATTTCCTAGCACAAAGGCTTTTGATGGAAAGGCAAGGATGCCAAAAATATGTCCTCTTGCTGGGCTATTGTATTCTGATTGGATGCAGCCACTGATTTGCCAACAATTTTCCACCTGACTTCCATTTTTCAAT
Organism: Lithobates clamitans; assembly: GCA_037952925.1. Classification (NCBI taxonomy): domain Eukaryota; kingdom Metazoa; phylum Chordata; class Amphibia; order Anura; family Ranidae; genus Lithobates; species Lithobates clamitans. Next base: position 1,285,269 of record JBBGZY010001009.1, read on the forward strand.
TAAAGGATGTAAGGCAGGAGGGGGTCAGCAGCGTCATGCACTAAGCGGTTTTTGCACAAAGTATGGCCAGCTTAAGATCATTGCAAAAAGCTGTTGTTATACATTTACTTACAAATTGGAGCTGTGAATTTTCTCATAGTATGGTATGTCTGTACACTGTTAGTTAAAGTGGAGTTCCACCCAAAAATGGAATTTCCGCTTTTCTGGTTCCTCCCCCTCCCCTCCGGTGTCACATTTGGCACCTTTCAGGGGGGAGCATATACCTGTCTAATACAGGTATTTGCTCCCACTTCTGTGACAGATCCCCGCCATGTCTGGCCCCTCCTCTGGTCCCTCCACAGGTCCCAGAAGACAGCGGGAACCAGTGACGTCGTGCAGCGCAACTTGCGAATGCGCAGCAGGGAACCAGGCTGTGAAGCCACAACACTTCACTTCCTGATTCCCTTACTGAAGATGCTGGCGCCTGCACACAGGAGCAGAGGGACAGATCGGCTTCGGGTGAGGACATCCCGGGCGCCCTGGACAGGCAAGTGTCCTAATATTAAAAGTCAGCAGCTGCAGTATTTGTAGCTGCTGACTTTTATTTATTTTTTTCGGCGGAACGCCGCTTTAATTATATCAAAATCCAAATTTGTAAGCTTGGCAAATTAACATTTCAGTCAACATGGTGTTTTGTGATGGATTAATAACTTGTCATTGCATAGATATTTCTACTAAAATGATTTTCCTTGGGTTTCCTGCTGTTGTATTATTTGTCAGTCTATGCTGAGTTATTTTAAAAAGACTTTGTAGGAAGTACAGCTATGGGTAACCTAATCACTAAGGAGTGGGTTGGGTCAAAGAAACTGTTAAATATTTGGATCAACTTTCTAGAAGGGTTTTTGTAAGGGGTCTTGCTTCGTGAAAGCCTGTACCCACAATGTCTACAGCCAACTTTTAAACATGGCTGGTGATCCATTCTGTTGTGAGCAGCCATCTTGTGGGACACATAAGGTTTGATGATTGCTCTGTAAATTTGTACAATGGCCAAGGAATATGAGAGAACTTATTAGGACCGGGTGCACCCTTTGTTGCAAATGTTATTCCTTTACAGTCTTTGTTTATTTTTTATATCGTCATTTGTATTATTACACGTCAAACACCAGAATTACCTTAAAAGTGTATTTGTAGTCAGAGTCTTCACAATGAAACGATAACACCTAACTTACCAAGACCTGTGGTGTGCCTTGGTCTGGCTGGCCAGTATACCTGAAAAGAGGGCATACCCTGAAAGTATAAAGGTATAAAAACTAGAAATGAAAGAATAAGAGGGCCCGGGTGGGTGGGAGTCAGAAGCGCAAGCCAATGCTGGCCTGCAGCCAACCTTCCAACTTGTAGTCAGAGTCTTCACAATTAAAGGATAACCCCTAACTTACCAAGACCTGGGGTGTGCCTTGGTCTGGCTGGCCAGTATACCTAAAAAGAGTGCAAAAGACACATGAGTAGGTATGAAATGTGAGTTTTAATGAACATTGGGTAACAAAGGTCAATGCAACAAGGAAGCGAATGCATGAATGACTTCTGTATGGGGTTCCAGTATGTACCGGCCAAAACAGGAGGGTTTCCAATGTCCCATGTGTTTAATGATGAAAGGAGAACCACCCTGCTTGGAAGCTGCGGAAGCCTCCCCCATCCTAAATGAATGTCTCAGAGTTGATATTTAGTTTTGCAATCAATATCCTGACATGTGACACGAACTGTTTGGAAGTGAGCGGATCAGTGGGAAATGGCAATAAAGGGCGGTCTGGCCAGGATGCTGTCAATAACCTGGAGAGAGAGTCAAGTACCTGCTTCGGACACCACCTGCTGTTGGTACCATAATACTTCACCACGTAACCCTGACCCACCTGCCTCGTCTTGTTGTTGTTGTTGAGCTGTAAAGCGTAATGATCCGCGTGCCTGACGAGACTACCTTTGACCAGAAAAGGAGCATGACGACTAACCTGCGATACTTCCCCAGGCCTGAGGAAGCCAAAAAAACACAAATACATCGCTGCTTTGAGCACCAAACTGGGACCCAAACCAAATGGAGATGCCGACAAAATGTCTGACATGTCCTAAATCATCTGGCCGGTAAGGGGCAGTCTTGCAACTTGAACCTGCCCCTGTGAGCTTTGCATGCCCTTTAACATGGCCTTAAGATGGTGAGCAGCAAAAATGGATGGTCTAGCAGAGTTTTGCAGAGTCCTGAAATGCTGAATGCCAGATAGGTATAATTTAATGGTGCTTGCGGATAAAGCCAAATCACTGTGGCAAATGCCATCACATACTTGATGTCCTCCGACCAACTACAAGGATGTTGACTCAAAAATTTGTTGAATGTCTTCAAACTCATTGTGTATGCCTTGAAAGTGTTGCCTGCGTCCAGAACCTGGTTAATCCATGATGAGCAGAGAAAACGGAGGAACCGGCTTGCCCACCCGCTCTGCGTCCGGGTGCTGTAAGAAAAATTGATCAAATTTAAACCGAGATAACGCATCGGCTGCACTGTTGTGATTCCCACTAATGAATTCCCCCTGAAAATGGAATCTGTATGTCAACCCTAGCCACGTCAACCTACGCATGAAGGACATGATACTTACAGACCCTGACCTGCCCCTGTTGATGATTTCAGCGGTGGCCAGATTGCCAGTGAAAAAAGTGACCGAACTTCCTGCCCAACCTGGCCCCCAGGTGACTGCTGCCACCAAAATTCGGTAGACTTCAAAAAAAGCTGAAGTCTGCGCAAACTTGGGTATCAGGGAAACCTCCGATGGCCAATGGCTGGTCAGCCCTTCATCACCAATTATAGCCACAAACCCTATGTGGCTGCATCTGAAAAAACCCTCAGTGACACACTGGCTGGCTGCGGAATGAGCAATGAAACGTCATTCCAGTCACACAGGAACTGGTCCCACATGACCAGATCGGCTCTAGCGTCCGCCTTTAAGCTGATTACTGTGTCGCCGTCATTATACAGGGGTAAAAGGGCCAACAGTCTGGACAAAAATGACCTACCCTGTGGAATAACCTTCTTTGCATGATTCAACATGCCCAAGAGTGACTGTAGATCCTTCTTTGAGCAAACTGGGGCCTGGACAAACGAAAGAAACGTCTGTCGTATCCTGAACAATTTCTCCCTGGGCAGACTTGCAATCATGCGATTTGAATCAAGCGTGATGCCCAGAAAATTAATAATGTTGGCTGGAACTTCCACCTTGCTCGCTGCCAACAGAACATTTAGCTCTGCAAACAGTTCAGTCAGACACTGCAAATCCTTAGGAAGCTGACCAGGGTGTTCCAAGAGCAGAAAATCATCCAGGTAATGCACCACCCTCTGACACCCCTTGCAACTGCCTAAAACCCAATGGAGAGCCTGAAAAAAGTATTGAATAAACCCGAACATTAATTTTGAGGCAAAATAGTAATGATCACGCCATTTGATGCCATGCCATTGCCAAAGAGCCGGACTTATGGGAAGTAATTTAAAAGCATCGGCAATGTCAGCTTTGGACAACCAAGCCCCCCTGCCCAACTGCAGAATATGCTGTATGGCTAAATCCACTGATGAATATTTTAACAAAAAATCCTCTGAGGGAATCAATGAATTGAGGCTAGGAATGCGTGAAAAATGAGGTGCGGACAAGTCATAAATTAAACAATATTTATTAGAGAATTTCCCACAGACTACCCCAATGGGGCTAACCCTCCACATGCCAAAAGGTGATGCGCTGAAAGGACCAATTACAAATCCTTTGGCCACTTCATCTTCCAGCAGTTTGTCTACTAATGAAGCATGATTGTCAGCAGACAAAAGATTCCTACGCTCATATACTTTCGTAGGCAGCGTGATTAAGCCTGTGTGGAAACCTACTGAGAAACCATCCAGCAGGAATTGCCTAAGACCCACAGATGGATGGCCTTCTAGATATGCTCCTAGTACTAAAATGTTCACTTGGCTTAGTCACAAAGAACTAAATGGCTTGACCAAACAGGAGGATTTTGGATGGGCCCGGAAGAAATTGGAACAAGCATGCAGTAACCTACACAGGTTGTAGTTACACCCAGAATGGTTAAAATGATTGCACACCTGTGCTTTCCCCAGGAAATGAATGGGCCTGCCCAATTTGTCCACCTGCCCAGAAGGTCCTGTGGAGGACCCACCGGCCACCTGCTTGCTGATCCCTGACTGACCTGGGGCCTCAAATATGGGACACCATGCCGAAGTATGAGCTGAGATTATAAATTGCTACACACCAGAGCCTTTTGATTGGCGAAATGCCTGCAAAACAGTTCCATGTCCACATTGCTCCAGCACATGACTACCTGATATTGCACCCAAGTGGCCGCCACCTTAGCTGAGAAAGACCGGTGGTAGTCATGGAAAGTGCACATACAAGTCCAACTCCACCCTCCTGTCAGGACTGACTTTACAAATAATGTCACGAACGATCCCAAACGCCACCGCAAATTCCGCCACACTGAGCTTATTGCGATTGAGCCTGGGGTCTTTGGTTTTTAGCACCACCGACACCTCCCAGCAAGTGTAAGATTTCTTTTCTGTGACATCCTGTGATGATATCAGAAGCGAGGCAAGATTCACATCTTTCCCTTTCAGGATATCTTTCCTTATGTTGGCAGGAATGAAGTGGGCTGGCGATACCAATGGGAAAGCCACTAGTGGGGATGGAGCTGCCATGGGCAATGAAATGGTGACATTACCTGCGGAAGCACCAGCAGGAACCGGAGCTGATGGTGTAGGTAAAACCTGCGCTCTGGCTGCCTGGCCTTCTATCACCTCCATCCTATCCTTCATCTGCGACATAGACCTGGATAGCGTATTTAATAGGGCATGAATCTGAGTCAGCAGAGAACCGACACCTGCCCTGAACTGGTAGACGGGAGCGGCTGTTCGGGATTGGGGAACAACAGTCTAAATAGCTCCGCTTTCCTCGCTGTGGCTGGAAATGCAATGCCCCACCGACGTAGTTCTGCCGTGAGCCTGGGAACCATCCAACTCCTTAATGACGGGGTGCTGCCATGCTCCAAACCCCCAGTTAAGGATGGAGGAATGAACGCAAATTTGTCACTTTCAGACACGTGAGACATGATAAAAAAACGACAAGAAAACTTATGAAACATTTGTAGGACCACACCACCCCTATACCCGCCAACCTTATGCCCCGTACACACGGTCGGACATTGATCGGACATTCCGACAACAAAATCCATGTATTTTTTCCGACGGATGTTGGCTCAAACTTATTTTGCATACACACAGTCGCACAAAGTTGTCGGAATTTCCGAACGCCAAGAACGTGGTCAAGTACACCACGTACGACGAGACTATAAAAGGGCAGTTCAGTACTAAGCACGTCACCCTTTGGGCTCCTTTTGCTTGGGGTAAGGTCCATACTTCCCGTCATAGTCGGCCCTCTTCAGTATGTGGACCATCTCCAACATCTCCACAAAGGACATATTTGATGCCTTAAATCGTCTCCTCCAGGATCGTGACATTTCTGGCTCCAGCCTTACCTCCTCCTCCTCATTGCTGTAATTAGCACGCACCTGTTGTTTCTCCACCATGTGCTCTTCCCCCACTGCGCCGAACGAGAAGGGGCAGGAAATAGACTAGAAAGAACGTCAGGGGCGGGCAAAGTTTCACGCATGTGCAGTGTATATAAAGCATAACACGCGTGCATAGTACGTACGATCTGTGAGCGGAGGAAGGCGTATCGGAAGCGCCGATCATGATAACGAAGGTAACATTTAAACTTGGGCATATACTGCTTATAGATTGAGGACTATATTGGCACAAGATTAGGAGAGTTTAGCCTGACATTAGGGTTTGTCTTGTGTTGTGTCTTGCAGAGAAAATGGATATATTGAAAGATCAGGACTTTATCACCATATTTATTGATATGTTCAGGGAGCTGCCCTGTCTGTGGCAGGTAAACCACCCACATTATAAGAACCAAACAAAGAGGAAGGCAGCGCTGGATCAATTGCTGGAAATTGTGAAGCCGGTGATCCCCACGGCAGACATCACCTATTTGAAGATCCTAATTGGTGGCATGAGAAGCACTTATCTAAGGGAGCGCAAGAAAGTCCAGGATTCCCTGAGATCAGGAGCTGCAGATGACATTTATCTCCCCAGGCTGTGGTACTATGACAGACTGCATTTTCTGGCAGGTCAGACTGAACCCAGGCCAGCACTCTCCAGTCTTCCTTCCACACTTCCTTTCCCCTCAGCTGAGGCTTCTGACATCCAACCTGGGCCTTCCAGGCAGCAATATGTGGAGGAGCCCAGCTTGAGTCAGGTACAGCATTCTTCTAAATATTTCTGGTTGTCAAATTAATGATGTTAAATCTATGTTAGTTTGGATTACTAATTTCTGATTGTGATTGATGAACCAAAAACTAAAACGATGTCCCTTTTTCATACACAGGAAAGTTTCAGCCAGGAGGTGGCCAGGCCAAGTAGGCTGCCCGATAACCAGGTCCCTCCCCTCTGCCTTCAAAGAAAAAGTGGCAGGAAGAGGAGTAACCTGGAGGAGGCTGCAATTGACCTATTTTGGAAGGCTACTGAGGTCCTCAGAACACCCCACAGTGTTGAAGAGGATTTTGCTGACCTAACAGCCTGCAAAATGCAGCAAATGGAGGAGGGCCAAAGCCTGTTATGTGAGTTTATCATTTTAGAAGCACTAAATAAGGGGCTGAGGGGCCAACTCACATGCCAAAGCCACATTTGTGAACTCACCCATGGTCCTCCTCCTCCAGGTCCTCCTCCTCCTCCTCCAGGTCCTACTCCTCCTCCTGCCACACCTCCAACACCAGAGCCACAGCCGGGAAGGAAGCGTGTAAGGAAGACCAGAGAGTGATGGCCTGGGTTCAGTCTGGTCTGGCAAAAGATGCAGGCTCTTGTATGACCACAGCTTGGGAACATACATGTCATCTGCTGCTTTCATGATCTCTTGGACTTCTGGACCAGATTGTACTCCCTTATATATGGACTCCTCAGGCCACCAATTTTGCAGTCAAATAATTGATGTGTGCCCTGGGGGCCAAAGGCTTCGTCAATTTCTGCTGTTTATCCAGCATTGCCTCCCTCTTTGTTTGGTTATGAGCCCTTAATAAAGGAATTTTTTTGTCAATTATACTCGCCTATGTGTGTTTTCCTTCAAAAAGGTCAGTTTGTTTGTTTGTGAGGAGGCAGGTATATTTCAAAAATACAATGTGAAATTAACAAGAGACACCAACACCAAGCAATCTCCTCAAGATTAAATAATACAAGATAATAATGGTGTTGTGGTAACTTGACACACAAAACACACCCAAAAATATGCTGCATTAAAAAAAAAAAAAGATAAATAAAACACAAGATCAGGCTTTAAAAAATTGAAAAAAAAAAATGAAATCTAAAAACATCAGAAAAAGATTATTTTTTAGGGAGATGTGACAAATCTAAATATTATATTGATGAAATCACGATAAATAATAAAGAAAGAAGTTTGTGAGAACTCTGTGTGAATATAAGAAGCAAAACTACTTCATTCTTCTAGCATTATAAAGAAGAAGAGAGTGCGCTGCATTAAACAATTTAAAACATTGCAACGTGACGAAAGTGCCATAGGCGTGCGCACAGGGTGTGCACACCCTAGTCACCCCATGTGCATTAGCATTATCCAGGGACAGCACCAGGTGGGTAGTTGGGGCGCCAGTGGCCAGTGTAAATCCCCCCATTATATTAAAGGATAGGTTGAACAGTAGGAAAAAGTTACACCCGTATTTAGGACGTAACGTAATATGCTCCCAATCAATTGTCTCCCACCACCAGAGCCTCCTTTCTGTGACAACAGGTGGCGTTCATGTGTGTTTGAGATTTGGGGTGCACACCCTAATGCAATAGGCTGCGCACACCTATGGAAAGTGCTATATCCATTCTGAACGCTAATTTTACCAGACCGAGCAGTTCCGTCTCTGAATTTATTGTGAGCATGCGTGACACTTTGTGCGTCGGAATTGTCCACACACGTTCGGAATTTACGCGATCAGAATTTGTTGTCAGAAAATTTTATAGCCTGCTCTCAAACTTTGTGCGTCGTAAAATCCGATGGAAAAAGTCCGATGGAGCCCACACACGGTCGGAATTTCCGACAACAAGCTCCGATCGCACATTTTTCGTCGGAAAATCCGACCATGTGTACAGGGCATAACCCTGAAGATGTGGGTGCAGCAATGTGTCAAACCAGCGCATGGATAAAGCTGATGCCCCACCCACCCTACGTGAATGCAATGAGCGAGCCCAAGCCACCTATAGCACTATAACAGATAATTAACAACGAACACTCAGGGCTGCGACACCCACAGAGCGTGGTGAGTATCAAATAAGCGTAGAAATGATGGTGCAACGTATGACGTTTCTATGACACTTACAAATACATCCCAGTCTGTATGGATCTATGGACATGATAGATCCTGACATGTAACCTAACTAACCTCCCCCATGAATCCCAAATGACATGCATGCACCTACAGCTCCTGTGTAAAAGCTGAATCAACGTGAATAAATGACCCGCGAGGTGATGAACCTGAAAACGGTAAAATGCAACAGCGAAATAACCAACTAGAATCACTTACCCTGCCAACAACCCCCTCTTCTCCAACCACCAAGCCCTGATTGGTAGAAAGAAACCCCCTGCCCCAGCACCCACTGGGCGACCACCAGCCAACTGCCCGTGCAAAAATGACCTGGACGCACCTGTGTAAATGCTAGGATCCACACGAACAATGCACCTGACCAGTGCTGCACCTGCAAACCAAACCTGACAGATAAAGAAAAATGAACATGAAATAAAGGACCCTAATGCAGTGATGACCCCCACCTCATGCAATGATGTGTGAACCTGGACAGCACATGTAACTGGATGCATGCCCACCCCTGCAGCCCCACAATAACACCCGTGATGGTGAAGTGATGGAGGAGAACCACAAGTCCCAGCCCAGCCGTAATGACCTCCCAACCCCACCAGACCATGCGCAGGGCAACCACCCACCTGTGCACAACCACCGTACTGGCATGAATCCACCACAGCATGCACCCCCCCAGATCTACCGCGGCACCTGTACACCCCTGATGTACCCCCCCCCGTGCAGCGATGAACTACATCTGCGCAGTGGTGTGAACCAGCCTGAGAACACAGGTGACCCCCCACAACTACCTGACCCCTGACTCCCTCATGAAACCTGTTGCTATGCTTCACTTTTCTTTTCTTTTTTTTCTCCCCTTTTTCTCTGCTACACCTTGCCTCTGCCAGCCTGATATTTTTTTTCCCTCGTTTTTTTAGAAAAGAGGTGGCCATACAAAGTGATGAGCAGCATTACATGGAGAAAAACCTCCCCCACGTGCAGCAGAATGGAAATGCAAACGTGTTAAAAAAGCATCTATATGGGGATGGCACAGGAACGTCCAGTGCTCACACAAATATAAATAGAAGCAGACCCTTCAACTGGGGAGACCCCGTCTCCCACTTGCACATTTTTTTCTCTCCGTCTTTCCCGATTCCCCCCCCCCCCCCGGCCAAGTGACAGCGCTGTACCTGTGAACCTGGCCCGAAGTGCTAAATGCCTGAGCGTGGAGCGTGGAGGATGGAGCCGGCTCCCCCAAAACCTGAATACCTGACACCGCGGCCAGCCTTTCAACATAATGACAAAAAAGAACTAAGTGCAAAAAAAATTTTAGGATAACTTTAGATCAGTGTTAATCAACTTTTCTCCAGTCAGGTTGCCCTTGAAAAATATTTCCAGTTTTGAGGCACCCCAGTCTAAAGCTTGATTCACATTACTGCGTATCGTGAAATGCGCACAAAATTATGCGCGTTCCTGACACGCAAACAAATTCAGTGCTCTTTAGCACACATGCAAGAGTGTCATTAAAGCGGAGTTCCCCCAAAAGTGGAACCTCCACTTATCTGCTTCCTCCCCCCCTCCGGTGCCACATTTGGCACCATTCAGAGGGGATGGGGGAACGGTTACCTATTTTTGACAGGGCGGCGCCATCCCTCGGAAGTTCAGCCCCCTCCTTCTTCCTCCACCGCTGGGCCAGAAAGTGCAGCCCATGCGCAGTAGGGACCTGGCTGTGAAGCCGAAAGGCTTCACTGTCGGTTTCCCGTACCACGAAGGGCGGTGGCAGCACCCAAGAGCCGATCCAAAAGCCGACTGAGGTGCGACATCACGGGAACCCTGGACAGGTAAGTGTCCTAATATTAAAAGTCAGCAGCTACAGTATTTGCATAGGGTACCCCCATGCGTTGGCAAACGTGGTGAGTTTTCAGCACAATTTAAAAAAAAAAAAGGGTCAGGGAATTCTTTCCCTGCATTTCTGCAGGGCAGCACATTGAAATTGATGAGCTGCCCTATACGTAGCAAGCAGACGCAGATGTGAACCAAGGGCTGGTTCACATGTGAGGTTCGAGAGTGGTAACACCACACACTTGAGCTGCATTTTTGCCATCCCCAACTGCTGTGGATGCGACTGTTGTAAACCCCTAGGTGTGTGCCATTGCAGAGTGGTAATGCTGCATTTAGAGGTTAAAACAGGCAGTGAGGAGGCAACATATTCCCTCTGCACTGCCTGACAAATATCTCTGAAAAGCGATCTGAGCATGGACACTTTTCAGAGGAGTGTCAGTCCTTGCTGGTATTATATAGAAGCCCTAAAAAATCTGTTCCGATCCTACAGGAACAGGGGGTCAGTATTAAAAGTAATGTACATACATGCACATATAAACACGCATGTATGTACATACACTCCTGTACACATATACATACACACATACAAACACACACACATACAGTACATACATACACCACATATTAGAAACTGGCTTTCCTCTGATGGGACTTTATAAGGCAAGAGTCTTCAAAAATATCAAAAACATGTATAGTTTATTTGGTATCAAAAAGATTAAAAATATAACAAAACAACATATATAAATACTGAAAAAAACATGAAGGATGCTACAAAAAAGGTGTGGACAATAACAGTATGCTTGTAAAGGTACACTGTGAACATAAAACCACATCAACTATACAAACTGGAGATTAACCCACACGGGCCTGACGCGTTTCTTTTTCAGGGGCTGGTGGTGAGATGAGTGACTATATATCTACAGAAAGGACAAAACATCTTAAAGCAAATTCATGGTATGATAGCATCATATATATTTATGTAGCATGAAAGTCAAAATTGATTTAACATTATTAAGTGATACGCTCACCATTTGACTCCTGAACCCACAATTTGAAAGCATCCAACTTTAAAAACAGAAATAAGCTCAGTAGACCACTGATGAAGAAATGACCCCCAGTCCAGCGCTAGCACCAGAAACAGGGCACGGACATGCAGATCACAGCAGGACACAAAGGGCGTCCTACCATTTGCAAATTGACACCACTAGCCACGGCTGTTGTAGGTAATATGGAATATCACCTGGGGCACATAAAAAGACAATCTAATAGATTCCAATGCACAGATGTGAGGCAAGGGGGGTGGGAAAGGGGGGTAGGGAGGGGAGGGGGGGAAAGAGGGGGAAAGGAGTGGAAAGGGGGGAAGGAGGGGGGGAAGAAGGAGGGGGGAAGGAGTGTATGGTTGAATCAGAAGCAGAGGGGAGAGAAAAGTCTCACATAGAGTATTGGGGATTGCATGTAATATATATAATATAATATTTGTATAATAAAAGCAGCAGCGTGTGAGGTGCTTACCTATAGACTCATGTAAAATGGACAATCCTCCTAACATGAGTAGAAGGAAGTAACATAAGGTCTAGCAATGAGTAGGAGAAGATATAATAGCACTCCGTGTCATCAGATCTCCCAACAATAGGGGGGGAGGAAAACACAGCGGTTGAACACAGCCGCATGCAATCACTGAAAAGACACAGAGGGACACAAAAATTATTATGTGATTAACTAAAATCACATTAAAAAACAGCATGCACAAAGCTGCTGCCAATAATCTCCCAGCAAATGCAAAGCACAATGCAATGTAAGTGGATATGCATCTGCTGGTGGAGTTCGCCTACATTGATAAAAATCAAATGCAAGTGTAATGATAGAAGTGGAGTGATTACCTTAGGGAATGGTATGGCTGAGCGACCTGTACGACGCCTGTGTAGGCATAAGACTGGCCTTCATAGCAGGTTATTTATCTAGTGCCTCTCATTGCTGATGCTATCAGTAACAGCTGGTGTCTAAGTGGGCGTCATAGGCGATGGGAGGGGTCGCCCTCCGAGTCTTCGGCGCGCAGGCCCGCCCCCTTGATCCCACACTTGAATCGAAGTGCAGAGGGAGGAACAATCTGAATCTGACAAAAAAAACAAAAAAACACTCGTGCTGGGAGGGAACCGGCGTCCGCGTCCGGGACCATTGGCTCATGGCCCCCCCCCAGGACCGGAACACAATGTTGTCCCGGCCCAGAGCGATCCAGAGGATGGGAGGCCAAAAGCGCCAGAAAAATGGCACATTGGCCCCCGTGCGCCGAGTGGACTCCAGTGCAGCGTCGGCACAGGGGCCAAATGCACAGCAGTGCATAACATCAGCGCCCAGGGCTCTGAAAAACATGAAGGGATGTACATAAGAATAAAGATACACAGAAGCAAATGATGATTGAAGGGAGACACCGGAAAAGGAAGGCAGTAAATAGACATGATGTTATCATTGACCATACATAAAGGGGCCATATGTCTAATACCTATTAAGCTGAAAAAACGGTAGGGCAAAAAAAGCAGATAAAGCAGCAAAAAGACATATATATACATGCAATCCTCAATACTCTATGTGAGACTTTTCTCTCCCCTCTGCTTCCGATTCAACCATACACTCCTTCCCCCCTCCTTCTCCCCCCCTCCTTCCCCCCTTTCCCCTCCTTTCCCCCTCTCCCCCCCCCTCCTGTTTTTCCCTCCCTCCCCTCCCTGTGGCTAGTGGTGTCAATTTGTGAATGGTAGGACGCCCTTTGTGTCCTGCTGTGATCTGCATGTCCGTGCTGTGTTTCTGGTGCTAGCGCTGGACTGGGGTCATTTCTTCATCGGTGGTCTACTGCGCTTATCTCTGTTTTTAAAGTTGGATGCTTTCAAATTGTGGGTTCAGGAGTCAAATGGTGAGCGTATCACCTAATAATGTTGAATCAATTTTGACTTTCATGCTACATAAATATATATGATGCTATCATACCATGAATTTGCTTTAAGATGTTTTGTTCTTTTTGTAAATATATAGATAGTCACTCATCTCACCACCAGCCCCTGAAGAAGAAGAGGTCTCAATCAAATTTTAAACCTCGAAACACGTCGGACCCGTGTGGGTTGGACTCCAGTTTGTATAGTTGATGTTGTTTTTTGTTCACAGTGTACCTTTACAAGCATACTGTTATTGCCCACACCTTTTTTGTAGCATCCTTCATGTTTTCTTCAGTATTTATATGTTGTTTTGTTATATTTTTAATCTTCTTGATACAAAATAAACTATACATGTTTTTGATATTTTTGAAGACTCTTGCCTTATAAAGTCCCATCAGAGGAAAACCAGTTTCTAATATATAGTCTCATAGGGATGTGGGCAAGTTGTCTTCCTCCACAAGGTCATCGTCACCATTGTTATCTATACATACACCACAGATAAACACATAAACAGACACATATAAACACACACATACAGTACATACACACATATAAACACACACATACAGTACATATAAACACATACATAAACACACACATATAAACACACATGCACGCACACATATAAACACACATATACAGCACATACGCACACACATATAAACACACACATATATACATATAAAAACACACATATAAACACATACAAACACACACATATGATACATACACACATATAAACACACATACAGTATATATATATATATATATACACAAGTAAACACACACACAGATAGCCTTTTAAAAATCAGCAGTAATGTACCTTTCTTCTAACTGCCGAGTACTGCACTGTAGGAGACGGGGGAAGAGCACACACTTGTAAGACAGCTCTTCTTTGCTTTCACTTTCCTACGTGAAATGAGTCTGACAAAACTCTCCAGTGCCGATTAACAGTTCAGCTGAGGATCAGAGAGCGTGGTCTCATGTGATAGCAGTGGAACCCCTCTAGTGGAACCCTGGGGTGCCTGATTGAAAAAGGCTGCTTTAGATAGCCAGCATAACCTAGAATAGAGAGACAAGGCTCTGAAAAACTTATGTGAGAGCCGCATTGTTCCAGCAGTTTGTGATCTGTACAAAAGGTGTGGTGCCTTAAAGTGATTGTAAACCTTTGTTTTTTTTTAAATAACAAACATATCATACTTACCTCCACCTGCAGTTCTTTTTGCACAGTGTGGCCCCAGCCCTCGACTTCTGGGGTCCCCCGGCGGCGCTTGCACAGAATGCTGGACTCATCCCCGCCCCCGGCGCCCGCATCATTGGATTTGATTGGCAGCAGCGGGAGCCAATGGTTGCGCTGCTATCGATCTATCCAATCAAGAGCCGAGAACTCTGGGCAGAGGGAACAAACGGGCTAAGGTGAGTAAAACTGGGGGGGGGTGGTCGGCCGGTCAGTGTCACAAGTTTTTTCACCTTAATGCATAGGATTTGCAAGTGAATGTTAGGGACAACATTACTAATGGAGCAAGAGAGGAGGTGGAAACTCCAAAGGGGAAAACTTGTGGTTGGAACTCCAAAGGGAGAAAACTAATTTGAATGTAATTGTGGGCGTATGCTACAGACCTCCTAACCTGAAGGATAAGGAGGAGTCTGACCTCTTATCACAGTTAGGCTGGATACACGCTATACAATTTTCTTGAGATTTTTTACTTTAAATTTACCAAAACCATATCATATGGGGTCAAACCTTAAGAGTTTCAAATTGTATGCAATCAGGCAGGCCCTTGCACTACATGGTTTTGGTAAACCTGAAGGAAATCAGACAAGAAAAGTTGCATAATGTGTATGAGGTCTTCAGAATGGCGGCAAAGTGAGGCAATGTTATTATAATGGGGGATTTCAATTATCCAGATATCGACGGGGCAGAAGGAACTGGTCATTTATCTAAGGCTTGCCATTTCCTAAATGTCTTGCAGAACAATTTCATTGGTCAGTTGGTGAATGCACCAATAAGAGATAAAGTATTACTAGACCTACTGATTACAAACAATACGGATCTGATCGCAGATGTGGAAATAGCGATCACGGGTTAATTACATTCAGTATAAATCACAGGAAAAGGAAGCACAAGGATAATACAAGTACACTGAATTTCAAAAGAGCCAACTTCCCTAAACTACACTCTATGCTACATGATAATACATAGGATAAAATCCTAGGAACAAGGAACACTGAGGAAAAATAGGAGTGCTTTAAGAGCATAATAAATAAAGGTATTGGCCAGTGCATTCAAATGAGCAATAAATATAAAAGAGCTAAGATTAAACCTGGGTGGCTAAACGATAGTGTAAAAATGCATATAAAAGAGAAAAAAAAGACCTTAAAAATATAAGGCTGAGGGGTCATTGTAGGCATTCCAACACTACAAAAAATGCAATAAGAAGTGTAAGTGTGCAATTAGGTAGGCTAAAATAGACCATGAAAGGCACATATTGGAGAAGAGCTAATAAAGGGACTAGAGGACCTCAGTTATGAGGAAAGACTACAAGTATTAAATGTATTCTCTCTGGAGAAGAGAAACTTATAAGGGGATATGATAGCTATATACAAATACCTTACTGTTGACCCTAGCATAGCGAAAAAACTTTTCAGTGGGAGTGAGATAAAAAAGACAGATTCATTGGAACTGGAAGAGAAGTGGTTTAGCCTTAAACTATGTAGAGGGTTCTGTACTGTCAGAGCAGTAAGGATTTGGAATTCCCTTCCACAAGCAGTGGTATCAACAGGGAGTGTTGATAGTTTTAAAAACTATTAGATGAGCATCTTAACGATCGCAAAATACAGGGATATGGGATTTATTATTGACATAAAACACACACACACCACTAGTTGAACTGGATGGACTGGTGTCTTTTTCAGCCTTACTAACTATGAAACAATAAAACAGACCATATGCCAGAGATATATTTTTTGTGATACATAGGGGGTCATTTACTAAGAGTTATTAGAAGTATTGGTGCTCTACATGAAATAGCGCCGATTCCAGGCGATTAAGATTTCAACTAGGTGAACATGTGCCTTATTAATCGCGCTACTACTGAAAAACATGCCTTAGTAAATGCGTAATCTGCGCTAATCTGCAATTCCGCAGATATGCAAGTGCCAAATGTGAACCCCACAGGCAAGCAATTGGCCATAAAAGGGGTATGGGTGTCAGGGTACTGCCCGGGGGGACATGTATCAATAAAAAAGAATTTTTAAAAAGCAAACTTTTTTTAGGAGCAGTGGTTTTAATAATGCTTAAAGTAAAACAATACAACTGAAAAATTCCTTTAAAGCGGAGTTCCACCCAAAAATGGAACTTCTGCTTTTCCGGGTTTCCCCCCCCCCCCCTCTGGTGTCACATTTGGCACCTTTCAGGGGGAAGGGGGGAGCAGATACCTGTCTAATACAGGTACTTTGCTCCCACTTCTGGGCATAGATACCCAAGCCACCCGCGGGTATCTACGCCACTTCCTGTCCCCACCGCTGTCTTCTGGGATACACACGGGTCCCAGAACCCAGCAGGGACCAGTGGGATAGCGCAGCATGAGTCGCGCATGTGTAGTAGGGAGCCAGGAAGTGAAGCTGAGGATGGCGGCGGCAGCACCCGACAGCCGAGGGACAGATCGGCTTCAGGTGCCGACTTTGTAAGGTGTCCTTATTTTAAAAGTCAGCAGCTAAAGTATTTATAGTTGCTGATTTAAAAAAAAAAAAATCGGCGGAACTCCTCTTTAACCACTTCCCGCCCACAATATGTCATATGACATCCTTGACTTTCAGTGGGGATATCTGAATGATGTGAGAAAATAAGTGCAGCGCTAAACCTGTGTGTAATATCCAGAACTTAAACCGGATAACCAAAACTTAGTGGTAAACAAAATATGAGTGATAAACAATGTCATGAACAGTGTGAATCGAATAATAATAAAGTGCCCTGAAGCCAATGAGGATCAAACACTACATGGCCTAAAAATTAGTGCAATATTGAAATGCCAAAAAGGGAATAAGTGTCTTGAACATCAAATGGTTGTGATATTCAAACATATATACAGTGCAAAACAAACAAAAATATTATCACAAAATGACTTATTGAATAAAATGTCACTCAAATGTATTTAAAGCGTGATAAAAGTCCATCCAACAGTGAATAGCAAGGTGTGCTCTTCCACATGTGTATCAACAAGACCTTGAGGACAATAATATTGCCGTGTAGTTCAACCATCAGGGATAGGTGCCTCCACCCCCAAGGGAGAGGGGCAGGTACTCTTACTGGAAGGCGTGGACTCACATGCCAGCGACGGTGAGACAAACAAGCATATACCGATATCCAAAATCCTAGATGGCGGTCTTCAATGGAATAGAGGTTCAGGCACACCTGCTTGGCAGAAGGATAGACGGACTGAACAGAAGACGACCACAATCTCCAAGTGTGGTGTCAAAAAGTTCTCCAACAATGGATCAGAGTATTTATGAAAAACAAAAAGAAGGCTTCCACATGGTGTAGGTCAAAATTGGTAAGCAAATTTATTGATAAAAAAATACAGACATCATAGGGGATGTATGCAGATAAAAAATGATCATACAAATATATAGATATA
Source organism: Lithobates clamitans (assembly GCA_037952925.1). NCBI lineage: Eukaryota > Metazoa > Chordata > Amphibia > Anura > Ranidae > Lithobates > Lithobates clamitans. Next base: position 1,303,099 of record JBBGZY010001009.1, read on the forward strand.
TAAAAATCCATGAAAAGTTAGCGCAATGTGTATGGCTCAGCAGACAAAGACCCGACGCGTTTTGTCCTATGGGTCTTCTACTGGGGTGAAAGCCTGGTTGCCAACACTGCGCTTATATATCTTAGAAGTTAATTAACCAAATGAATAGGCCGCACAGTCAATTACCAGGATGCCAGGAATGACGACATGCACACACCGTGGCATAGCCACAAGCCAATAGCGAGGAAGCTACGCCAGGGCGCCGTCATCACGAGGCACCACGTGCGTGTATCACCTCATTTAGGATAGCCATTCGCGAGGACATAGCGGCGAAGACACGTCATTGCGATGTCCAGCGTGTGCCGCCCGCCACGTGTCGGCCAGCCAATCATATGGCAAATGGATCAAAGTCATGTGACCAATAGGTCACATGATGCGCATTGTCGTCACATCCTGGAGTGATGTACCCAAGCTTCACTGTGGCTGCAATCACCACAACCACATCGAGACCCAGAAGACAAACCGAGCACTACTGTGGTATTAATAACACATCACTTAATAGGTCAAAGACATAGACACAGGGGTTGTCCAAAAACTCCCACCATGTCGATGACCCATGAGACACGCCCACATGCAAAAAGCACAAGGACCCAAACGGTGAAAGATAATGCAAACATAATATGCAATACATCTCACTGTTAAACCATGGAAACATAACGGGTATAAGAGACCACAATATCATAATAACCATTTAGAGTATAAAAATTGATTAGTATACAATTTAAAATTAATGGGTGTAAAAGTTAATATACTTATCACCAAAAGATGATAGTTACACATAAACCATCTCAGTTACATCCATATATATATTCCTCGAACATAGTAAAGGCAAACGTAAACAAAACTAAAAATGTATAAAAATATACACAAATAACAATTCTCTTATATAAAACAATCTGAAATATGGAAAAAAAGGCAGCCAACAACACTAATGCCCTGTACACACGGTCGGATTTTCCAACGGAAAATGTGCGATCGGAGTGTGTTGTCGGAAATTCCGACTGTGTTGTGGGCTCCATCGGACATTTTCCATCGGATTTTTCCACACAAAAAGTTTGAGAGCAGGCTATACAATTTTCCGACAACAAAATCCGATTGCGTCAATTCCAACCGTGTGTGGACAATTCCATTGCACAAAGTGCCACGCATGCTCAGAAGAAATTGCGAGACGGAACAGCTCGGTCTGGTAAAATTAGCGTTCGGAATAGATATAGCACTTTCGTCAGGATGCAATGTTTAAAATTGTTTAATACAGAGCACTCTCTTCTTCTTTATAATGCTAGAAGAATGAAATAGTTTTGCTGCTGATATTCACACAGACTTCTCACAAACTTCTTTCTTTATTGTACTTTATTGTACTGTACTGGTGACCCCACAATAGGGATAAAACTTTTTCGCAGAATAGAGTTTAATAAGACTCGTGGCCACTCATTACAATTAGAAGAAAAGAGGTTTAATCTTAAACTACGTAGAGGGTTCTTTACTGTAAGAGCGGCAAGGATGTGGAATTCCCTTCCACAGGCGGTGGTCTCAGCGGGGAGCATTGATAGCTTCAAGAAACTATTAGATAATCACCTGAATGACCGCAATATACAGGGATATGTAATGTAATACTGACACATAATCACACACATAGGTTGGACTTGATGGACTTGTGTCTTTTTTCAACCTCACCTACTATGTAACTATGTAACTATATTGTGAGTTCACCAATATATTTTGATTTGTCACATCTGACAAAAAAGATATATGGTTTTTTTTTTGGTTTGTATTGTTTTCAAGCCTGATCGTGTTTTTAATTTGTTTTTTTTTTTGATTTTACATCCTGAATATTTTTGGGTGTGTTTTATGTGTCAAGTTACCACAACACAATTATTATCTTGTATTATTTAATCTCAAGGAGGTTACTTGGTGTTGGTGTCTCTTGTTAATTTCACATTGTATTTTTGAAATGTACCTGCCTCCTCACAAACAAACTGTCCTTTTTGAAGGAAAACACACATAGGCAATTATAATTGAAACACAAAATCCTTTATTAAGGGATCAAAACCAAACAAAGAGGGAGGCAATGCTGGAGAAACAGCAGAAACTGGTGAAGCCTTTGGCCCCCAGGGCAGACATCAATTATTTTACTGCAAAATTGGTGGCCTGAGGAGTCCATATCTAAGGGAGTGCAGATCCTGAACAGCAGCAGATGACATGTATTGTCCCCAGGCTGTGGTCATACAAAATCTTTTGACAGACCAGACTAAACCCAGGGCCATCACTCTCTGGTCTTCCTTCCACGCTTCCTTCCACGCTTTGTCTGTGGTGGTGGAGTTGTGGCAGGAGGAGGAGGAGGAGGATGGTCCAACTCACACAGGTGGGTTTTGTGTGTGATTTCGCCCCTCACCCCCTTAGTTAGTGTTTTGTAAAAAAGGACCTCACACAGGAGGCGTTGGCCCTCCTGCATGCCCTGCAGTTTTGTGGCAGCCATGCAGGCAAAGGCCTCTTCAGGAGTGGGGGTGGCTCTGAGGGACACAGAAGCCTCCTGAATCAGGCTGTGCTGAATCCTGCTGAATCCTGCTGAATCCTGCTGAATCCTGCATGTTACTCCCCTTCCTGGATCTTTTGTTTGGAAGGCGGAGGGGAGGAACCTGCGATTCTGTCAGGGTCCTACTGTGCACGGCCTTCTCCTGGCTGCCACTTAGCCCCGCCTCCTCCTGGCTGCCACTTAGCCCTGCCTCCTCCTGGCTGCCACTAACCCCCGCCTCCTCCTGACTGCCACATTCCACAGCCTCCTCCTGTGTGCCACATTCCACAGCCTCCTTGTCTTGGCTGAGGTCTTCCTGTGTATGAAAAAGGGACATCGTTTTAGCTTTTTATTCATCAATCACACACAATTTTCACCTCATGACTGTTGCAAATTGAATGTTAACAAATATAACTGATGATCATTCTGAGCCCAGCATTTTTCATTCTTGTCCCAATTATTTTGCCCACTACTGTCTATTGATATGTAAAATACTTTATTAATTCAGCAATTAGTGATCAATAATAACATCTAGTAAACATAATTTATTTATTGACCAGAAATCTGTATAACAATGCTATACCTGGCTCCAACTGGGCTCCTCCACTTCTTCCTGGCTGGAAGTCCCAGGTTGGACATCGGAAACCTCAGGTGGGGTGGAAGATAGGGTGGAAGGAAGAGTGGAAGGAAGAGTGGAGAGGGATTCCCTGACTTCAGTCTGTTCTGACAGAAAACGAAGTCTCTCATAGTACCAGAGCCTGGAGACATAAACGTCATCTGCTGCAGCTCCGGATCTCTGGGAATCCTAGACCTTCTTGCGCTCCCTAAGATAAGTGCTCCTCAGGCCACCAATGTTGGCTTTTAAATAGGGGATAGTTGCTGTGGGCATTTTATCTGCAAGACACAACACAAGACAAACCCTAATGACAGGCGAAACTCTCCTAATCTTGTTACAATATAGGCCTCAATCTAGAAGCAGTATAGGCACAAGTTTAGATCTTACCTTCGTTATCACGATCGGCGCCTCCGATACTCCTTCCTCCGCTCACAGATCGTACGTACTACGCACGCGTGTTACGCTTTATATACACTGCGCATGCATTAAACTCCTCCCGCCCCTGACGTTCTTTCTAGTCTATTCCCCATCCCTTCTCGTTTGGGGCAGTGGGGGAAGAGCACATGGCGGAGACACACCAGGTGCGTGCTAATTACAGCAACGAGGAGGAGGAAAGCCCAGAGCCATAAACATCCTGATCCCAGAAGAGACGATTTAAGGCCTCAAATATGTCCTTTGGGGAGATGTTGGAGATGTTGACATCCTGAAGAGGGCCGACTATGACGGGAAGTATGGACCTTACCCCAACCCCAATGTCAGAAAGGCCAAGATCATGGCAAAAGTAGTCAAAAGTCAGCAGAAGAATTTCGGGGTACGACGATCCAAGGATCAGCTCAGGAAGCAGTGGTCGGACCTCAAAATCAGGGAGCACGAGCAGTACAGAAGGATGAGGAGAGTGCTGCAAAAAAGTAAGTAGTTGTCCTGTGTTCCTATTCTTTATTTTTATTACGTTCGTACTGCTCCATGTGCTTTTCTTTACTGTTGTACAGTTTAAAATGGCAACTTTCATGTTCATGGGCACATTGTTCGTTCGTATGAAACATTGTTCGTTCGGCATAGAAAACACCATTGTTTTGGCCATATGCATTTGAATACATTTTTTTGGGCCTACTTCTCTTAAAATAATTTTTGAGTCTAGATGGGTTTGTAAATAGAATGTAATGCAAACTAGATTCTGTGTAAGGAGAGGACACTCAGCAGCTGTTTACACATCTGTACGCTGGAGCACTAGTGTGGGATACAAGAACACCCTTTTTATTAGGGGGCCCACACAGGTGCTCCAGTGTATACTATAGGGGTGTCTCCATCTGTGAAGCTTGTACAAAACAGGTAAGTATTCAAGCTTGACAAAGGAAAACAATATTTCTTCATCTTGGAACTCTGCCAAAATAGACAATTGTACCCCACTTCCAAGCAATGTTTCATATTCCTCTTTCTGTCATCAAATATCTGTGTGCTAAGTATACCTATTTTTTTTTACATAGGGGAGAAAAGACTCGGAGGACACCACCCAGCAGAAGAGACAACAAACCCCCCACCTCATGAAGAAGGTGAAATCCCCCAAAGCCAAGCCAAAGCCAAGCAGAGGAGGAAGGAGACGTGGTGGAAATAGTCACCACAACAGGTGAGTGTCTGCGACCACAGGCTTAGGTAAGAGATGGATGCCGGCATATTTATAATACATGGTATGTTTTCGTTTCTCTATTTTTAAGTGATCGTGATGTTGTGGATCCAGGTCATTTCACCAGTAGGGATGAGCTTCGAGTTCGAGTCGAACTCATGTTCGACTCGAACATTGGCTGTTCGCCAGTTCGCCGAACAGCGAACAATTTGGGGTGTTCGCGGCAAATTCAAATGCAGCGGAATACCCTTTAAAAGTCTATAAAAAAAGGCGTGGGGTCCCCCAAAAATCCATACCAGACCCTTATCCAAGCACGCAACCTGGCAGGCCGCAGGAAAAGAGGGGGGATGAGAGAGCGCCCCCCCTCCTGAACTGTACCAGGCCACATGCCCTCAACATTGGGGGGGTGCTTTGGGGTAGCCCCCCAAAACACCTTGTCCCCATGTTGATGAGGACAAGGGCCTCATCCCCACAACCCTGGCCGGTGGTTGTGGGGGTCTGCAGGCAGGGGACCCCCAGATCCCGGCCCTCCCCCCTGTGTGAAATGGTAAGGGGGTACAAAAGTACCCATACCGGTTCACTAAAAAACTGTCAAAAATGTTAAAAATGACAAGAGACAGTTTTTGACAATTCCTTTATTTAAATGCTTCTTCTTTCAGAAGCATTTAAATAAAGGAATTGTCAAAAACTGTCTCTTGTCATTTTTAACATTTTTGACAGTTTTTTAGTGAAATGGTAGGGGTACTTTTATACCCCCTTACCATTTCACACAGGGGAGAGGGCTGGGATCTGGGGGTCCACTTGTTAAAGGGGGCTTCCAGATTCCAATAAGCCCCCCACCCGCAGACCCCCACAACCACCGGCCAGGTTTGTGGGGATGAGGCCCTTGTCCTCATCAACATGGAGACAGGGTGTTTTGGGGGGCTACCCCAAAGCACCCTCCCAATGTTGAGGGCATGTGGCCTGGTACGGTTCAGGAGGGGGGGCGCTCTCTCATCCCCCCTCTTTTCCTGCGGCCTGCCAGGTTGCGTGCTTGGATAAGGGTCTGGTATGGATTTTTGGGGGGACCCCCACGCTGTTTTTTTTGTTTTTTTGTTGCGGGGTTCCCCTTAAAATCCATACCAGACCTGAAGGGTCTGGTATGGAATTTAGGGGGACCCCCACATCATTTTTTTTTTTAAATTTTGGCCGGGGTTCCCCTTAATATCCTTACCAGACCTGAAGGGCCTGGTATGGAATTTAGGGGGACCCCCACATCATTTTTATTTTTTTAATTTTGGTTCAGGGTTCCCCTGTGGGGAATTCCCATGCCGTTTTTATCAATGAACTTCTATGTGTATTGTTGGACCTTTTTTTTGCATTGATCCATGTCCCCTGGGGCAGGACCCAGGTCCCCAAACACTTTTTATGACAATAACTTGCATATAAGCCTTTAAAATTAGCACTTTTGATTATTCATGTTTGTGTCCCATAGACTTTAACGGTGTTCGCGTGTTTGAATGAATTTTTTTCCTGTTCGCATGTTCTGGTGCAAACCGAACAGGGGGGTGTTCGGCTCATCCCTATTCACCAGTGAGAGTGCACAGATCTTGATCGGGTTTGCATGTTCTGGTGCAAACCGAACAGGGGGGTGTTCGGCTCATCCCTATTCACCAGTGAGAGTGCACAGATCTTGATCGGGGAGATCATGGGGTGAAATAGGGACTTGGAAAACATCCAGAAAAACATCAATGATGTTAAAAACAAAATGAAAAACATCATTGATGTTTTAGGGAGAGTTTAAAACACCTCCAAATCCCTTCCCTTTTTGTGGTATTTGTAAAGTAAAATTTTTTAGCCATTTTATAGAAAAGCCAAATTTTGAGGATGCACACAGTGTGTCAACATGTGCTATCTGCCATCACAGGAGATCAATGTAGGTGTTTTGGGGGTGCAACCCTTTCCTCAATAATAAAGTAGCTGAGAGGAAGGGGTTGTACCTACAAAACACATCCCTTGATCCCCCGTGATGGCAGCTAGCACATGTTGACATTCGGCAATTTGTGTGCATCTTCAAAATTTGGCTTTTCCAGGGGTCACTTCTCCCCATCTGAACGCAATATTAAACACAGTTTATAAATACTCATGTCTGATATTGCCTTCAATTTCTACAAAAGTTGAACTTTGTAAGTTCCATATTTGTGTATTTCTTGTTTGTTTGAAACATGCCTGTTTTACCTTAAATGGACATTTCAATATTTATTAATGTTATACAACAAACATGGTGATTTGTTTTAAAAACCTTTTAGAAATACACATGTGATTGTGCTGGTATTAAAAAGATTGATAATCAAGAATGTGTGGATTATTGTTTCAATGCTCCTAAAATTTTGCTGTGGTAAAATTGGTGTTTTCAGTGACAATGGGGGTTATTTGCTAAGGGCAAATCCACTTTGCACTACAAGTGCAGTTTCAGTGCAGGCTCAAGTGCACTTGTAGTGCAAAGTGTATTTTCCTTTAGTAAATAACACCCAACAGTGCTTTTTAAGGTTACACAATCACAACATTTTCAGGACTCCCCACATTTCTGTCAGGGTCAGCTAAAAGAAACACAAGCAGTAAATGTCACCAAAGATTTTAGTAGTTAAAATTATTTTTTTTATTTTAAAAATGTTTTAGACATTGTCTGGCATATTGATGGCCCCCCTAACCGTAAAGTAATCAAGGTATCAAAGACGGACCTCGCGGGCACTCAGGGGGGGCAAGCCAGGATGGCCACTTTCAAGCGCCGTCAGGGTTGGTTCATTTACTTGAATTTTGGCCTCAGGCCCAACTGAGGCAGCATAGTTGGCAGAATTTTGCCTTAAAAAGTTGTGTAGAACACAGCACGCCAGGATGATATGATTCAGTTTATACTCTGCCATGTGTATGGGTGTAAAAAATAGGCGGAACCGGCTGGCCATGATTCCAAATGTGTTCTCCACCACTCTTCTGACTCTGGCCAGCCGGTAATTAAAAACCCTCTGGTCAGGGGTGAGGGTCCTCATTGGGAATGGCCGCATAAGATGGTCCCCCAGCGCAAACGCTTCATCTGCAACAAAGACAGATGGGAGTCCTTCCACATTGTCTTCTGGAGGTGGCCATTCTGGAGACGCCTGTAGAACTCCGTCTGGGCGATGATTCCACCATCGGACATCCGGCCATTCTTCCCCACGTCCACATACAGGAAATCATAAGTAGCCGACACCACTGCTAACATCACAATACTATTGAACCCCTTATAATTATAATAGTATGACCCCGAGTTGGGTGGTGGGATGATGTGGACATGTTTCCCATCAATTGCCCCTCCACAGTTACGAAAGTCCCACCGCTGGGCAAAGTGGGAGGCCACAGTCTGTCATTCCTGTGGGTTGGAAGGAAACTGTGGAGTCAAACAAGAAAAATAAATTAATCATTTTGCACATAAACAGGGAAAGCAGATTAGACACAAACATTCTTGGCCAACATCAGTATAACATTTATTTTAGGGAGTATTTAAAGACAAAGGTATAAAGTCCACCTATCAGATTCCTCCCCCCCCCCCCTCATGGGCCATTTATAAAATTTTATGGGGGGGAGATATTTTGGACAGGTAACCATCTCCACTTCATTGAGAGATGAATGCCTAAATAATGTGTATTAATTTGGCCAGCCCCTCCTTAACTTTACACTATTGGCAGCCCACTGGACAGGTAAGAAGTGTCATAATACAAAGATATAAATACACACTGTACACATTTTAGCACATTTTTACATTCTGCTATTACCTATAAAGATAATAATAGGATACAAAAACTTTAAACAGTACCATTTGAAAGTATTCAGGCAGGCCCTTGCACTACATGCTTTGGGGAATTCGTCCATAAATCTGACCACAAAAGAGGTGGGTATAGTGTGTATGGGTTTGACAAAGTCAGCAGATAGAGGATTGTTATTAGCTGAGTTAGCAGTTGGGGGGAGGGAGGGCTCCAAATGATTTTTGGACATAAAAAAAAGCCTCTGGCACTCTGCCTGAATTTAAACCACAAATTACATTTTTACACATTTTAGGGGGTGTTTGGGGTAAAGCACTACTATGGAGCTGACAAAATACATTGTTAAGTGACTACACGAGGTTAATCTAGGGCCAGGAGAGCATACTGGGGAGGTAAGTGAAGGCAAATATGTATAAAGGACAACATTTTTTTTAAAAGAAACCCAGCATGCATGAGGACAAAGGGGACATTCACAGCATATTACAATCATGGTAATTAGGGAATGAGGAAAGAAAAACAATATATTATCAAACATTAAATACAATAAAATGTGATGTTAAAGGATAAATCTTACCTTAATATACTCCTTTTGCAGGACCTGGATGATGGCAGAACAGGTCTCTGGGATAATGATCCCCAGAGCCTGGGGGGAGATGCCTGTCGCGACCTTCAAGTCCTGCAGGCTTCTCCCCGTTGCCAAGTACCACAGGGTGGCGACTAACCTCTGCTCCAGAGTGATGGCTTGCCTCATGCAGGTATCCTGCCTGCTGATATAGGGGGTCAGCAAAGCCAACAAACGGTGAAATACGGGGTCCGTCATCCGGAACAAAGGCATATGACAGAACTGGTCACGCTGGAGCAACCAATTCTTGGTCCATGAACTCCTCCCCACCCTGTTCATGGACTGGACTTGTGTCAAGGTAAGGACCCCAACACCAAGCCCCCGCACAGCACGAACTCTACGAGGAGTACGTATAGAGAGAGAGAGATGCCACAGAGTGGGGGACAACACAGCGGAGAAAGACAGCCGCAGAAGAAGAGCAGCTTTTTTTTATTATTAAGAAGAACACAGCATCGGGAGAAGACGGCGGCAGCAGGAGAGATGGCTCTAGGAGAAGATGGCGGATGGAGGAGACAGCGGCAGGAGAAGATGGTGGCAGGAGAGACAATGGCAGGAGAAGATGGGGGCGGGAGAGACAGTGGCAGGAGAAGACAGCTCAGGGAAGAAGACGGCTCAGAGCTATTTTACAATAACAGACTTGTCAAAAACCGGCTATTGTTTTTTTTACATTTCACAGCTTTTTTTGGTAAATAGGTAGGGGTTTAATGTACCTGATATCCATTCACATAGGGGGAGGCAGGATCTGGGGGCCCTCTGTTAAAGGGGGCTTCCAGATTCTGATAAGCCCCTTGCCCGCAGACCCTGACAACCACCGTCCAGGGTTGTCGGGAAGAGGCCCTTGTCCCCATCAACATGGGGATAAGGTGCTTTGGGGGGACACCAAAGCACCCTCCCCTTGTTGAGGGCATGTGGCCTGGTACGGTTCAGGAGGGGGGGTTGTGCGCTTGTCCCCCCTTCATCCTGTCCTCAAGGCTGCTTGCTCGGATAAGGGTCTGGTATGGATTTTGAGGGGACCTATGCCATTTTTTTTTCAATTTGGCATGGAGTTCCCCTTAAAATCCATGGATTTTGGGGGACCCCATGCCAATGTTTTTTAATTTGACATGGAGTTTTTTTACATTTCACAGCTTTTTTTGGTAAATAGGTAGGGGTTTAATGTACCTGATATCCATTCACATAGGGGGAGGCAGGATCTGGGGGCCCTCTGTTAAAGGGGGCTTCCAGATTCTGATAAGCCCCTTGCCCGCAGACCCTGACAACCACCGTCCAGGGTTGTCGGGAAGAGGCCCTTGTCCCCATCAACACGGGGATAAGGTGCTTTGGGGGGACACCAAAGCACCCTCCCCTTGTTGAGGGCATGTGGCCTGGTACGGTTCAGGAGGGGGGGTTGTGCGCTTGTCCCCCCTTCATCCTGTCCTCAAGGCTTCTTGCTCGGATAAGGGTCTGGTATGGATTTTGAGGGGACCTATGCCATTTTTTTTTCAATTTGGCATGGAGTTCCCCTTAAAATCCATGGATTTTGGGGGACCCCATGCCAATGTTTTTTAATTTGACATGGAGTTCCCCTTAAAATCCATACCAGACCCATGGGGCCTGATATTGATTTTGGGGGGGACCCCATGCCATTTTTTTTCTTAATTTGGCATGGAGTTCCCCTTAAAATCCATACCAGACCCAAAGGGCAGATTTAAAGGGGTAAGAATTGTTTGCACTTATGAAATATGTATTTCGAGTCTGCAAAAGTCAAACAAAGCAAAAAACAATCAACTTTTTATTTCAACATTAGTATAAACATTTTTAAATGAATGTACTTGGGCCAAACAATAGTTAGAAGGGCCCTGCTCAAAAGAGCTTACAATCTACAAAGGTAGGACACTAAAAATGATACACATTAAACAAATCACATTAGAAATGCAGGGATACAAATCAAGCCAATAACAAGCATGACTAACCTTTTTGTGATCAGAAGTCCTCGCCCCAAACCTCAAAAAAGTTACATGGCAGAACTATCATAAGCAAAAAAGACAAAACACAAAAGGCAGCGCACAAACTACTATGACACACACACAGCAGGAATTAATTAGCAGGAGCATTCCTTTTTATCTCAAACATTACATTGCAGTTGTAAGCTAACATGTGAGATTTAGAAGCAATCATCAAACAGCCTTAGTGGGGTGTGCAGGGTTAGGAGTTATGCCCCCCTCCCCACCAAAACCCACATCTATTTGTAACCCAATATTTATATATTTTTTTAAACCACTTCAGAAAACTCCATCAAGAGACTATTCAGCTTGACGCTCATTCACTGTCTCCAACAAGGTCTTACATCATCGTGGTATAGACTTAATTTTTAATCAACATCCTCCATTTTTTAAACTTCCAGATGCCTTCTGCATCCACGCCCTTCTTTTTATCCAACACAAAAAAGAAGTATAGCTTGCTTAGCCATAATCCTATACATTGTTTACTGTCTAACAAAACATTTTTATATACATACAAGTTGTGCCTCCCACAACACTTCCTTTAATGCACATAACACTAACCACAACACTCTCTGTTTATCTTTTTCCAGTTTCCCCAAGCCATACATCATCCTTTTCCACCCACTCACCTTCACTCCTGTTATTTCTTTCACCAGATCTTGATTCTTATTGATCACATCTTTGGCTACACCACACCCCCAGAACACATGCTCACTGTCTTACACAACCCCACAATTCACTCTTGGACACATATCAGACACACACAAATTCCTCCTTTTCATAAATAGCCTTGTAGCTAGACATTCATGCAAACTCATCCATACTATCTCTCTGCACATTTGTCACCCCATACACTCCTTCTCTATCCACCACTTTCTCACCTTCACTTCATCCCTCTCCCCTTCTCTTAAATCTGACAACTTAAACTCCACCCTAAACTTTTCTAATACCCAGTAGTTGCATGCCACCATGTAGGCCACCGGTACCCTTGAATACCTTCCCGACCACCCCCATCTCCTAGACAACCACCCACCCGAATAAGCTATCATCCTAGCACACACTCCACCCTTCCTCAAAACTTTCACCATGCAAAACCAATAATGCATTAATAAATTCACTCTCACATTCAGAAAAACCTAACCCACCATTACATTCATGTCTACACACATATTCTCTCTTGACTCTTTCCATTTTCGACCCCCATAAAAAAGTAAAAAATAACTTATTAATTTTCCCCAATCTTATCTTATTCATGAATCGACAATTTTCTTAGACACCAAAACCTCAACTTCTTAGCTATCTTTTTTTCCACTTCATTCCAGCACACTTTCCCTTTCATTCCTTGGTCAAACACAATTCCCAAAATTCTAACTCCATCCTCTGCCTTTCCAATCTGATCATCCACACATTCCACTTGTCTCCCATACACACCCAAACTACACTTATTCCAATACACACTCATTCCTGCACATACACAAAAAAGAGACAAATGTAACATCACCCTTCTTACACCCAACCACCGACTGACACACTGCCACCATGTCATCCATATGGCCCAAACATTTCACAATTTTACCCCCACTCAAATAGGCTTATTCGAAGAGAAGGGTTTTCAGGGATCGCCTAAAGATGGATAGATTAGGGGACAGTCGGACAGATTGGGGTAGGGAGTTCCAAAAGATGGGAGAAGCTCTGGAGAAATCCTGGAGGAGAGCATGGGAGGAGGTGACAAGGGAGCTAGAGAGTAGGAGGTCTTGGGATGACTGATAAGAGCGGCTTGGTTGGTATTCTGGGACTAGGTTAGTGATGTAGCTGGGGGTAGAGTTATGGATGGCTTTGTAAATTATTGTTAGTACTTTGAATTTTATTCGTTGGGTGAGTGGAAGCCAGTGGAGGAATTGCCAGAGAGGGGTGGAGGACACTGAATGGTTGGTAAAGTGGATGAGTCTTGCAGCGGCATTCATTATGGACTGAAGGGGAGATGGTCTATGTAAAGGTAATCCAATGAGGAGGGAGTTGCAGTAATCGAGGCCAGAGATGACCAGGGAGTGAATTAGAAGCTTGGTAGTGTCATTAGTTAAAAAGGGGCATATTCTGGAAATGCTGCCGAGGCTAAGGTGGCATGATTTGGACAGGGATTGTATGTGGGCCTGAAAGGACAGTTCAGAGTCTAAGGTTACCCCTAGCACCCTGGCATTGATCTTGACAGAGAAGTCAGGGGAGGGGGCACGTGGGGGAGGAAATATTAGGAGCTCAGTATGTAATATGTAATACATATGTAATACATATGTATTACATATTACACCACCCACTCCGTAATACACCATCCACTCTGGAGGCTTGGGCAGTTGATTAAAAAAAACATTCCTATAGACAGATGATGTCTCCTCCATTGACCCTCAATTCCTCAAAAATGGTACTCTGTCTAGCAGGAGACCCAAAACCAAATTGAGGGACACCAGTTTGATGCTCATTCACATGAAGATGTGCATCATTCACCCCCAGTCCCATCACTTAAGCCAGAAAATTTACATACATTCCTCAGGGTCACAATGCTTTCATCATCCAGAAAATCCAGACTAGGCGACATTGTGGCCAGCTGAAAATTTCCTGGAGTCCCTGGACTTAGTACTGGTGATTCTACCTTCAGTCCCATGTCCCCCAGGACCTCAAAGGGATTACTTGTTTCAATCCCAGCTGCCTCTACTTTCTTTAGCCCTGCTCTTCTTAGGGCTCTCCAAAGCATCCACGTTTGTCTTGGCACCCACAGTCTCCATCTGTTCCACCTCCTTTTCTTGGGCTTCCTGCACCTCGGGCTCCCACTATAAGGCTCTGCCAGCTCCTCTATAGCCTCCTCTACCGCCTTCTCCACCTCTGCTCCACTCTCCGCTGTTGATGGCTCCACACTGGTGGGTGGCACTTCTGCTCTCTCCTTCACAGTTTCCTTCATACCCTGGTGTCCATTTTCTTCCTCTTCCACCTCAACCTCTCTCTCCTCTTCCTGTCTTTCAGGAGAGTCAAACAGCACCTGTGTGGACACTGGTCGTCCACTCTCAGTGGTGCGCCTGACAGCCTTGGCAAAAGAGACATAAGTCCTTCTTACTTTTTGACAATTCTTTACTGTGTGATCACGCTATCCACATATATCACAGGCCCGCTTAACCAAGCAAGCCCCAGCTTCATGTCCCTAATCCCCACAGTTCCTTGCAGTGTATCTCCACATTACATTCATCTCTGGTATGCCAAAACTTATGATATCTCCTGCAGTATGTCGGTTGACCAGGGTAGTAGAGAAATCCTCTATTTCCTGCTATTGAAAATTAGCTGGTGGGTGCCGCACTCCATCAATCCCTTCAGAACCCACCTCCTGTTTGACAAAAAATGTAAATTTGCCATTAAAGATCCCCAGGCAATTAGTCAGCCTTAAGCCTCCCTTCACTGAAGAGCAGTATCTCTTCAAAAAGGCCACTACCAAGGCAATGTTTGTGAAGGAGTTAAACAGGTGGAAATACCAATGGCTTCTCCTCCATAGCATATAAGGGTTCCATAAAAGGCCTTATAGACTCATGGTTAGCTTTTTCCAATTCCTTTTCCAATTCCTTACACTTCTCAATAACTCCCGTGCAAAAATTGCTATTCACAAAAGAAACATCACAGTACCTCAGTGCTGCATGGTCTTGGATACAATAGATGTGTTGTGGTTCCAATTTGACCATTTTTTCCAGCAAATCCTGCACAAGGAATTCCAAACTCACTTTATGCAAATGACCAGGTATAACCTGAATCCCTTTAAGCTCCACTGAGCTCTGCAAAGGAAAATTCTGTTCTTAGGCTAAACAGCCACCACAAATGCTGGCCTTTAAAAACCTAACACGCTTGCTCACCTCCACCCACCAAGTAAAGGACACACTCACCAGTGTAATTATTTCTGTCTCTTGAGGTGGACTCAAGTGGTCACACCTGTTTATTAGGAATACACACTCTTTACAAATGAAAAATGCCTCAGCATTGATATCTGGGCAGGGTAAAAGGGAAAATGACAACTTTGTGAAGGGTGCTTTACACAAATTGGAGACAAATTTAGGAATATGAGCATTTGTCGCTCATCATAAACATACAACATTAAAATATGTGTGCAGCATCACACCAAACATATACATCCATTTCTAGATTTGGTGAAAACCCACACTTGCTTGATTTATAATGTGATTTCTTGGGGTTCCATCATGTGAAACCCGTCGAAAATGTTAGCAGTAGTGAAAAAGAAAGTTTAACACCACAACATATAAACCTCTAGCCAGCTAGCGGGATTGAGAATCAAACCCAGAAACTCAGCGCTGCAAGGCAAAAGTGCTGGTCTGTGAGTCACCATGCTGTTCCATGTTGTTAGGCTGCATCTCTGTGGTGCCAAACTGTCCTAAGTCCCAGGCGCATAGGAAGTTAATCAATGCAGATGTATTGTGAAAGGCCAGAGAGCCATTTAACAACCTGTTTCTGGCATATGCCATCTGTTTTGAAGGCTGGGTATGGCTGATTACTGTCAGCATGCTGAGAGATAAACAGCTGTCATTTTGTGGCTTTTGGCTTTCTAAGAGGCTGCAATTAGTGGTGGTGGGGAAATGTTAAGGCTGATTATAGTCCTTGCCCATGGAAAATATATGACACAATATGCAATGGTGGTGGAACCCTCCCACACATAAGTATTACATTTATGCCCCATACACACAGTCGGATTTTCTGATGGACAATGTCCGATCGGAGCGTGTTGTCGGAAATTCCGACCATGTGTGGGAGCCATCGGACATTTTCCATCGGATTTTCCGACACACAAAGTTGGACAGCAGGAGATAAAATTTTCCGACAACAAAATCCGATCGCGTCAATTCCGACCGTGTGTGGCCTGTTCCGACTCACAAAGTGCCACGCATGCTCAGAAGAAATTCCGACACGGAACAGCTCGTTCTGGTAAACTTAGCGTTCGCAATGGATACAGCACTTTCGTCACGCTGCAATGTTCAAAATGGTTTAATACAGCGCACTCTCTTCTTCTTTATAATGTGACAAGAATTAAGTAGTTTTGCTGCTCATATTCACACACACTTCTCACAAACTTTTATTTGTGTTTTTTTAGTGGGATTCCCTCAATATATTGTTATTAGTTGTCACATCTGACAGTTTTATATTTTTTATGTTTTTTTTTTTTTAGATTTTAAGCCTTTTTTTTTCTTTAATGTTTGGATTTTTTCCAAGGCTGATCTTTGTTCAATGTTATTTTTATTTTTACTCCAGAATATTTTTGTGTGTGTTTTGTGTGTCAAGTTACCCCAACACCATTATTATCTTTTATTATTTAATCTCCAGGAGATTTTTTGTTGTTGGTGTCCCTTGTTCATTTCACATTGTATATTTGAAATGTACCTGAATCCTCACAAACTGTCATTTTTGAAGGAAAACACATAGGAGAGTATAATTCAAAACAAAAATCCTTTATTAAGGGATCAGAACCAAACAAAGAGGAAGGCAACACTGGATCAACAGCAGAAATTAGTGAAGCCTGGGACCCCCACGGCAGACATCAATTCTTCAACATCAAAATTGGTGGCCTGAGGAGTCCATATCTAAGGGAGGGCAGTCTGGTCCGGGATTCACAGAGACTCGGATAGCAGCAGATGACATCTGTGTCCCCAGGCTGTGGTACCACAAGAGGCTGCATTTTTTGGCCGACCAGACTGGACCCAGGGCAATCACTGTCTAGTCTTCCTTCCACGCTTCCTTCCGGGCTGTGGCTGTGCAGTTGGAGATGTGGCAGGAGGAGCAGTAGGACCTGGAGGAGAAGGAGGACTGAGGGGACCTGGAGGAGGACTGGGGGGACCTGGAGGAGGACTGGGGGGACCTGGAGGAGGACTGGGAGGACCTGGAGGAGAGGGAGGAGGAGGAGGAGGACCATCCCAAAGCTGTGTGTGAGGTGTAATTTGGCCCCTCATACCTTTCTCCAGAGCCTCTGATATGAGGGCCTGACACATGGCTTTTTGGCCCTCCTCCATCCTCTGCATTTTATATGCTATGAATGCAGCAATGTTCTCCTGCATGGTGTGTGGTGCTCCCAGGACCTCTGTAGCCCTCCAAAAGAATCTGATAGCTGCCTCCTCTAAGGCACTCGTCCTACTGCCACTTTCTCTTTTCAGGGGGGGTGGAGGGACCTGCAGATCAGCCAGCCGGCTCGGCCCGGCCACCTCCTGGCTGAGACTTCCCTGTGTATGAAAAAGGGACATAGTTGTAATGTTTTGCATCATCAATCACAATCCTAAATTAGTACTCCCAACTAACATCTAGTTAACATCATTGATTGGACAAGCAGAAATATTTAGAGGAATGCTATACCTGGCTCAATCTGGGCTCCTCCACATGCGGCCTGGAAGGCCCAGGTTGGGCGTCAGAAGCCTCAGCCGGGGGGGAAGGAAGCGTGGAAGGAAGACTGGAGAGGGATGGCCTGGGTTCAGTCTGGCCTGCCAGAAAGTGCAGCCTGTCGTAGTACAACATCCTGGGGACATAGATGTCATCTGCTGCTCCGGATCTCTGTGAATCCAGGACTTTCTTGCGCTCCCTCAGATATGTGCTCCTCAGGCAACCAATTAATATCTTTAAATAAGTGATGTCTGCCGTGGGGATCACCTGCTTCACAATTTCACACAATTGCTCCAGTGCTGCCTTCCTCTTTGCTTGGTTCTTGAAATGGGGGTGGGTAATCTCCCACAGACAGGGCAGCTCACTTAGCATATCAATGAATAGTGACATGAAGTCAGTATCTCTCATTAAGATATCCATGTTCACTGCAAGACACAACACAAGACAAAGCCTAATGTCAGACAAAACTCTCCTAATCTTGTTACAATATAGGCCTCAATCTAGAAGCAGTATAGGCACAAGTTTGTCTCTTACCTTCGTTCTTACGATCGGCGCGTCCAATGCTCCTTCCTCCGCTCACAGATCGTACGTAATATGCACGCGTGTTACGCTTTATACACACTGCGCATGCGTGTAACTCCGCCCGCCCCTGACGTTCTTTCTATTGTATTCTCCGCCCCTTTTCGTTCGGCGCAGTGGGTGAAGAGCATGATGGCAGAGTTACAGCAGGTGCATGCTAATTCTAGCAACGAGGAGGAGGAGGAGGAAAGCCCGGATCCAGGCACGTCCCGATCCAGAAGGAGACGTTTTAAGGCCACAAATATGTCGTTTGGGGAGATGTTGGAGATGGTAGACATCATGAGGAAGTCCGACTATGACGGAAAATATGGGCCTTACCCCCACCCCAACATCCGAAAGGCCAAAATCATTGGTAAAGTGGTCCAGAGTCTGGAGAGGAATTTCGGGGTACGAAGATCTAAAGATCAGCTCAGGAAGCGGTGGTCGGACCTGAAGTTGAGAGAGCCAGAGCAGTACCGAAAGATCCGGAGAGTGCTGCAAAAAAGTAAGTAGTTGTGCTGTGTTCCTATTCTTTCTGTCTTTATTACGTTCGTCCTGCTCCATATGCTTTTATTAATTGTAACGTTTAAAAGGGCAACTTTAATGTTCATGGGCCCATTATTCGTTCGTATCAAACATTTTTATTTTGGCCTCTAGAACACCATTGTTTAGGCCATATGCATTTTCACACATTTTTTGGGGCCTACTTGGATGCCAAATATTTGTTTGTGTAGATGGGTTTGTTACTAGAATGAAATGACAACTAGATTCTGTGTAAGGAGAGGACACAGAGCAGCTGTTTTCACATCTGGACACTGGAGCACTAGTGTGGGACCCCAGAACACCATTTTTATTACGGGGGGCACACAGGTGCTCTAGTGTATACTATAGGGGGGTCTCCATCTGTGAAGCTTGTACCAAACAGGTAAAGTATTGCAGCTTGACAAAGGGCAATAAAAAAAATATACATCTTGGAACTCGGCTAAAATAGACAATTGTACCCCACTTCCAAGCAATGTTTCCTATTTCTAGTTCTGCCATCAAATATCTGTGTGCTAATTATACCATTTTTGTTTTACATAGGGGAG
The DNA here is from genome assembly GCA_037952925.1 of Lithobates clamitans. Classification (NCBI taxonomy): domain Eukaryota; kingdom Metazoa; phylum Chordata; class Amphibia; order Anura; family Ranidae; genus Lithobates; species Lithobates clamitans. The sequence goes on from JBBGZY010001009.1 coordinate 1,322,318, forward strand.
AAAAGACTCGGAGGACACCCCTCATCCGAGGAGACCAGAGACCCCCCACCTCTGGAAGAAGGGGAAATACCGCAAACACAAGAAGCTGAGCAGGAGGAAGAAGAAGACGTGGTGGAGATTGGCACCACAACAGGTGAGTGTCTGCAACCACAGGCTCAGGTAAACAAGATGGATGGTGGCAGATTTTTGAGACCTTTTTTTGTTCTTTATCTCTTTTTAGGTGATCGTGATGTGAGGGATCCTGAACGCTTTACTTCAGAAAGTGCCCAGATCCTGATCGGGGAGATCATGGGGTGTAATCTCCAATTGCAAAACATCCAGAAACAAATCAGTGAAGTTATTAAAAAAAATAATAACATCATTGATGTTTTGGGGCAAATTTAAACCCCACAAAATCACCTGTTTTATTGTGGTCCAATCTTCCAAAAATTTTTAAAATGTTTAGAAAAGCCAAATTTGGAGGATGCACACAGTGTGCCAACATGTGCTATCTGCCATCACGGGAGATCAATGGACGCGTTTTGGGGGTGCAACACCTTCCTCAATTATAAAGTAGCGGTGAGGAAGGGCTTTCTCCCCCAAAACACGTCTCTTGATCCCCCGTGATGGCAGATAGCACATGTTGACATTCGTAAATTGGTGTGCATCTTCCAAATTTGGCTTTTCCAGGGGTGATTTCCCCCCATCTGAACGCTATATCAAACCCAGTTCCTAAATACTGATGTCTGATATAGCCTTCAGGTTTTACCTAATGTGAACTTTGTAAGTTCAAGTTTTTTGGCTTTCTTGTTGGTTTTACACAGGCCTGTTTTATCTGAAATGGTTATTTCGAGTTTTGATAATGCTACAGCAAAAATTGTTATACAACAAACATGTTGGTTTGTTTTAAAAACCTTTGGTAAATGCACATGTGATTGTGCAGGTATAAAAAAGTGCCTTACTCAAGAATGTGTGGATTATTGTCTCAACACTACAACACTTTTGGGGTGATGTAATTGCTGTTTTATGCAAAAATGGGGGTTATTTCCTAAGGGCAAATACACTTTGCACTACAAGTGCAGGTTCAGTGCAGTTGCAAGTGCACTTGTAGTGAAATGTGTTTTTGCATTTAGGAAGTACCAGCCAACAGTGTTTTTTATAAGGTTACCCAATCACGCCATTTTCTGCACTCCACACATTTCTGTCAGGGTCAGCTAAAACAAACACAAGCAGTAAATGGCCACAAAGAATTTCTTTTGGTTGTTTTTTATTTGAAAAAGGTGTCACAGATTGTCTGGCATATTGATAGCCCCCCTACCCGCAAAGAACTCCAGGTATCGTAACCGGACATCACGGCATTCAGGGAGGGCAAGCCAGGACGGCCGCTTTCAAGCGCCGTCAGTGTTGATGGATTTGGGATTCCGGCCCCAGGCCCAACTGAGCCAGCATAGTTGGCTGAATGTTTTCGTAGAAAATTATGGAGAACACAGCAGGCAAGTATTATATGGTTCAGTTTATACTCCGCCATATGGATGGGTGTCAGAAATAATCGGAACTGGCTGGCCAGGATTCCAAATGTGTTCTCTACCACTCTTCGGGCTCTGGCCAGCCGGTAATGAAAAACCCTCTGTTCCGGGGTGAGGGTCCTCATCGGGAATGGCCGCATCAGGTGGTCCCCCAGCGCAAACGCTTCATCAGCAACGAACACAAATAGGAGACCTTCAACATTGTCCTCTGGAGGTGGCAAGTCCAAGCTGCCATTCTGGAGACGCCTGTAGAACTCCGTCTGGGCGATCACTCCACCATCGGACATCCGGCCATTCTTCCCCACGTCCACATACAAGAACTCGTAATTAGCCGACACCACCGCCAACATCACTATACTATTAAACCCCTTGTAATTATAATAGTACGACCCCGAGTTGGGTGGTGGGACGATGTGGACGTGTTTCCCAACAATTGCCCCTCCGCAGTTAGGAAAGTCCCACCGCTGGGCAAAGTGGGAGGCCACAGTCTGCCATTCCTGTGGCGTGGAAGGAAACTGTTGAGGAAAAAACAATAAACATTACTATTTTTTCACAGAAACATGGCAAGCAGATTAGACACAAACATTATGGGGCAACCTCCAGATAGCATTTATTAAGGGGAATTTAACAACAACAAAGTATAAGGTACACCTATCATATCCCCCCCCCCCCTCTCATGGGCCATTTCTAACATTATAGGGGGGGAACTCTTGGACAGGTAACCCTCTTCACTTCATTTAGAGATGAATGCCTAAATAATGGGTATTACTTGGAACAGCCCCTCCTTAGTTACACTATTGGCAGCCCACTGGACAGGTAAGAAGTGTCATAATACAAAGATATAAATACACACTTTACACATTTGAGCACATTTGGACATTCTGCTATTACCTATCAAGATAATAATAGGATACAAGAACTTTAAACAGTACCATTGGAAAGTATACAGGCAGGCCCTTGCACTACATGCTTTGGGCAATTCATCCATAAATCTGAGCACTAAAGAGATGGGTATAGTGTGTATGGGTTTGGCAATTTGGGGACACCACAAAAAAAGCCTCTGGCCCTCTGCCTGAATTTAAATCAAAAATAACATTTCCAAACATTTTAGGGGGTGTTTGGGGTAAAGCACTACTATGGAGCTGAAAAAATACATTGTTAAGTGACTACATGAGGTGAATATAGGGCAGGAGACACCATGCTGGGGAGGTTATTGAAGGGCAAATATGTATGAAGGACCTAAAATAATAATTATATAAAAATCCAGCATGCATGAGAACAAAGGGGACATTCACAGCATATTACAATCATGGTAATTAGGGAATGAGGAAAGAAATACAATATATTAGCAAACATTCAATACCATAAAATGTGATATAAAAGGATAAAAATCTTACCTTCATATACTCCTTCTGCAGGACCTGGATGATGGCAGAACAGGTCTCTGGGATAATGATCCCCAGAGCCTGGGGGGAGATGCCTGTCGAGAACTTGAGGTCCTGCAGGCTTCTCCCTGTGGCCAAATACCGCAAGGTAGCGACCAACCTCTGCTCCGCAGTGATGGCTTGCCTCATGCAGGTATCCTGCCTGCTGATATAGGGGGTCAGCGAAGCCAACAAATGGTGAAACACGGGGTCCGTCATCCGGAGAAAGTTCCTGAAATCATCAGGATTATTCTCACGGATCTCACGGAGCAAAGGCATATGACAGAACTGGTCACGCTGAAGCAACCAATTCTTGGTCCATGAACTCCTCCCCACCCTGTTCATGGACTGGACTTGTGTCAAGGTCAGGACCCCAACACCAAGCCCCCGCACAGCACGAACTCTACGAGGAGTACGCATACGAAACATGGCTAGAAAACGGTCGGCTGCTCAGAACGAAGTAACAGAACACACTGAAGAACAGCAAGGCCTGTGAAGAGCGACCTGAAAACCAGTAACGAACGAACAAGAATGCAGTGACTAAAGTCACGCGGAACTTGCTTGCACGCACTGAAGAGCAGATACAAACCCACAAGCACAAACTGAACGTCAGAAAACGATCTGAAAGCCACGAGTCTGAAAAAGCGCGAATAGTCTCTCACCAAACTTTTACTAACACGAGATTAGCAAAAGGAGCCCAAAGGGTGCCGCGCTTGGTTCTGAACCGGCCTTTTCTAGTCTCGTCGTACGTGGTGTACGTGACCGCGTGGTTGTCGATCGGAAATTCCGTCGGACCACATCCGTCGGAAAAAATCCGAGGATTTTGTTGTCGGAATGTCCGAACAAAGTCCGACCGTGTGTACGAGGCATTAGACAAGTCCCTGTGTCAGGAGTTATGTTTAACAACATAGGAAGACCAGAACTTCTCTACATGAAGTGGCATGTTTGGAATGTGAACCCAGAAACTCAGTGCTGGTAGGTGGAAATGCTAACCTCTAAGTCACTGAGCTGCCACACGTGGAACCCTCCTACACATAAATACACATAAATACTGAATTTCTTTGGACATATAGGTGGTGGAATTACATTAGTCAGGAGTTATTCTTCTTGATTTATTCTGTGATAGTTGGTGGTTCTTGGTGTGTGAGTGTAGAATAGTGATGTTACCCTCTGAATTTTGGGAATAACATTTTGATTTCTGATGTTGGTACACATATCACCTTTTTTTGGGCTTAAATTATGATTATTTGGAAATAATAAAAAAACACACAAAATTGAGACTCATTTTAAATTTGCATCAGCAATAGTATTGTTTGTGGTTTGTAAAGACACCTGTGTGAGTTTGGGTAAAGATTTTTGTGAGATGGATAGCAACAAAGTGAAAGTGACAGAGAAAAATATATTTTACCAAAACATTACACATTCTACCATTCCTAAAAACAAAATAGATGAAAAAGAAGCAACATTGTTGCAAAGGCAATTTCTTTGAGAGAAAGATACATTTCATCTCAACATGAAAAGGATTTATAAGTTACAATTGTACCATTAGAATCAATGGCTGAAACTTGCATTTGGCTACATAACTCACATTTTTACTCCCAAAAAATGCTCTTTAGCCCAGCGCTCATTTTGGTATTTACTATAACTCTTGGTAAAAAAGCCATGGGAGTTAAAATGAGAGTTGTTTGCAGGTCTGGGCATGCTCAGTTGTGTTGGCACCTAGTTGTAAAGGGATGGGGAATGTATATCTTCTCAGACTTTTAAAGATATTTCAGTGTAGAAATCACTTTTTCAAACAGTTTAAAAGCTGATATTATAAACAATATTTCAGTACCATTTAGGCAATTATATCATGCTCTAAACATTATTTCCATGTGCAATAGTCGTGTTCCTAACAAGAGTAAAGGTTTGAGCGCTATTTATTTTCAGGGAGCTATAGTAAATTTGTTTTTGAGAGTATTAATATTATTTTATTATTCCTGATCCCAGGCACAGAACAGCCAGTTGTCTGCAACTGTTGTTAATGTACCCTCTTCTTCCTACTGCTCTTCGCCTCCTAACCAGCCATAGCCCCTCCAAAATGGCAAGAAGTTGACAACAATAAGAAGTCTTTAGAAGAAAGAGAAGCAATGTTTTCTCAGAAACATGTTGAGTATATTAAAGATGTTTTTAACAGTACACATTCTAGGTTTTAGATATACCGTATTTATCCGCATATAACACGCACTTTTTCCCCCTGAAAATCAGGGGGAAATCGTGGGTGCGTGTTATAGGCCGATCCCCACTGATTTTGTGTTTTGACGGAGCGATCTCGGCAATTGCCGCGGTCGACGCCGACATACACAGCCGTGGGTAGATTTAAATATGGCGCCGAGACTGCAGGGATACTTCGGAGCCGAGATACACATACCCGAGTGTTCTCGGCTTTTTTCGGCACCGCCGTCACGCCCAGTCCCGCCCCTGGACCTGTGTTATGTCCATCATAGGGCGGGACTGGGCGTGACTGTGAGCGGCGCCGAAAGAAGCCGAGAACACTCGGGTATGTGTATCTCGGCTCTCGTCGAGATACACTGCCGGTATCCCTGCAGTCTCGGCGCCATATTTAAATTTATCACAAAGCTGCACTGACATGGCTGGACTGGGGCAAATCTGCACGGGCAAACCTGCACTGCCAAAGCTGCACTGGGGCAGGGCTACACTGGGGCAAGGCTGCACTGGGGCAAAGCTGCACTGACAAGGCTGCACTGACAAGGCTGCACTGACAAAGCTGCACTGACAAGGCTGCACTGACAAGACTGCACTGGGGCAAGGCTGCACTGACACTGAAAAGGCTGCAGATGGACAGATAAGGCTGCATTGATGGGCATTTTAATGTAAGTTTTTTTTCCTTAAACTTCCCTCCTAAAAGTTTTTTTTCCTTAAAATTCTCTCCTAAACTTGGGGTGCATGTTTTATGCTGGCGCGTGTTATACCCCGATAAATACAGTAGCTTTTTCCATACATTTTGTGCAATAATTGCCATGGAGTTAATGCTCAGCATTACTTTAAGGTGAACTTTTTCTTGTCAGTGTGTAAGGGGAACTAGGATTGGACGGGTGTTCACATCAAACTGTGCAAATCCCCACCCTGCTAATTCTTGAATAGGACAGCCACCCACCTGTTGTTGGATTAACTGTCTGCCATATTGTGTCATACTCCTGGCCCAAGGCCCACTGATGACATTCCCTGAGAGTAAAGGAATGTCCATATCGTAAAGCAGTTTTCTACACTTTACTGATGCTTTCAATGACATATCACAGTGACATACTAGCAGAATCGTTAGTGTGGAACGCTAAATATAAAGTTAGTCTGTAGCAGTCATTTTAGTGCAGAGCCCAAAGGAACATGTTTAAGCCATCTTCCCTCTACACCTCCATTCATTTTCTTGGGAGCACCACAGTGTTAGGACTGCTTTCCTATGTAAACAAAGTCCACAGCATTAGGCTTACATTACCTTATTACAGGAATCACAGCTGAGGGTCAGGGGGACCAAGGTGCCCTCTTTAGCATACCAGTCTGTTACTTACTGTCCTTTCTATGGATGCGCCCAGTCAGGCAGACTCACAGATGGCACACTTATTCCCAGGCTTTCACTATTACTCACATAAGAGGACCTGTCGAGGCCTCCCAAGCCTTAAGTACCCCACTGCAGGACCTACAGAAGGAAGTCAGGGGAGTCAGGGCAACTGCTGTTATTCCTCCCATATCCTGTACCACATCACCTGGGACTTCAGCCCTGCAAAGGGCCCTTTAGATCAGCACTGGAGGAGACTACATCTTAACAGGGGTGTTTGGCTCCCACGCCCTGTCTACCCTGGGCATAACCCACCATTGGCATTTATGTGGGCAATAACCCCACCCATTACATCACTAGAGGGATTTCTCTAAAATGGGAGCTAGCACCTAATTACAGCTTTCCCTTTACCATACTATACTGGGAACAGAGCCATCTAGTCACAATCAAGCTAACTGCACATGCCAACAAGTTTTTTTTTTTTATCTTTGTATCTTTACAAGTGGATACCAGAACATATTTAGGTCAAACTGTGATTTAAAGCAGAAGCTTGACTCTCCAGCACACTGCTCTAATCACCCGCTGAACAACACTGTTAAATTGTGTGCGGGGTGGGAGTATTGGACCACTGGAAACCCAGGCCCCAAAGTTGTGTATGAGAGCAGCAGTCAGATTCTGCAATAGACTACCAGCCCAGGGTATTTTAATCCTTGCATGCAGTATCTAAAAAAGACAAAGACAGACATACTTATTACAGTACATACAGCCTGAACCAGAAAAGGGTTTAGTTGGCATTTAACTAACTTAGACTTTAGCCTGACTAAGTGAATAGCAAAAGTAAAAATTAAAATGTGCACAAAACCACTATTCATTCTCTGTAAATAATCGGTTTAAGTGAGGGATGTGTTAAAAAGGGCTGATTCACCCTTTCTATTAGTCATAGAAATATGGAGAAATCCAACATTTTATAGTTGCCACTAGAACAAAAGTAAGAGGACATTTTCCCAAAGGCATACAGACAGCAAAAAACGAACAATGTTAATAACTATGGATGAGCTTCATGTTTGGGTCAACAAGTTTGAATTCAACCAAACCCAGCTTGTTCACAATTAGACTAACAGGTAAACTAAGTGGCCACACCTGGTCAGTTCACATAGTTACATAGTAACATGCCTTTGAACCTCTGGCTGCTGCATCAAGAAGTCATTTTTTTTAGTGGTAGTATCACTACTAGGGATGAGCCGAACACCCCCCGGTTCCAAAACCTGCGAACGGACCGAAAATTCGCACGAACAACAGAACCCCATTGACGTCTATGGGACTCGAACGTTCGAAATAAAAAGTGCTCATTTTAAAGGCTAATTTGCATGGTATTGTCCTAAAAAGGGTTTGGGGACCCGGGTCCTGCCCCAGGGGACTTGTATCAATGCAAAAAAAACTTTTTAAAACGGCTGTTTTTTCGGGAGCAGTGATTTTAATGATGCTTAAAGTAAAAAAAAAAGTGAAATATTCCTTTAAATATTGTACCTGGGGTGTGTCTATAGTATACCTGTAAAGTGGCGTGTGTTTCCCGTGTTTAGAACAGTCCCTGCACAAAATGTCATTTTTAAAGGAAAAAATCTCATTTAAAACTGCTTGCGGGTCGGGTCCTGGCAATATGGATGAAAAGTAGTGAGACAAATGGCATGGGTACCCCCCAGTCCATTACCAGGCCCTTTGGGTCTTGTATGGATATTAAGGGGAACCCCGCACCCAAATTAAAATAAGGAAAGGTGTGGGGCCACCAGGCCCTATATACTCTGAACAGCAGTATACAGGCGGTGCAAACAAGACAGGGACTGTAGGTTTGTTGTTAAGTAGAATCTGTTTGTAATTTTGAACGGGTACATTTTTAACGTGTTTAGCTCCAGCCAAAAAATCTTTTAAGCTTTTTGGAAAACATAGGGAAGGGTTATCACCCCTGTGACATTTGTTTTGCTGTCTGTCCTCCTCTTCAGAAGATTTCACCTCACTTTTTGTCCCAATGACAAATGTTTTTTGAAAATTTGGGTTTTTTTGTGGAACAAGGATTGGAAAGCATCAGTGGAAAGGAGAAAAGTTTTTCCCATATTAACTCTTACAGGAGAGAATTTCCCTTCCTAGGGGTAGATTTCATCTCACTTCCTGTTGTCTCCTTCTGTTTGCAAGTAGGAGTCGTTTGTAAGTTAGATGTTTGAAAGTAGGGGCCTGCCCTATATACTCAGCAGAAATTTGGGCCTTAGGTGTTGTTGTGGCCACAACACTGTAAGCCCTCACAGGGCCCTGCTGTGAAATATTAGATCAAGAATTGTAATTACATGCCCCTGTTGGACAGAGGCAGAAAAATTGGGCCTTTGGTGGTGGTGGTGGTGGTGCTGGTGCCACAACACTGTAAGTCCTCACTCGCTCTTGGTGGGCGCAGAAATGGGCCCTGCTGTGAAATATTAGATCAAGAATTGTAATAACATGACCCTGTTGAACAGGGGCTGAAAAATTAGGCCTTAGGCACTGTTGCTGGTGCCACAACACTGTAAGTCCTCACTCGCTCTTGGTGGGCGCAGAAATGGGCCCTGCTGTGAAATATTAGATCAAGAATTGTAATAACATGACCCTGTTGAACAGGGGCTGAAAAATTAGGCCTTAGGCACTGGTGCTGGTGCCACAACACTGCAACCCCTCACAGACACTCTAGTTGGAACGCAGGAACGAGCCCTGTTGCAAAGCATTGCATCAAAAATTGTAATTACACGCCCCTGTTAAACAGGGGCTGAAAAATTGGGCCGTAGGCACTGGTGCTGGTGCCACAACACTGCAACCCCTCACAGATACACTAGTTGGAACGCAGAAATGAGCCCTGCTGCAAAGTATTGCATCAAAAATTGTAATTACACGCCCCTGTTAAACATGGGCTGAAAAATTGGGCCTTAGGCACTGGTGCTGGTGCCACAACACTGCAACCCCTCACAGATACTCTAGTTGGAACGCAGAAATGAGCCCTACTGCAAAGTATTGCATCAAAAATTGTAATTACACGCCCCTGTTAAACAAGGGCTGAAAAATTGGACCTTAGGCACTGGTGCTGTTGCCACAACACTGCAATCCCTCACAGATACTCTAGTTGGAACGCAGAAACAAGCCCTGCTGCAAAGTATTGCATCAAAAATTGTAATTACACGCCCCTGTTAAACAGGGGCTGAAAAATTGGGCCTTAGACACTGGTGGTGGCGCCCAGAACCAAAAATGTTCTTACAAGCTATCAGCGTGATCATTGAGGAGGAAGAGGATAATTACTCAGGGATAGTCACTCAGCATCAGCATAGGCAGTCTTTGAAGGGATCTGAGATTTCAAAAAAAATTATTCGGTTATATCAGCATCAGGTGCTTGGTAGCTGGTGGTGATCCAAGACTGATTCATTTTTATGAAGGTCAGTCGATCGACTGAGTCGGTGGACAGACGCACCCTGTGATCGATTACAAAGTCTCCAGCAGCACTGAATGTGCATTCCGAAAGAACACTGGATCAAGGACAGGCCAGTAGCTCAAGTGCATACTGTGCAAGCTCTGGCCAATGATCCATCCTCAAGACCCAGTAACCCAGAGGATTTTCGGTGGGAAAGGTGTCCAAGTCAGATCTTGCCCATAGGTATTCCTGCACCATGTAAAACAGACGCTGGCGATGGTTGCTGGAACCGATCATACCTTGGGGCTGCGGACCAAAAAATTGGCTGAATGCATCGGTCAGACGGCCACCTTCTCCACCGCTCCTTCTTTGACTGACCGAAGCCTCAGCAACACGTTGTCCAGAAACAGGAGTTTGTAACCTCCCAGTCTCTGGGAACACGTTGCACAGACCTTTCTGCAAGGCCTCCCGAAGATGTTTCATCCTCTGCTCCCTCTGCGATGGCAAAATAAGGTCCGCAACCTTACCCTTGTAACGTGGATCAAGGAGGGTTGCCAGCTAGTATTGGTCCTTCTCCTTGATACCACGAATACGAGGATCCTTACGCAGGCTTTGCAGGATCAGGGATGCCATGCAGTGTAGGTTAGCTGAGGCATTCGGTCCGGAGTCCTCTGGGTCACTAAGGACGACATGGTTCGCAGCCACCTCCTCCCAGCCACGTACAAGTCCATGTGTTTCTTGGGACTGATCCCTTAAAGACTGCTGCTGATGCTGAGTGCCAGGCTCCACCTCCATACTGACACAATCTTCCTCCTCCTCCTCCTCATCCTCTTCCTGTGTGATCGGCGGGCACGCTGGAACACTGTCTGGATAAAGGGGGCCTTGAGAGCTAAGGAAGTCCTCTGTTCTGCCTCAAGTGCCCTGTCCATTATTCCACGCAGTGTGTGCTCCAACAGGTGGACAAGGGGGACAGTGTCACTGATGCATGCACTGTCACTGCTCACCATCCTCGTGGCCTCCTCAAATGGTGACAGGACAGTGCATGCATCCCTGATCATGGCCCACTGGCGTGGGGAAAAAAACCAAACTCTCCTGACCCTGTCCTGGTGCCATAGTCGCACAGGTACTCATTGATGGCCCTCTGCTGCGTGTGCAGCCGCTGCAGCATGGCCCACGTTGAGTTCCACCTGATGGGCATGTCACAGATTAGGCGGTTCTTGGGCAGGTTAAACTCCCTTTGGAGGTCCGCCAGCCGAGTACTGGCATTATATGACCGGCGAAAATGCACACAGACTTTCCTGGCCTGCCTCAGGACATCCTGTAAGACCGAGTACCTGCCCAAGAACCGCTGCACCACCAAGTTAAGGACGTGAGCCAAACAGGGCACATGGGTCATTTGTCCCTGTCGAAGGGCAGAGAGGAGGTTGGTGCCATTGTCGCAAACCACCATTCCTGCCTTAAGTTGGCATGGCGTCAACCACCTCTGAACCTGCCCCTGCAGAGCTGACAGAACCTCTGCCCCAGTGTGGCTCCTGTCCCCCAAGCACACCAGCTCAAGCACCGCATGGCATCTTTTGGCCTGTGTACTTGCGTAGCCCCTTGAACGGCTACGAAGCACCGCTGGTTCCGAGGACAATGCACAGGAAGAGGCCATGGAGGAAGAAGAAGAGGAGGGGGTGGAGGAGAGAGGTGTGTCACAATCATTAGCATTTTGGAGGCGTGGTGGCGGACCAACCTCCAACACTACTGCACCTTGTCCTGCATCCTTCCCAGCTGCCAACAGAGTCACCCAATGCGCCGTGAAACTTAGGTAACGTCCCTGTCCATGCCTGCTGGACCATGAGTCAGCGGTAATATGCACCTTACCGCTGACCGCCCTGTCCATCGAGGCATGGACATTGCCTTCCACATTAGAGAGCTGGAATCGCCTTCTGTGAGAAAAAGTGGCGTTTGGGTACCTGCCACTGAGGAACCGCACATTCCACAAACTCACGGAAGGGGGCAGAGTCTACCAACTGAAAAGGCAGCAGTTGAAGTGCTAGCAATTTTGCCAAGCTAGCATTCAACTGCTGGGCATGTGGATGGCTGGGAGCAAACTTCTTTCGGCGGTGCAGCAGCTGGGGCAGGGAAATTTGCCTGGTACAATCTGACGTTGGTGTACCAAAAGCAGATTGCCCACAAGTACTTGGCTGTGACACACCTAATTCTACACCTTCATTCCTCTCAGTGCAGGTCTCAGAGAGGACTGAAGGTATAGTGGGGTTGGAGATCTCAGCTGATGAGGAGCAAGGAGAGGTCCTCTTTGTTCTTTGGTGTGGGTCTTTTAGATACGCTTGACAACGAACTGCATGGCAGGTCAACATATGTCTGGTCAAGCATGTGGTACCCAAGCGGGAGATGTTTTGGCCACGCGAGATACGCTTGAGACATATGTTGCAAATAGCAGCGGTGCGATCTGATGCACTCGTCTCAAAAAAGGCCCACACCAAAGAACTTTTTGAATAACGCGCAGAGACTGCAGCTCCCTGCACATGTGGAGCTTTGGGGTGTGATGCAGTCAATGTGCTGCCCTTAGGCTGGCCCCTGGAGGGCATCCTGCCTCGTTGGTGATGTGCCGCCTCCTCCTCCTCCTCCTCTCTCCTATCAGGCACCCACGTTGAGTCAGTGACCTCATCATCCCCTCCCTCCTCATCACTGGAGCAAACCTGGCAGTATGCTGCAGCAGGGGGAGCATGACTGCCAGATTGCTGTCCTTCTTGGGCACCCCCTCTGTCCGTGCTTATGTTACTGCCTTCATCGAGCTCAGTATCATCATCAGAGCCTTCCAAACGCTGGGCATCCTCCTGGAGCATGTACCCAACACTGTGGTCAAACAGTTAAAGGGACTCCTCAGGAGGACATGGTGGGGCTAGGGAAGGAGTCACTGATGACATTGAGCCGAGGGAAGAGGCCCCTGCTTTTCCAGAAAAAGTACCCTGAGCATGGGTGAGAGAGGATGAGGAGGATGAGGACGGCTTGGTCATCCACTCGACCAAGTCTTCCGCATGTTGCGGCTCAACGCGGCCAGCTGCCGAAAAAAAGGCCAAGCGTGTCCCATGGCCAAGTGCTAATGAGGATGCACCGTTCCACGACCAGCACTGTTGCCTCTAGACACAGAACCTGCTTGCCCTCTTTTATTGGCTTGTGACTGTCTGCCTCTCCTTGTTGGCCTTCCAGACATACTAATGGCCTCTAGCTGCACTAAGCTGGGATATATATATATATATGTGTACTGATACTGCAGCTAGCAAAATCAACTGCCTGCCTGTAGTATGAGAACACCACCAACTTTCTACAGGTAGCTTTAGCTGAACACTGTGCAGAGCTTGCAAAAAACTAACTTGTAGCTTATTTAGCTGCCTGCGGTAGTGATAGGATCAGGAAAACACCACCAACCTTCTACAGGTAGCTTTAGCTGAACACTGTGCAGAGCTCGCACTACACTAACTTGTAGCTTATTTAGCTGCCTGCGGTAGTAATAGGATCAGGAAAACACCACCAACCTTCTACAGGTAGCTTTAGCGGAACACTGTGCAGAGCTTGCACTACACTAACTTGTAGCTTATTAAGCTGCCTGCGGTAGTAATAGGATCAAGAAAACACCACCAACCTTCTACAGGTAGCTTTAGGTGAACACTGTGCAGAGCTCACCAAAAAATAACTTGTAGCTTATTTAGCTGCCTGCGGTAGTGATAGGATCAGGAAAACGCCACCAACCTTCTACAGGTAGCTTTAGGTGAACACTGTGCAGAGTTCGCCAAAAACTAACTTGTAGCTTATTTAGCTGCCTGCGGTAGTGATAGGATCAGGAAGACACCACCAACCTTCTACAGGTAGCTTTAGCTGAACACTGTGCAGAGCTCGCCAAAAAATAACTTTTAGCTTATTTAGCTGCCTGCGGTAGTGATAGGATCAGGAAAACACCACCAACCTTCTACGGGTAGCTTTAGCTGAACACTGTGCAGAGCTCGCACTACACTAACTTGTAGCTTATTTAGCTGCCTGCGGTAGTAATAGGATCAGGAAAACACCACCAACCTTCTACAGGTAGCTTTAGCTGAGCACTGTGCAGAGCTTGCACTACACTAACTTGTAGCTTATTTAGCTGCTTGCGGTAGTAATAGGATCAGGAAAACACCACCAACCTTCTACAGGTAGCTTTAGCTGAACACTGTGCAGAGCTCGCACTACACTAACCTGTAGCTTATTTAGCTGCCTGCGGTAGTGATAGGATCAGGAAAACAACACCAACCTTCTACAGGTAGCTTTAGGTGAACACTGTGCAGAGCTTGCACTACACCAACTTGTAGCTTATTTAGCTGCCTGCGGTAGTAATAGGATCAGGAAAACACCACCAAACTTCTACAGGTAGCTTTAGGTGAACACTGTGCAGAGCTCACACTACACTAACCTGTAGCTTATTTAGCTGCCTGCGGTAGTGATAGGATCAGGAAAACACCACCAACCTTCTACAGGTAGCTTTAGCTGAACACTGTGCAGAGCTCGCACTACACTAACTTGTAGCTTATTTAGCTGCCTGCGGTAGTAATAGGATCAGGAAAACACCACCAACCTTCTACAGGTAGCTTTAGCTGAACACTGTGCAGAGCTTGCACTACACTAACTTGTAGCTTATTAAGCTGCCTGCGGTAGTAATAGGATCAAGAAAACACCACCAACCTTCTACAGGTAGCTTTAGGTGAACACTGTGCAGAGCTCACCAAAAAATAACTTGTAGCTTATTTAGCTGCCTGCGGTAGTGATAGGATCAGGAAAACGCCACCAACCTTCTACAGGTAGCTTTAGGTGAACACTGTGCAGAGTTCGCCAAAAACTAACTTGTAGCTTATTTAGCTGCCTGCGGTAGTGATAGGATCAGGAAGACACCACCAACCTTCTACAGGTAGCTTTAGCTGAACACTGTGCAGAGCTCGCCAAAAAATAACTTTTAGCTTATTTAGCTGCCTGCGGTAGTGATAGGATCAGGAAAACACCACCAACCTTCTACGGGTAGCTTTAGCTGAACACTGTGCAGAGCTCGCACTACACTAACTTGTAGCTTATTTAGCTGCCTGCGGTAGTAATAGGATCAGGAAAACACCACCAACCTTCTACAGGTAGCTTTAGCTGAGCACTGTGCAGAGCTTGCACTACACTAACTTGTAGCTTATTTAGCTGCTTGCGGTAGTAATAGGATCAGGAAAACACCACCAACCTTCTACAGGTAGCTTTAGCTGAACACTG